>CM070626.1:41890865-42490865 GCA_036346255.1 Ampelocalamus luodianensis
CTGGATCAAGATCGATGATTGTGGCAATTTTTTTTTGCAAAGTAGATGTTGACATTGGCTGTTGTCATATTCATAGATTCTCCCGAGGTCACAAAGTTTATAGCTATTTCTTCAAAGAGCAATTCTTCTAATGCTTCTATTTGCTCACCGTTTCTTCTAATTACTGGGCAAGTCCCATTAGTTTTTTCAGCTCCGATGTGTACGTACACATCCATGCTGATGTCTCCCTTCGTGGGAATGTTCAAATCCGGTGTGCCTTTTCTAAAGGTTCCATACTAGTGCCAGGTCTCAACTAGCTCCTCTTCTGGTTCTGGGGAATTTCGGTGATCGGCTGTGTCAAGTCCTTCTTATCCTTTTCCACTAGGCGTCCCTAGTTATTTCGGATTTGAGGGGCCAGCGTTCTCATCTTTTCTGAGGCCTTAGGATGGTATTAGAGATACCTTCATGGGTATTTCAATCCTCTTCGGTGCATTGCATGCAGGCACATGCTACTTGGTCACGCTCTTCAAATCACTAAAGTGGTCAGACAGTTGATTCGCTAATACTTGCAAATCAATTATCTCCTGGACTTCGATTGTCTTCTGGACTTCAATTATCTTCTAGACTTCTCTTGTCTTCTAGACTTCTGTGAGACCCCGGTTTATTAAACTTGTAATACTTAACCTTCCACTGGTTCTAGTATCACAAATAGAATAATCTGCCTCGATGAATATGTGCCTCCCGAACAAGCAAAGACACATACATCAATTCCGCATGCATCATTTCCATACAAATGAATATAACAAGTCTACCAAAAGACATACATAATATAAGTTATTACAACACACCGACCGCCAAATGACATAAGTATCAAATAAGTAACAATGAAGCAAAAGTTGCCATAAGATGACTCAAACCAAAAGACGACCAGGTTAGCCACATAACACCACAGGGCAACCGACCGCCGCCAAGCTAATCGCTCAGTAAATCGCCACAAAGACAACTCACAAAAGTGAGGTCCATCGGACTCACTATCATCCTCTGCACAACACAAGCAATGCGGTGAGTACAAAAATGTACTGCAAGACTTACGAGTAGCGAGCCTATACATAGCTACATGAAAGTCAGATTCAAAGGAATGTGGTTATATGGTTCTTTGGACGCATAAAGCAAGTTTCATTTGCAATATTGTAATAGATTGAACAAATAGTTTGTAAAATCTGCTTTTAAGCATTTAAATAACAATGAGTAAACATAAGTAACAAGTATCCACCTAGAAGTGACTTTCCCAAAGCCACCACATCATAGCATGAATCTCGATTCATACCACCCAACAAGTTTTAATTTTAAAAGGTTGTAGTCTAACTCTTGAAAAGCTTATCCAAGCGTGTCCATAACCTAGGACGAGGCTATTCGAATAGTTTTAATCCTCGCAGGTGTACCAATGTACCCACACTCGCATCGCCTTTTGCCAAGCTATTAAGCACACTTCCTTTGGTATGCCTAAGACGGCTAAGTCCTACTGAACCCTTTCCAATGGAATATGCTAATCAAGAGACGCACGATGGGGTTAATCCTTAGTGATCTGCCGACGAAATATGGATCACAAGGACCCATACGTGGAGCAAGATACACCGCCCTCGCGGTGTTCTCCTCCCTACAACGTGTCCATGTTGCATATAATCAAATATGCAACCCACCACGCGACTCATTAATTAACACACCAAAGTACTCACTAAGAGAGGTCCCATATCCTCTAGTGTGGTTAGCACGCACCAATGCTCGGATAACAGATACTCACAAGTAGTTCGGTCCTTAATTGACCGGCACCATTCCAATCACACCCAAAAGATCACACCATCTTACCATTGTGCCCAAGTCTAAATTGTTTTCATTTTCAGTTTTAGTTTTGCAATTTAGACAAAGCACAAGGTGAAACATATACATAGTAATAGTTTAGTGTGATCAAAGTTATCGACGAGTCGATAATCGCCATTTCTACCGATAGCTAAGCATGGCTAAGCATAATGACACGTAAACTACTAAGTGACAAGGGTTCATCCAATAACCCAAAATCACGATAAGTAACCTAGGCTTCAGAGTAGAGGAATAAACATTTCCTACGATAATGCATCTAGTAGGCCAACTATCGACAATAGTTTAAAACAACATAGCAATGCATACATAGAATTTGCAAACAATATATTAGAATTTGAAAATAGTAGGAACAATATGATCAAATGAATGCTACATCCGCTTGCTGGCCAAGTGCGTAGTCCGATGGTCGTGGCTCAATATAAAGATTAATAATATTGTCTTCTAACCTAACGCGAAAGGCGATAAGCAAATAAGAACGAAGAACACCAAATAAATCCCAACAGCAAAACACATCCAAATCTAATAAAATTTACACTACAGCTAGGGAATGATTTTATAAAGTGACAGGAACAAGAATTATGCAATTTGAACTAAGCATGCAAAAGATATGGACAAAATACTCTTTCTCAGCATATAACAACCTAATTAATAATTAATACTGTTCATGGCGAAATTTTCCAGAATGATCTAAGGTCTGAAATTTTTATAGCAGGTAGATTATGACATCCTAATAACAGCAAAGTTGGATTTACTAATTTTGGAGTTATACACATTTACTTATGATTTTTCTAAGTTGTAAATCTAATACAAATCATTTTACAGAATTATGAACATGCTCAAATCCTATTTTATATGAAAGTATACTAACAGATGAATTTAACAAAATTGATTTTGCACAAAATGGATTTATACAGAAAAAGATATGCATTTTTCAAGATTAAAACTATTTCTGGAATATTCAAAATGACAGAAATCAAGTTATTCCTAGTTACACAATTTTCTGCTACTGCAACATGCTAAAATCCATTTTTATAATAAACTAAAGTGACAACATAATTTATTACCGTTGGAATTATCTAAAAAGCAGTTAAAATGAATTAGTTATGAGTTTCTAAAGTTTTGATATCATTTTCAGTTGTTAAATAAATACTTACCGAAATACAGAACAACCCCAAATAAAAGAGTAAGACGTGGACAACTCCCAACCCTTGATCTAAAATCCTACGGCTCACGCGCGCCGAAAACAACGCACGCGCGCGAAACCTAATCGGAGCCCATCGTTGGATCAAGATCCAACGCCGCACTGAGTGTATGCAACCGACGGCGCGGTTGCTTGGGCCAATCCCACCGTAGATCTCAGATGGACGGTCCAGAGCGCACCAACGGCCGGAAGGTCCGACAGCACACACGATCTCACCGCTGATCTCAAGATCGACGGCCGAGAATGATCAAGGCATCCGGAGGGTCCGACGCACACAGAGATCGGGCCGCAGATCTAGAAACGAACTGCACTAAAGATCGGTTCAAAAGAGGTGCTTGACATGTGGACCGCATGTCGCTGACTTCGAGTCACCCACGCTACTGGTTTAACCCACGTGCACGAAGGCACCGCCCACTTGTCGCCGATCGAGAGTGGCGGTTAGGACAGATTAAAGATTCTAATGATTATCATTAATTAGATCTAAGAGAGACACTAATGGCTACCGAATTTGATTTTAATCCTCGCCCACAAGTCACGACCGCAGGTAAATTCGATGACGATGTAAATGTCGACACATTAATTAATCAATGATTAATATTAATGATGTCTGAACAAAGGCGGATTGAACCGAGAGTGATTTAAGGATATTGGGCCCATCGGGTCGCTGGCTCAACGACAATGATTAAGACATAATTAATTAACTCATGATTGGTAATTAATGTGTCCTAATTATGACGAAACGGAGTTGTCACGCAGAAACCCGAGTGGTTTCAACGCAAATCGCCGCGACACCCACGCGCGCGCCCACCAAGGACCAAAATGGATTCGCAATAGCACAACGAATCTAATGGTAGCATTCTCACCGTGCGTAGGACTAGAACGCCGCCAGCCGGAAACGAAAATGGGAGCTATCGCTAAACACTAAAATCGCGATGAGCTCCATCGCAAACCTAGGATGCGGTGCCAAAGCTTCTAAGGACTAATAAGAAGCTACCCGAGGGACGAAGCTTCAAAGATGGCCGAGATGCTTGATCACGGTGAAAGCTCACGGACTTGGAGAAGAAAACCCGAGATAGATACCTCGAGCCAAATGAGTGATTCCAAAGCATCAAAATAGCTTCATAATGATTCACGTAGCTATATGAGCAAGTAATTAGAAAATGGAGCACCCACTGAAATGAGGAAGAAGATGACCACTTTACCGAATTTGAACAAACCCCAAATTGGACAATTCCGAGAATCAAATCCAAAATTAAGTGAGGGAAATGTTCAAGGAAGTAAGTAGATAAGGTTAGGGCAAAGAACGTGAAGGAGGACCACTGAACACCAAGAACACCAATGGAGCTCCATCGGTCAACAATGGCGATTTGCCATTTTTGAGGTGTTAAGCTCCAACACCGAGAATGAAGCTTGATGGTGGTCTAAAGAAATACCAGAGGTCTTGAGAGTGCTTATAAAGCCATGAAAGCATTAGGTTTGCACCACACATCTTTCAAGCAAAACACAAAGCACGATGCGCACGACATGGAAAAGATAATAGCCGGTGCACTAGGGCATGGCATGGTCGAATGTGTCTCCCACGACCCATAATGTCAACTAGGCACCGTGGGGAGCATGAAATGACATCTCCATGCCTTGCAATCGCTTTCACTGCGGAGGTTGAAGATGACCACACAGAAAGCTTCGGGCATTCAGAGCCCCACGATCTAAATCGGACGGCCACGAAAGCGCCACGCCTCCAAGGTTCAAAACACAACGGGAGATTGCAGCCCTACGATTAGAAACGAACGGCTCAGATAGCCCCACGCCGCAAACGCGGTTTACAACGGCGAACACGCGGCGCTGGATCTTAATCCAACGGCTCGATTCAAAAATGCAACCGAGGGTCCGGGTTTCGGAAATCTCAACCCGCTGGATGGAGATCTAACGGCTGGCATTCGCGCAAGCAACCGAAGGTCCGAAGGGTTACACACGCGCGGGCCGTATGATATAGATCCAACGGTGGAGATCCAACGCTGCGCTTTAAAGAGTGGTTCGTGCGCTTAGTTGATCGACCAAGTCAATTTGCTCGAGCCCAGAGTCCACTCGAACCCGAGTAAAAAGAGAACCAAGTTTGAGTTTGAAATAAGAACAGACTTTGAATGATTTATTTGAGGTAGCAAATTAACTCCAAAAATTATGAAATTTTTACAGAGCTTGCTAACCCAGATATTAACCTTGTGTAAAATTTTCAGAGGTTTTTATACTGTGAATAAATCTCCAAAATTCTGCAAGGCTCTGTTTTAATGTTTGACCGAGAGTCAAACAGTTTGATCGCTCTAAAAATATTCAAACAATTTCTAAAAATTGTGAAATTTTTCAGAGGGGTCACATACCATCACAGAGACTTAGGAAAAATATTTCCAGAGGATGATCACAAAATTTGACAAGATTGTTTTTGGAATGTCAAGATTTGGATCAACTAGACTTGTGACAATGTATTTCCATAATCCCTTGTACAAGAATTGTTTGGCACAACCGGAAATACATGATGTAAGAAAAAGTTTTAATTTCTACTGATTTTCTTACATTTGAAACACAAGCCCAAGATTGGGATGTTACAACTTCTTTATTTGCTTCACTAGTGCGCGGGTCATGTGTATGGATTTTAATTATCTTCTGGACTTTAATTGTCTTCTAGACTTCAATTTTCTTCTGGACTTCCATGGCTTGCC
Source organism: Ampelocalamus luodianensis (assembly GCA_036346255.1). Lineage (NCBI taxonomy): Eukaryota > Viridiplantae > Streptophyta > Magnoliopsida > Poales > Poaceae > Ampelocalamus > Ampelocalamus luodianensis. Next base: position 41,896,638 of record CM070626.1, read on the forward strand.
ACATTATTTTCTGATATTTTTCATCAAGGGATTGATTTCCTCCCCCCCCCCCAATGACGGGAAACTATCCCCATCATATATACTATCGGGTTGGTTACATGCAAGTCTCCAACACAGGTCCAAATACCGACATGAATGTTGTCTCATAACCAACGATATCCTAGACTTTCTGAGAGGGCCAATTGCGCTTGTCATGTGGTGGTATAGGTATACAAACCTTGCAACCAAACCTACGAAGATGAGAGATTTTTAGTACTGACCAGCGTGCTAGTTGCATAGGTGAATGGATGTTATATGCTGACGATCGAAAATTGATGAGAGTTGCTGCATGCAGAACTACGTATCCCCAACATGTAGTTGGTAAATTACAATTCTTCAAAGTGGTCGGGCAATAATTTTAATCCTTTTAATTAATACCCCTGCTAGTCCATTATGGGTGTGGACATGTGGCATGTTGTGTTCTGAAAAGGAATTGCAGCTTGAAGTGAAAAAAAGAACGTGCTATTTCGAATGGAATTCATTTGGGATGATTAGGCAGTACTTACCGTAAGATTTGAACACTTCATGAACACTCAGGATGGATTCATTGGCGTATGCGAAGTGAACACATTTGCTGGATTCCTGCAACGAGGGCACACGAGGTGTCACGCAATGATTCTAATTGTCCGCTTCACGAAAGTTAGATGAGGTCAAGATATGTTGTTATAGAATGGAAGAAAGGAGAAGAGGAAGTGAAGAGTGAGGTGAATGGTCGCCAAAGCATTCATATAAAGCTTGTGGCTAAATTGCAATTGTTCAAGGATATTCGCGTCCGCGAGGTAGCCGCCCGAGGAGGAATCATTTGGCGCGGTTATGATGTCTTTTAGATTTTGTCCCAGTCGCCGTCACATCATCAGCATAAAGTCGACTCGTCGGTCAATGATCACAGAAAGTCGAATTCGCCGGTCACATCATCAGCGCAAAGTCGACTCGTCGTCACATCATTGCACAAAAGCCGACTCGCTTGGTCACGCGCTGCACAAAACCGTAAGTACATTAGAATCAAGACGAGGCACATTACACATGGTCACATGGCATGCTAGTTCGCTAATTGCTTGAGTCATCCTTGCTACTACTACGCAAAGGCAAGACACAAGCATCCTGACTATGTAAGTATACATACATGCCTTTAGGGATAGTAAAAACATGGCGGGTAGGACGAAGGATCATTACGGAATGGCCCGACCTATCATGAGGATCGGGCCATTTTCCTTCTTGTGACCTCGCCGCTGAACTCCTCGCCGCCTCTTTGGTCTTGGCTGCTATTTCCTCTTTTTCTGCGCCTCTCGCGAGCCTCGCTACTCGCGCGATTGCACGCCTCGAGATGAGCTTTTGTCTCCGATGTATACGCTGCTTTGCTCGTTGCGTTGCGGCGCTCTTCCTCCCGGATCTCGCGGGCCGTTTTTGTCACATCCCCAATTTAATAAAGTGGTTAATTATGCATCTCATGAGCATGCATCTTATTTTTAAACTTTTTGTGTACCTATTGTACTTGGAAAATCTCAAAATATAAATGAAACCTACACTTTAAATTGAACCCCAAACTCAAAACAGAAATAAATGCTACTAAAGTATCACTGGAAATAATTTATTCAAATACTATATTAATTATCACGAATTAATGTAATTTTTCCCAAATTTTTGGCACTGATCTTAACCCTATAAAAATTCAAACACCATTAAAAGACCTTATCTAAGTTTGAATTTATATATTACAAAATATATTATGAACAGTAGGGTTCAATAATTTTTTGGACACTAAGCTATCCCAGAACCTCCATAAATTATTTCATGATTTTAGGAATTTTATTTATATTTTTAAGGCCTCAACTAAACTAGAATCTAAAGAAATTCAATCACCAAACCCTAGCACTGCTTCTGCCCGAACCGCACCTTGACTCGAGTCCGACCCAGCCCCTTGACTCGGCCGAGTCAACTAAGCGCATCAGCGACATGCGTGCCTTCCGGATCGGAGATCAACGCCCGCATCGTGCATCCTCCGACCGTCCGAAGTCCCCACTAATCTCACCGCCCACCGAGATCCAACGGCGCGCGCTTGATCCACTTAACTCACGCCGCGCTCGCTTTGAGTCGCCACGCCGACCCACCGCCGGATTCGCCTTCCTCCTCGCCGACGCCGCGCAGAGCCGAGCTCCACGCCGCCGGTGCAGCCGCTCTGCGCCGCTGAGGATTCCGACGCCGCAATCCACCATCGCCGCTACACCCGAGCTGCCTCGCGTAACGCCGCCTCCAATGCCGCTATCGCCGGTCATAATACCCTCGCAACCCCTCTTTCTCCTCACTTCTTCTCTGCTGATTGAGAAGAGGAGGATCTCCCGTGTTCCTCGTTGGGTAAGCTTCCACCGTGTGTTTCTCTCTTATACTTTCAAAGGCCCTTCTCCATTTTTGCCGAGCCTCGCTCTTATCTTCGCTTGTAGCATCTCGATTCATCCTCGTGCTTCAGCTCGCCCGAGCACGCACTGAGGACACTTTCGTGCCATCTTCGTGTCCCGAGGTATTATCCTCAACTTTGCGCCACCTCACATGCTATAGGCCACCGAGAGAAACCCCTAAACTAATTTTGGTAATGCACTGCAGATCTTGTTGAATCGAAGTTTGCACCATTTCCGACCGTGAAGCAACTTTTCACCTCCCACCTTGATCCGTGAAGCCATTGTCCAATTCCTTGCTCCTATGGCTTGCTCTTAAGCTCCTTGAGCTAACCCAAGCATTCACTTTGCTTCATTTTACTCAGATCTTCATCTCTTCGCCGAGCCGTGTCGCCGCCATTTTCTTCTCCCAAGACCGACCAAGCTCCAGCTAACCCTGTGCTCCCCATCACCTTCCTCCGCTCGTAGCTTCGGTTAGTCCCTAGTACTCGCACTCGCTTGTATGTCGCCGCGAGCTACGCATTGCCGCTGTGTTTGTCGTAGAACCGCCGCCGCTAGCTCCGGCTAGCCGCGGCAGCGGGCTACCGAGGTCGCCACCACCCTCAAAGATGCGTAGCGTTATTGCACACCTATCACGCCTTTGGCGGCGCCGCTGCGGTCGAAATCGCCAACAGCCGCCGCAAGCTTAACAGAGCGTGTCGGGTCGCCCGCACTGTAGTAGGGTCATTAGGACCGTGATTCGATCTTTAATTAGCTAATGATGAGTTAGTCATTAAATGATGTCTTAGCCGCCTAATGTTTCACTTACACGCCGCCCCACGCACGTAAAACGGAACGCTTTGGTTAAAGCCACGAGGTCGACATGTGGCCCTAGGCCTTAACTCCGCGGCGCCAGGCGCATGTGCCGGTGACCAAGTCTCGTGGATCATGTCGCCGATGCTGGGACCCACCGTCGAACGCGAATTAAATCTCGAGTTAAATGAAAAATGCACTATTCACTGTGCCCGCCGTCGCTGACTTTGGTTCGCGCTGCGCTCGGTGAGAAAAAGTTTAAACGACATATAAAATCCAAAATCCATTTATTTGCAAGCTGAAAAATATGTATAACTTTGAAAATGCATAACTAATTTATTTTAACTTCAAAATGAGTGAAACCACTTCTGATAAATTACTTATTTAATGAACTTTATATTAAAATTGGTTTCAACCATGTCTCTATAACAAAGAGTATTATTTTGGAAAATGAGCCTTTAGCACTATTATTTGTGCAATAGAAAAGGTCGATAACTTCAAAATTCATAAGTAATTCTTGAAACTCCAAAACAAGAAATCAGTTTGATAATTTCTATTTCAAATAAACTTAATTATAAAAATAGTTTCAAACTCACCTCTATCACAAAACTATAGTTTGAGGAAAATGATCCTAAAAGTCATTATTTTTACATTATTAATGCTGGTAACTTTAGAAATCAATAACTAAATCATGAAAACTTCAATTGGAGCAAACTCAACTGTTTTGAACTTGTAATAATATTGCCTATTTATCCATGTAATCCATTTACTCACCACTGCTCTAGAAATTTTTGCCTCATAATTAAATTACCGAATAAAGGCGTATTGAAATATGAAAATCGAATCACCATAACTTTCACATACTAAATCAAAATGAAATAATTCTTTCACCAAAACCACCTTAAATCATGACTTAGCTACTGTAGAAAAATCATGCATTTTTGAGCATTTTGAATTTTGAGGTATTTCGATGTTTATTCTAGATTGCATTTATATAGATTCCGAGCCTATTGATATCGACTCTACGCGACCGAGAGTGAGCAATTACTTTTCCAGCAAGGCAAGCATCCTTTGAACTTTCTTTTTGCATCATATTTGATCCTAGATTTGTTAGGATAGATGCAATGATAATTGCTTGCATTCTATGTTGATAATGTTGCTATTTTTGTGATGGATAGTTAGACACATCCTATTATCTTGTCATTGTGGCTGTCCATGAATTACCCAAGATCAAATAATTATGATAGGATGTTTGAATTATCGTTGTTCGAGTTGCTTAGCCATGCAAGTCTAGAACTCAGAGTCGATTGATTGCGGAATAGCCCGACAATTATGGGATAAACATAACTCTCATTGTATACTTTTGTTTCAGATCCTTATATCTGTTTTATGAGATAAATTTTGTCATTTTAAATGAGCTTTGGTCCGACAAGTGTTGGTTAGTGATGGTGCCTTCGTACCTAGATTTGGGTATGTGGTTTGGCTTGTCCGACAATTAAGGACCGAACTTGGGTTGTTGCGATTCAAGCAAAACTCGTGCTATCACGCCATGTATATGGGTGCCGATGGTTAAGTAGGGGAAGGTTTTATTGTGTTGAGTCCCACGGTGGTGAAATTGTAAGGGCATGGGACCGTGAAATCCCGTGTTCCTTTGGGCCGATAGGATGGGGCGTTAACGCCTTGTGTTTCCTAGGATATATAGGATGGAGGCGTTAACGCCTTGCGCTCCTAGGAGCCATGGTTGAGGGACTTAGCTCAATGGGATCTTCTTGCTAAAAACGATCGATCTTGATTTATCCGCCGCATACCTTAGGAAGTATGCTATATCCGAGGCATCCGAGGCTTACGCCAATCAAGTCGTGTGGGTAAAGTAGTACACCCCGCAGGGTATAATCTATTCGAATAGCCGTGTCCACTGCACTGACGACCGCTTGAAATTTGTGGTCGCTATTGTTAGACTTGGGATTAAATTGTGGTTATAACTTGGTATCGCCATGAATGGGATGTTCATGCTTATTGTTGTATCAAAGTGGACCGCCACTTTGTTGTTGGTATGATTCATTTGTTATTGAATTCATTACTTATTCACATGCTTTACTTCTACTTCAAATCTGATTTTGAAAAGGCACGTGAAAACTAGTATGTGTAGGTTGTTCAAGATTATGCTGCTTTCGCAAAAATTTAAGCCAATATGAGCCCGCCCTTTGAATGACCTTATGCATAACTATTTTTATTTGTGTAAGACTTATAGTACTTTTTGTACTCAGCCAGTGTTTGTCGCTTTTTTAGGTGAGGAGGATTTAGAGGTCGATGAGCTTATCTGTCGATTTAGGCGACACCGATGAGTAGTTTGCTATCATCTAACTCCCGCTTGGTTGCCGATGGGTTATGGGGCATACCATTGCTGGTCTTTGGTCTATTTATGTGTTTCCGCTGCTACTTAATACTCTCTTTTAAATTTGGCGGCCGCCACTTGTATTAGATGTAAACTTGGAACTATGTTGTATGTCTTTGAACTATTTATGTATGGATGTTGTATGGATGTGATCAACGTTGAATGAGAGTATGGTTATATTGGTCGCTGATCTTGGGAGCCAATATAAGTCATACTCGCTGTTCATGAATTCCTATTTAACTCATCGAGTGTAGCGCTTGACTTAGTTGAGAACCGACAATCATGTAGTGCTCGCAGAGGAGCGCGCACATGATCGCTTGAGCTCTAACTGAAAGCGTTTTCATTTAGATGGAGTTGTTGAATTCATTTATCGAGACTTAGAGTTATGTCCCTAAGACCATGCTTAGTCTCGCCTTACGGAGATAACCCGGTCCCTACGCTTTGACATCCCACTCGAAGTCGAGTCCACCGGTCATGTGGGTGGATTCGTGGTCGATCCACTTGCGGTAGCCACATAGCGGATCCGGGACTACGTAGATGAGAGAGGTTGTTAGTGCATACTTCAAAGAGAAAGGGTATAAGAACATATCAGAATCGATCTTACCACCGCCGATAGCTGCGTGTGTCCCAACGGCAATGGATAGTCACAGAGTAGTTCGCACAACCCCAGTGAACGCATGCCCGTGCTTAGCTTGCTTAGACTTGAAGAACTTGTATGGGTCCATGCACCAAGAGGGGCGGCGCTCCCTCGGCGAGGCCGCGCTAACGCCGCTGGAACGCTCGTGATGGGGTTGTCGCTACGGGGCCTCACCACGAGAGTCGTCATCCTAGAAAGCGCTCTGTCGGACCCAGCCGCAGCAGCTCTTGCTTGGTCGCCTCGCCTCCCCCAGAACTCTTACTAGTCCGCGGATCTCTTCCCATTGCTTTGTCATCTTGTCCCATTGTTTCTTCGCCTCTTGTCCATCCCGACGTGGTGAAGGAAGCTCTGTGTAGTGTTGGGTTTGGTTGTGTAGTGTTCTCTCCCAGCAGCAGTGTCACCCCTATTATAAGACCCCGGGGTGGTCACGGATGGTTAAGTTCTCGTGAGTAGCCTACGAGGTAGAGTGCCGCTTTACCTTTCTCGAGAAGTTTCGCGAGGCGCAGTGATGTCTTGTCTTTCCAAAAGTTGGCTCGTGGTCTTGTCACCGTGCAAAGCCGAGCCGCGTGGTCTTGTCGCCGCGCAAAGCCGCCCCGCCCGTCTTGTCGCCGTGCAAAGCTACGCAAAGCCGCCCGTGGGTCGCGTCGCCGCAAAGCCGCCCCGCGTGGTCTTATCGCCGCGCAAAGCCGCCCGCGTGGTCTTATCATCGCGCAAAGTCGACCCGTGGTCTTATCGCCGCGCAGCCGCCCCGCGTGGCCTTATCGCCGCGCAAAGCCGCGCAAAGTCGCCCGCGTGGTCTTATCGCGCGCAAAGCCGCCCCGCGTGGTCTTATCGCCGCGCAGTCGCTCGTGTGGTCTTATCATCGCGCAAAGCCGCGCAGCCGAGCCGTGGGTCTTGTCGCCGCGCAAAGCGCCCCGCGTGGTCTTGTCGCCGGCAAAGCTACGCAAAGCCGCCCGCGGTGGTCTTGTCGCCGCGCAAAGCCGCCCGTGGTCTTGTCGCCGCGCAAAGCCGCGCAGCCGCCCGTGTGGTCTTGTCGCCGCGCAAAGCCGCCCGTGGTCTTATCGCCGCACAAAGCCAGCTCATGTAGTCTTGTCGCCGCGCAGCCGAGCCGCGGGTCTTGTCGCCGCAAAGCCGCCCGCGTGGTCTTATAGTTGCGCCTCCGCGTTCGGCCATATAAACGCATGGACACACAAACGGCCGATCATTCCCTTTCTCGAGGTGCCTCCTATCCCGTGGTCAAATTTTTATTTGTCCGTTGTTCGCACTATCTCGCGAAAGTCGCCGTAACGGTAAGCTTATTTCAGCAACACGCCGCACGCTTTTTACGGTGTTTTTGATCAAATATTGTCTTATTTTCGCCGTAAATGGAGACGCCAGACGTGTTCCATGGAAATGTGCATTCCGGTCCGCACGAGTGGATTTGTCCAACCGCCAACGCGCCTTGCTTAACATTCCCAACCCGCACACGCCGATTTGCTCGAGCTACGACGCGCATTCTGGCAGCTTGTTCGATGGGCACGCCACTAGGAATAAGATAGTAATAGAGGCGATCACCATGAACACGGCCGCTCCACACGGCACATCGTGGGGGCCTCGGCGAAGGTGACCAAGAAGCCATGTGGGCACATCACATGGAGATTGTAAGCAATCCTCACGCCCGATCTATCGACGACCCATGGTGTATGTCTATTTTGTTTATCCAGTCAATCCTTTGGTGGGGCGCCAGAGAAGGAGGCGCGATGCTCTTCTCGCTCTTCTCCCCTCTTCGGTTTGTTGACGATGGGAGAGATGTCGAGTGCTCCAGAGATGAAGATTCGTAGTTTCAACCGAATGAAGGTGTCGATAAATGGAGCGGTGCTCGTGTTGATTGTCACGAGATTATTGATGGCATGTCCGATAGCACCGCCACCGAAGATGAGGCGAATTTGACTCGCAATCCAATGAGGATGAAGGCGACGACGCCGTGGGGATCGCGCAGGCATTGTTTCGACCGATTACGCACTATGTTCCAAGCTCGTTGATTGCCAAGCACCTCTTCCTTGTTCCGTCCCACGAGCACGAAGTCTCGTGGTTCTTCGATGCGACACCCTACTTGTGGGCCAACAGCTTCCACACAAGGCCGCCGCCAGCAAGCTATCGTGAGTTTCGCGTGAAGACCAATGACTTACCGAAGTTTACGTGAGTTCTGACATTGTTTGTTGTTGCTTTAAACTATGTACGGTAAGTGGCACTAACTATTATATGGTTTCCATTACCGCAGTCTAATCCCGACACATACGTAGTTAAGTGCATGCATAGCTCTTGCCCCGCAAAGTGCGCGCAGAGATTCCTCGGGCGAACGCCTTCGTGACACGGCCGTTACAGTCACACGCGCGAGCTTCAAGAGCCATTGCAAATGTATCCGAATGTAACCTCTGCGCATATCGCGAGCATCGTAAGCCATGTAGTTGTCGCCGATTTGACCGCTTTCGCCAAGGTCCTCATGGCTCACGAGCTAATACATTAGGTATGCCGTTAGGTACAAGAAGGTATGGCGGGCGGCGGATTGCCCTTGAAGGGTTGTACTGCACGCATAAGGAGGCGCACGATCTAGTCCCTGCACGCTTAAGCAAATTGCGGATGCCAATCCGGGACATGTGTCAATAGGGAGGACAGTTCGACCGCGAACAACCCACATTCCTTATCCTTGATCGAGTCTTTGGGCATTTGGCCCGGCAAATTGTGGTTTCTTCACTCGCCGCCCCGCCCCGACTATGGACGGTACTTTCTTTGCGGGAAGTACAAGGGCACCATTCTCACCGCTATTGTCGCGATGGCAACGCACTGGGCTGTTCTCGCTGCCTTTGCCATTGTAGAGAGCGAGAGCACTAATAGCTGGTTGTGGTTCCTAGGGAACATAAAGCAACATGTTGTAAGGGACCAACCGAATGTGTGCGCTATAACCGACCACATGCAGTGGTTGTTGTCCACACTGCCACCATGCAAAGACGGCATTTGAGCCCACCTGCATCGTGAGGACTGAATATTTAACTAGTAACACTTAACCTCCAATTGGTTCTAGCGTTACTAATTAAACATTCTAAGCCTCGATGGACATATGCTTCCTGCACTGCAGCATATGTACATCATCACAAAATTACACATCATTTCCATACAACATACAAAGACTAAGTTTAACAACGACATACATAAAGTAAAGTTATTACAAAAGAGAGCCGACCGCCAATTAGAACAATATACAAGAATGACAATGAAGCAAAAGCGCCATAAGATGGCTAGAACAAAAGTCGACCGGTTAGCCACACACCCACAAGGCAACCGACCGGGCCGCCAAGCTAGTCGCCCCGCAAGCTACCACAACACAGCTCACAAAAGTGAGGCCCTTCAGGCTCACCTTCTTCCTCTGCAACAAAACAATTAAGCGTAGCAACTGAGTACAAAGATTGTCTTTGTACCCGCAAGACTGACGTGTGGAATAGCAGACCTATTCATAAACTACATGCAAGCTTATTTAGGTGGAGGTTGTATGTCTCATTTTGCATGAAGCCAACTTTATTTGCAATAATGTAATACATTTTAAAAGCAAGTTTGCAAATCGGTTTTGTTATCAAAGTAATAGTAAGTAAAGGTACATACAAGTAACCACCTAGAAGTGACTATCCCAATAGCCACCACAACATAGCACTAATCCCATTCGCACTCACCCATCAAGTTTTAGTTTAAAAGGTTGTAGTCTAACTCTTGAAAGACCTTGCCAAGCGTGTCCATAACCTAGGACGAGGCTATTCGAATAGTTTTAACCTCGCAGGGTGTACCAATGTACCCACACTTCGCATCGCCTTCAAGCCACAAGCACACTATCAAGGTATGCCGCCCTGCTAAGTCCTACGAGACATTTCCAATCTTGTGTATTAACTACGAGCCGCCATATGGATAGAAACCCATATGCTTACATTGCAAGTCGAAAGACAACAAATCCCATCACTGTGAAGTCTTTCGACACTACAATGCTCCCAACACCATCCCTCCCGCGACTCCTCGCGACTCAAGCCAATACACGCCAAAGTACTTAGTCAAGAGAGGTCCCATACCCTCTAATGTGGTTAGCACGCTAAAATGCTTGGTTTAGTGTAACAAGATGTTCGGTCCTTGTTGACTCCTGGCACCATTCCAAATACACCCAAAAATCACACCATCATACCATTGTGCCCAAGTCTAAATCTTTTGTTTTCGCTTTAGTTTTCATAAGTAGACATGGCACAAGGTGGAAATCATAATCATAATAAGTTTTATGATCAAGGTTATCGACAAGTCGATAACCGCCCATTTCTACCTAAACTAAGCATGGCTAAGCAATTAATTCAGAACTACTAAGTGACAAGAGCCCATCCATGAACTCTAAATCACAGCAAGTAACCTAGGCTCATGGTAGTAGAGGATAATCATTTGCTAAGGAAATGCATCTACTAGGCCAACTATTAAAACAAAGTAGCAATGCATACATAGAATTTGTAATCAACATAAATACTTAAAATATCGGGATTAACATGATCAAACCGCTTGCCTTCTTGTCGTTGCTCAAATTGTTGTGGAGGGTCGTTTCGGATTACCGCAAATGTCTAATCCTAAGCTTAAAAGGCAAAAGAACCAAGAATAACCAATAAGACGAGCAACACTTAAACAAAAGAGCAAGCAAAATTTATCCAAATGCGATTTAAACTTATACACAAGGTAGGATACGAATATACCTAGACATAGAAACTGAAAACCTAATTTGGATTTGTGGTGCAAAAGATATTACCTAAGAACTCATTTTCTACCATAATTAGCACTGTAGCAAAAATATTTTCTAGAAAGATTTGAAGCTGAAATTTTATGGTAGCTACCCACTGGGATAGTGGTAACCCATATAAAATTTCAGGTCATTTGGAGTTGAAATGATTTAGTTATGATTTTTCTAAGATGCAAAACTAGCATAATGCACTCTCCAGAAATAAAAACATGTGCAAAACCTATTTCACATTATAGTATGATAACAGAGGGATTTCCTAACATCAAATTTCTATTTTTAGGATTTACAGGAATTACCGTGTCTATTACCTCATTAAATGAATTTTTAAGTGTTACTAATAAGGTTAAATCTACTAACATATTCTTCTGGTGCCGATTTAGACCTTCCACCATTTTTAGATTAAAGTTTAGTTAATAACAAATTTATCAAAGTTAAAATCATTCAATTAGCAGATATACAGAAAAAGATATGCATTTTCCAAGTTTTAATACAATTCTGGAATATATAAAAATAGCAGAAAACAAGCTATTAAAGATTACAGAATTTTCTACTAGAGAAGCATAGCTAAAAGCATTTTTATATTAAACTATAGTGGAATACAAATTTATTGCAGCTGGTTTCATGTAAGAAGGATTTATCTAGAATTAGTTATGAATTTCTAAAGTTTTGATACAATTTTCAGTTGATAAATAAACACTTACGTAAATAAAAACCAACCCAACCGACAATAAACGACGTGGACGCCGTGGCCGCCGATGCGAAAATCCAACGAGCCGCACGCGACGAAACAAACAAGACGACGCCGCGATTCATAACAGAACCCACCGTTGGATCAAGATCCAACGGCCACGAGGAAGCATGCAACCGAGGATGCGACACTCGACGAACCACGCACCGCAGATCTAAAGATGAACGGCTCAAAACCCAAATCTAACCGAGGGTCCGATTGCACACATGATCTCACCGCAGATCACGAGATGGACGGCCCAGATGATGAGGGGAACCGGATGGTCCGAATGCATGCAAGATCCGGGCCGCAGATCGCAAGATGGACGGCGCTATAGATCAAGTTCAAAAAGAGGTACCGACGAGTGGGACCGCATGTCGCGACTACGAGTCACGATCGCAACGATTTAACCCACGCACAAAGCAGCATCGCCCACTTGTCGATCGAGAGTGGCGGTTAGGACAGATTAATGCTTCTAATGATTACCATTAACTAGGCACTAATGGATACCGAATTTGATTTTAACCCCTGCCCACAAGTCAACCGACCCGCAGGAGATTTCCGACAGATTAAATGCCGACATTTTAATTAATCAATGATTAAGCATTAATGATGTCGAACAAAGGCGAATTGAACCAGAGAGTGATTTAAGGATATTGGGCCCACTAGTCGCTGGCTCAACAACAACGATTAAGACATAATTAATAACTAATGATTAGCAATTAATGTGTCCTAATCGATGACGAAACGGAGTCTGCCGTACGCAAGAAACCCGAGTGAGTTCAACGGCAAATCGCCGGCGACACCGCTGCGCGCGCCACAAACTATCAAAATGGGTTCGCAATAGTGCCGCGACCTAATGGTGGTGACCTCGCCGCGGTGGAGGTTCGAACGCCACGAGCCGAAAACAAGAAAGAAGCCGACACGGCAAACATGAAAATAGCAAGATGCTCACCGCGTCCAAGAAAGCGAAAGCCATGACTTCTAGGGACTACATAGAAGCTACCTTAACCGAGAGGAGCTTCAAAGATGGCCTGGAAGACTTGAACATGATGAAGATCCACGAGCCAAGAAGATGAAGTGGAAGATGAGGTTCGAGCAAAATGAGTGGAACCAAATCATCACCACACTTCATTATAGCTCAAAGAGGCTCCAAAAGCAAGTAATTGCAAAAGAATCATTTACCTGAGCCGAGAAGAAAGGGGGTGAAACTAACCGAAAATCTCCAAACTTAAAATTGAGTGATTCTCGTGAATGCAACCCAAAATCAAGTTAGGGAAATATAAAGGAGGTTGAGGAGTTCAAAAGGGTGCAAGAAATGTTGAAGATGAACCATCGGACACCAAGGCCGCCATTGAGCTCTACTGCCAACAATGGTGTTTTGAGGGTGAGAGGTGTTCTTGAGCTCAAACACGAGAAGAGCAAAGTGTGGTGTAAAGGAACACCAAGAGGACCTAGAGGGGCTATTTATAGGGAAGGAATTAGGTTTCGGCAAGAACATGAGCCCATGGTGAGCTCGGTTCATGGTGCGCCATGGGCCACGAAATGATGGGAGCAAGTGAGCATGGTGACAATGGAGGAGAAAGCCTGGTGCGCATTAAATGCATTGCAAAGAGACGTTGACAAAAGCAACGTGGAGGTGACACATCACGCCACCTCGCGCCGCTCGCCATTGCCGCCGCGCGCATGGAGAAGCCGAGGAGGAAGAAGAACAGAGAAGGCAAACCACGACCGCTGGATTAAAAACGGACGGCCACGATTAAACGAAGTTCACGGACACCCGCTTGTTCTCAGAATGGACTACCGGATCGAGATCCAACGGTCCCAATTTGTTAATGTAACCGAGGGTCCGAATGCTCACACGAACGTGGCCACGCGATCCGAACCCAACGGCCGATATCGCACGCGCGCTTTGAAAGGGCTGCTCGGCGCGCTTAGTTGATCGACCGAATCAATTGGCTCGAGCCCGAGTCCGACTCGAACCCGAGTAACAAGAAACCAAGTTTGACTTTGAAATAAAAACAGAGACTTTGAAAGATTTATTTGAGATAGCAAATTAACTCCAAAAATTATGAAAATTTTACAGAGCTTGCTAACTCAGATATTAACCTTGTGTAAAATTTTCAGAGGTTTTTATACTGTGAATAAATCTCCCAAAATTCTGCAAGACTCTGCTTTAATGTTTGACTGAGAGTCAAGCAGTTTGACTACCCTCTAAAGTATTCAAACAATTTCTAAAAATTGTGAAATTTTTCAGAGGGGTCACATATCATCCCAAGAACTTAGGAAAATATTTCCAGAGGATGATCAAAAAGGTTTGACAAGATTGTTTTTGAAGGAACAAGTTTGGATCAAAAGACTTGTGACTTTGCATTTCCATAAGTCTTGTACAATACTTGTCCAAGATAACAGAAACACATGAGGTAAGAAAAAGTTTTAATTTCTACTCATTTTCTTACATTTGAAACACAAGCCCAAAATTGGGATGTTACAACTCTCCTCTTACAAGAATCTCGACCGAGATTCCGCTACTCGAGAAGAAAGAAGGAAAATCGCACAAAGACGATCTTCTCGCTCCCAAGTTGCCTCATCTTCGTAATGGTTTGACCATCAACCTTAAGGAACTTGATGACACGGTTCCTTGTTCTCCGCTCGATTCTCAAGAATGCGAACAGATGCTCGCGATAGGTCAAATCCTCCCGCACATCGAGAGTTTCCAACGGAGTTTCCTCGCTGGGACACTGAGGCACTTCTTCGTGTGTGAAACATGGAACACATCATGCACCCTCAAGTGCACCGGCAGCTCCAATCAGATGCAATCGCCCAACTCTCTCGACGATACGAGCAAGGCCCAACATATCGAGGAGCCAACTTGCCCTTGATGCCAAAACGCCGATGGCTCCTTCAAGGGTGAGACTTTGAGATACACAAAGTCATTGGGCTCAAAGCTCAACTCACGGCGACGACGATCCGCATAGCTCTTTTGTCCGATCGGGCCGCGCAGATGCTCGCGATCAATCGAACTTGACTCTCGCCGCATTGATCGAATTTGGGCCGAAATCGCCGCCACCGCCTCGACTGGGCCAATGGGGTTCTACATCTCCTTCCATACAAAGCCTCAAAGGTGCCATGCCAAGACCGCTCGAAGTCGTTGTTGTAGGAGAACTCAAGAAATGGTAGGCACTTCTCCCACTTCTTCCCATAGGAAAGAACACAAGCACAGAGCATATCTTCCAACACTTGGTTGACTCGCCCGTCGCCATCACCGAGGATGAAAGGTCAGACTGAAATGAAGGCGGGTCCCCATAGCCTCTGCGACTATGCCAAAACCGCGAGGTGAAAAGCGCACCACGATCGTAAATAATCGCTTTCAGACACCGTGAAGACTCACAATCCTCGAGACATAAAGTTCGCCAAAGGCCCCACACGGTCGAGTCTTGACAGAAGGAAATGTGCCACTTTAGTCAACCCGTCGATCACGACCCAAATAGCATCATTCCTTTGGACGAGCGGGCAATCCGTGATGAAGTCCATGCCAACGGAATCCCACTTCCACTCGCACCGCAAAGGTCAAGAAGACTCGCTGACGCCGATGCTCACCTTCACACGACAAAGACACGCCGCACTCGGCAACGAACTTGGCAATCTCACGCCTCATTCGGTCCACTGCATCTCGACGAAGGTCCCGATACATCTTGGTAGCCCCGGATGAATAGACAAAGGAGAATCATGGGCCTCGCGGAGAATCAAATCCCGCAATTCCATGGCCTTAGGAACCACAAGGCGCCGCCCAACCCACACAACGCCATGCTCATCCTCCGAAAGCACTTGGCCATCCCATCCTTGATGTTCTCGCTTGATCCGCTCACACCGGCATCCGCCTCACCGTGCCGCTTGATTTGGTCCACCAAGGTTGGTTGCACAACCAATGTAGCAAGAGAACCGCGCCGATCAAACCCAAATTGAGGCGTTGGAATTCAATGAGGGTAGGTCCGCTCTGGAGCATCAACATGTTGCAATACACCTTCCGACCGAGTGCATCCGCAACAACATTGGCCTTGCCCGATGGTACCGAATACCCATGTCATAGTCCTGATCAATTCCAACCATCTTCTTTGCCCGAGGTTCGAGACCGCCGGGTGAACAAGTACTTCAAGCTCTTGTGGTCGGAATACACCTCACAACGGTTACCAATCGATAATGCCGCCAAATCTTGAGTGCATGGACCACAAGCAGCCTAACTCCAAGTCATGAGTAGGATAGTTGAGTTCGTGAGGCCTCAATCGCCGCGATGCATAGGCCACAACCTTGCCCTCCCGCATAAGAACACAACCAAGACCCTGACGAGAAGCATCACAAAAGATATCAAAACTCTTGTGAATATCGTGGAGAACAAGCACTGGGCCGAGGTCAACCGCGCCTTGAGTTCCCGAAAACTCACATCACAAGCAATGACCACTCAAACTTCTTGTCTTTCTTGAGTAGTTCACCATAGGCTTTGCAATCTTGGTGAAATTCTCGATAAAGCGCGATAGTAGCCACCAAACCAAGAAAACTCCGCACATCTGGATCGACTTGGCCGACCACAAGATAGCACATCACCGACCTTGCTAGGATCCACACCACACCTCCGCTGAAAGAACATGGCCCAAGAATGCCACTTCCTTCAACCGTAACTCGACTTGCCGAATTTGGCATACAAATGGTGCTCACGCAGCCGCCCAACACAAGCTTAAGATGCTCAAAGATGCTCTTCTTCACTCTTGGAGTAGATAAGGATATCGCCAATGAATACCACCACAAACCTATCCAAATACTCCATGAATACCGAGTTCATCTGATTCATGAATAAAGCAGAGCATTAGTCAAACCAAAGGACATGATGGTGCACTCGTAAAGGCCATAACGAGTAGCAAAAGCCGCCTTAGGAATATCCTCGGCCGATCCCGACTTGATGATAGCCCAGCCTCAAGTCAATCTTGAGAAGACTCGTGTTCGGCCAACCGATCGAAAAGATCATCAATACGGGCAAAGGATACTTGTTCTTTACCGCCACCTCATTAAGCTTGACGGTAATCAACACACATGCGCAAGGTCTTGTCCTTCTTCTTCACAAAGATAATCGACAACCCCAAGGAGATGAGCTAGACGGATAAAACCCTTCTCTTGCAGCTCACCCAAATTGCTTCTTCACTCTTCCAACTCATTAGAGGCATGCGATACGGCCTCTTAGAAATAGGGGCGGACGGGCAAAGAACTCGATCACAAACTCCAGATCTCGAACAGAGGCATCCCCGCAAATCTTCAGAAAGACATCCGCGGCCGCACACGTGGGGACGCTGTGGATCTCCAATGCTGGCTTTGCTTCAAGGACATACAGATGGGGCTCGCAATCGCGCGAAAACCCAACCTGCTCACCAAGGGTCGTGAGGTAGACAATCTTCCCGGCACAATCGATTTGCCCCAAGTGTTGGGACAACCAATCCATGCCAAGAATCACATCCAAGCGCCCCGAGTCGAGCAGATAAGACTCGCCAAGAATCCCACTCCTCGATGTGGATAGGAACATCCCAAGATACTTGGTCGCCTCATTTCCAACCCGAGAGCGAATCAGCAGTGGAATCCCAGAGGAACACAAAGAAGTCCACAATCAACAAAGAAAAGACCTCAAATAAAAGAATGCGAAGCTCCAGAGTCAAATAAAATCAGAGCAGATGCAAATTAACAAGGAGCGCATCTAACACCACGCCGGGCGCCTCTGTGCCTCCTCACCGAGATGTGATTGACTCGGCGCCCCAAGCCCGGGTCTTCTCGTCGTGGGTGACCACTCCTTGCCGCGCCCTCCATTAGGACGAGGCCGCCCAGCTTTCTTAGGACAACTACTCGCGTAGTGGCCCTTGTTGTGGCAAGAGAAGCAGTGACGCCGGCCGCAGGTTGCGGGAACACCGCTGCTGGTCGCAGTGCACGCGATCGAGCCACGCCGCGGAGGACGTGGAGCGGGTGCCAAGGCCTCGGCGGTGGTGAAGCCAAAGAACGGGCCACCGTGCAGCCCAACTCGGGACGAACGAGGCCGCCCTCGGCACATCGGGCCTCCCACTTGCGCTATGACTCGCCAACGCCTCGCCTTGTGCTCGGCGATAATGGCCTTGTCCACCAAGGTCCGAAGTCGGGAAGTCCACAATAGAGAGCTTGTCCTCAAGCTCCTCGCACAAACCTCCATGAACTTCTCCGCTTGGCCTCACGCGGCCACCTCACAGAGCGCACTCGCCAAATGGTTGAACTCATGGAGGTACTCACCACGCATTTGCGCCTCGCTTGAGCGCAAGGAACTCCTTCTTCTTCGCTTCATCAGCCGGCGGGGACATGGGCCCGACGAAAGTCGACGGAACTCCTCCCACGAGACCACGTGTCCCGCAGTCGCATGGCGAGGAAGTTCTCCCACCATGAGAGTGCCGCACCCTCCAACCGATGGGATGCGGTGCGTGCGCGCCTCGCTCGGCATCGAGCAACGCTGAGCTTCCGCCAACCGCACGCAGCAGTCGCTCAAGCCCAAGGGATCCTCTGACCGGAGAAGGTAGGAGGTCGAGCACGAGGAACTCCGCAAGTCCCCACGAGATCGGGTGACCACCTCCGCATCCAGAGGCACCAGAGGGAGTGGAGGTGTTCTGGCGATAACCTCCAACACCCTACGGTCCTCCGAACGACATGCTCGACCGCATGAGGACTTCCGCCATGGTCTGAGGAGGGGAAGTTCCTCATCGGGACTACCCACGATTCCGCCGCTACGTGTCCCACCACCATCCTGATTCACTAAGATAAGTTAGCTACAAGCCCGAGATAAAAAGAAAGCAAAGAAATGCAAACTCAATAAAAAAGGGCTCAGGAATAACCACCAAGAGTACAGGGCCAAAAATCGCCAATTCGACTTCCAGAAACGACTAACCCGTATGGAAGAACGAGTAATCGTTTGAGAAAACCCAAAATTTTCAGAACTAAATTTCAGCTCAAAACAGTCCAAAAATCAAGGTATAACCACCTAATAGAGTATAGGCATTAGCTAATCTCATATCACTTCTTACCCTTGCATTCCCACAAGTTTTAGTTGAATTAACCTCTCATTTCCTACCTTAATTATTAACCACTAGCTAGCTGTCCAAATTCCTTTCTCCAAGCTCTCACGTTTCTCCCAAAACCAAGTTAATCGATAAAGGCTAATTTTTGAAAGGAAGAGAGGAACAACTTTTTCAAAACTTAAGTGAGAGTAAGGTGAGATGAGCAAGCTAAGATAGGTAAGGAGTAAAATCTGAGAACTTACTTAAGTTTTTACAAATCTTTTGAAAGTAAGTTTTCAAAATATTCTAAAAGCGACCAAGCTAGGGTTTCTACTGGTCAAGATGGCTCGATACCAACTTTTAGAGGACCTGAATATTTAACTAGTAACACTTAACCTCCAATTGGTTCTAGCGTTACTAATTAAACATTCTAAGCCTCGATGGACATATGCTTCCTGCACTGCAAGATATGTACATCATCACAAAATTACACATCATTTCCATACAACATACAAAGACTAAGTTTAACAACGACATACATAAAGTAAAGTTATTACAAAAGAGAGCCGACCGCCAATTAGAACAATATACAAGAATGACAATGAAGCAAAAGCGCCATAAGATGGCTAGAACAAAAGTCGACCGTTAGCCACACACCCACAAGGCAACCGACCGGCCGCCAAGCTAGTCGCCTCGCAAGCTACCACAACACAACCACAAAAGTGAGGCCCTTCAGCTCACCTTCTTCCTCTCGCAACAAAACAATTAAGCGTAGCAACTGAGTACAAAGATTGTCTTTGTACCCGCAAGATCGACGTGTGGAATAGCAGACCTATTCATAAACTACATGCAAGCTTATTTAGGTGGAGGTTGTATGTCTCATTTTGCATGAAGCCAACTTTATTTGCAATAATGTAATACATTTTAAAAGCAAGTTTGCAAATCGGTTTTGTTATCAAAGTAATGTAAGTAAAGGTACATACAAGTAACCACCTAGAAGTGACTATCCCAATAGCCACCACAACATAGCACGAATCCCGATTCGTACTCACCCATCAAGTTTTAGTTTAAAAGGTTGTAGTCTAACTCTTGAAAGACCTTGCCAAGCGTGTCCATAACCTAGGACGAGGCTATTCGAATAGTTTTAACCTCGCAGGTGTACCAATGTACCCACACTTGCATCGCCTTCAAGCCACAAGCACACTACCAAGGTATGCCGCCCGGCTAAGTCCTACGAGACATTTCCAATCTTGTGTATTAACTACGAGCCGCTCATATGGATAGAAACACCATATGCTTACATTGCAAGTCGAAAGACAACAAATCCCATCACGGTGAAGTCTTTCTGACACTACAATGCTCCCAACACCATCCCTCCCGCGACTCCTCGCGACTCAAGCCAATACACGCCAAAGTACTTAGTCAAGAGAGGTCCCATACCCTCTAATGTGGTTAGCACGCTAAAATGCTTGGTTTAGTGTAACAAGATGTTCGGTCCTTGTTGACCCTGCACCATTCCACCACACCCAAAAATCACACCATCATACCATTGTGCCCAAGTCTAAATCTTTTGTTTTCGCTTTAGTTTTCATAAGTAGACATGGCACAAGGTGGAAATCATAATCATAATAAGTTTTATGATCAAGGTTATCGACAAGTCGATAACCGCCCATTTCTACCAAACTAAGCATGGCTAAGCAATTAATTCGTAACTACTAAGTGACAAGAGCCCATCCATGAACTCTAAATCACAGAAGTAACCTAGGCTCATGGTAGTAGAGGATAATCATTTGCTAAGGAAATGCATCTACTAGGCCAACTATTAAAACAAAGTAGCAATGCATACATAGAATTTGTAATCAACATAAATACTTAAAATACTGGGATTAACATGATCAAACTGCTTGCCTTCTTGTCGTTGCTCAAATTGTTGTGGAGGGTCGTTTCGGATTACCGCAAATGTCTAATCCTAAGCTTAAAAGGCAAAAGAACCAAGAATAACCAATAAGACGAGCAACACTTAAACAAAAGAGCAAGCAAAATTTATCCAAATGCGACGAAACTTATACACAAGGTAGGATACGAATATACCTAGACATAGAAACTGGAAAAACCTAATTTGGATTTGTGGTGCAAAAGATATTACCTAAGAACTCATTTTCTACCATAATTAGCACTGAGCAAAAATATTTTCTAGAAAGATTTTGAAGCTGAAATTTTTATGGTAGCTACCCACTGGGATAGTGGTAACCCATATAAAATTTCAGGTCATTTGGAGTTGAAATGATTTAGTTATGATTTTCCTAAGATGCAAAACTAGCATAATGCACTCTCCGAAATAAAAACATGTGCAAAACCTATTTCACATTATAGTATGATAACAGAGGGATTTCTAACATCAAATTTCTATTTTTAGGATTTACAGGAATTACTGTGTCTATTACCTCATTAAATGAATTTTTAAGTGTTACTAATAAGGTTAAATCTACTAACATATTCTTCTCAAACGATTTAGACCTTCCACCATTTTTAGATTAAAGTTTAGTTAATAACAAATTTATCAAAGTTAAAATCATTCAATTAGCGATATACGTAAAAGATATGCATTTTCCAAGTTTTAATACAATTCGAATATATAAAAATAGCGTAAAACAAGCTATTAAAGATTACGAATTTTCTACTACGTACATAGCTAAAAGCATTTTTATATTAAACTATAGTGGAATACAAATTTATTGCAATTGGTTTCATGTAAGAAGGATTTATCTAGAATTAGTTATGAATTTCTAAAGTTTTGATACAATTTTCGCTTGATAAATAAACACTTACGTAAATAAAACCAACCCAACCGACAATAAACGACGTGGACGCCGTGGGCCGTCGATGCGAAATCCAACGAGCCGCACGCGACGGAAAAAATAAGACGCCGCGCGATTCATAACAGAACCCACCGTTGGATCAAGATCCAACGGCCACGAGGAAGCATGCAACCGAGGATGCGACACTCGACGAACCACGCACCGCAGATCTAAAGATGAACGGCTCAAAACCCAAATCTAACCGGAGGGTCCGATTGCACACATGATCTCACCGCAGATCACGAGATGGACGGTCCAGATGATGAGGGGAACCGATGGTCCGAATGCATGCAAGATCCGGGCCGCAGATCGCAAGATGGACGCGCGCTATAGATCGAAGTTCAAAAGAGGTACCGACGAGTGGGACCGCATGTCGCTGACTACGAGTCACGATCGCAACGATTTAACCCACGCGCAAGCAGCATCGGGCCCACTTGTCGATCGAGAGTGGCGGTTAGGACAGATTAATGCTTCTAATGATTACCATTAACTAGGCACTAATGGATACCGAATTTGATTTTAACCCCTGCCCACAAGTCAACGACCGCAGGAGATTTCCGACAGATTAAATGCCGACATTTTAATTAATCAATGATTAAGCATTAATGATGTCTCTGAACAAAGGCGAATTGAACCGTAGAGTGATTTAAGGATATTGGGCCCACTAGTCGCTGGCTCAACAACAACGATTAAGACATAATTAATAACTAATGATTAGCAATTAATGTGTCCTAATCGATGACGAAACGGAGCTTCGCAACAAAAACCCGAGTGAGTTCAACGGCAAATCGCCGCGACATCTTGCGCATGGCGCGCGCGCAACAAACTATCAAAATGGGTTCGCAATAGTGCCGCGACCTAATGGTAGTGACCTCGCGTGGCGAGGACTAGAACGCCGGCCAGCCGGAAACAAGAAAGAAGCCTACGGCTAAACATGAAAATAGCAAGATGCTCACGCAGTCCAAGAAAGCGAGTGCCATGACTTCTAGGGACTACATAGAAGCTACCTTAACCGAGAGGAGCTTCAAAGATGGCCGGGAAGACTTGAACATGATGAAGTCCACGAGCCAAGAAGATGAAGTGGAAGATGAGGTTCGAGCAAAATGAGTGGAACCAAATCATCACCATAGCTTCATTATAGCTCAAAGAGGCTCCAAAAGCAAGTAATTGCAAAAGAATCACTTACTGAAATGGAGAAGAAAGGGGTGAAACTAACTGAAAATCTCCAAACTTAAAATTGAGTGATTCCTGTGAATGCAACCCAAAATCAAGTTAGGGGAAATATAAAGGAGGTTGAGGAGTTCAAAAGGGTGCAAGAAATGTTGAAGATGAACCACTGGACACCAAGGCCGCCATTGGAGCTCTACGGCCAACAATGGTGTTTTGAGGGTGAGAGGTGTTCTTGAGCTCAAACACAGAGAAGAGCAAAGTGTGGTGTAAAGGAACACCAGGAGGACCTAGAGGGGCTATTTATAGGGAAGGAATTAGGGTTTTTGAGCAAGAACATGAGCCCATGGTGAGCTCGGTTCATGGTGCGGCCATGGACCACGAAATGATGGGAGCAAGTGAGCATGGTGACAATGGAGGAGAAAGCCTGGTGCGCATTAAATGCATTGCAAAGAGACGTTGACAAAAGCAACGTGGAGGTGACACATCACGCCACCCTGCGCTCGCTCTGCCATTGCCGTCCGCGCGCATGGAGAAGCCGAGGAGGAAGAAGAACAGAGAAGGCAAACCACGACCGTTGGATTAAAAACGGACGGTCACGATTAAACGAGTTCGCCGGACAGTCCGGTTGCCCTCAGGAATCTAGACGGCTGGATCGAGATCCAACGGTCCCAATTTGTTAATGTAACCGGAGGGTCCGAATGCTCACACGAACGTGGGCCACGCGATCTGAACCCAACGGCTGATATCGCACGCGCTTTGAAAGGGTGGCTCGTGCGCTTAGTTGATCGACCGAATCAATTGGCTCGAGCCCGAGTCCGACTCGAACCCGAGTAACAAGAAACCAAGTTTGACTTTGAAATAAAAACAGAGACTTTGAAAGATTTATTTGAGATAGCAAATTAACTCCAAAAATTATGAAAATTTTACAGAGCTTGCTAACTCAGATATTAACCTTGTGTAAAATTTTCAGAGGTTTTTATACTGTGAATAAATCTCCCAAAATTCTGCAAGACTCTGTTTTAATGTTTGACTGAGAGTCAAGCAGGTTTGACTACCCTCTAAAAATATTCAAACAATTTCTAAAAATTGTGAAATTTTTCAGAGGGGTCACATATCATCCCAAGAACTTAGGAAAATATTTCCAGAGGATGATCAAAAAGGTTTGACAAGATTGTTTTTGAAGGAACAAGATTTGGATCAAAAGACTTGTGACTTTGCATTTCCATAAGTCTTGTACAATACTTGTCCAAGACAAACAGAAACACATGATGTAAGAAAAAGTTTTAATTTCTACTCATTTTCTTACATTTGAAACACAAGCCCAAAATTGGGATGTTACAAAAGAGAGAGAGCTAGCTAGAGCTACATGTGAGTTGCATGTTTTGTTTGCGTGCATTTGGTTGGAACGATAAGGAAGTATTAGCATATTTCTAGTAGGGAAAAATCAAGCGAGATTGGATTAATCTGCTTTGTTTTGTTGTACGATTATTTGGGCATCTAAATGGCAAATTTTGGGAATATCGTCTACTAGTTAATTGTAGATAATTTCAGTATCTTTTAGAGTAAGTGTTTAATCATGTTGAGCGCATGAGTAATTTTCAAGTTATGATTTTAGTAAGGCTCGCTGTCCGAAGATGATGGATCGGTCTTCTAGAATAAAAGCGAGGTTAGATGATTTAATTAGAGGTCATGATAATCTAAGAAAATGTGGAAAATTTTGTGTAGATTCCGGACTGGTGGTTTGCCATGATCGGACTTGTGAGTCAAAAGTTATGCCCTTTTAGTACCAAGACAACAAGGGCGACTATTGGTATTGCGGGAGGGATGGGGATTTGGGGGATGTGTAGGAGCGCTGTCAATTAATTGTTGTTCTTGTGATGTCTGTAGCTTGTATTGAAATTTGAGAATTTATTGTAGGAGGCGTCGTGCTTGTTTCCATCTTTTAGCTAAACCGCATGCGTGCAACTAGTAAAGAGCAAGTGCATGGTAGACGCGATCAATGATTGATCTTTGTATTTCTTTATCGTTCATTAGCATTATTGTTGTGCTTTTATTTGTATTTAATTGAAAGCAATGGAATGATATGACTATATCTTGTTGACGAATATAAGGAAAATTAGATATGATGAATATGATGAAATTATACATTTTTGCATTCATAAGCATCTTTGCATACGAACAGGTGATCATGATTGATCACAACTCCACGGGAATGGAGGAGGTCCCCGATCCTCGAGGAGGAGAGGGCTTGAGACTGAATGTTGTCGCGAGCGTTCACTCATGCTATCTTAGGTATATGCGAAAGAAGTGCATGTGGACATGTAGAGTGGAGTTTGCATTGAGATATAAGATGAATGTGTGTGAAAAAAAGAATGGCATGAGAATATTAATAGAAGGACATGTGATGATAATGAAGTTATTGAATACTGTTGATTTATCATTGTTCATTGTATATTGATGTATTTGCTGAGTCGTGGACTTACCCTTGCTCTTTTGTTGTTTTAGGTGATCGTTGAGGGCATCACGGTTGAGAGGGACTAGTGCACATGGGATAGTCTCATACTTCAGACACATAATTATTTGCTATGAGAACCATTTGATTCGTTATTGCTGGACTACTTTTAGGACATACTAGAAATTGAATAAGCTTAGATGAATGATATGGACTAGTTTATTTTGTTCCAAGGTTTTGGTTTACTAGTTTGGTGTTGTTTTAGACTTGTTATCTTACTTTGTTTCCCTCGTTTATTTGTTCATGCTTGACATGTCTTTATTCATGTTCTACTGTGACTCGTGGATGGATTTTTATCAATGCTTTGGTTGCTGAAATTTTTTATAGTGTGTTTAAGAATATTAGTTGAGAGGATATTTTAGTGGCATTCTAGGCTCAGTGTTGGGCTGGGATGTTACAACTGGAATCATCATCAGATACATGAAGGAGCATTTCCTCCACAGGTTTGACCACTTTGTCGTGGGCTTCGAAGACTTATTCGACCTATCCAACCTCGATGCCCTCGATGCCTCACTTCTACGATGCTGGGTACTGTAAGTGTGTACAATCAAGTTCTACATTCACGTAATACCGATAAATGTCACAACTAATTGCTTATGTATAGATGCATGATGAAAAATGTCCAGGAATGGCAAGAACCAGTGGGTTTTCCCGACCCACAATTGGTCTCTAAGCAATGTATCAACCAAGACGCACCCTACGTCATGAAATACATAACAATGGGATTGCTTGCTCAGGCCAACAAGGACTACATACTGCTGCCCTTCAACCAGAAGTAAGTGCTTCACTACTTGCTATACAAAATTCATTTGTACTTTATACGCATCACGAACATAGGTTTAATGACTATAGCAACATACATGAGTAGGTACCACTGGATTCTTTTAGTCATTATACCAAAAAGGAATAAGGTAATATACCTTGATTCCCTAGTCATCAAAAAGTATGACTTCACCCTTGTGCAAGGAATACTCGACAGGTATGCTCATTTCCTACATACATAACTATATTGTAGTCTTCCTTCGTTTGAAATGGCCGAGGTTAACTTTTTGGAATCATGTAGGTCGTTCAACACTTATGTTGCCAAGGGAGGGACACACAAGGAATCGAGCGTCACACTACAACACAGGACGCAATATCCGATACGTGCTACAACACAATAATCCTATATCATACTTCGTAATAATGCATCTCGAACTGACTACACCTATATATGTAATTCTATTTTTGCGATGTCGCGGCAAAAACATGATCACCTATATGCATTCTCGTTTGCCATCATATGCGACAAATCATGAGTGCTAAGATGAATGATCCCGAGGTTTGTCAATCCCACAATAATTATTTTATAATTATAAATTTAAATATATATATATATATATACTACTCTACTCTTACTAGCGACAAGGCTTGAACATAGATTTAGATGCACTCGTTATGGTGAGATCTCGAGGTGCTCTGCGGCTTCATCGAGATGGAGATCATTAACGCCAACAAAGAGTTTCACTCCGTCGATCACAGATGAGCGACCTTCAAACAATTGATTCAATTGTAATTCACTTTGAGTAGTTGTTCAATTGTAACTCTAACGACAATAGTTTAACATATTATTTTGTAATTGATTTTGAGTTGTAAATGATCACTTTGAGTTGTCAACAATTGATTCATCTGTGATGTATCTATTTTCTTCCTACTTGTTTTCAAAGGGCATGGCTAACAATTCTTGAGGCTAGTCGAAAATAAAAAAAAATTAGTTAGGTATAAAGAACTATCACAGACGGTTTTATCGTTAAACAAATGCTGACGGATACTATCACAGACGGTTTCCACAAAAAATCAACTGTGATATATATGATATCACAAACAGTTCTATTTACTAACCGTCTGTGATATGTCTCCAATAATAGACGGTTTGCAAATCGAACCGTCTGTGATATCCTACATATCACAGACAGTTTTTGGTGAAAACCGTCTATGATAGTCGACCTTCATAGACGGCTTCAACCAAAAACCATCTCTATTGTGGCTTATTACAGACGGTTCAAAAGCATGCTCAGATAGCTACCATTATCACGAACACACTAATTTAGACGGTTCAAAAACCTTCTGTGATGACGGCTCCAAACCGTCTGTGATGACCCTTTGTGTAGTAGTGGTACTTGAGTCAGCATCAGAGTAGTGTCGGTTCGTCTTTAGCATCTGCCTCAATTAAATGCACCTCCTCTTTCTCCTTCCTCGACATACGGCTTTGCGAAGTGGCGTGTAGTCTTCGACAATTGTAGCAATGAGCCTTTGCCTTATCGAACTTGTGGTTCTTCTTGCTAGAGTTGTTGGCGCTCTTTTCTTTGGTCCTAGATTTCCACTAGGTGCAGTGAGCAGTAGATGCTCGCCTTCCTCGACACGCCACCATCCCTTCGACGCGTTCCTTGTATGCCTTGGATACCCAACCACTGCGGAACCGTCATCGTCTTGATATCACCAAATTTCTCAATAGTGGAGATGATCGGCAAGAATTTGTCGGGGACAACATGTAGAAACTTCTTCACAGCAGTGCGCTCCTCCATCTTTTGTCTAAGGACACAAATCTCGTTGACGATGGTGGTCAGCTTCGTTGCAAAGTCGTTGATGGACTCCGTCTATTTCATGCACATTACCTTGAACTCACTCATGAGGGTCTGTATTCGCGCTTCCTTGACGACGCGATTAGCACCGACATCCATCTCCTCTAGTGTGTCCCAAGCCTCATTAGATGTCTTCTTCTCGATCAAGACCATCATCATGGCCTCGGCTACAGCTTGGAATATGGTGGTGAGAGCCATCTAGTCCTTGCACTCATCGGCAGTTCATTACCTTTGCGACCACCCACACCCTTGTGCGCACATGAACACCTTCATATTCACTACCCAAGAGCCATAGTTGCGCTCAATGAACATTGGGTATTGTAGGGTCACAGATCCCTCATTCTCTAGTGCCTTGGATGTCGTCGTGTCCGAGGTCTCACCGCCGCCCACGGACTTGAACGGGGACGACATCTGCTTCGGCATGATGTGCTACAACCTTGCTTCCTCTATGCCTGACTTAAACCTAAGGCTCTGACACCAATTGTTGGAACTCAATTCTAGTGGGAAGCAAGAAAATAGAGCAACAAAAGTAGTAGTATTATCATACATACACACCCTATATTGAAGCTTTATTGATCTTCTCATATATTACAAGCTTGGCTAACATGGGATGGTTACATGCCTATTTATAGGCCGTACAAATCGACATTAGTAACCGACTTAACATAAATAATATTACTTAATTGTCTCACAGGTAGCATCCTTTACATCTCTAGTAAAATTCCATCTACCGTCGTTGACTCATCTCAAGGTAATGAAGCCTCCAGTGCTAGGCTAACACAGCTAGGCTTGCAAATCCTTGCCGCCATTGTTTGCATCGACATGCATCTATTACTAGTCAAATGACCTTCCAACTCAACAAAACAAATTAAATATCCAACACAGACCACTTCAACCAGTTTCCTGGCCCCCTGCACGGTGAGATATGGTCTCGTCTTGAATCCTGATTATTCCGATATGCCTACGTGAGTTGTATTGATTATTGCAAAGGCTGTGATAATGTAAAGTTTCTGTGTTCACAGCTGTGGGGACCCCCGAGATCGGATCCGTATCAAGCTAAGTGATTACGCCGTAAACGCAACACTTAACGTGAGACGAACACGATTCTCGAGTGAGCGGATATGTGTCACATGCTAGCTCCCAAAGATCGATGGCTAACATGCACATATCCTAGTACACAACATTGCAATCACATCCATACACAATGTACAAGAATAAAAGAATCAATTACAACATCATTTACATAGAACCTTATAGTATAAGGTTGCATAAGAGGGCCGATCGGCCAAATCTAATTAACACAAATAAATTGCAGCGGAAGATAAACTTAAAATTAAAAGGGAATAACCGAGTTGGTATGCCCACAATCCCACAAGCAACAAACCGAGTTAAAGTCGTTGCACCCGCGTTCTCACCTAAACAAATAGACACTGTTAGAGTACAAAGTTGTACTCACGAGACTTTCAAAAGAAATAAAGATGCATGAAGTATTAAAGGAAGGCTACTACACTAGTCAGTTTTCAGCATAAAGCAAGTTTTGCATATAGATGAAAGATTCTAACTTGCCCTTTGTAAAACATTTAGAAAACATTTATTAACAGTAAGTAATGATCATCAAAGGTATACTCTCCAAATATAATCAACACACGAACATCTCATTCGTGGCACAAATCATTTCCCAACAAAATTAACACGCGAACTATGCGTTCATGAATTCATTTGACAAGGACAAACTAACATAATGACAAAACATTTCCAACCATAACCCAAACTAAATTTTCCAAAAGACTAACTGTGCCTGCTTTCCCACAAGTGTTGTCTATAACCTAGGACGAGGCTATTCGAATAGATTTAGTTACTCTGTAGAGTTGTACAGCTTTACCCACACGATATGAATACCTTATACTGTCGCCATGTACTCTTCCGAAGGAGTGTGACTAAGATATCATAACGAGGCCGTGACAATGTTATGTCCTAACTATCAAACCACCGAGGGCGGTCCCATGGCGAGCGATGCGATCGCTGAACCACGGGGAAACCCGTTGCGTAAGTAAGTCCCAATCAAACAAGAGACCCTTAAGAACAAATACGATGACCCTTAACATGCCCCCGCGAGATTGACCAAAAGAACAATTAAATACATAACAATAACAATTGTCAATCCCATTGTGTTTTGATAGCTAACACACAACAAATTATTAAGCCAAGCCTTCGCCATTATCCTAGCGTGTGGTTGCACGTAAGACTTGGTTCATCACACCATAGACCGGTCCTTAATCACTCAGACGGGGCTACATAATTCCATAAAAATAATAGTAATTCATCATCAACCTACACCCGTCCAAGTTAAGAACATAAAAAGCTCAACATGTCCACAAACCCCAGATACGAAGATCTGGATACAACCCTCAAACCCAACATAATCCAATCCATAAAATCCTCAAATTTCATTAGATTCAATTCAATTCAACGGCGATGGACTAGCTCCATCAACCGCTCTCGGCTACGACTACTAGCATGGCTAAGCATCGTTCTACAAACTAGCAAACAATCCCATATAAAACATAACCTTAGTCGTTCAAGGTAAAAGGGTAATCAACACTCAAAGGAGGGCTAATGCAGCAATTAGGAGATTAACTACTTCTACCCATTAACATACATTTCAAAATGGCATGCAATTGCGATAAGTAAGTCACACAAAATGTCACAGCCTCAACTAATTAAATGGGATTAATATGTATTTCACTAACCTGCACTATCAAATTCAAAACATTTCCATAATATATTGTACATGGAAAATCTAATTTGAGGTGAACATACACATCAAAATTCGCATTCCAATTCAAACCAGTGATAAAAAGTTGTGATAATCATCTGAAAACAATTTATTTAAATACTACATTAATTATCATGAATTAATATAATTTTTACCAAATTTTTGGGATTAGTTTGAACCTCATTAAAATTCAAACAACATTTATAGACATACAACATGTTTGAATTTAAATATCACAAAACCAGTATTATGAGCAGTAGGGTTTTATAATTTTTATGGGAACTATATACTCGAGAACCCCACAAATTATTTGAGGATTTTATGAAATTTATTTCTATTTATAAAGCTCTGTCAAAGTAGTAACTCTAATTTAATTCTCGGTCAAAACACTAAACCAAACCGCCGAATCATCGCTCCTCTGGCTCGAGTCTAACTCGGTGTAGTGACTCGGTCGATTCCACTAAGTGCACCGC
Source organism: Ampelocalamus luodianensis (assembly GCA_036346255.1). Classification (NCBI taxonomy): domain Eukaryota; kingdom Viridiplantae; phylum Streptophyta; class Magnoliopsida; order Poales; family Poaceae; genus Ampelocalamus; species Ampelocalamus luodianensis. The sequence continues at coordinate 41,927,872 of CM070626.1, forward strand.
ACGTGAGCCGCGGATGAAAGATCAGCGGCCCGAATCCATACCGCTTCACCAACCGAACCACTTAACTCTTTTGAACCTCGCCCTTGGATCTAGATCTAGCGGTCCACGGTGGGCCACGTTCCCAACCAGCGGCAAGAGCGAGACGCTGGCCGGTGGGGCGTGTTGTCGAATCCGTCGTCTACCTCCCGCCGCGTCGCTCAGTATCCAATGCCACGCGGCATGCACGCTCGTCCCGACCGCTGCACTCCGTCACCCCCGTTAGCCACCGCCGCATGCAACCACTCCTGGAGCTCCTCCTCTTCACGCCGCCTTCGATGCGCCATCGCCCGAGCATAACATCCCGGCACCCTCCTTCTCCCTCACTTCTCCTCGGTTGACAGAGGAGAGGGAGGCCGCTTCGAGCTCATCCCGGGTAAGCTCCAACCGCATGGTTCCTCCTTTCTTCTCGGTTCGATGCCGTTTCCATTTTGGTTTATGCGAACCTTTGATTTCTTTGTAGCTCTCGTCCATTATCGTGCTCCTCGAGCTCTAGAGCGCGCGAAGACCTCACTGGTCAACCCTTGCCCTCGAAGGTATTATCCCAACCGAGCGTCTATATCGCGTGCCTTAGGCCAACGATCATTCCCTAACTTTATTTTGGGCAATGCACGCATGTGTACGTGCATTCGAAGATGGACCTTTCGACCGAGTAGAACTCTTGGTCTCCCGCCTTGCTCGGAAGGCATTCCCTAATTGCTTGTCATGACACCATCTCTATGGCATATCTTAGCTATACTGACCATCCCTTGTCTTCCTTTTTGCTTAGGAGACTCCTCCACGTGAAGCCGTGCGCCGCTACTTTCTTCTCGGTAGCGGCGGTTTTCCTGGTCAACTCCGGCCTTCTCAGAGCACCCTCCGAGCTCGGGTAGAATCCTACTAGTCCCTAGGAGCATAAGCATGTGTTCAATTGCTCGAGCACTTCCAAATCGGCGTAGCTACTTTGCCGTATTCGGTACGCGCTCAACTCCGCTAGCCGCTCGTTAGCGGCTCGTCGTCGGGACTACTCCGTTAGGAGCGCCTTGCTATTCTACATCCGCCCATGCCCTTGGTTAGCGCCGCCGTGGCGGAATCGCGACAAACCGCCGGTGGAACGCGGGACCGAAGTCCCGTTGTCGTGCGCCGACAACACGTAGCCAATGATTAGGAATAAATGATAATCATTAGCATTTAATCCTGTCTTAGCGACGCTAATGTCTCACTTACATGCGGCCCCACGCACGTAAAAAGCAAACGTTTTGGTTAAAACCACCTTTGGTTGACATGGACCCTAAGACTCTAAACACGTGCTTAGAAACCAATTGTATCGAGTTAATCCGACCGTCGGATGCGAAAGGAACGGCTGGATTTGTGAGACATTCGGACCGCCCTATTGCACCTCGAATATGGACCATTGGATCTTGATCCAACGGCTCGCAATCGTCGCCCTAGGGCGCTGCGTCGCGCGCGCTAGGCTTAGTGCGGCCGACGAAGCGGGCAGCCGGTCGCTGATGGCGCGCTAGCGCTGCACTCGGTGAGAAAAGTAGCAAATGTTTGTAAAATCCGAAAACTCTTTTCTTACACACTGAAAAATATGTATAACTTCTAAAATGCATAACTAAATCATCTTAACTCCGAACTGGGTGAAACCACTTCTGATATTTTTCTTATTTAATGAACTTTGTATCAAAATTGGTTTCAACCTTGTCTCTGTAGAGAGGGCTTTAATTGGAAATTTATTCATTAAGATCATTATCTTTACAATAGGAAAATGGACAGAAATCTTTAAAATGCATAAGTAATTATTGGAACCTCCAAAAACAAGTGAGACCACTTTTGATAATTTTCATTTTCAGTGAACTTAATTCTAAGAATGGTCTCCTGTTACCTCACAGAAACTAATTTGGGAGAATATACTCCTAACTCCATTATTTTTATACTATAAAAGGTCGATAATTTTGAAAATCAATAACTAAATCATAAAAACTCCAAAAGGACAAACTCAACTGTTTTTAACTTATAATAATATTGCCTAATTATCTATGTGATCCATGTACTACTTGCTTTGTTCTACAAAATTTCACTTCATAATTAAATTACATAATGACTACTTATTGAAATCAAATTCAAACCATTATAACTTTCATATGCTAAATCAAAATAAAATAATTCTTTCACGAAACCATTTAAAATCATGATCTAACTACTGTAGAAAAATCATGCATTTTTGAGTATTTTAGTTTTTGAGTTGTTTTCTGTATTTATTGGATGTTTTAATTATATAGATCCGAGCATATTGATATCGACACTTACGCTACTGAGAGCGAGCAGCTCTGTACAACAGCAAGGCAAGCATCATTTGAACTTTCTTTTGCATCATAATTGATCCGGCTTTGGTTAAGATAGTGCAATGATAATTGCTTGCATGCTATTTTGATTATGTCAATAATTTTGTGATGTGTAGTTTATATATGTCCTATGCTTGAGGTTAATCTTGAATTATGCCAACTCCTATATGCTTAAGATAGGATGTGTGAATTATGGGTGATAGAATTGCTTAGCCATGCAAGTCTAGGCACGGTAGTTCGATCGTCGGGAATAACCTGGCATGTTTTGGATAAACACAACTCTCATTTTATGATTTATACTTCAGATCTTTGTAGCTGTTTTCTGAGCTAAACTTTGTCATTTTAAAATGAGATTTGGTGCGGACAAGTGTTGGTTAGTGATGGTGTCTTTGTGCACGAGTTGGGTATGTGGAATGACTTGTGCGGACAATTGAGGACCGAACTTTGGTAACATCGTTAATTCAAGTACACTCGTCTTGCCACACGGGTTGGGAGCCGTATGGTTAAGTAAGGGAGGTTTTATTGTGTTAAGTCCTTGGTGGTGTAAGGGGCATAGCGACCGTGAAATCCTATGTTCTTTGAGGAGCCGATGTAATCCTTTATAGTGTGCAAGGAGCACCAATTCTTTTGTTTTGATTGCATCGGTATTTCCAATATAACTTGTGAGCCCCTAGCAAGTGCTATCGAGGCGCTTGTACTAGGCAAGGAACCATCTCACAAGGGGACATAGCCCAATAGGGCTTTCTTCTTTGAAAATGAGCGTATCTTGATTTACCCGACATACCATAGGAAGTGTGCTATTTGAGGCCTCTGAGGCTTACGGGCTAATCAAGTCGTGGGTAAAATTAGTACACCCCTGCAGGTATCAATCTATTCGAATAGCCGTGTCCACGGTTATGGACAACCGCTTGAGTTAGGGAGTTACTATTGTTAGACTTTTTAAGTAAAATTGTGGTTGAACTTGGTATTCGTCATGAACGGGTTGTTCATGTGTTTAGTACATCAAGGTGGGCTGCCACTTTGGTATTTGTATGATTCAACTGTTTATTACTGAAATGCTTTACTATATGCTTTACTTCTACTTCAAATCTGATTTTAAAATGGGCACATGAAAAACTAGTATGTGTAGGATGTTAATTGTTGCGTCTTTTTTGCAAAACTAAACCAATATGAGCCATCCTTTGAATGACCCTTATGCATAACTATTTTTATTTGTGTAAGACTTGCGAGTACACTTGTACTCAGCCAGATGTTTGCTGGCCTTTTCAGGTGAGGAAGGTTATGATTATGATGATCTCGCTAGTGTTGACTTGGGCGACACTAATGAGTAGTGTGCTACCATTTAACTCCCAGTCGGTTGCCGATGGGTGATGGGCATACCACTGCTGGTCTTTTGCTTTATCTATTTAATTCACCTTGCTACTTGATACTGCTTTAAATTTGGCGGTTGGCCGCTTGTAATAAGTCAGAGACCTTAACTATTATGCGGTATGTCTTTTATCTCTTGTTGCATGCGTTGTATGGATGTAATCAACGTTGGATGAGAGTATGAGTATATTGGTTGTTGATCTTGGGAGCCAATATATGTCATACTCGTTGTTGATGAATTCCCATTTAACTCACCAAGGGTAGTGCTTGAATCGAGGAGAATCGACAATCATGTAGCGCTCGCAGGGAGCAGCGCATGATCGTTGAGGCTCGATGATTAAACTAAGCCTCCCACTTGGATAGAGTTAAATTGGAATTCATTTATCGAGACCAGTAATTATGTCCCTAAGACCTTGTCTAATCTCGGTCTTATGGAGATAATTACCGGGTCCCCAGCGTTATATCGAGCCATCTTGTTGTAGGTTAGAGGTATGCTGGCGTTAGAGTTAGTAAGCCTTACGAGTCAAAATATTTTGAAATTATCAAATTACTTTGAAGTTAACATTAAGAATATCTTTTATTCCTTATCCATCTTAGTATCTTTTCTCTCTGATCCTATTTTGGTTTATGAAACTAACTTACCTTGCCTTCTTGCCTTTAGATGAACCCTCGATGCCTTGTCAGGAAACTCAAGTGAAGGAGTGGATGGATACCAGCGTTGCTACGAGACATGATGTGGAGGGCGAACTTCACATATTAGCCCACTTATTCCATCTACCGTGATCGAGGACTGGAATGGAGGAATTTATGGCGTAATAGATATCGTTGCGGACAAGTCACGGGAGCATACCTTACGCTTCGGCGCGTGGTATACGAGGCCATGGCGTTACAAGAAGTGGCTTTGGTGGCCATGAGTCGTCTTCGCTACGACGGCGAGTTAGCCCAGCCCCCATACGACCACTTTCCGATGCGGCGCGCACGCGCTAGGACGTGAACTCGTTTGCTAGGATCCGTTTGGGAGGACCCCAAGTCGAGCGATTAGGGAGATTGGTTCACGTAATGGACCAAATGCATCGCTGCATGATGCATGAGTTATGGGAGGCAGCGTCGTGCGTCTCATTATAGCTCGGGAGCATTTACTGACTTATGCATGACATGAGGCTCATTCGTCGGATGTCTTTGTATGGCGCTAATGAGGTTTCACCGTACATTTACTGCGCGCCACGGACTATCGTCTCCACTGAGTAGGAGGCCATATCATCGGCGAGGATCCCCTTACGCCTCACCAACCCGGAGACCCGTGAAGATACAGGGATCCTCGGATACCACACTTTCGATGACTTTCCGGTGAACTTTGACCGGAATAATATCTAGGCACATTATGCGCGGGGAGCTCTATGTTTGGCGTGTATCCTTAGGATTATGTAATAGGGTAGTAGATATCGAACCGTTATGTTTCATTTGCAAAACTACTATTTCGCTGTGATCTTAACTGCGGGCGCTTATGTGCGGTGTTGTATCGATTCGGTTTATGCTTGATTAATGTTCGGTGTTCCATTTGATGTTACAATTTTCTTCTTTGTTTGATATTGATTGTGCATGTACAGCCAAGTAATGGCTTTGTCTTATTTACTAACCATCCTTGTCCAATACAGGATGACAGGACCGACTCTGCGATCGGGAGCCTGCGCGCGAGGCTCCCCATCCCCATCTAGGGCACCACGTCTAGCACCTCCGAGCGATTTATGCGATCGTGGCGGTCATCCCAAGAGCCGTCTTGGCATGGCGAGCCTTCACAGCGGCCGCCCAGCGGGTGGACCGCTGAGAGGTGCTCCTCCGCCGCCATCCATGGTCGAGTTTATGATGATGATTGAGCGCAACCGGATGGACGGACCGGATGCTTGAGGCGATCGTGCGCAACACCGCTCCACCGCCGTTCCGATAGGAGGGCTGCCCGCACCGGCGTCCGGAGGCTCGGCGAGTTCACGCGGACCACCCTCCGACATTTGCGGGCGGCAGGACCCGATGGAGGCAGAGGACCGGCTGCACAACATTGAGAAGAAGGTGAACATTGCGCAGTGTACCGGAGTTGAGAGAGTCTTGTTTGCGGCTATCGGTTGGCGGTGCGCGGCGCACGTGGTGGGATAGTTATTCCGCCATGCAGCCGCGTGGTCACGTCCGACTTGGGACGACCAGTGAGACGCGTTAGAGGCCCATATCGGAGGGAGTGTCGCTTATCAGCGGCAGCAGATTCCTGCCTTGAGGCGAGGGGCGGACCGTCACTAAGTACTGCATGACTTCAACTACATGGCGGTATGCTCGGACGATGTCTTGACGGGCGCTTGTCGCGGAACAGGTTCTTCCATGGGCTATCGAGGAGTTGCGGCTTGTTTTAGCTACACACGATTTCGGGAGTTTCCAAGATCGGTCAACAAGGCGATCGTGGTGGAGCATGAGAGCATGACGGTGGATGAGTCGAGAAGAGGAGGAAGGCCTTACGACGGCAGCGATGGCGAGTGGCGATTTCCCGTGCCACGCCGGGACTACCTCGGCACCTCGTGCCTTCCCAGCACCATCGAGGTCTCTGGCACCTCCACGACCTTCTCCACCGGCGGCTCAGCGACAATGGGGCGAGACCACAGACCGGCGGGCATACAAGCCGGCGTCATTTGTTTCCAGGGCGCTCGGGCCACTATGTTGCAGATGCCTCGCCAAGCGGCGAGGATGCGGGCGTACTCTGCTCGGCACCACCACCCCAGGCTCAAAGAAGGCCACAGCCACCACCACGAGAGCAGCACCTACTCCACCCAAAGATGCACGTGGTCGCGTCAACCACGTCTCTCGCAGAGGAGGCGACCGACGCACCTGACGTCGTGCTAGGTACACTTCTTGTTAATTCATGTCCTGCATCGGTTCTATTTGATTCTGGAGCATCTCATTCATTTATTAAAAACGAGTATGCTGAAATTAACCAATTCAAGATACATACACTACACCCACCTTATCATATTCAGTCCCCAGGGTCGGTTTTCTACGCCGATCAAGTCTGCAGGGATGTAAAAATTGAAATACAAAATGTTAACTTTTCAGCAAACTTAATAGTGATAAGTTCAGTGGGCATCGATGTTATCCTAGGGATGGATTGGTTATCTAGGAATCAGGGGAAGATTGATTGTGCCCAGCGGTCTATCTCGGTGACTAGCGAGGACGGCACCCAGGTCGTCTTTGCACCTTTAGTGGGTAGTTCTCACCTATATGCTTTAGAGGCAAGTACCTCTCTCGCGCTAGAGGAGGTACCAATAGTGAGTGAGTATCCTGATGTGTTCCCTGAAGAACTTCCAGGAATGCCCCCTGACCGAGAGGTAGAGTTTGTCATTGAGCTTGCACCCGGTACCGCGCCCATCTCAAAAAGGCCGTATCGGATGCCGCCCAATGAGCTAGTTGAATTGAAAGAACAACTTAAGGAGTTGCAAGACAAGGGTTTCATCAGGCCTAGCTCCTCGCCTTGGGGATGCCCGGCTCTCTTTGTCAAGAAGAAAGACAAGAGTCTACGGATGTGTGTTAACTACCGTCCATTGAATGAGGTCACCATCAAGAACAAGTATCCGCTCCCGCGGATCGATGACCTATTTGACCAGCTTAGTGGAGCTCAGGTGTTCTACAAAATTGACTTGAGGTTAGGCTACGATCAGATTAAAGTTAGAACCGAGGACATTCCGAAGACCGCCTTCTCTACTCGTTACGGTCTGTACGAGTACACGGTCATGTCCTTTGGTTTGACCAATGCCCCAGCTTATTTCATGAACCTCATGAATTCGGTGTTCATGGAGTACTTGGATCAGTTTGTAGTGGTTTTCATCGATGATATCCTTATCTACTCTAAGTCTGATCTCGAGCACGAGCAACATTTGAGACTTGTGTTAGAAAAGCTTCGCCACCATCAGCTGTATGCCAAATTCAGCAAATCTGAGTTTTGGCTTCGAGAGGTTAGTTTCTTGGGGCATATCCTATCTAAAGCGGTGTCATTGTTGATCCCAAGAAGGTGCGAGATGTCCTTGAGTGGAAGCAACCCAAAGCGTCCACCGACATTCGTAGTTTTCTTGGACTTGCGGGATACTACCGTAGGTTCATCAAGAATTTCTCAAAAATCGCGAAGCCTATGACCCAACTTCTAAAGAAAGAAAAGAAATTTGAGTGGACAGCGAATGCGAACAAAGTTTCCAAACCACGAAAGAATGCCCACGTAAGCTCCCTGCACTTGTTCCGCCGCACATTCATAAGAGCTGATATCTCATCGTGATGCATCTCGCCATGGGCTCGGTTGTGTGCTCATGCAAGATGGCCGAGTGGTGGCCTCGCATCGAGGCAATTGAGGCCCCATGAGGCCAATTATCCCACACACGACCTAGAGCTCGTGGTGTAGTTCATGCCTTGAAGATTTGGCGACATTACCTCATCGAATCGTTGCGAGATCTACACCGACCATAAGAGCCTTAAATATATTTTCACCCAAGCCGACCTGAACTTGAGACAAAGAAGATGGCTTGAGTTGATTAAAGATTATGATATGGGACTCCATTATCATCCAGGGAAGGCTAATGTAGTGGCCGACGCATTGAGCAGAAAATCTCAATGCAACTGTTTGTCGGTGACTCCTTTTCTGCGAGCTTATGTGCCAGACCGCAAAGCCTACACCTGGAGATAGTTGAAGAAGGTTCGCTTGCAGCCCTCAGTGTGACTTGCACCCTTGAGGACCAGATTAGGGAAGCCCAGAAAACTGATGCGGAGGTGGCTCAAATTTTAGAACTAATGAAACAAGGCAAGGCCAAATGTTTTAAGCAAGATGCACAAGGTACTCTATGGTTTGGAAACCGTATGGTGGTACCATTTGATCGCCACTTGAGAGAATTGATTCTCAAGGAGGCTCATAACTCAAAATTCTCTATCCACCCCGGGAGTACGAAAATGTATCAAGATTTGAAAAAGAAACTGTGGTGGAGCCGGATGAAGCGGCACGTTGCACAGTACGTGGCCGAGTGCGATCTATGTCAAAGAGTTAAGGCTGAGCATTTGAAGCCAGCTGGTGCTCTAGATCCCCTGCCCATTCCCAAGTGGAAATGGGAAGAAGTTGACATGGATTTTATCACCGGCCTTCCTAGAACTAAAATTGGATTTGATTCTATATGGGTGGTTGTGGATCGTTTAACCAAGGTTGCCCATTTTATTCCTGTCAAGACCACTTACACCGGGGCCAAACTAGCAGAACTTTATATTTCCAGAATTGTTTGTCTCCATGGTGTACCCAAAGTGATTGTTTCAGAAAGAGGTTCCCAATTCACCTCTCATTTCTGGAACTGCTTGCATCAAGCAATGGGAACCAACCTATCCTTTAGCTCCGCTTATCACCCGCAAACGGATGGACAAACTGAGAGGGTAAACCAAGTTTTGGAAGACCTTCTTCGGGCTTGCGTCTCATCCCTGACGATAGTTGGGAAAAATGTTTACCGCTTGCGAGTTCTCCTACAACAACGACTTCCAATCGAGCATTCAAATGTCACCTTTCGAAGCCTTCGTATGGGAGAGCTTGTAGAACGCCTTTGAACTGGTCCGGCCGGGAGAGGCCATTCTATGGCCCGACCTTGGTGGAAGATCTTTGAAGAACAAGTTCGTGTCATTCGTGAGCGACTTAGGACGGCTCAATCGGTCGAAAGTCTTATGCCACCGTCGTAAATCGCGAGTTGAGTTTGAAGTGGATGATCATGTTTATCTTAAAGTCTCTCCTATGAAAGGAGTTAAATCGTTTCCAAATCAAAGGTAAATTAGCACCTCGCTATATTGGACCTTTCCGTATTCTAGCTAAGTTGGGATCGGTAGCATACGGTTGGAGTTGCCACCATCACTCGGACGTGCATAACGCCTTCCATGTCTCCCAACTCAAGAAATGTCTTTGAGTCCCAACGGAAGCGGCGAGTTGGATAAACTCGACTTGCAACCCGATCTATCTTATCGAGAGAGCCGATTCGTATCCTTGAGGAAACCGGCGTAAGACTAGGAATCGTGACATCAAGTTCGTCAAGGTCCAATGGAGCAACCACACGGAAGATGAAGCGACTTGGGAACGTGAAGACCGGATGCGAGCAGCATATCCAGAACTCTTCTCTGCATGAAGTGCCTTCGTATCAAGAAAGGAAAGGTAAAACATATTAATGTAAATTATAACCTGTCAACACTATCTTTGAAGGAAATCAAGACAACATAAATTATAACTTCTAATGAAAACTTTCTAATCCTTCTCCACCCAGATCTCGGGTCGAGATCTCTTGTAAGGGGGGAGGTTTGTCACAACCTCAACTAATTAAATGGGATTAATATGTATTTCACTAACCTGCACTATCAAATTCAAAACATTTCCATAATATATTGTACTTGGAAAATCTAATTTGAGGCGAAAATACACATCAAAATTAGCATTCCAATTCAAACCAGTGATAAAAAGTTGTGATAATCATCTGAAAACAATTTATTTAAATACTAAATTAATTATCATGAATTAATATAATTTTACCAAATTTTGGGACTAGTTTGAACCTCATTAAAATTCAAACAACATTTATAGACATACAACATGTTTGAATTTAAATATCACAAAAGCGTATTATGAGCAGTAGGGTTTTATAATTTTTATGGGAACTATATACGCCAGGAACCCCACAAATTATTTGAGGATTTTATGAAATTTATTTCTATTTATAAAGCTCAGTCAAAGTAGTAACTCTAATTTAATTCTCGGTCAAAACACTAAACCAAACCGGCTGATCATCGTTCCTCGGGCTCAAGTCTAACTTCGGTGTAGTGACTCGGTCGAGTCCACTAAGTGCACCGCACGTGAGCCGCCGGATGAAAGATCAACGCCCGTAATTCATACCGCTCACCAACCGAACCACTTAACTCTTTTGAACCTCGCCCCTTAGATCTAGATCTAGCGGTCCACGGTGGCCACGTTCCCAACCAGCGCGCAAACGAGGAGACGACCGGTGGGCCGTGTTGTCGATCCGTCATCTACCTCCGTCGCGTCCGCTCAGTATCCAATGCCACGCGCCGCGACGCCTGTCCCGGCCGTTGCGGCTCCGTCACCCCGTTAGCCACCGCATGCAACCACTCCTGGAGCTCCTCCTCTTCACGCCGCCTTCAGTGCCGTCATCGCCCGAGCATAACATCCCCTCGGCACCCCTCCTTCTCCCTCACTTCTCCTCGGTTGATCATTTCCCCTAACTTTATTTTGGGCAATGCACGACAGGTGTACGTGTATTCGAAGATTGGACCTTTTCGGACTGAGTAGAACTCTTGGTCTCCTGCCTTGCTCCGGTAAGGCATTCCCTAATTGCTTGTCATGACACCATCTCTATGGCATATCTTAGCTATACGGACCATCCCTTGTCTTCCTTTTTGCTTAGGGAGACTCCTCCACGTGAAGCCGTGCCGCCGCTACTTTCTTCTCCAGCGCCGGCGGTTTTCCGGTCAACTCCAGCCTTCTCCGAGCACCCTCCGAGCTCAGGTAGAATCCTACTAGTCCCTAGGAGCATAAGCATGTGTTCAATTGCTCGAGCACTTCCAAATCGGCGTAGCTACTTTTGCGTATTCGGTGCCGCCGCTCAACTCGGCTAGCGCGTTACGGGCGGCTCGGTCGTCGGGACTACTCCGTTAGGGCGCCTTGCTATTCTACATCGCCCATGCCCTTGGTTAGCGCCGCGGCGTGGCGAATCGCCGGCAAACGGCTGGTGGAACGCGGGACCGAAAGTCCCGTTGTCGTGCGCGACAACATCAGTAGCCAATGATTAGGAATAAATGATAATCATTAGCATTTAATCCACTGTCTTAGCGGCGCTAATGTCTCACTTACATGCGGGCCACGCACGAGAAAATGTAAGCGTTTTGGTTAAAACCACAATGGCTGACATGTGGACCCTAAGACTCTAAACACGTGCTTAGAAACCAATTGTACTGGAGTTAATCTGGACCGTCGGATGCGAAAGGAACGGCCTGGATTTGTGAGACATTCGGACCGTCCTATTGCACCTCGAATATGGACCGTTGAATCTTGATCCAACGGCTCGCAATCGTCGCCCTAGGACGCACACGTGCGCGCGCCTAGCAGTGGGCCGCTGACGAGCGGGCCCGCTGGTCAGTGACCGCGGCTAGCGCTGCACTCGGTGAGAAAAGTAGCAAATGTTTGTAAAATCCGAAAACTCTTTTCTTACACACTGAAAAATATGTAGAACTTCTAAAATGCATAACTAAATCATCTTAACTCCGAACTGGGTGAAACCACTTCTGATATTTTTCTTATTTAATGAACTTTGTATCAAAATTGGTTTCAACCTTGTCTCTGTAGCAGAGGGCTTTAATTGGAAATTTATTCATTAAGATCATTATCTTTACAATAGGAAAATGGACCAGAAATCTTTAAAAATGCATAAGTAATTATTGGAACCTCCAAAAACAGTGAGACCACTTTTGATAATTTTCATTTTCAGTGAACTTAATTCTAAGAATGGTCTCCCTGTTACCTCTGTCACACAAACTAATTTGGGAGAATATACTCCTTAACTCCATTATTTTTATACTATAAAAGGCTGATAACTTTGAAAATCAATAACTAAATCATAAAAACTCCAAAAAGGACAAACTCAACTATTTTTAACTTATAATAATATTGCCTAATTATCTATGTGATCCATGTACTCGCCACTGTTCTACAAAATTTCACTTCATAATTAAATTACATAATGACGGCTTATTGAAATCTGAAATTCAAACCATTATAACTTTCATATGCTAAATCAAAATAAAATAATTCTTTCACCAGAAACCATTTAAAATCATGATCTAACTACTGTCGAAAAATCATGCATTTTTGAGCATTTTGGTTTTTGAGTTGTTTTCTCGGTATTTATTGGATGTTTTAATTATATAGATCCCGAGCATATTGATATCCACACTTACGCTACTGAGAGCGAGCAGCTACTGTACCAGCAAGGCAAGCATCATTTGAACTTTCTTTTGCATCATAATTGATCCCAGTTTTGGTTAAGATGGTGCAATGATAATTGCTTGCATGCTATTTTGATTATGTCAATAATTTTGTGATGTGTAGTTTAGACATGTCCTATGCTTGAGGTTAATCTTGAATTATGCCAACTCCTATATGCTTAAGATAGGATGTGTGAATTATGGGTGATAGAATTGCTTAGCCATGCAAGTCTAGGCACGGTAGTTCGATCGTCGGGAATAACCCGGCGGTTTTGGGATAAACACAACTCTCATTTTATGATTTATACTTCAGATCTTTGTAGCTGTTTTCTGAGCTAAACTTTGTCATTTTAAAATGAGATTTGGTCGGACAAGTGTTGGTTAGTGATGGTGTCTTTGTGCACGAGAATTGGGTATGTGGAATGACATGCGGACAATTGAGGACCGAACTTTGTAACGTCGTTAATTCAAGTACACTCGTCTTTGCCACACGCGGGTTGGGAGCCGTATGGTTAAGTAGGGGAGGGTTTTATTGTGTTAAGTCCTTGGTGGTGTAAGGGGCATAGCGACAGTGAAATCCTATGTTCTTTGAGGAGCCGATCTAATCCTTTATAGTGTGCAAGGAGCACCAATTCTTTTGTTTTGATTGCATCAGTATTTCCAATATAACTTGTGAGCTCCTAGCAAGTGCTATCGGGCGCTTGTACTAGGCAGGAACCATCTCACAAGGGGACTTAGCCCAATGGGGCTTTCTTCTTTGAAAATAGCAGATCTTGATTTACCCGCCAGCATACCATAGGAAGTGTGCTATTTGAGGCCTCTGGAGGCTTACGGGCTAATCAAGTCGTGTGGGTAAGTAGTACACCCTGCGCAGTATCAATCTATTCGAATAGTTGTGTCCACGGTTATGGACAACCGCTTGAGTTCGGGAGTTACTATTGTTAGACTTTTAATTAAAATTGTGGTTGAACTTGGTATTCGTCATGAGCAGGGTTGTTCATGTGTTTAGTACATCAAGGTGGGCTGCCACTTTGGTCTTTGTATGATTCAAGCTGTTTATTCTTGAAATGCTTTACTATATGCTTTACTTCTACTTCAAATCTGATTTTAAAATGGGCACATGAAAAACTAGTATGTGTAGGATGTTAATTGTTGCGTCTTTTTTGCAAAACTAAACCAATATGAGCCATCCTTTGAATGACCCTTATGCATAACTATTTTTATTTGTGTAAGACTTGCGAGTACACTTGTACTCGGCGGATGTTCTTGGCCTTTTCGGTGAGGAAGGTTATGATTATGATGATCTCGCTAGTGTTGACTTGGGCGACACTAATGAGTAGTGTGCTACCATTTAACTCCCAGTCGGTTGCCGATGGGTGATGGGCATACCACTGCTGGTCTTTTGCTTTATCTATTTAATTCTGCTGCTACTTGATACTCTGCTTTAAATTTGGCCGGTCGGCCGTTTGTAATAAGCTGTAGACCTTAACTATTATGCAGTATGTCTTTTATCTCTTGTTGTATGCGTTGTATGGATGTAATCAACGTTGGATGAGAGTATGAGTATATTGGTTGTTGATCTTGGGAGCCAATATATGTCATACTTGTTCTTGATGAATTCCCATTTAACTCACCAAGGGTAGTGTTTCGAATCGCGGGAGAATCGACAATCATGTAGCGCTCGCAAGGGAGCAGCGCGCATGATCGTTGAGGCTCCAGTATTCGGCTAAGCCTCCCACTTGGATAGAGTTAAATTGGAATTCATTTACCGGAGACCCGTAATTATGTCCCTAAGACCTTGTCTAATCTCGGTCTTATGGAGATAATTACCGGGGTCCCCACACGAAACTTCTAAAGATCACTGGGAGCAATATGATCAAGAGGAGGGTGGTCGCACCTTTGCTGTATCACTTGTTCAATCTCAGGTTATATTCATAATAATCTCACGAATATATCGTTATCGTCGAAAACCTAATGAAAGACGATAATGCGATAAATATCGAATAAAGCCAGAAATTCAACATGCTCAAAAATGTATGAAATTTATTCAGTAGGTAGATTATGATTTCATGTGAATTATGGTGAAAGAATTATTCCATTTGGATTTAGTATGTGAAAGTTATGGTGGTTTGAATTTCAGGTTTCAATACGTCTTCATTCACGTAATTTAATTATGAGATGAAAATTTGTAGAGCAGTGGTGAGTACATGGATTACAAGGATAAATAGGCAATATTATTACAAGTTCAAAACAGTTGAGTTTGCTCCAATTGGAGTTTTCATGATTTTGTTATTGATTTCTAAATTCATCAGTATTAATAGTGTAAAAATAATGCCCTTTAAGATCATTTTCCTCAAACTAAAGTTTCTGTGATAGAGGTAAGTTTGAACCCATTTTTATAATTAAGTTCATTTGAAATAGAAATTATCAAAACTGATTTCACTACTTTTGGAGTTCCAAGAATTACTTATGAATTTTTAAAGTTATCAGCCTTTTTCTTTTGTAAAAATAATAGTGTTTATAGCTCATTTCCCAAAATAATGTTCTCTGTTACATAGGCATGTTTGAAACCAATTTTAACATAAATTTCATTAAAAAAATAAAATTACCAGAAGAGGTTTCATTCAATTTGGAGTTGATTTGAATTAGATATGGATTTTTGAAGTTACAACAATTTTCAGTGCACAAATAATTGTATTCCGAATTTTCTTAAGTATTAATTACTTTTTCTAGCGAACACTGCGCTAGCCGCAGACACTTACAGGCGGGACCCCAGGTCAAGGCCGAAATGTGCTGAAGGCGTAATCGAAGTAATACGTCTTCTAATTACTAAAACGAAGATTTGATGTAAACGCAAAGAAAATACGCTTTCCATAAGTGAAAACAATTTTAGACATATGCACTTTCATTTAACCAGCTAACCGGACCCACCTGTAATACGCTCTACGGCTTAAACGAGTTTCAATTAAATTGCTAAACACGTTTCAACCGGTGGGACCTACAAGTCATACAACGACTCAAGAACTTGATTAGTGCTAAAAGTAAATCTTTACCTAAAACCGCCGGTTAACAGGGGTTCCGTGCGGCGGCGGCGCGTGCGGTGATGCAGCGCGATGGTGGGCCTCCGAGCACAGGTCCAACGTCACCAGCTGCGGGAGGACTTCGCGGAGTTCCTCGAAGTGGCGTGGTAACCTGAGATGGATGGAGTTGAGCTCCCGGCGGCCGGAGGCGGAGCCGAAGGTGCGGCGCTCGTGGAGGAGGCACTACGGTGGTCGAGGAGCTTCGGGAAGAGGCGCGTTAGTACCGCTTCGCCACTAGGAACAAGAATCCAAGCTTGATGAAGACGGAGTAGCACTACGACGGCCAGTACAGGGACGATGGCGGCGCGGCCATGGAGCTTCACGGCGACACGCTCGGCCTGGCAACAAGAAGGGGGTAGGGAGCTCAAAAGAGAGATACTAGAACCCCCGGAAGCTAATGGACACCTCGGTTGGGGAGGAAACTCACCAGAGCGAACGAATTGCTCGGCGGCGACGATTTACCGCAGTTGGAGAAGATGACTCGGTTCCCCCCTTGACGCAGCGACAAAGAGCAAATAAACACGCAAGTGAGTTCATCGTGATGATGCGCAACCGAGGGACAAAGTGGAATGGCCCGAAACTCACTGTAACTCGAAAGGCGCGGCGGAGTGTCACGGAGCTTGCACCGGTGACGAAGAAGAGAGGTTCGCGCTCCAAGCACTACACAAGAAACCACGGGCTCAAACTGGGAAAAATGGATGCGGTGAGGAAGACAAGGAAGATCGGAGAGGTTGCGGGCGAAGCTTACCGAGAGGAGGCGGAGCTAGAGCCTCCCCCTCTTCCACGTCCAGGAAGAGAAGTGAGCTGAGAGAGAGGCCTCGAGGGGTGTTAACCCTCGTGGACGGACGGGAATGAAGGCGGCGTTAGAGGGCAAAGCTCTAGGACTGGTCGGCGAGGGCGGTGCAGTCACGGAGGTGACGGAGCGGGGCAGGGCGCTGCGGGCGCGTGGTAGGCGCGCTCTGAGCCTCGCCTGCCCGAGGTTGAAGAAGACCCAGTCGCAGAGGGGCCCACTGGCAGTGGCTGAAGAGGGACGGCTCGGTGTGATCAGCTCTGGAGTATTTGGGCCGCACAATAAAAAATGGATGGTCAGGATGTCGTGGCCGTTCGTAGTCGTCCGACCAACCCACTCCGCTTGAGCCCTCCGATCAAGAGCCGACGGTCCGCGTGTGAGTGCGTTTAGGCGGTCGGGCTGAGTCAAGTGGGTGCGTCGGGTTCGAGCGAGGCTGTAACATCCCAATCTTGTGCTTGTGTTTCAAATGTAAGAAAATCAGTAGAAATTAAAACTTTTTCTTACATCATGTATTTCCTGTTGTGCCAAACAATTCTCGTACAAGGGATTATGGAAATACATTGCACAAGTCTAGTTGATCCAAATCTTGTTATTCCAAAAACAATCTTGTCAAATTTTGTGATCATCCTCTGGAAATATTTTCCCTAAGTCTCTGTGATGGTATGTGACCCCTCTGAAAAATTTCATAATTTTTAGAAATTGTTTGAATATTTTTAGAAGCGATCAAACTGTTTGACTCTGATCAAACATTAAAGCAGAGCCTTGCAGAATTTTGGAGAATTATTCGTAGTATAAAAACCTCTGAAAATTTTACTCCAGGTTAATATCTGAGTTAGCAAGCTCTTGTAAAAATTTCATAATTTTTGGAGTTGTTTTGCTACCTCAAATAAATCATTCAAAGTCTCTGTTCTTATTTCAAAGTCAAACTTGGTTTTCTTTTATTACTCGGGTTAGTCGGACTGAGCTCGAGCAAATTGACTTAGTCGATCAACTAAATGCACCGAGCCACTCTTTAAAACGCGCCTTGGATCTCAACCGTTGGATCTAAATCGCACGGCCCGCGCGCGTGTAAGACTTCGGACCTTCCGGTTGCAAGTTTGATTGTCGACCGTTAGATCTCCATCCAACCATCGAGATGCGCCGAAACCTTCGGACCCTCCGGTTGCATTTTTGAATCTGGGCCGTTGGATTAAGATCCAACGTCCGCGTGTCCTTTCGTTGTAAACTGCGTTTGCGACGTGGGGCTATCTGAGCCGTTCGTTTTTAATCGTAGGGCTCGCAATCTCCCCGTTGTGTTTTAAAGCCCGTAGGCGTGGCACTATCTCAGCCGTCCGTGTCTCATCCAACGGCTGTGAATCACCGAGTCTTTTTGCGCTGGTCATCTTCAACCTCCCACCGTGCGAAAATAGTGCAAGGCATGGAGATGTCATTTCATGCTCCCTACGACTACCCTAGTCGACATTATGGGTCGTGGGAGACATTTTCGGCCGTGCCATGCCCTAGTGCACCAGCTATTATCTTTTCCTTGTCGGCCGCACCTTGTGCTCTGTGTTTTGCCGCCCGAAAGATGTGTGGTGCAAACCCTAATGCTTTCATGGCTTTATAAGCACTCTCAATGCTTCCTAGTATCTCTTTAGACCACCACCAAGCTTCATTCACCGTATTGGAGCTTAACACCTCAAAAATGGCAAATCGCCATTGTTGACCCGTGGAGCTCCATTGGTGTTCTTGGTGTTCCAGTGGTCCTCCTTCACATTTCTTTGCCCTAACCTTATCTATTTACTTCCTTGAACATTTCCCCTCACTTAATTTTGGATTTGATTCTCAGGAATTGTCCAATTTAGGGTTTGTTCAAATTCGGTAAAAGTTGGTCATCTTCTTCCTCATTTCGGTGAGTGCTCCATTTTCTAATTACTTGCTCATGTAGCTTCTGTGAATCATTATGAAGCTATTTTGATGCTTTGGAATCACTCATTTGGCTCAGGGTATCTATCTCGGGTTTTCTTCTCCAAGTCCGGCAAGCTTTCACCGTGATCAAGCAACTCAGGCCATCTTTGAAACTTCGTCCCTCGGGTAGCTTCTTATTAGTCCTTAGAAGCTTTGCTTTGCATCCTAGGTTTGCGGTGGAGCTCATCGCGATTTTGTGTTTAGCAATGGCTCCCATTTTCATTTTCGGCTGGCGGCGTTCTAGTCCTTCGCGCACGGTGAGAATGCTACCATTAGATTCGTTGTGCTATTGCGAATCCATTTTGGTCCTTGGTGGCGCGCGCGCGTATGTGTCATGGCGATTTGCCGTTGAAACCATTCGGTTTTGCGGGCACGCGCTCTGTTTAAATCACTTAATTAGGACACATTAATTACCAATCATTAGTTAATTAATTGTGTCTTAATCTTTGTGGTTGAGCCACTGACCAGTGGGCCTAATATCCTTAAATCACTCTCTGGTTCAATCCCGCACTATTCCGACATCATTAATGCTTAATCATGGCTTAATTAATATGTCGGCATTTAATCCTGTCGAAATCTCCTGCGGTCGTGACTTGTGGGCAGGGGTTAAAATCAAATTTCAGCAGTCATTAGTGTCTATTTAATGATAATCATTAGAAGCATTAATCCTGTCCTAACCGCCACTCTCAGTCGCTGACAAGTGGGCCCAATGCACTGTGCACGTGGGTTAAACCAGCGCGTGGGTGACTCGAAGTCAGCGACATGCGGTCCCACATGTCGGCACCTCTTTTGAACTTCGATCTTTAGCCACGTTCGTTTCTAGATCTGCGGCCCGGATCTCTGTGTGCATCGGACCCTCCGGATGCCTTGATCATTCTCGGCCGTCGATCTTGAGATCAACGGTGAGATCGTGTGTTCTGTCGGACCTTCCGGCCGTTGGTGCGCTCGGACCGTCCATCTGCGAATCTGCGGTGGGATTGGCCCAAGCAACGCACCGTCGGATCGCGTACACTCGTGTGAGCCGTTGGATCGTGATCAACGGTGGGCTCCGATTGAGTTCGCGGCGTCTGCTGTTTTCGTAGCGTGAGCGTAGGATTTTAGATCAAGGGTTGGGAGTTGTCCACGTCGTTTTCTTTTTGTGGGTTGTTACGTATTTGGTAAGTATTTGTTTAACAATGAAAATGATGTAAAACTTTAGAAACTCATAACTAATTCATTTTAAGCGCTTTTAGATAATTCCAATCGTAATAAATTGTGTTATCACTTTAGTTTATTATAAAAATGGATTTTAGCATGTTGCGATGAGAAAATTGTGTAACTAGGATGTGAGGACCCGGTTTATTAAACATCTTTGTTTAACCATCCACTTGGTCCTAACGGTACAAATCAAATAAACAAGCCTCGAGATATGTATACTTCAAAATGCATTATACACACCCGCTACAAAATCATGCATCAATTCCATTCATACACATAGAGCGAAGCAAAAGCAACAAGCGAAAGACATAGATAATATAAAGAGTTATCACAAAGAGAGCCGGCCAGGCCAACATTCATAAAGATAAGTAAATACACAGTGGAAGCAAAATGGCCATAAGATGGCGATGAACAAAAGCCAATCGGTGTGCCTTTACCCACAAGGCAACCAACCGGACCGCCAAGCTAATCGTCCCAAGCAGCGCCAACCTGACTCACAAAGTGAGGCCCTTGGGCTCACCTTCTTCCTCTGCAACAATTAATATTAAGCAAAGCGGATGAGTACAAAACTTGTTTTTGTACTCATAAGACTAACGTGTGAGATAACGAAACTATAATTAACTACATGCAAGCTTTATTTAAGTGGATGAGGCTCTGGACTTATTTTCACATAAAGCAAGTTTTCATTTGCAATAAGGTAATAGATTCAAAGCAAGTTTGCAATTAACTTTTATTGTTCAAATAAAGAGAGACAATAGTAACAATAGATAGATGACAACACCAACCTAGAAGTGACTAACCCATAGTCACCACAACAATAGCATGAAGTACCCTTCATACCACCCATGTCAAGTTTAAGTTTTAAAGGTTGTAGTCTAGTTCTTGCACGACCTTACCAAGCATGTCCATAACCTGGGACGAGGCTATTCGAATAGTTTTAACCTGCGGGTGTACCAATGTACCCACACGATGACCGCCTTTCCACCGACCACGGTTAGCACACTTCCTTTGGTATGCGGGCATGGCTAAGTCTAACAAGGCGCTTTCCAATGGGCGATGCTAATTAAGAGCCGCAACCCACGGAGAAAGACACATTAGACAGCCCTAGCAGGTGCGCTAATGCTCCCCTCAAAACACACACACACAGAACACACCCACCGACCAGCTCATAATTAACACCTCCCAAAGTCTTGAGTCAAGAGAGGTTCCATATCCCCTCGTGTGGTTGTACGCAATAAGCGCTGGCTTAGTGACACAAGTAACTCGGTCCTTGGGGACTTAGGCACCATTCCACACACCCAATAGATCACATCAACATACCATTGTGCCCAAGTCAAGATATAGTTTTGTTTTCGGTTTTGATTTGTAAATCAATAAAACACAAGGGTTGGACATAATGGAGTAGTATAAGTAGTTGTGTGATCAAGATCACCGACTAAGTCGATGATCGCCCAATACTACAAATAACTAGGCATGGCTAAGCAATATTCATTCGTAATCTACTAAGTGATAAGAGTTCATCCATCGAACTCTAACCACGACAAATAACCTAGGCTCGGTAGTAGAGGATAACCATTTACCTACAGATTATGCAACTAGAGGTCTAACTAATCAATTTAACAACAAAATAGCAATGCATACATAGAAGTTAAACAAAATATTAGACTTTGAAAGTAATGGGATCAATGGGAAATGATCAAGCGCTTGCTTTGTTTGTTGCTCAACTTGTTGCGGAGGGTCGTTCTCGGGATTACAGCAAATATCGAATCCTAAGCGAAAGAGCGAGAACAACCAATAAGGCGAGCAACACTTAAACAAAGAGCAAGCAAAAATTATCCAAATGTGACGAAATTTATACACAAGGTAAAATACGAACATACCTAGACATAGAAAGCTGGAACAACTTAATTTGGATTTGTGGTGCAAAGGTATTCTCTAAAAACCTAATTTAGCCATAATTAACACTGTAGCAAAAATATTTTCTAGAAAGATTTTGAAGCTGAAACTTTTATGGTAGCTACCTACGGGTATAGTGGTAACCCATATAAAATTTCAGGTCATTTGGAGTTAAAATTATTTAGTTACGATTTTTCTAAGTTTTAAATCTAAGACATGATTAATTTCAGTATTAAAGACTACTGCAAAACCTATACTAAGCTAAAGTACTTTAACAGATGCATTTATAGAACTTTAGTTTGTTAAATTTGGAGCTTGAGCAAAAGATATGAAATTTTGAAGTTTAAACCAATTAATATTTGCAATTAAAAGCTCTCGGGACTAAATCTGGAAAACCAACAAAAGCGGGAGGTCGTGGGCGTTGATCCAAGATCGCACGGCTCACGAGCTCGATGCCAAAACCACACGAGCACCGGGCGCAAAACCTCATCGCGCCAAGGGAGGTCTTAACAGTTGATATTGAATCCAGCGGCTCAGGCCACCGGATGCACGGCACCTGCGAAGGAGCTCCTCGCGCACTAGGGAGGTCGTGGCCATCGGATCCGGATCAGGCGGCCTCGAGCTCCACGAGGAGGTCCTCGGCTATCTCGCTAAGGGAGAGGTGCGGCGGTTAAGATTTCCGAGGGAGGTCTTAACGGTCTAGATCCGATCGGAGGAGAGGACCTAGCGGTGAGCTTAACGGCGGGAGGTCTTGGCGGCTAGGATCTCACCGAGGAGGTCCTAGCAGTCGAGATGTCCCTCGGGAGGTCCTCCAACACGGTGCTTTCTGAGAGAGAGATGCGGATGGCTCGGATCTCCATAGGAAGAGTCTGGCGATCCCGGATCCGGCGGGGAGGTCCTCATGGTTAAGACCAGCCACGAGGAGGTCACGAGGTTCTCTTTACAAAGAGACCAAGGGTGGTCTTTTGTAAAGAGGACCCTGGGGTGGTTTTGAAGGTTTTCTTTACAAAGGACCAGGGGTGGTCTTTTGCAAAGAGGACCTTGGTGGGGTGGCTCGGGGTGGTTTTTTTTTAGAAAGCGACTAAGGAAGGACTTTTTGCAAAGAGGACCCCAAGGAGGTCAGAAAGGCGGTTTGACAAAAGCGGCCAGGGTGACCTTTTGCCTGAGAGGACCTCAAGGAGGTCTTTTGCAAAGAGGACCCCAAGGTGGAGGGTGATCCTATCGGTTGGGATTTAACCTACGGAGGTCTTTAACGGCGAGGATTCTATATGGTGGGAGGTCGAGAGACTTAGGATTTTTGGAAAAGATCCTAAGGCCCGGATCTGAACTTGGAGAGGTCGTGAGCAGCTAAGATTAGCAGGAGGTCCTAGAGTGGTTTTAATGGTGCAGGACCTCCAGACGTGGCGGCTAAGGCGATTTAATGCATCGAATAATTGACAATAAATGAATCTAAAGGAACACTTAATGACTAAGGCCTGGCCTGCAGCGATGACTCCACGGAACAAGTTAGGACACAATTAATGCACCAATGATGAGTAATGATTTGAGCATTAAAGTGGTCCTAAGAATATAGCCAGCAGGAGGTTTTGAATTGACAAAACCGAGTGTGCACAGACTGCCGCCCGGCTACGTGGATCTCCACGGCGGAAACCAAAACACGGATGAGCTCCAAATAGGACGGAGAACCTAAGGGTGCCAAAAGCTACACCAAAGCACCACCAGCCGGCGCTAACAGGGGATAACCACCGGGACCAAATCTGGCCAATCGAAAACCGAAGAGGTCTAAAGAATAGGGATTTCCGATCTTGAAATACTAACCGGGGAATGAAGGGGAGCTAGAGGTGGTGCAAGAGCTCGGTGAAGGGGGAGGTCGCGGGAGGCGAAGAGACGACGCTCCGACCACGAACCGCACGCTCCACTTTATCAACCTCTGTGAAGGTCAAACAAAGCAGTCGAGAGGCTCAAGGTGACCAAGGGAACAAGATGACGCCAACAACTACAATAATGAACCACTTTGGAGCTCAAGGGTGGCGGAGAGCTCCAGGTCAGCAATGGTGGCGGATGTTTTGGGTGACTTGAGCTCAAGAGCGAAGAATGAACTAGGGTGCAAGAGAGTGACTAAAGGAACCATGAGAGGAAGCTTGAGCTTCAAATATAGCCGGTGGGAAGGATGGCAAAGTCAGTAGGTGCCGAGCCCAAGTACCTGGCCCGATGGGAGTAGGTTGTCGAGAGACTTTTGAGCAAAGGTCTTTGCGGACATTTAATGTTGGCGACACATAGCCGTTTGTCGGCCCAAAAGTTGACAAGGCACTGCTCTCTCTTGCCATGCACAAAATTTGATAACGCCCATGCCCACCCCGACGGTGAGAGGACCAGGTCAAGGAGCTCAGCGGCTAAAATCCATGCCGAGCCCCACTAGGGAGGTCGTGGTGATGGATTGAAATCAGGGCTCGGATCTTGAGCCCGATATTAGAGTCCTAACACTAGGGAGGTCGAGCCACGGATCTCAAGAGGCGGCCCACGATCACCCAGCGCTAGGGGTGGTCGTGGAGGTCGAGAGGTCGCCAGGTGGTCTTTGCGGAAGGTGCAAAGGAGGTCTGGGGAGGTCCTCGAGGTTGTCTTCGTAAAAGAACCGAGGAGGTCGTGCGGGTGGGAGGTCCTTTACAAAGACCAGGAGGTCTTTGAGCGTTGGATTAAAATCCAACAGCCCGGACCACTGTGCCCAACTTTGGCCAGGCAGGCACGCTTAATTGGCTCGGTGCGACCAAGACACAGAAAGCCGGACACAGGTTTGAGTCTAAGTTTGACTCGGACCGAGTTTAGAGTTTTAATTTGAATTGAGATTTTGAAGGGTCTTAAGAGATAGAACTAGCTCCAAATTTTATGAAATTTTGACAGGTGGCTTGCTAACCTTGAGATGGACCTTGTATAAAATTTCCAGAGGTTTTATCTTGAGCACTTTTCTCCAGAAATTATACAATGCTTTGAGCTAGGGTTTGACTACAAGTCAAACAAGTTTATTGACCCTTAAAAATATTCGAACAATTTCTAAAATTGTGAAATTTTTCTGAGGGTCACCAACCATCCCAAGAACTTAGGAAAATATTTCCGAGAAGGATCACAAGGCTGGACAAGATTGTTTTTGGAGGATCAAGATTTGGATCAACGAGACTTGTGACTTTGTATTTCCATACTCTTGTACAATAATTGTTTAGTACATCTGAAATACATGATGTAAGAAAAAGTTTTAATTTCTACCCATTTTCTTACATTTGAAACACAAGTTGAAAATGGGGATGTTACAAACCTCCCCCTTACAAAAATCTCGTCCGAGATTTGGTTCACTCGGAAAAGAAAGAGGGTGTGCGCACGGAGGCGATCTTCTCGTTCCCATGTAGCTTCATCCTCGGAATGGTTTGACCACTGAACTTTGAGGAACTTGATGGTCTTATTCCTTGTTCTTCGTTCGACTTCCTCGAGTATCACGAGCAGGGCGCTCGCGGTAGGTCAAATCTTCTTGGACATCAAGAGTTTCAACGAGCTTCCTCTGTTGGAACACGGAGCACTTCTTTAGCCGGGACACATGGAACACATCATGTACTCCCACAAGTGCGTGCGAGCAACTCCAACTTGTAGGCAACGGCTCCTTCTTCTCGATAATACGGTGGGGCCGACATATCGAGGAGCTAACTTTCCCTTGACACCAAAACGCTGGTGACCTTTGGAGGAGAAACCTTGAGATAAGCGAAGTCATTGGGCTCAAAGCTTAACTCACGGCGGCGGCGATCCGCATAGCTCTTACGCTGGATTGAGCCATGCGCAGCGATCTAAATGGTGGACTTGACTCTCGGCCTCATTAATCGAGCCGGGCCAAAGAAAGGTCTTTCACGGTCTCGGACCAGTTCAACGAGGTTCTACACTTTCTCCGTATAAGGCCTCGAATGGTGCCATCTGAGGCGGCTTGGAAACTGTTGTTATAAGAAAACTCGGCGAATGGCAAGCACTTCTCCCAATGCTTCCCATAGGAAAGGACACAAGCTCGCGACATGTCCTCCAAAACTTGGTTGACCCTCTCGGTCGACCATACATTTGGGGTGAAATCTTGAGAAATTTGAAAGAAAGCGAGTTCCCATAGCCTCTTGCGGGCTATGCGAGAATCGCGAAGTGAGCAATGAACCACGATCGACACAATTGTCTTTGGTACACCATGCAAACTCACGATGCGGGCTATGTAGAGATCCGCGGAAGACCTACTCGAAGGTCGGTCTTGTGGGAAGAAAATGAGCCACCTTAGTCAATCGATCGATGGCGACCTAGATAGCATCATTCTTCTTTGGGGACCGGGTAGACCGGTGATAAAGTCCATCGGCCGAATCCCACTTCCACTCCGGAATTGGTAAGAAATTTGAAGCGATCGTGGACGGCGATGTTCGGCCTTGACACGGCGACACCGTCGCGCTCGACAACGAACCTTGCGATCTCCCTCTTCATTGGGTCCACCAAAATCTCTGCGGAGATCATGATACATCTTCGTGGCCGGGATGAATGGACAACGGGAATCATGGGCCTCGCGGAGGATCAACTCCGCAACTCCATGTCCTTTGGAATTACGAGCGTTGCGAACCTCACGACACCAAGCTCATCTACGGAGAAGCACTTGGCTATTCCATTCTTGACATTTTCCTTGATGCGGTTCACTCCAACATCCATTGCTGAGCGGACTTGATCCGATCCACCAAGGTTGGTGTACAACCAAGGCGTTGAGGAACCATGCTCAACCAAACCCAAGTTGAGGCATTTGAAACTCCTCTAGAAGAGGGGCGATGCTCTGAAGCAACAATGCATTGCAATGCGCTGCGACTAAGCGCATCCGCAGCGACATTGGCCTTGCCGGATGGTAGTGAATACCCATGTCATAGTCCTTGATCAACTCCAACCATCTCCTTTGCACGAGGTTGGATCTGGTTGGGTGAACAAGTACTTTAAGCTTTGTGATCGAATACACTTCACAACGATTACCGATTAGGTAATGTCGCCAAATCTTAAGTGCATGAATCACGGCCAACTCCAAGTCATGGGTAGGATAGTTAAGTTCATGAGGTCTCAATTGCCTTGATGCATAGGCCACTACCTTGCCTTCTTGCATAAGGACACAACCGAGGCCTCGGCGAGAAGCGTCACAAAAGATATCAAGCTGCGGCGACATCGGGAGAACAAGAGCGGGAGCGGTGGTCAATCGCTTCTTAAGCGCTTGAAACTTTCCTGCAATCAGCGGACCACGAGAACTTCTTGTCCTTCTTGAGCAACTCCGTCATCGGCCGCTATCTTGGAGAAGTTCTCGATAAAGCGGCGATAATATCGCTAAACCAAGAAAACTCGAACCGGTGGCCGAAGTAGGTGACTCGAGAAAGCACATCGCTGATCTTGCTAGGATCCACGCTCGCCTCTGCCGAAAGAATATGGCCTAAGAAGGCTACTTCCTTCAACGAGCGCGCTTTGCTGAACCGCATACGGCTTGTGCTCGCGAGCTTGCCCAACACAAGCTTCAAATGCTCGGTGTGTTCCTCCTCGCTCTTAGAGTAGATAAGGATATCATCGATGAAGACCACAACGAACCTGTCCAAATACTCCATGAACACCGAATTCATGAGGTTCATGAACAAGGCGGAGCATTGGTTAAGCGAATGACATGGCGGTGTACTCGTACAAGCCATAACGAGTAGAAAAAGCCGTCTTTGGGATATCCTCGGTCGAATCCGAACTTGATGATATCCCACTCTCGAATCAATCTTGGAGAGACTCGAGCTCCGGTTAATTGATCGAAGAGGTCATCGATCTGGGCAAAGGGTACTTGTTCTTTACCGTTACTTCATTAAGCGGACGGTAATCAGCGCACATGCGCGCGTCTTGTCCTTTTTCGGGACAAAAATTGCCGAGCATCCCGGGGAGGCAGCTAGGGCGGATGAAACCCTTCTCTTGAAGCTCACCCGGTGCTTCTTCAACTCCACCAACTCAATTGGGTCCATCCGGTGAGGCCTCTTTGAAATCGGGCGATGCAGGAACCAACTCAATGACAAACTCGAGGTCCCGAATGGTGGCATCCTGGAAGGTCGTCGGGAAGACATCAACAAAGTCACATACCACCGGGACTTCACTAATATCTAGAGCGGCTTCGCCGGCGCGAAGAGATGAGGACCTGCAGCGGCCGCGCAGCGAACACTGCTCGCGGAAGGATGGTGAGGTAGATGAGCCTCCTAGCGCAATCAATTTGTCCCATGTCTTTGAGACAACCAATCCATGCCTAGGATTACATCTAAGCTCGCCGATCGAAGGAGGATAAGGTTTGCCAAGAATCCTACCCTTCTATCTCAACGAGGACATCCCTACACTCGGACTCGGCTCTCAACTCCGAACCGTGAGAGCGAATGAGCAGCGGGACCAACAATGGAGTAAAAGAAGACCTCCCACAGCAAAGCAAAAGACTCGAAACAAAAGAATGAGATGCGCTGAATCAAACAAAGCAGTAGCGAGGAAAGAGTTAGCAGAAAGGGTACCCAACACGACGTCGGGTGCCTCTGTGCCTCCTCGCGGAGATGAGGTTGGCGCGCCACTACCCACGCCTTGGGTAGCGGGGACAACCTTCGATCACAGGAAGAACCACCTCCTGCCGCGTCCTCCATTAAGGCGAGGGCCGCTCGATCTGTTAGGGCAACTATTGGCATAATGCCCCTACGGTTGCCGAAAAGCAAGTGACCGGCGGCCGGATTGCGGGGCCACCTGCTGGTTCGCAGCGCCGTGGCCCGGGCACGGCTGCGGAGGGCGAGGAACCGTCTTTGCGGCCTCGGTGGTAGGAAGCCACGAACGGGCCTGGAGTAGGCCCGACACGAGGGCGAGAGAGGCCGGCTGTGCGGACATTGGGCCTCCCACTTGCGCTTGCGGACTCGCCCAGCGCCTTGGCCTTGTGCTCAAGGCAACAATGGCCTTATCTACCAAGGCACGGAAATCAGCAAAGTCCACAATGGAGGCTTGTCTTGCGGCTCCTCGCACAAACCCTCCATGAACTTCTCTGCTTGGCCTCATCGGTGGCCACCTCGGATGGAGCATAACGAGCCAAGTGGTTGAACTCGTGCAGGTACTCCATCAGCGACTTACGCCCTTGCTTGAGCGCGAAACTCCTTCTTCTTGACTTCATCAAGCGGCGGGGATGTGAGCTCGGCGAACGCCGTCGGAACTCATCCCAAGAGACGGTGTTGCCGGCGGGCTGCATGGCCAAGTTCTCCCACGGAGAGTCTGCCCCTGAAGGCGATGGGAGGCAAAGAGTGCCTGTCTGGTCGAGCAGCGAGCAACGTCGAGCTTACGCTCAACTTTGCGCGGCGGTCATCTGCGTCCAATGGGTCCTCGGACACGGAGAACGTGGGGTGAGTGCGAAGAAACTCGGCAAGGCCCCACGGGGTGATGTCCACCCCTGCCGGATCTGAGGCACCGAAAGGCGGAGGTGTTGCGCGCAATAACATCCAGCGGGACCCTCTGTCCTCCGGCGGTTGCGCTCGATGCGGAGAAGGACCTCGGCCATGGTCGGAGGAGGCGGAGCTCCTCATCCAAACCAGTCTGCGACCACGGCACGCTACGAGTACCTCCACCATCTGCTTTAAGAAACTTAGGTTAGAAACCAAAGCACTAACATTAGAAGTTGATGAAAGTGAAAAGCTAACGATTAGGGAATGAGACATCACCTAACCGAAAGCCAAAAACAACAAGTAACAACTTTAAATGTTTCCAAAGAAGCTCCAAAACAGCAAGGAAACTCCAAACCAAGCTCAACTTCTCAATGCCATTAACCCGTATTGAATGAGCGAGTAATAGTGTGAGAAGATAAAAATTTCAGCACACTACAACCAGCCTAACACTACTCAAGAACAAGGTTAAGGCGATAAAAATAACGTTAGATACTTAGATAACTAGTATCACATCTTGCCCTTTTATTCCCACAAGTTTTACTTGGTTAATCTCTTATTTTCTACCACAGTTAGAACCTTTGAGCTGCTGTCAGGAAATTGAATGATCGCTGTCTAGATTTCGCATCCAAGCCTCCTAATTGAAATCTTCAACCGGAGCTTCAAAACCTTGTAGAGGGCGGCTAACATTTCAATTTGCCAAGCTCATTGGCCCCAAACCCAATTAATCGATAATGACTATCTTTTGAGAGAAGGAAAGGGAAAACACTTTTAAAACTCAAATTAGATCAAGATGAGATAGAAAGCTAAGATAGGTAAGGAGTAAAACCCAGAACTTACTTAAGCTTTCATAAATCATTTGATACTTTGAAATTAAGTTTTCAAAATATCCTAGGAGGATCAAGCTTGGTTACTACGGTCGGAATGGCTCGATACCAACCTTGTGAGGACCCGGTTTATTCGGCTTGTACTTGTTTAACCATCCACTTGGTCCTAACAAGACAAATCAAATAAACCAAGCCTCGAGATATGTATACTTCCTAAATGCAGTATACACACCCGCTACAAAATCATGCATCAATTCCATTCATACACATAGAGCGAAGCAAAAGCAACAAGCGAAAGACATAGATAATATAAAGAGAGTTATCACAAAAGAGAGGCCGACGGCCAACATTCATAAAGATAAGTAAATACACAAATGGAAGCAAAATGGCCATAAGATGGCGATGAACAAAAGCCAATCGGTGTGCCTTTACCCACAAGGCACCAACCGGACCGCCAAGCTAATCGTCCCAAACAGCGCATAACACACTCACAAAAGTGAGGCCCTTGGGGCTCACCTTCTTCCTCTGCAACAATTAATATTAAGCAAGGCGGATGAGTACAAAACTTGTTTTTGTACTGCAAGACTGACGTGTGAGATAACGAAACTATAATTAACTACATGCAAGCTTTATTTAAGTGGATGAGGCTCTGGACTTATTTTGACATAAAGCAAGTTTTCATTTGCAATAAGGTAATAGATTCAAAGCAAGTTTGCAATTAACTTTTATTGTTCAAATAAAGAGAGACAATAGTAACAATAGATAGATGACAACACCAACCTAGAAGTGACTAACCCATAGTCACCACAACAATAGCATGAAGTACCCCTTCATACCACCCATGTCAAGTTTAAGTTTTAAAAGGTTGTAGTCTAGTTCTTGCACGACCTTACCAAGCATGTCCATAACCTAGGGCGAGACTATTCGAATAGTTTTAACCTGCGGGGTGTACCAATGTACCCACACGATAGACCGCCTTTCCACCGCCACGGTTAGCACACTTCCTTTGGTATGCGAGGCATGGCTAAGTCTAACAAGACGCTTTCAATGGGCGATGCTAATTAAGAGCCGCAACCCACGGAGAAAGACACATTAGACAGCCTAACAGGTGCGCTAATGCTCCCCTCCAAAACACACACACACAAGAACACACCCACCAACCAGCTCATAAGTAACACCTCCCAAAGTGCTTGAGTGAAGAGAGGTTCCATATCCCCTCGTGTGGTTAGCACGCAATAGCGCTGGCTTAGTGACACAAGTAACTTTCGGTCCTTGGGGACTTAGGCACCATTCCACACACCCAGATCACATCAACATACCATTGTGCCCAAGTCAAGATATAGTTTTGTTTTGGTTTTGATTTGTAAATCAATAAAACACAAGGGTTGGACATAATGGAGTAGTATAAGTAGTTGTGTGATCAAGATCACCGACTAAGTCGATGATCGCCCAATACTACCGATAACTAGGCATGGCTAAGCAATATTCATTAAGTAATCTACTAAGTGATAAGAGTTCATCCATCGAACTCTAACCACGACAAATAACCTAGGCTCGGTAGTAGAGGATAACCATTTACCTACAGATTATGCAACTAGAGGTCTAACTAATCAATTTAACAACAAAATAGCAATGCATACATAGAAGTTAAACAAAATATTAGACTTTGAAAGTAATGGGATCAATGGGAAATGATCAAACTGCTTGCCTGCTTGCTGTTGCTCAACTTGTTGCGGAGGGTCGTTCTCGGGATTACCGCAAATATCGAATCCTAAGCGAAAGAGCGAGAACAACCAATAAGACGAGCAACACTTAAACAAAAGAGCAAGCAAAAATTATCCAAATGTGACGAAATTTATACACAAGGTAAAATACGAACATACCTAGACATAGAAACTGGAACAACTTAATTTGGATTTGTGGTGCAAAAGGTATTCTCTAAAAACCTAATTTCGGCCATAATTAACACTGTAGCAAAAATATTTTCTAGAAAGATTTTGAAGCTGAAACTTTTATGGTAGCTACCTACGGGTATAGTGGTAACCCATATAAAATTTCAGGTCATTTGGAGTTAAAATTATTTAGTTACGATTTTTCTAAGTTTTAAATCTAAGACATGATTAATTTCAGTATTAAAGACTACTGCAAAACCTATACTAAGCTAAAGTACTTTAACAGATGCATTTATAGAACTTAAGTTTGTTAAATTTGGAGCTGCAGAGCAAAAGATATGAAATTTTGAAGTTTAAACCAATTAATATGTGCAATTAAAAGCTCTCGGGACTAAATCTGGAAAACCAACAAAAACTGGGGAGGTCGTGGGCCGTTGATCCAAGATCGCACGGCTCACGAGCTCATATGCCAAAACCCGCACGAGCACCCGGGCGCAAAAACCTCATCGCGCCAAGGGGAGGTCTTAACCGTTGATATTGAATCCAACGGCTCCGACCACCGGATGCACAGCACACGCGAAGGAGCTCCTCGCGCACTAGGGAGGTCGTGGCCATCAGATCTGGATCTGGCGGCCTTGAGCTCCACGAGGAGGTCCTACGGCTATCTCGCTAAGGGGGAGGTCTGGACGGTTAAGATTTCCCGAGGGGAGGTCTTAACGGTCTAGATCCGATCGGAGGAGAGGACCTAAGCGGTGAGCTTAACAGCGGGAGGTCTTGACGGCTAGGATCTCACCGAGGAGGTCCTAACGGTCGAGATGTCCCTCGGGAGGTCCTCCAACACGATGCTTTACTGAGAGAGATCTGATGGCTCGGATCTCCATAGGAGAGGTCTGGCGATCCAGATCCAGGCGGGAGGTCCTCATGGTTAAGACCAAAGACGAGGAGGTCTGAGGTTCTCTTTACAAAGAGACCAAGGGGTGGTCTTTTGTAAAGAGGACCCTGGGGTGGTTTTGAAGGTTTTCTTTACAAAGGACCAGGGGTGGTCTTTTGCAAAAGAGGACCTTGGTGGGGTGGCTCAGGGTGGTTTTTTTTTTTTAGAAAACGACTAAGGAAGGACTTTTTGCAAAGAGGACCCCAAGGAGGTCCGAGAAGGCGGTTTTGACAAAAACGACCGGGGTGACCTTTTTGCACAGAGGACCTCAAGGAGGTCTTTTGCAAAGAGGACCCCAAGGTGGAGGGTGATCCTATCGGCTGGGATTTAACCTACGGAGGTCTTTAACGGCCAGGATTCTATATGGTGGGAGGTCCAGAGACTTAGGATTTTTCGGAAAAGATCCTAAGGCCCAGATCTGAACTTGGAGAGGTCGTGAACAGCTAAGATTAGCCCGAGGAGGTCCTAGAGTGGTTTTAATGGTGCAGGACCTCCAGACAGCGGCGGCTAAGACGATTTAATGCATCGAATAATTGACAATAAATGAATCTAAAAGGAACACTTAATGACTAATGCCCTGGCCTACACGACAGTGACTCCACGGAACAAGTTAGGACACAATTAATGCACCAATGATGAGTAATGATTTGAGCATTAAAGTGGTCCTAAGAATATGACGAAAACGGGAGGTTTTGAATTGACAAAACCCGAGTGTGCACAGCGGCTTGCCGCCGGCTACGTGGATCTCCACGGCGGAAACCAAAGGCACGGATGAGCTCCAAATAGGACGGAGAACCTAAGGGTGCCAAAAGCTACACCAAAAGCACCACCAACCGGCGGCTAACCGGGGATAACCACCGGGGACCAAATACGGCCGAAACTGAAAACCGAAGAGGTCTAAAAGAATAGGGATTTCCGATACTGAAATACTAACCAGGGAATGAAGGGGAGCTAGAGGTGGCTGCAAGAGCTCGGTGAAGGGGAGGTCGTCGGAGGCGAAGAAGACGACGCTCGACCACGAACCGCACGCTCCCACTTTATCAACCTCTGTGAAGGTCAAACAAAGCAGGTCAGAGAGGCTCAAGGTGACCAAGGGAACAAGATGACTGCCAACAACTACAATAATGAACCACTGGAGCTCAAGGGTCGCCGGAGAGCTCCAAGGTCGGCAGCAATGGTGGCGGATGTTTTGGGTGACTTGAGCTCAAGAGCGAGAGAATGAACTAGGGTGCAAGAGAGTGACTAAAGGAACCATGAGAGGAAGCTTGAGCTTCAAATATAGCCGGTGGGAAGGATGGCAAAGTCAGCCGGTGCACTGAGCCCAAGTACACGAACTGATGGGAGTAGGTTGTCAGGGAGACTTTTGAGCAAAAGGTGCTGCCAGACATTTAATGTTGGCAGCACATAGCCGTTTGTCAGCCCAAAAGTTGACAAGGCACTGCTCTCTACTGCCATGCACAAAATTTGATAACGCCCATGCCCACCCGACAGTGAGAGGACCAGGTCAAGGAGCTCAACGGCTAAAATCCGCACCGAGCCCCACTAGGGAGGTCGTGAGCTGATGGATTGAAATCCGAGGGCTCGGATCTTGAGCCCAGTATTAGAGGTCCTAACACTAGGGAGGTCAGCCACGGATCTCAAGAGAGCGGCCCACGATCACCCAAGCGCTAGGGGTGGTCGTGGAGGTCCGAGAGGTCGCCCGGGTGGTCTTTGCGGAAGGTGCAAAGGAGGTCTGGGGAGGTCCTCGAGGTTGTCTTCGTAAAAGAACCCGAGGAGGTCGTGCGGGTGGGAGGTCCTTTACAAAGACCCGAGGAGGTCTTTGGCGTTGGATTTAAAATCCAACAGCCTGCACCACTGTGCCCAACCCGACCGAGCAGGCACACGGCTTAATTGGCTCGGTCGACCAAGACACAAAGCAGGACACAGGTTTGAGTCTAAGTTTGACTCGGACCAGTTTAGAGTTTTAATTTGAATTGAGATTTTGAAGGGTCTTAAGAGATAGAACTAGCTCCAAATTTTATGAAATTTTGACATGGCTTGCTAACCTTGAGATGGACCTTGTATAAAATTTCAGAGGTTTTATCTTGAGCACTTTTCTCCAGAAATTATACAATGCTTTGAGCTAGGGTTTGACTACAAGTCAAACAAGTTTATTGACCCTTAAAAATATTCGAACAATTTCTAAAAATTGTGAAATTTTTCAAAGGGTTCACCAACCATCCCAAGAACTTAGGAAAATATTTCCCGAGAAGGATCACAAGACTGGACAAGATTGTTTTTGGAGGATCAAGATTTGGATCAACAGACTTGTGACTTTGTATTTCCATACTCTTGTACAATAATTGTTTAGTACATACAGGAAATACATGATGTAAGAAAAAGTTTTAATTTCTACCCATTTTCTTACATTTGAAACACAAGTTGAAAATGGGGATGTTACATAGGAATAACTCGATTTCTGTCATTTTGAATATTCCAGAAATAGTTTTAATCTTGAAAAATGCATATCTTTTTCTGTATAAATCCAAATTGTGCAAAATCAATTTTGTTAAATTCGTCTGTTAATATACTTTCATATAAAATAGGATTTGAGCATGTTCATAATTCTGTAAAATGATTTCCATTAGATTTACAACTTAGAAAAATCATAAGTAATTATGTATAACCCCAAAATTAGTAAATCCAACTTTGTTGTTATTAGGATGTCATAATCTATCTACTATAAAAATTTCAGACCTTAGATCATTCTGGAAAATTTCGTCATGAACAGTATTAATTATTAATTAGGTTGTTATATGCTGAGAAAGAGCATTTTGCTCATATCTTTTGCATGCTTAGTTCAAATTGCATGATTATTGTTCCTGTCACTTTATAAAATCATTCCCTAGCTGTAGTGTAAATTTTATTAGTTTTGGATGTGTTTTGCTGTTGGAGTTTCATTTGGTGTTCTTCGTTCTTATTTGCTTATCGCCTTTTTGCGTTAGGTTAGAAGACAATATTATTAGTCTTGATATTGAGCCACAAAGACCATCGGACTCTGCACTTGACCAGAGCAAGCGGATGTAGCATTCATTTGATCATATTGTTCCTACTATTTTCAAATTCTAATATATTGTTTGCAAATTCTATGTATGCATTGCTATATTGTTTTAAACTATTGTCGATAGTTGGCCTACTAGATGCATTATCGGTAGGAAATGTTTATTCCTCTACTCTGAAGCCTAGGTTACTTGCTTGTGATTTTGGGTTATTGGATGGACCCTTGTCACTTAGTAGTTTACGTGTCATTATACTTAGCCATGCTTAGCTATCGGTAGAAATGGGCGATTATCGACTAAATCGATAACTTTGATCACACAAACTATTACTATGTGTATATTTCAGCCTTGTGCTTTGTCTAAATTGCAAAACTAAAACTGAAAATGAAAACAATTTAGACTTGGGCACAATGGTAAGATGGTGTGATCTTTTGGGTGTGATTGGAATGGTGCCCGGGTCAATTAAGGACCGAACTACTTGTGAGTATCTGTTATCCGAGCATTACAGTGCGTGCTAACCACACTAGAGGATATGGGACCTCTCTTAGCCAATTACTTTGGGTGTGTTAATTAATGAGTCGCGTGGTGGGTTGCATATTTGATTATATGCAACATGGACACGTTGTAGGAGGAGAACACCAGCGAGGGCGGTGTATCTTGCTCCACGTATGGGTCCTTGTGATCCATATTTAGTCTGCAGATCACTAAGGATTAACACCCATCGTGCGTCTCTTGATTAGCATATTCCATTGGAAAGGGTTCGTAGGACTTAGCCGTGTAGGCATACCAAAGGAAGTGTGCTTAATAGCTTGGCAAAAGCGATGCAAGTGTGGATACATTGGTACACCTGCGAGGATTAAAACTATTCGAATAGCCTCGTCCTAGGTTATGGACACGCTTGGATAAGCTTTTCAAGAGTTAGACTACAACCTTTTAAAAATTAAAACTTGTTGGGTGGTATGAATCAGGGATTCATGCTATGTTGTGGTGACTTTTGGGAAAGTCACTTCTAGGTGGATACTTGTTACTTATGTTTACTCGCTGTTATTTAAATGCTTAAAAACGGATTTTATAACTGCTGTTCAATCTATTACAATATTGCAAATGAAACTTGCTTTATGCGTCCAAAGAACCATATAACCACATTCCTTTGAATACAGCTTTCATGTAGCTATGTATAGGCTTGCTACTCGTAAGTCTTGCGAGTACATTTTTGTACTCACCTATATTGCTTGTGTTGTGCGGGATGATAGTGAGTCAGATGGACCTCACTTTTGTGAGTTGTCTTTGTGGCGATCTAAGGGCGATTAGCTTGGCGGCCGGTCGGTTGCCACTGTGGTGTTATGTGGCTAACCGGTCGTCTTTTGGTTTAAGCCATCTTATGGCAACTTTTGCTTCCGCTGTTACTTACTTGGTATTTTTGTCATTTGGCCGGTCAATTTGTGTTGTTATAACTTATATATGTATGTCTTTTGGTAGACTTGTTATATTACATTGTATGGAAATGATGCATGCTTGGAATTGATGTATGTGTCTTGCTTGTTCTGGGGAGGCACATGTTCATCGAGGCAGCGGATTATTCTATTTGTGATACTAGAACCAGTGGAAGGTTAAGTATTACAAGTTTAATAAACCGAGGTCTCCACAGAGCTTAGTATCGAGCCATCTTGGCGTAAAACCCTAAGCTTGGTCGTCCCTAGAATATTTTGAAAACTTACTTTCCAAATGTCAGTACTTTCCTGAAAATCTTAAGTAAGTTCTCAGATTTTACTCCTCACCTATCTTAGTTTGCTCATCTCACCTCATTCTAAACTAAATTTGAAAGCTGAGTTTTCCTCTCATCTTCCTTCAAAAGATAGTTGTTAACAAGTAAATTGGTTTTGGGTAAACCATGAGAGTTATAAAATGAAAGTGTTGGCTGTTTTGAGAAGATTAGGAGCTCTTTGGGAGCTACAAATTTGGCCAAGAGGTGTGAAGAAGAAAATCTGGACAGCAAGCAATAAATTTACGGACAGCTAGCATTTAGGTAGTAAAAGTGCTGAAAATGAAAGGTTAAATCCACTAAAATTTGTGGGAATAAAGGGTAAGAAGTGATATGAGATAGCTTAGTATCTAAACTTTCTCTAGTAAATTTACCACCCTATTTCCTAGCTGTTCGAACAATGATGGAGTTTCTGAAATTTTCTTCTGAAAAATTGATTACTCGTTTTCCATACGAGTTGGTCATAATAGGAAGATGGTTGTTATCTTTATGATCTCATTGTAATTTTATGTGGTTACTTGAGCTTTTAAAAGGTTGTTTTGTTTAGGGTTAGTTGTTTTCTTTGTCTCTGTTCGGAGTTGTGTTTAACCTATTGTTGTGGAGCAGGATGACAAGAACCACCATAACAATCGGCCGGCTGGTTCCGATGAGGAGCTTCCCCTCCTCCGACCATGGCCGAGGTTACGGCTCGGTCGGCGGAATCGCATGGACGGACCGGATCTTGGAGGTCATTGCGAGAACACCTCCGCTCCCGCTGCGCCGAGATCCGGAGGTGGTGGCCACCGCCTCGTGGTGGGCTTGCGGAGTTCCTCCGTCGCGGCCGCCACTTTCTCTCGATCCGACGATCCACTCGGCGCGGATGATTGGCTGCGTCTTGTTGGCGAGCTCAATATCGCTCGATGCGGGGCGGAGCGGGCACTCTTTGCATCCCATCGGCGAGGGTGCGGCACTATCTTGGTGGGAGAACTTTCGCCATGCAGCCCGAGCCACGTTGTCTCGTGGGATGAGTTTCGATCTGCTTTCCGTCGGGCCCACATTCCCGATGGCACGATGAAGCTCAAGAAGAAGGAGTTTCTTGCGCTTAGCGGCGCAAGTCTGTCTCGGAGTATCTTTACGAGTTTAACCACTTGGCTCGTTATGCTCGGGAGAGGTGGCCTCGATGAGGCTAAGCAGAGAAGTTCATGGATGGTTTGTCAGAGAGCTGCGGGACAAACTATCTATTGTGGACTTTCACTACTACAAAACAGGCAATAGCAGACACCTCATCACGAGCGGTTCCAAAGGAGCCGTGCAGTGTTCTTTCTCTGAGCGGTTCCCTTTGGAACGTGCGAGAACCGCTCTGTGATATGTCCTCATCACGAGCGGTTCTTATTACCAACCGTTTGTGATACTTCACAGGCGGTTCGTAATATGAACCGTCGTGATGAGGACGCCTGCTGACGTTCCTATTTCAACCGTCTGTGAAGTATCACGAGCGGTTGTAATAAGAACCGTCGTGATGAGGCGCCTTATCACGAGCGGTTTGGAAATAAAACCGTCGTGAAATATCGCGAGCGGTTCAATTTGAAGCTATGCGTAATATACTAGTATCACGAGCGGCTCTATTAAATAACCGTCGGTGATATTATTATCACGAGCGGTTCCCATATAAAGCCGTCAGCGATATCGATGTGTCTCTTCACCATCGCTGCCGTCTCTTCGTCTCGCACGCCGACGATACATGCGTCTCTTCGTCTCACGTGCGATTACTCTAATTCTTGATATAAGGCGGAATAATCACCGAAGATTAAACTCCTCCCATCGCTCTTCGTCTCACGGTTTTGAGTCGTCAATCGCCAAGGTTAGCATGCGAGCGATCGAGGCGGCACCAAGGCGAGGAGGTCGGTGATCGCCGCTCTTTCTCACGATGTCGTCGTCGACATCGTCGTCGTGTGTGTGGCGAGCTCTCCTCACCATGGAGGACCTATGCGACCTACGATTAACGTCGTACATCTTTATGTCTACAATATACGTGCGTACATACTACTATTTATTCTAACATCTTGAATGTATATGCGTATAGTTGCAAGGCATTGTACAAGGTGTCAAAGAACGCGCGTGGGGAGGCGCGTGGCGCTGAGCGAGAGGAGGCGATGAAGTGGCGGGACAACGGCGCTACCTCGCCGTCATCAACCACGGCGCCGCGGCAACCCGGGCTTGTTTCATCGTCGGCCTCGGGCTTGTCTTGCGCCCCAAGACATACGATGCGGCCTCATGTTCCTTGAGCGGGCGGCGTGGCCGCCACAAGGCGCGGCCTCGTGCTCGGTCTCCTCCTCTACGGCCGGCGAGGCGCGCGGCGTTGGGAAGCACTACATCAGCGGTCGAGGACGAGCCGGCCGGCGGCGGGTGCGAGCGGCCAAGACCAACCGGGAGTGCGGGCGGTGCGAGGCTCGCCGCGGACATGGTCGAGCGGCGTGGGGAAGAAGGCGGGCCGGGCGGGTGTGGCGCTTGTCGGAGGATGGCCACCGGTGCGAGCATTGGGCTGCGGTGTGGAAGGGTGGGGCGACTCGTGC
Organism: Ampelocalamus luodianensis; assembly: GCA_036346255.1. Lineage (NCBI taxonomy): Eukaryota > Viridiplantae > Streptophyta > Magnoliopsida > Poales > Poaceae > Ampelocalamus > Ampelocalamus luodianensis. Next base: position 41,967,999 of record CM070626.1, read on the forward strand.
GTCTTCTGCGATGGCGCTGCGAGATTAGGCATGAGTATACGGTTTCTTTGCAAAGGTGTTAGACTATTTGCCATAAAATTTTAGTTTGTTAGGTTTCTAGAAAGGTGGTGCGGTGGACTATTTTCCAAATGAAATGAATTTTTAATGCACCAAAATATACGGTCCACAAGGGCGGGAGCGATTACAATTCCACGTTGACATCAAAATATCGTCGACATATTACAAGTTCATAACACATGATGTTATGGAATAAATTAATTACAATGGAGTAATTTCTTAATTAAAATATAGTCCTTCCACGATGATCGACGCGCATATAGCTAGCTTCCTCATTGGGTTCTTCCTCGAGCGATCACGTCTCAGAAAGGAGGCAACTCGTCAAATTGATTGTATTCTTCCTCGTCCACTACATTCTCAACTCAGACAATCCTTCTTTTCCATGAAGAACTACGTGGCGCTTCTTATTTGCCGGTCGGTTACATAGAAGACTTGAACAACTTGGTTGCTTGATGCAATGGTTCGTCTTTGTATCCGACACGATCGAGGTCCACGGTAGTGACGCCGTGCTTGTCGACCTTCACATGTGGGAGATGGACCCAACGGCACCGAAATAGGGGGATCTTGAAAAGCACGTAGTTGAGCTCCAATATCTCCTCTATTTGCCCATAGTACGAGCTCCTCGGCCATCGGTCTTGAATGCATCTATGCGGACACCGCTGTTACGGGTCATGCTCTTCCTATCTGAGCTGCCATATAAAATGTGTACCCATTTATGTCGTATCCTTGCCATGTGACAATTGTAAATTGTGGCCCTTTTGCCAACCATAGCGGCGTATCATCACTTGATGACCTCCAGTCATGATTCACACCTTTACCCATTCGTTGAGCCGGCGGTTGTGCTCTCGTGATCCAAACCTCCGGCCGGTGCGGATTACGTTGGCGTACCATGTCTTTGTGCTCGTCGATGTACGGGGATAGTTGGGTCATGTGTTGCAAGACCGTGAAATGGGCTTGGCGTGCGTATCGGATCGGGAGTGATTGATTTCCTTCCGATGGTCCCGATACCATCGGCCTTCCCTCATGGCGAGATAGAGGCACACCTATCGGTTCCACGAGCCATGTAGTCGACGCGAGAACTCAATGACCTCTTCGGTTGCATAACCTTCGATGATGCTGCCCTCGGTCGAGATCGATTCCGTCGTAGGACTTGAGAATTCCCATATACCTCTCGAGCGGGTACATATGGCGTAGGAACACAGGACCGCATATCTTTATCTCTTTCACAAGATGAACAATGAGATGGACCATAATATCGAAAAATGACGGAGAAATACATCTCAAGTTGACATAGAGTCGTCACCACCTCGGCTGTAGAGCATCTAGTCCTTCGGGATCGATGACCTTACGAGCAATTAAGTTGAAGAAATAACACAGACCTCAAGATTGCCACTCGGACCTTGTTCGGCAAGATACCCTAATTGCAACGAGAAGCATTTGTGTCATCAGCACATGACAATCATGAGACTTCATACCAATTAATTTCAAATCTTGCATAGAAACAAGTTTCTTAATGTTAGCGGAGTAACCAGACGGGACTTTGACACCATGCAAGCTTTGGCACAATTTATTTCTCTCGGCCTTGGACATAGTGTAGCAAGCTGGTGGAAGGTATGTTCGTCCTTTATCGGTCTCTTTCGGTGCTAACTCGGTCCTTATGTTCATATCAACCAAGTCGCGTCGTGCGTTAACACCATCCTTTGTTTTGCCACTAATGTTCGATAAGAGACCAATCAAGCTTTCACATACATTCTTCTCCACGTGCATGGCGTCGATGCGATGACGAACTTCTAAGTGCTCCCAATAAGGCAAGTCCCAAAATTGACCGCTTCTTCGGATGTTCTTCGCGGGTTTTTAATTTACATCCCTTCCCAAGCACAACATGGATATCCTTAACCATATCATAGACCTCTTTCCTCTAAAAGCCCTTGGAGTGAACTATCCTCCTTATTTCCGTTGAATTGTTTTTCATCTTGCGGTATGGGTGACTCACAGGAAGGAACCTACGGTGGCGCATATACACGCTTTTGCGCGAGTTGTTCACCATACACTCTCGTAGCATCTAAGCGGTGCGAGCGAGGCTTTGGCTCTTTTAAATCTGGCTTGACAGTTACCAAGGGCGGGAAAATCATTGATAGTGCGAGAACAACATGGCGCGTAAAGAAGTTCTCGTTTATCGCATCCCATACTTGTACCCCCGTTCCACGGTGTCACAAGATCATCCGATAATGGTGCTAGGTACACATCAATATCGTTCCCAGTTGCTTGGCCCTTGGATAAGTAGTGACATCAAAATGTACTTCCGCTTCATACGGCCAAGGAGGAAGGTTGTACATACATAGGTTCACGGGCCATGTGCTATGTCGGCTGCTCATGTTACAAAGGATTCATTCCATCTATACTCAACCCTAACCTTATGTTCCTCGGTTCCGCACCGAACTCTTTGAAGGTCCGATCGAAGTTTCTCCACTGCGCAGAATCGGCGGGGTGTCTTAGTTTTCCATCTTTCTTACGCTCCTCAGAGTGCCAGCGCGGCAATCTTGCCTCCTTCGGTTCGCAAATAAGCGCTTCAAGCGTGGGATCACAGGAGATACCACAACACCTTAGCGAGAGGTCCTTGCTTCACCTTAGTAGTATTCTTACGCTTGTATCGGGATGCTTTGCACACGGGACATACATGCAAGTCTGCATACTCTTTACGATCTGAGGATACAATCGTTCGGACATGCATGTATTCTTTCTACTTCCATTCCCAATGGACAAAGAACCTTCTTGGCTTGGTAGGTGGTCTTTGGGCAACACGTTTCCCTCCGGAAGAATGTCCGCTAGGAGACCTAACTGCGCCGTGAAACTCTTGTCGGACCAACCATTGCTCGCCTTCAATTTCAGCGGTTCAAATGCGGTTGACAACCTTGTGTATTCGGCTTGCGGCCGAGAACAAAGGTTTCCCGAGTCCTCCATTAAGCGCTCGAATTTACAAAACTCTCTCTCACGTAGTTTCATACGCATCGCGTAGCATCTCGATCGAGATTGTCATCGTCGACCTATCGTCATCAAAAACACGATCCACATCAGGCATATCGTTGACTTCCTCGTCGATGTCATCATTATTAACTTCTGTATAATCTGCTCTTCACCGTGGTGGTCCAACATGTATACCCTTTTTGAAACCCCTTGAATCAAGTGCCCTACGATCGCGCGGGTTGTTAAAAATCTTGATTATCGCAATCAATGCATGGGCGATACATAAATTCTATCCTTATTCAGCATATCTGCTCGCGGCTCTTTTAAAAGCAATCACGCCATTAATGTACTCTTCACTCACACAGTTATGCACTACATCGATTCGGTCCATCTCGCTACACATGTAACAATTAGTAGTGTTCAATTATATTAATAAACTGCAAATCGTTACTCCTCCTATTAATCGCAAATCGTTACTCCTCCTATTAAGCAAATATAAAGAGTTAAAGATCGTTACCCTCGGAGCTCACGACGAAAATTCCTAATATCATGAGATTCCTCACTTGTCCTTCTCCTTGGGCCAATGAGCAGGCAAGAGAGCCACAATCGAAATACACCACTTATCCCACTCACAAAAACACTCATTCACCTACACCCAAACCGAGAGCTACCACCAAAGCCTCACAAAGCAAGCATGCATGCAAGCCCCAAATGACCATAAGTTGCTAGGGCAACCCACAACCAAGAACAAGGCAAGCCAAATAAACAAGCCTCCTACAGCCAACACAGAGCAAAGCTTCTCAAGCCCCTCTATTCCAAAGAAGAGATCAGAGGCGCTAGGGCAGGGGGCCTCGGTAGGGTCTTTATATTTATAGGGGCGAAATATCACAGACGGTTCTTATTTCCAACCGTTTGTGATACGAGTATATCACAAACGGTTCTACACAAACCGTCTGTGTTGAACTTTCACAGACGGCTCCATGTGAAACCGTCTGTGATATACTCAACATCACATACGGTTCTATTCACAAACCGTCTGTGCTATGGAGCATATCACAGACGGTTCCACATGGAGCCGTCTATGATGGTCAACACAGACGGTTAGTGAGAGGAACCGTCTGTGATGAGTATATTATCACAGATGGTTCTTTATTCAACCATCCGTGATAGCGTCTGATTTGCCCGAAATAATATTAGATGATAAAAAGACCATATCATCACGGCGATAAAAAGACCATATCATCACGGACAAAAAGACCATATTTACATCACGCACGGACAATAGGCGGCCTTATCGTTTTACATCACGACGATAAAAAAGGATGGCGATCCTATCTTAGTCTTCAAATCTTCGTCGCATTCTCGTCGGCTTGGTGGGAGCGGGATCACCGTTTGTCTCACCAAACGCCTCCACCGTGACCTTGCACGCTCAATTTCCTCTTGTAGATGTTCGGACTCGTAATCAAGTCCCATATAGCCCGAGGCCATCAACCTGGTCTCCACGGTCTCGGCTAGGCGGACCCGCTCTCTGCAATGTCGATGTCATCCTCGACTCTCAGGCTGCATCCTCGGTGCGGACCAAAGAGTTCCATAGGACAATCTCCACGGCGAGGTTTACTCGCGGGATCTTTGGAGAGCCTCGCATTTGAGTCTGTTGGAGGAGGAGCTCCAATCGGCCGATGATCGCGTTATGATCTCGGTAGATGGGAGGGTCTACAGCGGATTGCATTGCGACGGGCGCCTTGTTCGCGGCTTGGGCGAGGTTGCGATCGAGAGAATGCGAGTACACAACCAAAATGTAGGCGATCAGTGGGGCGAGAGAGAAGCCATTTGGAATTTGTGGAGAGAGGGGATGACCAAGGAGGTTCGTGAAAATCCCTTTGATAAGGGTTGTCTATTTATATAAAAGTGGGCGAGACGAAGAGACACTCGCGCGGGAGATGAAGGGAATGAGATCCATAGCACGAGCGGCTCTATGATGGATCCGTGCGTGATATATTATCACGACGGCTCTATTAAAGAACCGTGCGAGATATCAGCAATATCACGACGGCTCTATTTAAGCGCGATGCAGCGATAATATCCTGACGGTTTTCTTAAAGAACCGTCGAGATATCCTCAATATCACGACGGTTCTTGAATGCGCACCGTGCGTGATATTGAGGATATCTCGAGCGGTTCTTTAAGCAAACCGTCTGTGATATTATCACGACGGTGCTTAAATAAGCCGTCTGTGATATTGTGATATCTCGACGGTTCTTTAATAGAGCCGTCTGTGATATTCTTTATTAAAGCGCACCTAGGGTTTTGCTCTTTACTCGTCGCCGTCTCCGCGCCCCTTAGGCTCGCGCGCTCTCTCGGCTCCTCTAGGGTTCGCCGTTCACCTCCCGGTCGTAAGACCCGCGCGCCGCCCCTTCATCGGCGACGCTGCCTCGCCTCGGCGCGCGGCCTCCTCCCGTCGGCCTCCTCCCTCTCTGCCGGCCTCCTCCCGCGCTGTCCTCCTCCCGTGTCGGCCTCCTCCCGCGCCTCTCCCTCCTCCCGCGCGTCGGCCTCCTCCCTGCACGGCCTCCTCCTTGCACCGTGAGTTGTTGTGCGGCATCCTCTGTGAGTATTCCTAAAGATCCGCAAATTGATCGATGGGCTTTGTTGACATGCTCTGTGATGAACTACTGTCTTATCTTGAGATTGAATGTGATAGTTAGTTGATTTTGAGCTCTATTGTACAAATTACTTGCTCTTGTCAATTTCATATCTTGTTAATTTGTTACTTTCGGTTGAATGCTAGTTGTCACAGACGGTTGAATGCATCAGTCAATTTGATATCTTGTTAGTTCATTCATGAGCTCTATTGTATTGTGAACCCTACGTGATGTGACTTTGATAGTCTTTGATAATGTGAACTGAAATTGATCGGTGGGCTTTGTTACAGTTCGCTCTGTGATGAACTTTTCTCTTATCTTGAGATTGAATGTGATAGTTAAGAGATCATTTTGATATGATTGAGATCATTTGTGATTAAGCAAAGTATTGTTTAGAGCTCATAGTTTGAATTTATACTATCATATTCATTTAATGAAGAGTATAGACAATAGGATTGAGATGGCAAAGACTTGTTCTTTTGCAACTCTCATACGAGAGCACAAACTACCATCAATCCTTCTTTATATATTATACGTTTGTGCATCATTTTCGGTTAAGTTGAGTAAATGCTTGAATCAGTGATTAGAGCTTACGCATATTGCTTGCGCATATATAGATAGCAAGTAGCGACATGGCGTCCGCACCATCTTCGCCGCGTCGGATCTCCGAGGAAAGTGAGTGCGTCGCGAGATGGCGAGAGGAACATCGAGAATTCCTCCATGCATAATGGCCGTCCACGAGGTCAATGCCAATGGGATCCTGTGAGTCCCCAAAGCGCGGCGAGATTCGAACCTTGTGCGGGATACTTGGAAGGAGCGGGTCCCCATCACCACACCGGTGGGACAACGTGTGTCGGATGTTCGGAGCGGTGTGGGGCGAGTTTTAAAATCGTTCACTTTCGGCCGCGAGACTGGCGCGCGTGGAGCGACAGCGCGCTCTCGATCGGAAGCGTGGAGGACCTTCAGAGCGTGCTTGTCACAAGGTGCGTGAACACGGGTGAGCGCCCTTCACGGCGTATAAATTCTTGTCGCGGGATATATGGGGCGCCTTTGTGCAAATGAAACGGCGCCCAATTTCTTGAGAAAGTGCGGCGCACAAGGCTCTCGGACACTTAACACTCACCCCACAAACTCAGCACCGCTGATGCGCGTAAAACCGCGCAATGGGCGCGGAGGGCGCGAGCGAAACAAGGCCATTTGTTTGAGATCACGGACAGTGCGCTCTCTCACGGTTAAGAGCGAGGCATCGATTCGTCTTGATGAAATCTCTTTCACAAACCCGCGACCGGGATGTGGCCAACCGTGTAGTAAATGTCTTGGAACTACCTAGTTGTTAATAAGTCTATAACTTCATAATGTATATAATAACATGATGACCTCTTGCGGCAAGAATTGAGTTCGCATGTTCCAAGGCTCCTTCCAAGCGAGCGGGGAGAAGGATATACTAACTACGACCGGGAAACAAGGAGCACCGGTGTCGCACGCGAGCAAAGGGTTAACGTATCTTGGAGGATGGATTCCCAGGGCGACTCTTGCGTATAGGAGCGAGAAGAGATCCAAGGCGAGTGCGACACGGTGTTGGAACATGTGCTTACTTCAAAATTTGAAGGAAGAGAACGGTGCTTACTTGCAAAATTTGAAGAAAAGATAGCAAGATTGCGGGACCAAGTGAATCAACTACTACTCCTCAACAACGATCGCAGCCGCCCCGTTGTTTTGGTGGCGATCCTCCTCAACATCGAGATGGCGTCGCGTCCATAAAATTGTGAACACGATGATGTCCAATTACCTATCGGCGACATCAAGGTAATGTACATCTCTGGAATGCTCCAAAGATAGACCTATAGGGCGCCTTAGCTAATTGCGTGTCGTTTTGTAGGAGCCGACGCACCGCACACTCCAAGTGAGGATGGTTGGGATGTCTATTGAGGTGGGCGGGGTGGTGTATCCATGCAATGAAGGGATAGTGCGGCACGGTGCCCGTGTGGCGCGAGGTTACGCCAGTCAGTGGACATGGTACAAGATAATTTTAGGCCGTCCGTGGAGATTCGCCCGAGCGACGAAATCATAACACTAGGGGATGCCACATGCGGTTTTATTCGGTGGCCAAAGAAGGACATCGCCTGGACCCGCGGTGCGCCTCAACCTTCGATGACTCCACCCCAACCATCTCCACACGACCATGCCCCTCAATTCAACTTTTGAAGGACATCGTCACGGACCTGCATGCCGCCTCAACCTTTGATGACTCTACCCCAACCACCTCGACACGACCATGTCTCTCAGCAGGACCCTCCATGGCTGCACCTCAACCTTCGCTTGAAGCCGCCTCATCGGTTCCGTGGAGAAGACACCGAACGAACAAAAAAGCGTACGCGTATCGGTTCCGAGTCGTCGACGGAGGAAGGCGCGTAGCGCGCAAGTCGTTCGAGACAAATCGAAATCGAAGAACATTAAGGCGCTTCGCCTCCTAACCCTAAGAAATACTCTTTTGGAAGTCCGTTGGCGGCGAGCACGATGTTAGCCTCTGCTGGATTAGGTTGTCGAGTTTGCATAGCCGGGTACTTGAAGAAGACCAAAGAGAAAGGGTGCGCCGATGGAATCACCGTCGGATACGGAGGACTATTTCCTCCACGAGCGGCCCCCTTCATCGTGGGCTTGCGACTTGTTCGACCTATTCAACCTCAAAGCCCTCGATGCCTCACTTCTACGATCTTTGGACCTTTGTAAGTGTGTACAATCAAGTTCTACATTCACGTACATTCACGTAATATAACAACTCATTGCTTATGTATAGATACATGAATAAAACGCGGCGATTGAAAGAACCGGTGGGTTTCCTCGACCCACGTGGTCTCTGAGCAAACCATCTTGGCGGATGCATCCTCGTCGAAATACATAACGGCGGGATTGCTTGCTCAAAACTACGTGGATTACATAATGGTGCCCTACAACTGAGTAAGTGCTTCACTACTTGCTATACAAATTTCATTTGTACTTTATCTGTGATATGAACTTAGGTTTAATGACTATAGCGACATACATGAGTAGGCATCCTTTGGATCCTTCTAGTCATTATACCAAGAGGAATCGGTACTATACCTTGATTCCCTAATGAAAAAGGCCACGACTTCACCCTTGTGCAAGAAGTAGTCGACAGTGTGCTCATTTCCTCCATACATAACTCTATTGTAGTCTTCCTTCGTTTGAAATGGCGAGGGTTAACTTTTTGGAAACATGTAGGTCGTTCATCTCCTATATTGCCGAGGAGGGCTATACAAGGGAACGAACGCCACACTTAATCACGGGGCGCGATTTCGATGCGTGCTACAACACAATAATCCTATATCATACTTCGTAATAATGCGTCTCGAACGAGTATACCTATATATGTAATTCTATTTTTCGGTTGCAAACAAAAGCGTAAGAATGTGCATTCTACGTTTGCCATCATATGCGATTCTCATGAGTGCTAGGTTGCGGATCCAGAGGTTGGTCAATCTCGCAATAATTGCTAATTATAAATTTAAATATATATGTGTAACACTTTACTCTTGTTTGTAGGTTTTGAATATAGATTTAGATTCACTCGTTCGAAAAGAGATCTCGGATGTTCGAGGAGGCTCTGCACCTTCATCACGACTTTTGATATCATTGCGGCCAGCGAGAGTTTCACTCTTGAACGACCTTGAAACAATTAATATATTTGATATAGTTGTAATTCACTTTGAATAGTTGTGATTCAATGGTAAACTTTGGGTTGTCACTTTGGGTTGTATGACAATATTTTACGAGCGAGTTGATATTACAATGTTTGGTGTATTTGATATATGTTCGTTTGTATGACAATGATCACTTTGGGTTGTCAACGATTGATATCTGTGATGTATCTATTTTACGCACGCTTATTTTGAGAGGGCATGGCTAGCAATCCCGAGGCTAGCGAAATTTTTTAAAAATAGTTATGCTGAAATAACTATCACGAGCGGTTTATCAATCAAGCCGCTCGTGATATGTATAATCGAGCGGCTCTATTATATAACCGTGCGTGATATACACATATCCCAGACGGTTACGTAAATATAACCGTCTAGGATATCCTTTTATCACGAGCGGTTCTATTTACGAACCGTGCGGGATATGTGTATATCATGAGCGGTTATTAAATAGAGCCGTCGTGATATGCGTCTATAACGACGGTTCTTGAATAGAGCCGTGCGTGATAATAGATATCATGATGCGATTATATAATTAGAACCGCTGCGTGTTGTGACTTATCACGACGGATGTTTAACCGCTGCGTGATAACCGCCGACTTATCACGCAGGCGTACAAAAACGCGAGCGGTTGGAACCGCTCGTGATGACCGCTCGGAACCGCCTGCGTGATGAGGCGTGTGTAGTAGTGTTTGCGACTTCCGTGCCTTGGTTGACAAGGCCATCGTCGCCGAGCACAAAGCGGCGCTGGGTGAGTCCCGCAAGCGCAAGTGGGAGGCCCATCGGTGTGCACAGGCCGGCCTCACTCGTCCCCGTGTTGGGCCCGCACCAGGAGCTCGTGCTTTGGTTTCACCACCGCCGAGGCCGTCGGCGCTAGTTGCTCGTCCCCCGCAGGCCGTGTTTCAGCCACGTGCACCTGCGACTCGGCGGCGAGTTGCGCTCGCAACCCGGCCGATGTTACTGCCGCTGCAACAAGAAGGGCCACTATGCTGCGATTGCCTCGGAGGATTGGGCAGCCCCTCATCCTAATGGAGGACGCGGGAATGGTCACACACCGACGAAGGTGATCGAAAGACTCGTGGTGTCGGGAGTGGTCGAGTCAACCACATCTCGGCTGAGGAGGCTCTGGAAGCACCCGACGTTGTGTTGGGTACGTTCCTTGTTAGTTATCGTCCTGCTGCAGTCTTGTTTGACTCTGGAGCTTCACATTCCTTTATTTCGAGATCTTTTGCTGCTGATTGTGACCTTCACTTTGTTCCTTTGGGGATTCCCTTGCTTATTCGCTCTCCGGGAGCGGAAATGAGAGCTGATCAAGAATGTCGGGGCGTTCCTATTAATATTAAAGGAGTGGAATTCTTGGCGAACCTCATCTTACTTGACTCGGCGCGTCTGGATGTGATTCTTGGTATGGATTGGTTGTCCCAACACTTGGGGCAAATCGATTGTGCCAGGAAGATGGTTTTCCTCACTAGTTCCTCCGGCGAGCATGTTGGGATTTCACCACAGCTGCAGGGGCCACATCTTTGTGCCCTTGAAGCTAAGCCAGCTATGGAGATTCAGGATGTGCCCACAGTCTGTGACTTTGTGGATGTCTTCCCAAGATTTGCTCGTATGCCTCGATTCGAGACTTGGAGTTTGTTATTGGTATTGCCGCATCGCCCGATTTCTAAGGCGCTGCATCAATGCCTCCTAATGAGTTGGAGGAGCGAAGAAGCGATTAGGTGAGCTTCAAGCAAAAGGCTTCATCCGTCCTAGCTCATCTCCTTGGGGTTGTCCGGTTATTTTTGTGAAGAAGAAGGACAAGACCTCTGCGCATGTGTGTTGATTACCGTCCATTGAATGAAGTAGCGGTGAAAAACAAATATCCTTTGCCTCGTATTGATGATCTCTTTGACCAGCTTGATGGAGCTTGTGTGTTCTCAAGATTGACTTGAGATTGGGGTACCATCAAGTCGGATCGGCGAGATATTCCTAAGGCGGCGTTCACTACTCGTTATGGCCTTTACGAGTACACACGTCATGTCTTTCGGCTTGACCAATGCTCCACTTTGTTCATGAATCTTATGAACTCGGTGTTCATGGAGTATTTGGATAAGTTTGTTGTGGTTTTCATTGATGACATTCTTATCTACTCAGAGGACCCCGCTTATTAGGTTTGTAATGCTTAACCAACCACCGGTCCTAGCATCACAAATCAAATAAATCGATCTCTAGATATGTATACTTCCTAGCAGCAAAAGATACACACCCCTGCATAAAATTAGACATCAACTCCATTCAAAACATAGAGTCCAAACATTACACTACAAACGGAAGATAAACAAATAGAAACAATATTACGTATATAGGCCGGCTGTGCCACAAGATACACAAATAACAACAAAAAGACAACGGAAGCAAAGTGCCATAAGATGGCTATAAACAAAGCCAATCGGTGTGCCTTCAACCCACAAGGCATCCGACCGACCGCCAAGTCTAGTCGCCACCCACGGCGACAAAGACAACTCACGTAAGTGAGGCCCCGAGGCTCACCTTCTTCCTCTCGCAACAAAAACATTAAGCAAAGCACCCAGTACAAAGATTGTCTTTGTACCCGCAAGACCGACGTGTGAACTAGCGCACTGCTCATATGCTACATGCAAAGCTTGTTTAGTGGAGGCCATATGTTTCATTTGCATAAAGCCAACTTCCATTTGCAATAATATAATACAGCTTTTAAAGGCAAGTTTGCAATTCATTTTTACCGTTGAAATAATCATAAATAAAGGTAGGTACAAGCAACCACCTAGAAGTGACTATCCCAATAGTCACCACAACAATAGCACGAATCCCATTCGCACTCACCCATCAAGTTTTAATTTAAATGTTGTAGTCTAACTCTCGATAAGCTTACCTGCGTGTCCATCACCTAGGCGAGGCTATTCGAATAGTTTTTAACCTCGCAGGGTGTACCATGCACCCACACCTCGCACCGCCTTTAAGCCAAGCACACTTCCAAGGTATGCACACAAACTAAGTCCTACGAGACTGCTTTCCAATATTGTGTATCAACCCCGAGCCGTCAGATGGGTAGAAACACCATACGCTTACATGGTAAAGCCAAAAGACAACTACCCACTCAGATAAAGCTTTTGGACAACTACCATGCTCCCACCTCCGTCCCTCTCCGCGACTCCTCCCCGCGACCCGACCAATACACGCCAAAGTACTAGGTCAAGAGAGGTCCCATACCCTCTAGTGTGGTTAGCACGCCAAATGCTGGATAACAAAAACTCACAAGATGTTCGGTCCTTAATTGACCTGCACCTTTCAATCACACCCAATAGATCACACCAATCTTACCATTGTGCCCGCGTTTAAATCATTTTTTTGTTTTTGGTTTTAGTTTTGCAAGTAAGCATAGCAAAATGTCAAACATAAAGTTGTAGTAAATTTTGTGTGATCAAGGTTACCGACTAAAGTCGATAACCGCCTGATTCTACCGATAGCTAAGCATGTCTAAGCAAGTTGACCAGATCTACTAAGTGACAAGAGATCATCCAAATGATCTCTAATCACAAAAAATAACCTAGGCTCGTAGTAGAGATCAATATTTTGTCTACAGGATATGCAATTTCGGATTTAACTAATCAATTTAACACAATTTAAGCAATGCATACATACAAATTAAACAAAATATTAATCTTTAAAATACTGGGATTAAACATGATCAAATCGCTTTGCTCGTCGTGTTGCTCGTTGTTATGAGGATCGCCCTCGTGGTTGCCGCAAATATCGAAGCCTAACGATCGAACATAACAAAGAAATAAGAACGAATAACAATCGACAAAACTCAAACATTCAACAACATCAAACAAGCCAAAACTCACACAGCAAATTTAAGCATGATATAACAAAACTTTAGAAACAGAGAACAAATCATTTTAAGTTATTAGCAATTTTCTATGAATTTTCTAAGCTAAAAACACAACAAGTCACTAGTTAATTACTTAACAAATTTTCATGAATGTAACCAAATAGTATAAAATCTATCCTAATAGTTAGTATACTGAAATGAAATTTTGCGTAATGGGGTTCATTTAATTTGGACAATTATCGAGAAAGATATGAATTTTCTAATTTTGGAAAATGCATAAAGCATCAATTAATCATTTAACAGATTTTCGATACAGAGACGAGGTTGAAACTAATTTTAATAAATAGAACATTTAAAATAAAAATTAACAAAGATCGGTTTTATGCAATTTGATAAAAATTGAATTAGTTATGCATTTTACAAGTTTAATCGATTTAATAAAGGCAAATGTAAAAGCATTTCGTAAATACTAAAGCTCTTAATACTTCTTCTATCGACGCACGCTAGCCCTACCATCGACAAAGTGCCCACGCGAAAATGTCGACCAGAGCGGATCGCTCGCATAAGGTGACGCCGGCGTATTCAAAGAATACGCCTTCGCTTAACGTAACGTAATCCTAACACATATGCCCAAAGAAAATACGCTCATGAAAGAGAAAACGATTAACAAAACTACACAATCCCTAACCGACATTCCGCCCACATAACAGACTCGTAGAATTAAAACGATTAGATTTGAATCCTAAAATGATTTAACACGCAGAGGGCCCACAAGTCGCTGACCTAACAGTAACCAGTGTTTAGCGATAACTGCTTCACGGCGGCTTGCGGCACGCGACGGGACGCAGCGCGGCCGCGCAGTGATCTAGCAAACCGTGAGTTTCAAGACGAGTGAGTGGTACCTTAAGGTTCGCAAAGACCTCACGAACCCGGTGACGGTGACGCGAGCCCAATGGTCGCCGAGATGGCTCACGACGGTCGGAGGCGAGAAGAAAGTACGGTGCTCGCGAGAAGATGCTACGCACTTCGAGAAGCTACGGAAGGTGCGCCACGGAATCGCCGACTCGGGAGCAATAAGCACAAGATAACGCCAAGAAGAAGGTCCGACGGCCGAATTGCCACGGCGCGAACACCGCGATTGGAGAAGAAAGGGTCGCGCAGCCTCAACGATGCACCAAAGACAAAAATGAAGCCATCATTAACTTCGCATCAATGCGATTCGGCGACCAAGTGTCGGCCGAAACTCACCGCAGCACTAGCAAGCTTGCAGAGCCGAGACCAACGGAGTTGGGGACGAAGAAGTGGCTCCGACGATTCACCGGATGCTACGAGCTCGGGATGGGAAAATGGATGCGCACCGAGTGTGGTTCACGATGGTGAGGTTGCGGGCTCAAGGGCTTCTCCAACGCCAGCAGCAGTTACTTCGTTTCCTTCTCCTACGAAACAAGAAATCGGGCGAGATAACACGAACGCAAAGGAGAAGAAGTGGATGAGCTCGTGGCTTTATGAAGTCACGCGATGCCTCCCACCCGACACGAGGGCATAAAGGTGGCGCCGACGCAGGTACGTGGCAAACATGCACGCACGCCGCGAGCCCGGTGAGGTGCGAGAAGACGAGGTTGATGCCGACAGTGGGACCCATATGTCGGCCGACAGAAGCGGTGCGAACCGGTGGTTTGATTTGATCAGCAACACACCGACCGCTGGATCTGAAATGGACGGCTGGGATTGGTGTATGCATTCGGACAGGTCGGTTGCATACGCAACGTGGATCGTTCGATTTGCATCGGACGGTCACGATCGATTGGACTCGCGCGCGGTGCGTTTAGTTGACGCGACCGAGTCAAGTGGTACGAGTCGGACTCGAGCCTGAGTTGGGTTCGGGCCCGAGGAACAAGATTTTTAGAATTTGGTTTAAAAGACAGAGAAGGTTTGGGGAATTTTTAGAGGTAGCTCCTGAGCTCCAAAAATTTCGAAATTTTTATGGTAGCTACTAGAGACAGAGGACAACCTTGTATAATTTTTCCAGAACTTTTTATGCACTGCATGGTTCTAGAGAAAATTCACAAGCTGCTGTCCAGGGAGTTTGACCAGATTTCAAACAGAGTTGACTTGGCCATTTGAAATAGCAAACAAAATCTAAAAATTGTGAAATAATTCAGGAGGTAGATAGGATGATCAAGATGGTAGGAAAATAATTTCAGAGGATGATCAAAGTTTGAAGGCTAAGAATTAGCTGACAACAATCTCCATTCACAAGAGTTTAATTCTAGAAAATGGAAATTGCTAGGGAAAAATGTAGGAACTTTCAAATGATTTGAAGAGACAACAAAAGTTTTTATTTCTCCTCAAAATTTTACATTTGAAATACAAACCCTAAGTTAGGGCTGTTACATACTCCAAGAGTGAAGAAGAGCATGCTGAGCACCTGCGGATTGTGTTGGGAAAGCTGCGTGAGCATCAGCTGTATGCCAAGTTCAGCAAGTGCGAGTTCTGGTTGAAGGAAGTGGCATTCTTGGGCCATGTTCTTTCAGCAGGTGGTGTCGTAGTAGATCCTAGCAAGGTCAGCGATGTTCTATCTTGGGGGCAGCCCAAGTCAGTCACCGACGTGAGGAGTTTCCTTGGTTTAGCGGGCTACTACCGCCGCTTTATCGAGAACTTCTCCAAAATTGCTAAGCCCATGACCGAATTGCTCAAGAAAGAAAAGAAATTTGTGTGGTCATCTGCTTGTGATTTGAGTTTTCAAGAACTCAAAAGGCGATTGACGTCAGCACCAGTGCTTGTTCTCCCTGATGTGCATAAGAGCTTTGACATTTATTGTGATGCCTCTCGTCAAGGGCTTGGTTGTGTTCTTATGCAAGAAGGAAAGGTTGTGGCCTATGCATCGAGGCAGTTGAGGCCTCATGAACTCAATTATCCTACCCATGATTTGGAGTTAGCTGCAGTGGTTCATGCCCTCAAGATTTGGCGGCATTACCTCATTGGTAATCGCTGTGAGGTGTGTTCTGATCACAAGAGCTTGAAATATTTCTTCACCCAGCCAGATCTGAACCTCAGGCAGAGGAGATGGTTGGAATTGATCAAGGATTATGATATGGGCATTCAGTATCACCCGGGCAAGGCTAATGTTGTTGCGGATGCACTCGATGCAAGGTGTATTGCAATACCTTGTCACTTCAAGAGCAACAACCTACCCTTCTCGAAGAATTTCAGCGGCTTAATTTGGGATTGATTGAGCATGGTTCTCTTGCTACCTTGGTTGTGCAACCGACTTTGGTGGAGCAAATCAAGGCTGCCCAGCAGACAGATGTTGGTGTGATCCAAATCAAGCAGAACATCAAGAATGGGACAGCTAAGTGCTTTTCTGAGGATGAGCACGGTGTTGTGTGGTTTGGACAACGTCTTGTGGTTCCGAAGGTCATGGAATTGCGGGATTTGATCCTCCGTGAGGCCCATGACTCCCCTTTGTCTATCCATCCTGGAGCTACCAAGATGTATCAAGACCTTCGACAGAGATTCTGGTGGACTCGCATGAAGCGCGAGATCGCCAGGTTCGTGGCCGAGTGCGACGTGTGCTGTCGTGTCAAGGCTGAACATCAGCGTCCAGCAGGCCTTCTTCAGCCTTTGCCAGTACCAGAATGGAAGTGGGATTCCGTTGGTATGGATTTCATCACCGATGCCCGCCTGCACTTCTTCTGGGAAGGATGCTATCTGGGTTGTCATTGATCGATTGACAAAGGTGGCACATTTTCTGCCAGTGCGTACCAATCTCAGTGTTAGTCAGCTGGCGGACCTCTATGTGTCTCGCATTGTATGTTTGCATGGTGTGCCACGAACGATTGTGTCAGATCGTGGTTCTCTTTTCACGTCTCGCTTTTGGCATAATCTGCAAAAGGCGATGGGTACACGTCTTTCTTTCAGTTCGGCTTATCATCCTCAAACTGATGGCCAGACGGAGAGAGTCAACCAAGTGTTGGAAGATATGCTCCGTGCCTGTGTTCTTTCCTATGGAAAGAAGTAGGAGAAGTGCTTGCCGTTTGCGGAGTTCTCCTACAACAACAGTTTCCAAGCTAGTCTTGGCATGGCACCGTTTGAGGCTTTGTATGGGAGGAAGTGTAGAACCCCATTGAACTGGTCGGAACCGGTGAGCGTCGGTTCTTGGGCGATTCCATCAATGAGGCCGAAGTCGAGTCCAATGATTCATGAGCATTTGCGCGTGGCCCACCGAGCAAAAGAGCTATGCGGATCGTCGTCGCCGGAGTTGAGCTTTGAGCCCAATGACTTTGTTTATCTCAAGGTCTCACCCTTGAAGGGCCATCAGCGTTTTGGCGTCAAGGGCAAGTTAGCTCCTCGATATGTTGGGCCTTATCACATCATCGAGAAGATTGAGCCATTGCATACTGATTGGAGTTGCCAGCTTCACTTGAGAGTGTGCACGACGTGTTCCATGTGTCACACTTGAAGAAGTGCCTCCGTGTTCGATTGAGGAAACTCCGTTGGAAAATCTCGATGTGCAAGAAAATTTGACCTATCATGAGCATCCTGCTCAGATTCTCGAAGAATCGAGCGAAGGACAAGGAACCGTGTCATCAAGTTCCTTAAGGTTCAGTGGTCAAACCATTCTGAATATGAGGCAACTTGGGAGCGCGAGGATCGTCTTCGTGCAGATTACCCATCCTTCTTCTCCGAGTAAACAGAATCTCGGGGCGAGATTCTTGTAAGGGGGGGGAGGTTTTGTAACATCCCAATCTTGTGCTTGTGTTTCAAATGTAAGAAAATCAGTAGAAATTAAAACTTTTTCTTACATCATGTATTTCCTGTTGTGCCAAACAATTCTCGTACAAGGGATTATGGAAATACATTGTCACAAGTCTAGTTGATCCAAATCTTGTTATTCCAAAAACAATCTTGTCAAATTTTGTGATCATCCTCTGGAAATATTTTCCCTAAGTCTCTGTGATGGTATGTGACCCCTCTGAAAAATTTCACAATTTTTAAAAATTGTTTGAATATTTTTAGAGGCAGTCAAACCTGTTTGACTCTCAGTCAAACATTAAAACAGAGCCTTGCAGAATTTTTGGAGAATTATTCGCAGTATAAAAACCTCTGAAAATTTTACTCCAGGTTAATATCTGAGTTAGCAAGCTCCTGTAAAAATTTCATAATTTTTGAAGTTGTTTTGCTACCTCAAATAAATCATTCAAAGTCTCTGTTCTTATTTCAAAGTCAAACTTGGTTTTACTGTTACTCGGGTTCGAGTCAGACTCGGGCTCGAGCAAATTGACTTGGTCCAGTCAACTAACTGCACCGAGCCACTCTTTAAAACGCGCCTTGGATCTCAACCGTTGGATCTAAATCGCACGGCCCGCGCGCGTGTAAGACTTCGGACCTTCCGGTTGCAAGTTTGATTGTCGACCGTTAGATCTCCATCCAACCATCGAGATGCGCCGAAACCTTCGGACCCTCCGGTTGCATTTTTGAATCTGGGCCGTTGGATTAAGATCCAACGTCCGCGTGTCCTTTCGTTGTAAACTGCGTTTGCGACGTGGGGCTATTTGAGCCGTTCGTTTCTAATCGTAGGGCTCGCAATCTCCCCGTTGTGTTTTAAAGCCCGTAGGCGTGGCACTATCTCAGCCGTCCGTGTCTCATCCAACGGCTGTGAATCACCGAGTCTTTTTGCGCTGGTCATCTTCAACCTCCCGCCGTGCGAAAACAGTGCAAGGCATGGAGATGTCATTTCATGCTCCCTACGACTACCCTAGTCGACATTATGGGTCGTGGGAGACATTTTCGGCCGTGCCATGCCCTAGTGCACCAGCTATTATCTTTTCCTTGTTGGCCGCACCTTGTGCTCTGTGTTTTGCCGCCCGAAAGATGTGTGGTGCAAACCCTAATGCTTTCATGGCTTTATAAGCACTCTCAATGCTTCCTAGTATCTCTTTAGACCACCACCAAGCTTCATTCACCGTATTGGAGCTTAACACCTCAAAAATGGCAAATCGCCATTGTTGACCCGTGGAGCTCCATTGGTGTTCTTGGTGTTCCAGTGGTCCTCCTTCACGTTTCTTTGCCCTAACCTTATCTATTTACTTCCTTGAACATTTCCCCTCACTTAATTTTGGATTTGATTATCAGGAATTGTCCAATTTGGGGTTTGTTCAAATTCGGCCGAAATTGGTCATCTTCTTCCTCAGCTCAGGTGAGTGCTCCATTTTCTAATTACTTGCTCATGTAGCTTCTGTGAATCATTATGAAGCTATTTTGATGCTTTGGAATCACTCATTTGGCTCAGGGTATCTATCTCGGGTTTTCTTCTCCAAGTCCGGCAAGCTTTCACCGTGATCAAGCAACTCCGGCCATCTTTGAAGCTTCTCGTCCCTCAGGTAGCTTCTTATTAGTCCTTAGAAGCTTTGGCACCTGCATCCTAGGTTTGCAGTGGAGCTCATCGCGATTTTTGTGTTTAGCAGTAAGCTCCCATTTTCATTTTCCGGCTAGCCGGCGTTCTAGTCCTTCGCCGCCGGTGAGAATGCTACCATTAGATTCGTTGTGCTATTGCGAATCCATTTTGGTCCTTGGTGGGCGCCGCCGCGGCCAGTGTCGCCGGCGATTTGCCGTTGAAACCATTCGGTTTTGCTTGACGCAGCCCTCTGTTTCGTCATAATTAGGACACATTAATTACCAATCATTAGTTAATTAATTGTGTCTTAATCTTTGTGGTTGAGCCACTGACCAGTGGGCCTAATATCCTTAAATCACTCTCTGGTTCAATCCCGCACTATTCCGACATCATTAATGCTTAATCATGGCTTAATTAATATGTCGGCATTTAATCCACGCTTGAAATCTCCTCCGGTCACGACTTGTGGGCCCGGGTTAAAATCAAATTTCAGCATCATTAGTGTCTATTTAATGATAATCATTAGAAGCATTAATCCCGCCCTAACCGCCACTCTCGATCGACAAGTGGGCGGTGCACCGTGCACGTGGGTTAAACGGTAGCGTGGGTGACTGAAGTCACCGACATGCGGTCCCACATGTCGGCACTCTTTTTGAACTTCGATCTTTAGCCACCGTTCGCTTTCTAGATCTGCGCCCGGATCTGCAGGTGCGTCGGACCCTCCGGATGCCTTGATCATTCTCGACCGCCGATCTTGAGATCAACGGTTGAGATCGTGTGTGCAATCGGACCTTCCGACCGTTGGTGCGCTCTGACCGCCCATCTGCAGATCTACGGCCGATTGGCCCAAGCAACCGCACCGTCCGGATCGTACACTCAGTGTGAGCCGTTGGATCGTGATCCAACGGTGGGCTCGATTGAGTTCGCGCGCGACGCGCTGCTTTTCGGCGCGCGTGAGCCGTAGGATTTTAGATCAAGGGTTGGGAGTTGTCCACGTCGTTTTCTTTTTTGTGGGTTGTTTTGTATTTCGGTAAGTATTTGTTTAACAACTGAAAATGATGTAAAAACTTTAGAAACTCATAACTAATTCATTTTAACTGCTTTAAAAATTGTAATAAATTGTGTTATCACTTTAGTTTATTATAAAAATGGATTTTAGCATGTTGCAGTAGCAGAAAATTGTGTAACTAGGAATAACTCGATTTCTGTCATTTTGAATATTCCAGAAATAGTTTTAATCTTGAAAAATGCATATCTTTTTCTGTATAAATCCAAATTGTGCAAAATCAATTTTGTTAAATTCGTCTGTTAATATACTTTCATATAAAATAGGATTTGAGCATGTTCATAATTTTGTAAAATGATTTGCATTAGATTTACAACTTAGAAAAATCATAAGTAATTATGTATAACCCCAAAATTAGTAAATCCAACTTTGCTGTTATTAGGATGTCATAATCTATCTACTATAAAAATTTCAGACCCTAGATCATTCTGGAAAATTTCGCCATGAACAGTATTAATTATTAATTAGGTTGTTATATGCTGAGAAAGAGCATTTTGCTCATATCTTTTGCATGCTTAGTTCAAATTGCATGATTCTTGTTCCTGTCACTTTATAAAATCATTCCCTAGCTGTAGTGTAAATTTTATTAGTTTTGGATGTGTTTTGCTGTTGGAGTTTCATTTGGTGTTCTTCGTTCTTATTTGCTTATCGCCTTTTTCGCGTTAGGTTCCGAAGACAATATTATTAGTCTTGATATTGAGCCACAAAGAGCCATCGACTCTGACTTCACCAGTGCAAGCGGATGTAGCATTCATTTGATCATATTGTTCCTACTATTTTCAAATTCTAATATATTGTTTGCAAATTCTATGTATGCATTGCTATGTTGTTTTAAACTATTGTCGATAGTTGGCCTACTAGATGCATTATCGTGAGGAAATGTTTATTCCTCTACTCTGAAGCCTAGGTTACTTGTCGTGATTTTGGGTTCGCTGGATGGACCCTTGTCACTTAGTAGTTTACGTGTCATTATGCTTAGCCATGCTTAGCTATCGGTAGAAATGGGCGATTATCGACTGTCGATAACTTTGATCACACAAACTATTACTATGTGTATATTTCAGCCTTGTGCTTTGTCTAAATTGCAAAACTAAAACTGAAAATGAAAACAATTTAGACTTGGGCACAATGATAAGATGGTGTGATCTTTGGGTGTGATTGGAATGGTGCCCGGTCAATTAAGGACCGAACTACTTGTGAGTATCTCATATCCGAGCATTACAAAGCGTGCTAACCACACTAGAGGGATATGGGACCTCTCTTAGCCAAGTACTTTGGGCTGTGTTAATTAATGAGTCGCGTGGTGGGTTGCATATTTGATTATATGCAACATGGACACGCTTAGGGAGGAGAACACCGCCGAGGCCGGTGTATCTTGCTCCACGATGGGTCCTTGTGATCCATATTTCGTCGGCAGATCACTAAGGATTAACCCCATACGTATGCCTCTCTTGATTAGCATATTCCATTGGAAAGGGTTCAGAGGACTTAGCCGTGTAGGCATACCAAAGGAAGTGTGCTTAATAGCTTGGCAAAAGGCGGTCCAAGTGTGGGTACATTGGTACACCTGCGGGATTAAAACTATTCGAATAGCCTCGCCCTAGGTTATGGACACGCTTGGATAAGCTTTTCAAGAGTTAGACTACAACCTTTTAAAAATTAAAACTTGTTGGGTGGTATGAATCGTGATTCATGCTATGTTGTGGTGACTTTTGGGAAAGTCACTTCTAGGTGGATACTTGTTACTTATGTTTACTCGCTGTTATTTAAATGCTTAAAAACGGATTTTATAACTGTTGTTCAATCTATTACAATATTGCAAATGAAACTTGCTTTATGCGTCCAAAGAACCATATAACCACATTCCTTTGAATCCAGCTTTCATGTAGCTATGTATAGGCTTGCTACTCGTAAGTCTTGCGAGTACATTTTTGTACTCACCTGCATTGCTTGTGTTGTGCAGAGGATGATAGTGAGTCCGATGGACCTCACTTTTGTGAGTTGTGCTGTGGCAGTCTAAGGGGCGATTAGCTTGGCGGCCCGGTCGGTTGCCCTGTGGTGTTATGTGGCTAACCGGTCGTCTTTTGGTTTAAGCCATCTTATGGCAACTTTTGCTTCCGCTGTTACTTACTTGGTACTTTTGTCATTTGGCCGGTCGGCTGTGTTGTAATAACTTATATATGTATGTCTTTTGGTAGACTTGTTATATTCTGTTGTATGGAAATGATGCATGCTTGGAATTGATGTATGTGTGCTGCTTGTTCTGGGAGGCACATGTTCATCGAGACGCGGATTATTCTATTTGTGATACTAGAACCAGTGGAAGGTTAAGTATTACAAGTTTAATAAACCGGGTCTCACAGAGGGTCCGGTTCGAGTCAGTTGAACAGTGCTAAGCCTCACGTTTAAAACCCAGTTTGACCAAATAGCAGCAGCTTTGACCAAGGCTTTAAAAATAGAAATAAAATTCTATAAATTATGAAAATATTTGGAGGGGTTCCTGGGATGGTCTAGTTCTCAAATAAAATACTAAACCTCATTGTTCAAGATACAATTTGTACAGTTTATATTCAAACTTGGAATAGGTCTTTAAATTGTGTTTGAATTTTCAGAGGGTTGAGTTGAGTTCCAAAATTTTTGAAAAATTATATTAATTCAAGATAATTATCATAGTATTTGAATAAATTGTTTCTAGATGATGATCAATGGTTTTTATTCCTTTTTTTATTTGGAGTTTTAGATTTGAAGTGTATGTTTAATTGGTTTGATAAATTCCAAGTGCAAAAATATATAGAATTGTTTCCAAAATGTCTTGCATGCTGATAATATGCATACAAAATTCCATTAATTAATTTGGGGATGTTACAAACCTCCCCCCCTTACAAAAGATCTCGACCCTGAGTTCGATAGGGTGGAAGTCGGATAGGAAGGTTCTAAAAGAAAACATAACATCCTTTGTCTTTATTTCCTTCAAAGATAGTGCTAAGATATCTTTCAAAGGTAGAACTAAGATATCCTAACAAGGTTACAAGAAATTTCTATTTCATTTTCCTTCCCATTGATTTGTTTAAACTTTCCTTTCTTGATTCGAAGACACTTCAAGTAGAAGGAAAAAGTTCTGGATACTCGGTTCGCATTAGGTCTTCGCGCTCCCAAGTTGTTTCATCTTCAGTGTGGTTGCTCCACTGAACCTTTAAGAACTTGATGTTGCAATTCCTTGTCTTGCGCTCCGTTTCTTCAAGAATGCGAATCGGGTGCTCCCGATAAGAAAGATCGGGTTGTAAATCAAGATCTTCCAAATTGGTTGCTTCGGTAAGGACTCGAAGACATTTCTTCAGTTGAGATACGTGGAATACATTGTGCACATCAGAAAGTGATGGTGGTAGCTCCAACTGATAAGCCACCGATCCTCGCTTCGCTAGAATTCGGAAAGGACCGATGTAGCAGGGTGCCAACTTGCCTTTGACTTGAAAGCGTTGCATTCCTTTCAATGGGGAGACTTTAAGGTAAACATGATCATCCACCTCAAAGCTCAACTCACGACGATGACGGTCGGCATAAGACTTTTGACGAGATTGAGCCGTCCGTAGTCTCTCCCGGATCACACGAACTTGCTCTTCGGCATCATTTATTAAGTCTGGTCCAAAGAATTGTCTCTCCCCGGACTCAGACCAGTTGAAAGGTGTCCTACACCTTCTCCCATAAAGCACTTCAAATGGTGACATTTGGAGGCTTGCTTGATAGCTATTGTTATAAGAGAATTCCGCGAACGGCAAGCATTTATCTCATTTCTTGCCATAGGACAGCACACAAGCCCTTAACATATCCTCTAAAATTTGATTCACCCTTTCGGTTTGACCGTCGGTTTGGGGGTGGTAAGCGGTGCTAAAGGATAGTTGAGTTCCCATAGCTTCATGGAGGCAATTCCAGAAATACGAGGTGAATTGAGTGCCTCGATCTGAAACAATTATCTTGGGCACACCATGGAGGCATACAATCCTGGAGATGTACAACTCTGCCAATTGATTTCCTGAATAAGTGGTCTTAACAGGGAGAAAATGAGCAACTTCTGACAAACGGTCGACAATCACCCATATAGAGTCATATCCTTGCTGAGTCTTTGGAAGTCTGGTGATGAAATCCATGCCAATTTCATCCCATTTCCATTCGGGAACGGGGAGGGGTTGAAGCAGACCTGCTGGCCGTTGGTGCTCGGCCTTCACCCATTGACATACATCACACTCGGCAACAAAGCATGCAATCTCACGCTTCATCCGAGTCCACCACAATTTTTGCTTCAAATCTTGATACATTTTTGTGCTCCCTGGATTGACGGAGAAAAGAGAATCATGGGATTCATGAAGGATTAAATCTTTAAGCTTGGCGTCATTTGGCACAACCAAACGCTTTTCGAACCACAAAACACCTTGGTTGTCTTCGGAGAAACACTTGGCTTTACCGGCCTTCATTTTCTGCTTAATTCTCTCCATACCCTTGTCATTCTTCTCGGCCATCATGATCTGGTCCTCAAGGGTAGGTTTCACTTCTAAGGCAGCGAGAAAACCTTCACTAACCATCTCCAAGTTGAGCCATTGAAATTCATTGCAAAGAGCTTCCGTTTCGGGTCGAACCGAAAGGCAGTTACATTGCGATTTTCAGCTCAATGCATCGGCAACGACATTAGCTTTCCCTGGATGATAGTTGTAACATCCCAATTTTGGGCTTGTGTTTCAAATGTAAGAAAATGAGTAGAAATTTAAAACTTTTTCTTACGTCATGTATTTCCTGTGTGTACTGAACAATTATTGTACAAGAACTATGGAAATACAAAGTCACAAATCTTTGATCCAAATCTTGATCCTTCAAAAACAATCTTATCAAACCTTTTGATCATCCTCTGGAAATATTTTTCCTAAGTTCTTGGGATGGTATGTGACCCCTCTGAAAAATTTCACAATTTTTAGAAATTGTTTGAATATTTTAGAGGGTAGTCAAACCTGTTTGACTTTCAGTCAGACCTTGGACCAGTACCTTGCATAATTTTTGGAGAACAATGCATAGCATAAAAACCTCTAAACATTTTGCACAAGGTCAATATCTAAGTCAGCAAGCTCCTGTAAAAATTTTAGAATTTTTGGAGTTATTTTGCTACCTCTAATAAATCCTCAAAAGTCTTAGTTTAAATTTAAAACCTAAAGCTGATTCACTGTTCCTTGGGTTTGAGTCGGACTCGGGCTCGAGCCACTTGACTCGACTCAGTCAACTAAATGCACCGAGCCGTTTCAAACGCGCGTGGTTGTTCTCGGCCGTTGGATTTAAATCGCTCGGCCCGCGTCGTTTGTGCCATTCGGGCCACCGCGATCGAGCCATCCTTTTGAGCCGTTAGATTTAGATCTGGCCGTCCTTATTGTATGGGCTGTTCGGGTCACCCGAACATCCCGCTTAATCGCAACCGTTGGTTCGTGATTGGACCGCTCAGATTGCTTGGAGTGTTAAAAACACTCGGCTGGACCCTTTTAATCGCAGCCGTCCATCTCAGATCCGACGGTCACCTTATTCTTTTCTGTTCTTCTTCCTCCTCTGTCTCTCCGTGCGCGCATGCAGGCGATGGCAGGGAGGGAGAGAGAGGGCAGCTTCGTTGTGTCACTTCGAGCATGCTCTCGTCAACATCAATCTGCGGGGCATTAAATGCGCATCAGGCTTTCTCCTCCATTGTCACCGTGCCCACTTGCTCCCATTATTTCTTGGTCCATGGCCGTAGCATGAGCCGAGCCCACCATGGACTCTTGTTCTTGCTCGTAACCCTAATCCTTTCCCTATATATTGCCCCTCTAGGTTCTCCTGGTGTTCCTTTACACCCCACTTTGCCCACTCTCTGTGTTTGAGCTCAAAACCATCTCAAATCCTCAAACCACCATTTTTGACCCGAGAGCTCCAATGGCGGTCTTGGTGTCCAGTGGTTCATCTTCAATCTTTCTTGTACTCTTTTTAGCTCCTCAACTTCCTTTACATTTCCCCTAACTTGATTTTGGGTTGCATTCACACGAATCACTCAATTTTAAGTTTGGAGATTTTCGGCTGACTTCACCCCTTTTCTTCTCCAACTCCGGTAAGTGGTTCTTTTTGCAATTACTTACTTGTGGAGCTTATGGGAACCTTAATGAAGCTATTTTGATCACCCATTGGTGTTCATTTTGCTCAGGTTATCATTTGCCACTTTATCTTCCTCGAGTCTGGTGGACTTCATCGTGTTCAAGTCACCACCGGCCATCTTTGAAGCCCCTCTCGGTTAAGGTAGCCTCTTAATAGTCCCTAGAAGTCGTGGCACTCGCTTCCTTGGACCGCAGCGAAGCATTTTTCTATTTTCATGTTTTGCCGAAATGACCTCCTTCTATGTTTTCCGGCTCGCCGGCGTTCCAGACCTCCACCGCTGGCGAGGTCACCACCATTAGGTTCGTAACACTATTGCGAACCCATTTTGGTATTTGGTTGGCGCCACATGCATCGAGTCACGGCGACAAGCCGTGGAAGCCACTCGGTTTTGTCACCGGGAGCGCTGTTGGCTCAAATTATTAGGACACGCTTAATGCTTAATTATTGCCAATCATTAGAAGTATTAATTGTGTCTTAATCGCCAAATGTCTCATCGACATGTGGGCCCAACCACCTGAATCACCCGGCGTTAATCGCGTTTAGGCATCATTAATGTTTAATCTTAGGTTAATTAAATGTCGGCATTTATTAGTCGTTTGGGATAACCCTCTCCATCGCCGGTGGGCCCATAAGCTTAGCGCCGAAAACCAGAAGTCATTAGGGCTGATTTTGGGTTTATTTATTGCTAATCATTGTTAGCAATACATGTGTCTGAAATTACCTTTTTGGGTCACTGACGTGTGGGCCCTCAGTCCTTAAATCACCTCTGCACAAAATCTTTAGAACACATTAATTGCTAATCATCACTAATCATTGGTCATTAGTAATTAATTATCTGTCCTAAAACCTCCTAGTATCTCGCTGCCATGTGGACCACGCACCGCGTGCACGCGCGATAAAGCTTGCGCGTGTGGCTCACGCA
Organism: Ampelocalamus luodianensis; assembly: GCA_036346255.1. Taxonomy (NCBI): domain Eukaryota; kingdom Viridiplantae; phylum Streptophyta; class Magnoliopsida; order Poales; family Poaceae; genus Ampelocalamus; species Ampelocalamus luodianensis. Next base: position 41,995,769 of record CM070626.1, read on the forward strand.
CCGACATGCGCCCCACGTGTCAGCACTCCAGATTGCACTTCGATCTTGGACCACCGTCCATTTTGCGATCTACGGCCCAGAATTAGTATGCGTTCGGACCATCCAGTTGCCTAAATCATTCTAGGCCGTCCATCGCTAGATCTGCGGTCCTGATCGTGTATGCAATCGGACCTTCCGACAGGAGGCGTGATCTGAGCCGTTTATCTTTAGATCTGCGGTCGTGGTTGTCCGAGGCAACCGCACTGTCCGGTTGCATCCTTCCTCGTGAGCCGTTGGATCTTGATCTAACGGTGGGTTTCTTTAGGATCGCGCGTGCGTTGTTTCCACAGCCACGTGGGCCGTAGGATGTTAGATCAACGGCTCGTGCGCCCGCTGCTTATTCCCATTTGAGTTGGTTTTCATTTCTGTAAGTATTTATTTATCAACTGTAAATGGTATCAAAACTGTAGAAATTCATAACTAAATCATTTGAGCTCCTTTTTAGGTGTTTCCAACTATAATAAATTTGTCTTTCTCTAAATCTTATTATAAAAATGCTTCTAGCTATGTTTCTGTGGTAGAAAATTCTGTAATCTTTAACAGCTTGTTTTCTGCCATTTTTGTATATTTCAGAATTGAATTAAAACTTAGAAAATGCATATCTTTTTCTGTATATCTGCAAATTGAATGGTTTCAACTCTGATAAATTTGTTATTAACTAAACTTTACTCTAAAAGTGGTTGTAGGCCTAAATCAGCACCAGAAAAATATGTTAATAGATTTAACCTTATTGGTAGCATTTAAAAATTCATTTAATGTTGTAAAAGACACAAGAAATTCCTGTAAATCCTTAATATATAAAGTTGATGCTGGAAAATCCTCTCATTAGCATACTTTAATATGAAATAGGTTTTGCACATGTTTATGTTTTTGGAAAATGTAATGTGCTAGGTTTACAATTTAGAAAAATCATAAGTAAATCATTATAACTCCAAATTTAGTAAACTCAACTTTGCTGTCATTAGGATGTCATAATCTACTTGCTATAAAAATTTCAGAGCTTAGATCATTCAAAAAAATTTCGCCATGAACAATACCACTAATTAATTTAAAGAATTTATAGGCTGAGAGAACTTAGTTTAACCATATCTTTTTCATGCTAAGTCCAAATGAAGGGATTCTTATTTCTAAAATTATCTAAAATCAACCTCTAGCTACTGTGTAAATTTCATGGGATTTGGATGTCTTTTGCTGTTGAGTTTTGTTTGGTGTTCTTCGTTCTTATTTGGTTTTATCGCATTTTCGCGTTAGGTTCCGAAGATTATATTGAATCTGAGAATCCTCCTCTGCAACAAGAGCAAGACCAGCAAGGCAAGCAGTTTGATCATGTTAATCCCAGTATTTTAAGTATTTATGTTGATTACAAATTCTATGTATGCATTGCTACTTTGTGTTAAACTATTGTCGTTAGTTGGCCTAGTAGATGCATTTCCTTAGGCAAATGATTATTCTCTACTACCATTGAGCCTAGGTTATTGCTGTATTTTAGAGTTCGTGGATGAGCTCTTGTCACTTAGTAGTTTGCGAATTAATTGCTTAGTCATGCTTAGCTTCCGGTAGAAATGGGTGGTTATCGACTTGTCGATAACCTTGATCACATAACACTTATTATGAATTATGATTTTAGCCTTGGGCCATGTCTACTTATGAAAACTAAAACTGAAAACAAAAAAAAAATGATTTGGACTTGGGCACAATGGTATGATTGGTGTGCTTCTGGGTGTGACTAGAATGGTGCCCGGGTCATTAAGGACCGAGTTACTTGCGCCACCGTACTGAGCATTTTGCGTGCTAACCACACTAGAGGGTATGGGACCTCTCTTGACTTAGTACTTTGGCGTGTATTAGCTTCGAGTCGCAGGGAGTCGCAGGAGGGATGGTGTTGGGAGCATTGTAGTGTCCGAAAGGCTTCCCCCGTGATGGCTGGTTGTCTTTCGGCTTGCAATGTAAGCGTATGGATTCCGATCCATACGAGCGGCTCGTGGTTAATACACAATATTGGAAAACGTCTCGTAGGACTTAGCCGTGCGCATACCTTCTAAGTGTGCTTTGTGGCTTAAAGGCGGTCTGAAGTGTGGGTACATTGGTACACCCCTGCAGGGTTAAAACTATTCGAATAGCCTCGTCCTAGGTTATGGACACGCTCGGATACGCCCCGTGAGAACTAGACTACAACATTTTAAACTAAAACTTGATGGGTGGTACGAATCTGGATTCATGCTATGTTGTGGTGGCTATTGGGATAGTCACTTCCAGGTGGTTACTTGTATTTATTATTTAATTTGCTGTTATATTCAACATCAAAACAGATTTGCAAACTTGCTTTTAAATGTATTACATTATTGCAAATAAAGTTGGCTTTGTGCAAAATGAGACATATACCCTCCACTTAAATGAGCCTGCATGTAGCTTATGAATACGTCTGCTATTCTACACGTCAGTCTTGCGAGTACCTTTGTGTACTCAGTTATCTTGCTTAAATGTATTTGTTGCAGAGGAAGAAGGTGAGCTGGAGGGGCCTCACTTTTGTGAGTCAGATTGTGGTAGCTTATGGGCGACTAGCTTGGCGGCCCGGTCGGTTGCCTTGTGGGTTGTGTGGCTAACCGGTCGACTTTTGTTCTAGCCATCTTGTGGCACCTTTTGCTTCCGCTGTCATTCTTGTATATTGTTCTATTTTGCCGGTCGACTCTTTTGTAATAACTTTACTTTATGTATGTCGTTGTCGAACTAGTGATGTATGGAAATGATGTGTAATTTTGTGATGATGTGCATATGCTGCAATTCTGGGAAGCATATGTCCATCGAGGCTTAGAATGTTTAATTAGTAACGCTAGAACCATTTGGAGGTTAAGTGTTACTAGTTAAATATTCCGGGTCCTCACAATAATGAACTCCCATATCATAGTACTTGATCAATTCAAGCCATCTTCTTTGCCTTAGGTTCAGATCGGCTTGAGTGAAGATATACTTCAAACTCTCGTGATTAGTGTAGACTTCGCAGCGATTACCGATAAGAAAATGTCGCCACGTCTTCAAAGCATGAACCACTGTTGCAAGCTCAAGGTCATGAGTGGGGTAATTCACCTCATGAGGCCTCAATTGCCTTGACGCATGTAACAGCCCCAAGTTTATAAACAGTAATAAAATGCTTTATGAACAGTAATGAGATACTGTTCATGGCATTACTGTTCATGTTTACACTTTGGGCAGCATGTTACAAGTTAAAAACCTTCCTTTGTAGTCAAAACCCTAAAGAACCATTCAAAGTCTTAAAGGGATACAAGATAAAACTTGTATTATGACTGGGAAGTATTTTTATTAAAGCCTAGATAAATTATCTTGACTAAAAATATTTTTGTTGCATTTTAGAAATTATTTGGGCTTAAAGAAAATTTATTGTCTTTAAATAAATATTTTTCGGCTGAAATAAATATTTATGTATTTTACAAAGTGAAAATGCGGTTTATAAAATTTATCTGGGAAATATATCATCCCAATAGCTTACAGAAAAATTTCATGAATTTATGAATTTATTTGCTATTTTTAAAAGCCCATCAAACCTTTTACAAATTTGAATAAGGTTTGGTCAACTAAACCGGTCCAAATCCAAACTCAACATCGTAGCGACCGGTCTCATGTGATTTGGTCCAACCGAATCAAATTGGTCCGCCCGATCACGTTGAGCGCGAGCCCGACATCCACGCGTGATGCGAGCCGTCGATCTTCAATCGACCCGCGAGCTCACGTGATCCCGAGACGCCCACGTATACTTTAATCTCCACCGTTGGATCTTGATCTAACGAGCGAGGTTAGTGTGTGCAACCGACAACTCCGATCCATGTTCAATCTCCACCGCTCGCTTCCAATCCAACCGTGACGCCTCGCTCGCTTTAAACCTAAAGACGCGCTTTTATCTCACCGTTAGATTCAAATCCTACGCTTTTCCTTTCTCGCGTGTTATTCAAGCCCGCACTCCTCCGGACCGTTGGATCTTCATCGTGTGGCCCGATTAGTGTATGCATTCGACGACTCGGATCCCCGCACAATCGTGGCCGCCCATCCTGATCTAACGGTATCGCTTATTTCAATTTGAAATCGAGGCGCCGTTTATGCGGCCTTTGATTTCAATCCACTACGCTTCTTTTTGATCGTGGGCCTTAAAGCCCAAAATCGGTGGATCGTTGGATTTCAATCGACGGTCCATATGAGTGTATGCAATCGGACCATCCGGTTCAACTTTTCATCCCGATCGTGAAATCAAATCCAACGGTGTTGTGCCATGGCATCTAAAGGGGTGACGATATATTTTTAATTGATCGTTGGATTTCAATCCAACGCTCTCTCTTGAAAGCGAGCCCCGAGCCTTCGATTCCATTTAGATCTCGATCGGTCGATCTAGATCGTGCGGTCCATATTAAATGATACCGATTCAAATCATTTAATCTCTCTATTTATCACACCGCCCATTTCCAATCTGACGGTGACATTCTTTGAGCTTTGTGAGGCCCGCGCGATCGAGGATGACAATGGGACCCACATGTCGGTGATTCTTATCATCTTCCTCGCCTCTCTCATGCGCTCTCTGAAATCAAGGAGAGGATTTATCCCAAAGTTTTGCAACTAATTTTTGGGATAATTAGCCCTAAATGGACACCTCATCAAGCTCTAGACTTTTCCCAATTGCCCTGTAGCTCAACTCTCTTATATATAAACCCTAGCTTTTTGAGTCAGCACCATTGTTGACCATCAAGCTCATTTTCTTCCTTGTCGCCAAGGGATTCTTGCTTCTATCCTTTGCTTATCCATCCTTAAGCACTGGTTTTACTTACAATAAAGATTGGTTATCTTTTGTAGGTTAAATCCAGAGTTTATTTCTCTGTCCATCATCATAAGTTTTCAGAGTTCTTGGTATCTTTCCATACCGTAAGCCAAAACCCTAGTTTCGACATCTTGAGCATCTTAAGAACCTTAGAAGTGCTGTGAATCATTCTTTAAGCATCGTGAGTTTGATCTTGCTTCAACCAAAAGTCATTATTCTAGCTTTTCACTTTTTGTGTCATTTTCAAGACCTAGGTTCTTCCTGTCAACTTATCATCTTATTTAGGTTTTGACTAAACCTTAACAATGACAAGTTGATCTTTCAATTCTTGTCATCATCAATTTTAACTTCTAGTTGAGATCTGCTCTGTTTCTTTTTGCTCTGCTTAACCGACAAAAATGAATTCCTTCTTAGTCGATGTGATCTAACTAGTTAGGTTAGACTAAGACTGGTTTGGGATATTAATTACCTAAAAGATCATGCTAAGTTTCATTTATGAACTTTTGCATGTTCTATACTTCTTTTCCGAAAATTGCAATGCATCTGCTTTCACTCTTTTAAAATCAAACCGAACTTTGCACTAAACTCTAATTTCTTTTTGAAAATGAGGTTATAAAATGGGTTATTATCACTATTAGGTAAATATAACTTAAGCATGCTGTTAATCATGCATTTCTTTATTGATCATACAATTTCGATAATTTATACTAGTTGTCGCTTTTGGTATTTATTGGATTTTATTGCTTCTTTTAGAAGTCGGTTCTCTCAAGCTTTTGATTATACTTCAACAACCCGAGCCCGCAATGTAAGTCTATTACTATCAAGGCAAGCATCCTCTTTGCACCATATTGAACCCAGATTTTGTACAATAGCTTTTACAAATCCAAAGGATATCAGGCATGCTATTTGTCCAAAATACAAAATGTGACTTGTAATAGCTAGCTATAACCCGACATGGTAGATTACCTTAATTATGACCATACACTCAACTCTAGTGTAGTACGTATACTATATGGTCTATTTTCGATTTGGCTTAGATATGCGCCTAGAGATTTTAGAGTTTGACAAGCATATCTTGTCAAACATGGGAATCACAATCAACCCTTGTTATTTTAAACTCTTTGTCCAGCTTTTTAAATCAGTCTTGTATTTGAAATTCAAATTGATCTCGACAAGAGGAAGCTAGTGATGGTGCTTTTGTGCACGAGATTGGGTTTGTGGTGGACTTGTCCGGTTGATTAAGGACCGAACTCGACTATTCAGCTCAAGTCCCCACGCATTTCCACATGCAAGTATGGGCGCTGCTTGGTTAAGTAAAATGTTGAGACTATTGAGTTGGAAACAGAGAGTAAGGATATTTGTATTGACCTTGTATGGCATAGATGCTTAGGTCCGAGGACTGCTTTATGCCATGTGAGCTTTGTATGTCAAGATCGATGTTCTTAGGAGGGTGAGGGCGTATATGTGCCTCGTCGCATATACGATACCTTAATGGTGCCGATAGCATTCTACTATGGGTAGGGAACCCACCGCTTTAAATTGTTTGGATTGGCATTATCGACACAACATGTGTGCCACGTGGTTAGTAGGTGGTATAGCCTACACTAATGGGATTAGTTCACACATGGGGTCCAACTCAATAGTGTTGGCTTGTTGAAAATACCAAATCTTAGCTTCCCGGCCGGCACACCAAAGGAAGTGTGTCATCATTCGAGGCATCCAAGACAACGGGCTAGTTAAGTCATGTGGGTAAAGATGTACACCCTGCAGGTATAAACTGCTCGAATAGCCGTGTCCACGGTCATGGACGATAACTTGAACCGATATCACTGTATAGAGATTTTGATTTCCAAAATGTGGTTTCGGTTTATTTTCGGTTTGCATGAGGGAATCATGCAATCGCATCGCTTACATTTAATGTATTTACTTACTGCTTTACTTTATTTTTGATTTATTAAATTGCTTTATCAAAAGTTAGCCTTTGTAGGATAAGGTGTATCGCTTTATGCAAATTTGAACCTTTATACCTTCCCGTTGTAACCTTATGCATGTAACAACTCTACTCCTTTGAATAGGATCTAATAACCACTTTCTTTTGTTAGTTTGTGTAAGACTTGTCGAGTACCTTTTGTACTCAAGGTGCTACCACCTATTGTTGCAGGTGAGGATGGTTTTCTATGAAGCACCCGTTAGCGCGATCGGGTGACGCTAACGAGTGACGCTATTTCTTTCCTCCACGCAATTGCTCGCGGGTGGATGAGGCCATTGGTGGACATTTTTCGCTTATTTTGCTTCCACAGATATCGTTAAAGTGACCAAGTCACTTAATATTGTAGTACTAATAGAATGATGTAACCTTATGTTTAATTATATCAATGTATGACTGGTATGTGTTTGATGCAATGTTGATGAAGGATATATATGCAATGGTCGTTGATCCCGGGAACCATTGTGAATCATATATATCCGAATCTCGCATCGGATTCACATTTGTTAAATTTATATCTTTAGCATGGTTTTTAATAAAGGGCGATCTTGTTCCTTCATTAACAATTGTGCTACAAGATGAATTTAATTAGTAACATTTCCAATAACCGGGTCCTCACAGCGTTGGTATCGAGCATACGCTGTTCGTAGGTTAGAAGTAGTGTGGCCGGTTATTAGAGAGTCTTCGATAAAATTATCTTCAAACAAGAATGTATTTTCAAAGTTTAAGTATGATATTTTTATTTCTTATCCTCCTTAATGTCACTTCTTGCCCAACTTTCTCGTTGGTTTATTTAAAAGTGAATTGTTTCTTATCCTGTCTTTTTGGCCTATAGATGAGCGGTTGGTACTTGGTCAAGGAGACTCGAGTCAAGATGTTGATGGGTTCCCACTTTACGGGACATGATGTGGCGCCCAATTTCACCTATCACCGAGTATGCCATTTATCGATTTAGATCGAGGACCGTGGATGGAGGAGTACCGTGCCTTCATCAACGCCATTGCTAGGCATGTAGTCGGCGGTGTTCCTCATCGTGTCCAAGCACTTGCCACCTCCGAGGCTATGGCGTCAGAAGTCGCAAGTAGGATGATGAGCCTTCTTCGTCATGATTTGACTGGAATTGTCTCAACCACCCTACGACCACTTCCCGAATCAAGGTCCTACCTTCAAGTGAGCATGTTCGCGAGATACGGCTTGGCGAAGACCCTCAGTGCGATGGCTTGGCGAGGATGGTCCGCATCATGGACCAAATCCATCGCCTTGTGAGGGAGTTGTGGGAAACTCGGATCGCCTTAATGAGGCCCGTGAGTACCGCTTGGAGTCAACATGAACCGCATTCCTCGCAACGTGCTTTATGGTGACAATGAGATCTCCCCTGCCGCCGCACCACCTCTTTATCGACTTCCGTGGCGGGTGCGCGCACTGTTTATGGACAAGTGCGCCAAGCCCGATGATCGCAGACTTTCTCGCACTCGCGGATCGCACCTCCGGAGGTCATCACCATCGTTGGTTCCCGAGGCATCTCATTAGCTCGTTGATCTCGTTGATACCGTTCCCCGAGCTCATCTTTTGAATGAGTTTCCGTGAACTTTAACCGATCTTTACGCTAGCACTTCAACGATGAACCCTCGTGGTTGAGTGTCTTTCAATCTAGTAGTTGTCCATTAATAAATAAATGTAATAGGCAGAGCATTTTGTACAGAGTATGTAAGTTTGACTTTTGATTGTAAGATGGTTGTTTCGCCAACTCCTATATGGGTCAGAATCAAACTTTTGTCTGTTTATATGAAATTTCTGCTGTTGGTGTTAACTTGAATGCATGACATGACATGATGCATTATATGTGCAATATTTGTTTCTTTCCTGATTGTGACCTTGTTTGCTTTTGCCGAGTTTGTCCTTGTTATATTGTTAACCATGGTTTGGTAACAGGATGACAGGACCTACCACTCGTGCTCAGGCGCAACAAGGGAAGAGTATTTCATCTTCGGTTCCTCATTCTCAGGAAGGGCCGACTGAACCCTCCAGCTCTCAAGGTACGCAAGGTGGTCCTCAAGAAGAGGAGCTTCCTCCACCACCTTCAATGGCCGACGTGCTCATGCAAATTGAGCGCAACCGGATGGACCAGACGCAGATCTTGGAGCAGATTGCGCGCAATACTTCTACTCGTTGCATCACCGTTAGAGCAAGAGGCCACCATGTGCGTGGCGCTTGTCGACTTTCAGCGGACTAACCCGCCGGTGTTCTCCAGTTATCAGGATCCCATGGAAGCTGAGGATTGGCTTCGAACCATTGAGAAGAAGCTCTTGATTGCTCTGCTCAAAGGAAAAGGTTCTTTTGCCGCTATCACTCGATGGGCCAGGCTAGCATATGGTGGGATAATCTTCTTGCCATTCACTTACGGACATGTCCCAACTTGGGATGAATTTGTGAAGCTTGCTGGCTCACATTCCCAAGGGTCATGATGATCAAGCAAAGAAGAATTTCTCGCCTCAAGCAAGGGCGAAAATCAGAATCGAATATCCGCATGAGTTCAACTTCCGCCGATATGCTCGATGACGCTTCGACCGACCTTCGCTGCCAAACCGGTTCTTGAATGGGCTATCCAAGAATTGCGATGGTCAGTAGCTTTGCATGACTTTCGAATTTCTCTCAATTGGTCAACAAATCAATTGTGGCCGAGAGCAAGAGCAAGGCATTGGAGGAGTCACGCAAGTGACAAATGACTTCTCGCTTGTTCCGGTGGCACCACCAAGGCCTCGTATGTGGTTGTCTAGACCACCACGAGCACCACCCATTTTCACCAAGGCCGCGGTGTTTGCTCCTCGCCCATCTACTCCCACCAATCGTCAGACTAAGTGGAAATCAGCCCCGCCCCGTTAACAATGTTAACCTGTGGGTTATCTCGCTTTCATTGTGGTCGCCCGGGCATTATGCCAACAAGTGTGTGGCAAAGCGAGAAGGATTGCCTCTGCTCGACCCTATCCAACCCCTGCTCGCCAGCCCCTTCGCAGAGGCCCCTATTAAAGCCGATCCGCCCACCAGTGGGCATGTGAACCGATCACCGCCAAGAGGCGCCGATACACTGGTTGTTATGGGTATGCTCCTAGTTAATTTCACCCACCATCGCTTTATTTGACTCGAGCATCTCATTCTTTATTAGCAATCATTTTGTTGTTCAACACCGCTAGACATGCATACCCTCCAACCACCTTTTATTATTCAATCACCTGGTCGGTCTTTAAAACCGATCGATTTGTTGTGGGGTCAACATAACAATCCTTGGAGTAAGGTTTTAGCAAATCTAATTGTGATTGACTCTAAAGGGTTGATGTCATTTGGGTATGGATTGGTTGTCCAAGAACCAGGCCAAATCAATTGTTCCCAACGGTCTATTTCTATGACCAATGCAGATTGCATTCAAGTTGTTTACCATTCCAAAACAATTGGCTCATCTTTGTGCTCACCAAGTTGATACCACTCCTTCTTTGGAGTCGCATCAATTGTCCGTGAGTATGTTGATGTCTTTCTCAAGACCTTCCCGCTTTACCACCGATCGGAAGTGGAGTTCGTGATTGAACTAGTTCCTGAATCGCCCGATATCCGTGAGTCCTTATCGAATGCCCACAACGAGTTGGTTGAATTGAAGAAGCAACTCGAGAATTGCTTGACAAAGGTTTCATTCGACCGAAGTTCCTCACCTTGGGGATGCCCGCAATCTTTGTTAAGAAGAAAGACAACACTTTACTTGATGTGTGGATTACCGCCGTTAAATGAGGTCACCATCAAAACAAATATCCTCTACCTCGAATTGATGATCTTTTGATCGCTTGGTTGGTGCCCGTTTTTTCAAAGATTGATTTGCGGTCGGCTATCATCAAATCAAGGTTAGGCGAGGACATTCCTAAAACAGCTTTCTACTCGTTACGGTTTATACGAGTATACCGTTATGTCCTTTGGTCCGACTAATGCTCCACTTATTTCATGAATCTTATGAATTTCGTGTTCATGGAATTCTTGGATAAGTTCGTTGTCGTGTTCATTGACGACATTCTTATTTATTCCAAGTCCGATAAGGATCATGAACAACATTTGCGACTTGTCCGGAAACACTTAGTCGGCATCAACTATATGCTAAGTTCAAAGAAATGTGCTTTCGCTCGTAGAGGTTGCATTTTTGGGGCATGTATTATCCAAGGAGGTATCGCTGTCGATCCAAGCAAGGTACAAGATGTACTAAATTGAAGCCTCCCAAGAATGTCCTGAGATTCGACTTTTCTTGGACTTGCGGGTTATTACCGAGGTTCATTGAAAATTTCTCCAAGATTGCTAGACCTTTGACTCACTCTTGCAGAAAGGGAAGAAATTTGAATGGTCACCAAGTGTGAAGAGAGTTTTCGCTTTGAGAACTCTCTTGACTAAAGCTCCAGCCTTACTCTTTCTGATGTTCTTAAGAGCTTCGATATTTTTGCGATGCATCTCGCCATGGACATGGTTGTGTGCTTATGCAAGAAGGCCGAGTTGTGGCATATGCATCCCGGCAGTTGCGCCCTCATGAAGTTAATGTAATACTCCAGAGTAGATTTTGAGAGAAAGCCGAATATTCGAAGAAAAGGACTAATTAGAAATTGATCCAGGAGAAGGACCTAATGGAAATAGCTAATTAATCAACTGGAGAAGGGGTTAGCAGCGCTTTGTAGACAACTGGACCGGGCCTCCGCCCATGTGCGCTCAGCCCACAAGTGGAAGGGGGAGGCCGGCCTTAAAAGAGGCCAAAACCCTAGCCGCTCCCATTTTTCCCTCTCCCATTGTGTGGCCGCCACCCCTGCTCTCCTCCCACTTGGGAGCCTTCCGCCTGCCCCTACGCCTCCCATGGTGCTTCCCCTGCTGGTCTTCACCCCATCCATTGGCGCTGGCCACCTCGGAATTGGTGTTGCCCTGCCCATTGTCGCGATCGTGAAGGAAGAAGAAGGGGAAAACAGTGGGTGCTGGCCGATTCAAGGGAGAAGAAAGGTTCTTTTTCTTGGGGGAGTTGATCCACGTCTTCCCACGGGCCTTCAAGAGTAACGACGTGTTTTCCCCCATTGTTTGTTGAGGATTAGAGGCGAAATCGATTATTTGGGTTCAATTGTTTTGCTGTCAGCAGACGTTCAGATCTGTCCAGTAGGATGCGTGGCTGTTTTCGGGTCCTTAAGGTAGGAATTAGAAGTTTTGATCTCCTAGAGAATTGTGGATAATGCTCTTAGCTTTCAGTGGCCGCCAAGAACATCTGATTCCGACATTCGAGTCAAAAGTTATGTTATTTTTAGTGTTTACTGTTTAGAATCCTGATGAGAATCTGCAGTCATCTTGTTTAATAAATAAGAAATTATTAAATGCCGAATTAGAACTTGGGATCTCCTAGAGAGTTGTAGGTTATCTCGTTACCTTTCATTGACGACAAGAATCACATCATTTGGACCTCTGTATCAAAAGTTATGATTTTTCTTAGGAGGTCTGTGCTGTGGAATGGTGGTTGGTCTAACAGGTTTTAGTGTTTCGACTTAAGCGTGTAGTTAGAGGAAAAATCAGAGGGGCTCACCATAATGAAAAATGTATATAATCCTTCCAGCTTTCAGGAAAACTAAAGATCATGAAATTCGGACGAACGTAGAGAAAGTTATGATAATTTCATTGTTGCTGTCCAGAGACCCGACGCGAGAATTGATACTCTGTTGTTTGGTTTGGTAGGGCTAGTAAAGGGCCGAATCAGAGAACCTCACCAACTAGGTTTAGAAGGGGAATTCAATAAACTTTTCAGATTGTCCAAGATCAATCCATTTGGATTTCTGTGCATTTAGTTATGATTTTTCGAAGGGGGCTGTTCTCTGGAAAAGAAAACTGACAGCTAGCAATAGAGTTGGGGATAGCGTTTAGTGGACGATGTGCTCATTTTGTGTTTATGGTTTTGTTATTAGACTTATATGGTAGCCTTAGCATGTCTCAATTGTATGTCCAGGTGTGGGTTTGGCTCCGGGAGCAGTACCTTATCCTCGACATCCACCTTCGCACGGTTGAGGCAAGTGCATTGTTGTTAAATGGATGTGATTGATTGGCTATGTTGTGTGCTATTTGATATATGGTTGCATAGCAAGATGGATTACTTGATGAATGCTTAAGTATGGTGATGGCTCAAATTATGCCTATGTTTTACTGTGGTTCAATGTTGTTGTCTTTTGGTAAGATTGATGATGAATGAGAGATGAGCTTCTGCATATTGAGGCTTGGTCACGCAGTGACCAAGCATGTTTCCCTTTGAGATCCCCGTCATGAATGTGACGGGCCCGAGATCCCCTCACTCGTGGAGTGTGGGCTTGAGGTCCCCGTTACTTGCGGAGTAACGGCAATTGGTCCTCGTGCGTGCAGCGCCGCATGTGCATGGGTATGCGGCGGCGGTTGCATACTCTGCATTACCGGTGTAATGCACACAGAAAGTTAAAGATAATGGTTCCTTGAGCATTGCATTTGCATGTGAGGACCCGGAATATTTAACTAGTAACACTTAACCTCCAATTGGTTCTAGCATTACTAATTAAACATTCTAAGCCTCGATGGGCATATGTTTCCCAGAATTGCAACATATGCACATCATCACAAAATTACACATCATTTCCATACAACATACGTCACTAAGTCCAACAACGACATACATAAAGTAAAGTTATTACAAAAGAGAGCCGACCGGCCAAATAGAACAATATACAAGAATGACAATGAAGCAAAGGTGTCATAAGATGGCTAGAACAAAAGTCGACTGGTTAGCCATACACCCACAAGGCAACCGACCAGCCGCCAAGCTAGTCGCCCATAAGCTACCACAACACACTCACAAAAGTGAGGCCCTCAGCTCACCTTCTTCCTCTCTGATGAACAATTAAGCATAGCATCTGAGTACAAAGATTGTCTTTGTACCCGCAAGACTGACGTGTGGAATAGCAGACCTATTCATAAACTACATGCAAGCTTATTTAGGTGGAGGTTGTATGTCTCATTTTGCATAAAGCCAACTTTATTTGCAATAATGTAATACATGTAAAGGCAAGTTTGCAAATCTGTTTTGTTATCAAAGTAGCAGTAAGTAAAGGTACATACAAGTAGCCACCTGGAAGTGACTATCCCAATAGCCACCACAACATAGCACGAATCCCTGATTCGTACCACCCATCAAGTTTTAATTTAAAAGGTTGTAGTCTAACTCTTGAAAGACCTTGCCAAGCGTGTCCATAACCTAGGACGAGGCTATTCGAATAGTTTTAACCCTGCAGGGGTGTACCAATGTACCCACACTTCAGACCGCCTTCAAGCCACAAGCACACTATCAAGGTATGCTGCCCGCTAAGTCCGACGAGACATTTCCAATCTTGTGTATTAACTACGAGCCGCCATATGGATAGAAACCCATATGCTTACATTGCAAGTCGAAGACAACAAATCCCATCACGGTGAAGTCTTTCTGACACTACAATGCTCCCAACACCATCCCTCCCGCGACTCCTCGACTGAGCCAATACACACCAAAGTACTAAGTCAAGAGAGGTCCCATACCCTCTAATGTGGTTAGCACGCTAAAATGCTTGGTTTAGTGTAACAAGATGTTCGGTCCTTGTTGACCCGGCACCATTCCAATACACCAAAAATCACACCATCATACCATTGTGCCCAAGTCTAAATCATTTTGTTTTCAGCTTTAGTTTTCATAAGTAGACATAGCACAAGGTGGAAATCATAATCATAATAAGTTTGATGTGATCAAGGTTATCGACAAGTCGATAACCGCCCATTTCTACCGGCTAAGCATGGCTAAGCAATTAATTCGCAACTACTAAGTGACAAGAGCCCATCCATGAACTCTAAATCACAGCAAGTAACCTAGGCTCATGGTAGTAGAGAATAAACATTTGCTAAGGAAATGCATCTACTAGGCCAACTATTAACACAAAATAGCAATGCATACATAGAATTTGTAATCAACATAAATACTTAAAATACTGGGATTAACATGATCAAACTGCTTGCCTTCTTGTCGTTGCTCAAATCATTGTGGAGGGTCGTTTCTGGATTACCGCAAATGTCGAACCCTAAGCGAAAGGCAAAAAGAACCAAGAACAACCAATAAGACTAGCAACACTTAACAAAAGAGCAAGCAAAAATTATCCAAATGCGACGAAACCTATACACAAGGTGAAATACGAATATACCAAGACATAGAAACTGAAAACCTAATTTGGATTTGTGGTGCAAAAGATATTACCTAAAAACCCATTTTCTACCATAATTAGCACTGAAGCAAAACATTTTCTAGAAAGATTTTGAAGCTGAAATTTTTATGGTAGCTACCTACTGGTATAGAGGTAACCCATAAAAATTTCAGGTCATTTGGAGTTAAAATGATTTAGTTATGATTTTCCTAAGATGCAAAACTAGCATAATGCACTCTCCGAAATAAAAACATGTGCAAAACCTATTTCACATTATAGTATGATAACAGAGGGATTTCTAACATCAAATTTCTATTTTTAGGATTCACATGGAATTACTGGTGTCTATTACATCATTAAATGAATTTTTAAGTGCTACTAATAAGGTTAAATCTACTAACATATTTTTCTCAGTGCTGATTTAGGCCTACCACCATTTTTAGATTAAAGTTTAGTTAATAACAAATTTATCAAAGTTAAAATCATACAATTCGCAGATATACAGAAAAAGATATGCATTTTCCAAGTTTTAATACAATTCTGGAATATATAAAGATAGCAGAAAACAAGCTATAAAAGATTACAGAATTTTCTACTACTGTACATAGCTAAAAGCATTTTTATATTACACTTTAGTGATTTACAAATTTATTACAGCTTGGTTTCATGTAAAAGGATTTATCTTGAATTAGTTATGAATTTCTAAAGTTTTGATACAATTTTCGCTTGATAAATAAATACTTACGTAAATAAAACCAACCCAACCGGAGATAAATGACGTGGACGCTCGTGGGCCGTTGATGCAATATCCAACGAGCCACACGCACGGAGAACAGCGTACGCGCGCGATTCAACAGGAGCTCACCGTTGGATCAAGATCCAACGGCTCACGAGGAAGGATGCAACCGGACGGTGCGGTTGCCTTGGCCGCTCACAGCCGTAGATCTCAAGATGAACAGCACGGAGAGCACTTCCCGTCGGAAGGTCCGATTGCACGCATGATCAGGGCCGCAGATCAAGCGATGGACGGCCAAGAATGACGAGGGGAACCGGATGGTCCGAATGCATACAAGATCTGGGCCGCAGATCGCAAAATGGACGGCGGTCCAAAATTGAAGTGCATTTAGGAGTGCTGACACGTGGGGCCGCATGCCAGTGACTGAGAGTCACACATGCGAGGTTTAACACACGTGCACAGTGCGCGCGGTCCCACCTGTCAGTGACTCAAAAAGGTAATTTCGGACACATTTATTGCTAACAATGATTAGCAATAAATAACCCAAAATCAGCCCTAATGACTTCTGGTTTTCGGTTTTGAGCTTATGGGCCCACCTGGCAGTGGCACAGGGGGTTATTTCCGACAGCCAATAGTGCCGACACTTTAATTAACCCATGATTAGCATTAATGATGCCTAAACGCACGGATAAAAGCCACGGTGATTTAAGGGGCCGACCCACATGTGAGTGAGACATTAGGCGATTAAGACACCATTAATGCTCTACCGATTGGCAATCATTAAACATTAAGTGTGTCCTAATTATCCGACGAAAATGGGAGCTTCAACCGACAAAACCCGAGTGGCTTTGCGCTTGTCGCCGGCGACTCGGCCATGGCGCGCGCGCCACAAACTATCAAAATGGGTTCGCAATAGTGCCGCGACCCAATGGTGGTGACCTCGCCATGCGTGGAGGTTCGAACGCCGGCGAGCCGGAAAACAAAGAAAGAGGCCGACACGGAAAAACACGAAAATAGCAAGATGCTCCGCGCGTCCAAGGAAGCGAGTGCCATGACTTCTAGCTATATAGGAGCTACCTTAACCGAGAGGAGCTCCAAAGATGGTCTGAAGACTTGAACACGATGAAGTCCACCGAGTCAAGAAGATGAAGTGGAAGATGAGGTTCTGAGCAAAATGAGTGGAACCAAATCATCACCACAGCTTCATTATAGCTCAAAGAGGCTCCAAAAGCAAATAATTGCAAAAGAACCACTTACTGAGTCGAGAAGAAAGGGGGTGAAACCAACCAAAAATCTCCAAACTTAAAATTGAGCGATTCTGTGAATGCAACCCAAAATCAAGTTAGGGAAATACAAAGGAGGTTGAGGAGTTCAAAAGGGTGCAAGAAATGTTGAAGATAAACCATCGACACCAAGGCCGCCATTGGAGCTCTACGGCCAACAATGGTGCTTTGAGGGTGTGAGGTGGTTTAGCCGCCAAACACTAAGAAGGGCAAAGTGTGGTGCAAAGGAACACCGTAAGGAGCTAAGGGGCAATATAAAGGGAAAGGGTTAGGGTTACAAGCGCGAACATGAGCCCATGGTGAGCTCGGTTCATGGCGCGGTCATGGACCAAGAAATGATGGGAGCAAGTGAGACTGGGACAATGGAGGAGAAAGCTCATGCGCATTAAATGCCTTGCAGAGACGCTGACGAGGCACGCCAAGTGACGCAACAAGCCCCCCATGCTCTCCCTTTTTCTCTGCCATGAACGCCCGTGCGCACGGAGAAGCCGAGGAGGAAGAAGAACAGAAAAGAGAACGGTGGCCGTTGGATTGAAAATGGACGGTCACGATTAAACGAGTTCGCCGGACAGTCCGATTGCTCTCAGGGATCTGGACGGTTGGATTGAGATCCAACGGTCCCAATTGATTAACGCAACCGGAGGGTCCGAATGCTCACACGAACGTGGGCCGAGCGATTTGAATCCAACGGCCGATATCGCGACGCGCTTTAAAACACGGCTCGGTGCGCTTAGGTGGTCCAACCAAGTCAAGTGGCTCGGACTCGAGCCCGACTCGAACCCAATGAATAGTGAAACTGGTTTTAGGTTTGACTGAGAGTCAAACAGGTTTGACTGCCCTCTAAAATATTCAAACAATTTCTAAAAATTGTGAAATTTTTCAGAGGGGTCACATACCTCCCAAGAACTTAGGAAAAATATTCCTAAGATGATCACAACATTTGACAAGAATGTTTTTGAAGGAACAAGATTTGGATCAAAAGACTTGTGACTTTGCATTTCCATAAGTCTTGTACAATACTTGTCCAAGACACAAAGGAAATACATGATGTAAGAAAAGTTTTAATTTCTACTCATTTTCTTACATTTGAAACACAAGCCCAAAATTTGGGATGTTACAACTCTCCCCTTACAAGAATCTCGACCGAGATTCCGCTACTCGAGAAGAAAGAAGGAAAATCTGCACGGCGATCTTCTCGCTCCCAAGTTGCCACATCTTCGTAATGGTTTGACCATCAACCTTAAGGAACTTGATGACACGGTTCCTTGTTCTCCGCTCGATTCTCGAGAATACGAACAGATGCTCGCGTAGGTCAAATCCTCTTGCACATCGAGAGCTTCCAACGGAGTTTCCTCGGTCGGACACGGAGGCACTTCTTCAGTGTGAAACATGGAACACATCATGCACACCTCAAGTGTAGCCGGTAGCTCCAATCTGCTTGCAATCGCCTAACTCTCTCGACGATGCGTAAGGCCCAACATATCGAGGCCAACTTTCCTTGATGCCAAAGCGATGGCTCTTTAAGGGTGAGACTTTGAGATACACAAAGTCATTGGGCTCAAAGCTCAACTCACGGCGACGACGACCGTGATAGCTCTTTGCTCGGATCGGGCCGCGCGCAGATGCTCGCGATCAATCGAACTTGACTCGGCCTCATTGATCGAATCGGGCCGAAATCGCCGCCACCGCCTCTCGACCAGTTCAATGGGGTTCTGATTCTCCTCCCATACAAAACCTCAAATGGTGCCATGCCAAGATCGGCTCGATAGCCGTTGTTGTAGGAGAACTCAGCAAATGGTAGGCATTTCTCCCACTTCTTCCCATAGGAAAGAACACAAGCACGGAGCATATCTTCCAACACTTGGTTGACTCGCTCCGTCCGCCATCACCCCGAGGATGAAAGGTCAGACGAAATGAAGGCGGTCCCCATAGCCTCTGCGACTATGCCAAAACCGCGAGGTGAAAAGTGCACCACGATCAGAATAATCGCCTTCTGGTACACCGTGAAGACTCACAATCCTCAAGACATAAAGTTCGCCAAAGGCCCCACACGGTCGCGTCTTGACGGAAGGAAATGTGCCACTTTAGTCAACTCATCGATCACGACCCAAATAGCATCATTCCTTTGGACGAGCGGGCAACCCGATGATGAAGTCCATGCCAACGGAATCCCACTTCCACTCGCACCGCAAAGGTCAAGAAGACTGCTGACGCCGATGCTCGCCTTCACACGACAAAGACACGCCGCACTCGCAGAACGAACTTGGCAATCTCACGCTTCATTCGGTCCACCGTAACCTCCGACGAAAATCCCGATACATCTTGGTAGCCCCGGTGAATAGACAAAGGAGAATCATGGGCTTCGCGAGAATCAAATTCGCAATTCCATGACCTTAGGAACCACAAGACGCCGTCCAAACCACACAACGCCATGCTCGCCCTCCCGAAAGCACTTGGCTATCCCATCCTGATGTTCGCTTGATTTGGTTCACACCAACATCGGTTTGTCGTGCCGCCTTGATTTGGTCCACCAAGGTTGGTTGCACAACCAATGTAGCAAGAGAACCGTGCTCGATCAAACCCAAATTAAGGCGCTGGAATTCAAATGAGGGTAGGTCGCGCTCTTGGAGCATCAACATGTTACAATACACCTTCCGATCGAGTGCATCCGCAACGACATTGGCCTTGCCCTGATGGTACCGAATACCCATGTCATAGTCCTTGATCAACTCCAACCATCTTCTTTGCTCGAGGTTCAGATCTGGCTAGGTGAACAAGTACTTCAAGCTCTTGTGGTCAGAATACACCTCACAACGGTTACCAATCAGATAATGCCGCCAAATCTTGAGTGCATGGACCACAGCAGCTAACTCCAAGTCATGAGTAGGATAGTTGAGTTCATGAGGCCTCAATCGCCGCGATGCATAGGCCACAACCTTGCCCTCCCCGCATAAGAACACAACCAAGACCGACGAGAAGCATCACAATAGATATCAAAACTCTTGTGAATATCGGGAGAACAAGCACTGGCTGAGGTCAACCGCTTCTTGAGTTCCCGAAAACTCACATCACAAGCAATGACCACTCAAATTTCTTGTCTTTCTTAAGCAATTCGGTCATAGGCTTCGTAATCTTGGAGAAATTTTCGATAAAACGGCGATAGTAGCCACCAAACCAAGAAAACTCCGCACATCGGTGACCGACTTTAATGACCCCAAGATAGCACATCACCGACCTTGCTAGGATCTACAACCACACCTCCGTTGAAAGAACATGGCCCAAGAATGCCACTTCTTTCAACCGTAACTCGCACTTGCCGAATTTGGCATACAATGGTGCTCACGCACTTGCCCAACACAAGCTTAAGATGCTCAAAGATGCTCTTCTTCATTCTTGGAGTAGATAAGGATATCATCGATGAATACCACCACAAACTTATCCAAATACTCCATGAATACCGAAGTTCATAAGATTCATGAATAAAGCAGAGCATTAGTCAAACCAAAAGACATGACGGTGTACTCGTAAAGGCCATAACGAGTAGCAAAGGCCGCCTTAGGAATATCCTCGCCTCGATCCTCGACTTGATGATAGCCCAATCTCAAGTCAATCTTGAGAAGACTCGTGTTCGGCCAATCGATCGAAAAGATCATCAATACGGGCAAAGGATACTTGTTCTTTACCGTCACCTCATTAAGCTTGACGGTAATCAACACATGCGCAAGGTCTTGTCCTTCTTCTTCACAAAGATAATCGACAACCCCAAGGAGATGAGCTAGGACGGATAAAACCCTTCTCTTGCAGCTCACCCATTGTTTCTTCAGCTCCTCCAACTCATTAGGAGGCATGCGACACGCCTCTTAGAAATAGGGCGATGCAAAAGAACTCGATCACAAACTCCAGATCTCGAACAGAGGCATGCCGCAAGTCTTCAGAAAGACATCCGCAAGTCGCACACGCTGGGGACGCGTGAATCTCCAATGCTGGCTTTGCTTCAAGGACATAAAGATGGGGCTCTGAATCGTGGCGAAACCCAACCTGCTCACCAAGGATCGTGAGGTAGACAATCTTCCGCACAATCGATTTGCCCCAAGTGTTGGGACAACCAATCCATGCCAAGAATCACATCCAAGCACGCCGAGTCGAGCAGATGAGATTCGCCAAGAATCCCACTCTTCGATGTGGATAGGAACATCCCAAGATACTTGGTCACTCTCATTTCCAACCCGAGAGCGAATGAGCAAAGGAATCCCCACAGAACACAGTGAAGTCCACAATCAACAAAGAAAAGACCTCAAATAAAAGAATGCGAAGCTCCAGAGTCAAATAAAATTGTAGCAGACGCAAATTAACAAGGAGCGCATCCAACACCAC
The DNA here is from genome assembly GCA_036346255.1 of Ampelocalamus luodianensis. NCBI lineage: Eukaryota > Viridiplantae > Streptophyta > Magnoliopsida > Poales > Poaceae > Ampelocalamus > Ampelocalamus luodianensis. The sequence continues at coordinate 42,017,244 of CM070626.1, forward strand.
GCCGGCGCCTCCTGTGCCTCCTCACCGAGATATGGTTGACTCGGCCGCCCCAAGCCCGGGTCTTCGGTCGGGTGGTGACCACTCCTCGCCTGCGCCCTCCATTAGGACGAGGGGCCGCCCAGCCTTCTTAGGACAACTACTCGCGTAGTGGCCCTTGTTGTGGCAAAGAAGCAGTGACGCCGGCCGCGGGTTGCGGGAACACCGCTGCTGGTCGAGGTGCACGCGATCGAGTCACGGCCGCGGAGGACGTGGAGTCAGGTGCCAAGGCCTCGGCGGTGGTGAAGCCAAAGAACGGGCCACCGGCAGACCAACCCGGGACGAACGAGGCCACCTGCGCAGCATCGGGCCTCCCACTTGCGCTATGACTCGCCCCGCCTCGCCTTGTGCTCGGCGATGATGGCCTTGTCCACCAAGGTCCGAAGTCGGGAAATCCACAATAGAGAGCTTATCCAAAGCTCCTCGCATAAGCCCTCCATGAACTTCTCCCGCTTGGCCTCACTGGCCACCTCAACAGAGCGCACTCGCCAAATGGTTGAACTCATGGAGGTACTACGTCACGCATTTGCGCCCGCTTGAGCGCAGGAACTCCTTCTTCTTCACTTCATCAGCTGCGCGGACATGGGCCCGACGAAAGTCGATCGAACCTCCCACGAGACCACGTGTCCCGCGGCCGCATGGCGAGGAAATTCTCCCACCATGAGAGTGCCGCACCCTCCACCGATGGGATGCGAAAAGTGCCCGCCTCGCTCCCGACATCGAGCAACGTTGAGCTTCACAATCGACGCAGCTACCGCTCGCGCCCAAGGATCCTGACCGGAGAAGGTAGGAGGTCGCAGACGGAGGAACTCCGCCAGCCCCCACGAGACCGTGACCACCTCCGCATCCAGAGGCACCAGAGGGAGTGGAGGTGTTCTCGGCGATAACCTCCAACACCCTACGGTCCCTCCGAACGACATGCTCGATCTGCATGAGGACTTCCGCCATGGTCTGAGGAGGGGAAGCTCCTCATCGGGACTACCCTACCGATTCCGACCGCCACGTGTCCCACCACCATCCCGATTCACTAAGATGAGTTAGCTACAAGCCCGAGATAAAAGAAAGCAAAGAAATGCAAACTCAATAAAAGGGCTCAGAATAACCACCAAGAGTACAAGACCAAAATCACCAAATCGACTTCCCAAACGACTAACCCGTATGGAAGAACGAGTAATCGTGTGAGAAAACCCAAAATTTTCAGAACTAAATTCTAGCTCAAAACAGTCCAAAACCACTATGACAACCACCTAATAGAGTATAGGCATTAGCTAAACTCATATCACTTCTTACCCTTTCATTCCCACAAGTTTTAGTTGAATTTACCTCTCATTTCCTACCTTAATTACTCACCACTAGCTAGCTGTCCAGATCTCTTTCTCCAAGCTCTCATGGTTCTCCCAAACCCAAGTTAATCGATAGAGGCTAATTTTTGAAAGGAAGAGAGGAACAACTTTTTCAAACTTAAGTGAGAGTAAGGTGAGATGAGCAAGCTAAGACAGGTAAGGAGTAAAATCAGATAACTTACTTAAGTTTTCAGTAAACTATTTGAAAGTAAGTTTTCAAATATCCTAAAGCGACCAAGCTAGGGTTTCTATGGTCAAGATGGCTCGATACCAACTTTGTGAGGACTCGGAATATTTAACTAGTAACACTTAACCTCCAATTGGTTCTAGCATTACTAATTAAACATTCTAAGCCTCGATGGGCATATGTTTCCTGCACTGCAACATATGCACATCATCACAAAATTACACATCATTTCCATACAACATACGCTCACTAAGTCCAACAACGACATACATAAAGTAAAGTTATTACAAAAGAGAGCCGACTGCCAAATAGAACAATATACAAGAATGACAAATGAAGCAAAAGGTGCCATAAGATGGCTAGAACAAAAGTCGACCGGTTAGCCATACACCCACAAGGCAACCGATCGGCCGCTAAGCTAGTCGCCTCAAGCTACCACAACACACTCACAAAAGTGAGGCCCTCAGCTCACCTTCTTCCTCCGCAATGTAACAATTAAGCATAGCATCCGAGTACAAAGATTGTCTTTGTACCCGCAAGATCGACGTGTGGAATAGCAGACCTATTCATAAACTACATGCAAGCTTATTTAGGTGGAGGTTGTATGTCTCATTTTGCATAAAGCCAACTTTATTTGCAATAATGTAATACATGTAAAGGCAAGTTTGCAAATCTGCTTTTGTTATCAAAGTAGCGTAAGTAAAGGTACATACAAGTAGCCACTGAAGTGACTATCCCAATAGCCACCATTAACATAGCACTAATCCTCGATTCGCACTCACCCATCAAGTTTTAATTTAAAAGGTTGTAGTCTAACTCTTGAAAGACCTTGCCAAGCGTGTCCATAACCTAGACAAGGCTATTCGAATAGTTTTAACCTCGCAGGTGTACCAATGTACCCACACTTCGCACGCCATCAAGCCACAAGCACACTACAAGGTATGCTGCCCGCTAAGTCCTACGAGACATTTCCAATCTTGTGTATTAACTACGAGCCGCCATATGGATAGAAACCCATATGCTTACATTGCAAGTCGAAAGACAACAAATCCCATCACGGTGAAGTCTTTCTGACACTACAATGCTCCCAACACCATCCTCCTGCGACTCCTCGCGACTGAGCCAATACACGCCAAAGTACTAAGTCAAGAGAGGTCCCATACCTCTAATGTGGTTAGCACGCTAAAATGCTTGGTTTAGTGTAACAAGATGTTCGGTCCTTGTTGACCCTGCACCATTCCAAATACACCCAAAATCACACCATCATACCATTGTGCCCAAGTCTAAATCATTTTGTTTTCAGCTTTAGTTTTCATAAGTAGACATAGCACAAGGTGGAAATCATAATCATAATAAGTTTGATGTGATCAAGGTTATCGACAAGTCGATAACCGCCATTTCTACCGAACCTAAGCATGGCTAAGCAATTAATTCGCAACTACTAAGTGACAAGAGCCCATCCATGAACTCTAAATCACAGCAAGTAACCTAGGCTCATGGTAGTAGAGAATAAACATTTGCTAAGGAAATGCATCTACTAGGCCAACTATTAACACAAAATAGCAATGCATACATAGAATTTGTAATCAACATAAATACTTAAAATACTGGGATTAACATGATCAAACCGCTTGCCTTCTTGTCGTTGCTCAAATCTGTTGTGGAGGGTCGTTTCGGGATTACCGCAAATGTCGAACCCTAAGCGAAAGGCAAAAAGAACCAAGAACAACCAATAAGACTAGCAACACTTAACAAAAGAGCAAGCAAAAATTATCCAAATGCGACGAAACCTATACACAAGGTGAAATACGAATATACCAAGACATAGAAACTGGAAAAACCTAATTTGGATTTGTGGTGCAAAAGATATTACCTAAAACCCATTTTCTACCATAATTAGCACTCAAGCAAAACATTTTCTAGAAAGATTTTGAAGCTGAAATTTTTATGGTAGCTACCTACTGGTATAGAGGTAACCCATAAAAATTTCAGGTCATTTGGAGTTAAAATGATTTAGTTATGATTTTCCTAAGATGCAAAACTAGCATAATGCACTCTCGTAAATAAAACATGTGCAAAACCTATTTCACATTATAGTATGATAACAGAGGATTTCCTAACATCAAATTTCTATTTTTAGGATTCACATGGAATTACTGGTGTCTATTACATCATTAAATGAATTTTAAGTGCTACTAATAAGGTTAAATCTACTAACATATTTTTCTCAAATGATTTAGGCCTACCACCATTTTTAGATTAAAGTTTAGTTAATAACAAATTTATCAAAGTTAAAATCATACAATTCGCAGATATACGTAAAAGATATGCATTTTCCAAGTTTTAATACAATTCGAATATATAAAGATAGCGAAAAACAAGCTATAAAAGATTACGCATTTTCTACTACTGCATAGCTAAAAGCATTTTTATATTACACTTTAGTGATTTACAAATTTATTACAGCTTGGTTTCATGTAAAAGGATTTATCTTGAATTAGTTATGAATTTCTAAAGTTTTGATACAATTTTCAGCTGATAAATAAATACTTACAAAAATAAAACCAACCCAACCGAGATAATGACGTGGGACGCCGTGGGCGTTGATGCAATATCCAACGAGCCACACGACGGAGAAGAACAGACGCGCGCGATTCAACAGAGCTCACCGTTGGATCAAGATCCAACGGCTCACGAGGAAGGATGCAACCGACGGTGCGGTTGCCTTGGCCGCCACACCGAGATCTCAAGATGAACAAAGACGGAGAGCACTTCCGCTCGGAAGGTCCGACAGACGCATGATCGTGGCCGCAGATCAAGCGATGAGCGGCCAAGAATGACGAGGGAACCGGATGGTCCGAATGCATACAAGATCCGGGCCGCAGACGCAAAATGGACGGCGGTCCAAAATTGAAGTGCATTTAGAGTGCCGACACGCAATGCATGCCGCTGGATCGAGAGTCACACATGCGAGGTTTAACACACGTGCACAGTGCGCGCGGTCCCACCTGTCAGTGACTCAAAAAGGTAATTTCGGACACATTTATTGCTAACAATGATTAGCAATAAATAACCCAAAATCAGCCCTAATGACTTCTGGTTTTCGGTTTGAGCTTACGGGCCCACCTGGCAATGGGCCCGGGGGTTATTTCCGACAGCCAATAGTGCCGACACTTTAATTAACCCATGATTAGCATTAATGATGCCTAAACGCACGGATAAAAGCCAGCGGGTGATTTAAGGGGGCTGGACCCACATGTGAGTGAGACATTAGGCCAGATTAAGACACCATTAATGCTCTACTGATTGGCAATCATTAAACATTAAGTGTGTCCTAATTATCTGACGAAAATGGGAGCTTCTCAACTGACAAAACCCGAGTGGCTTTGCCGGCTTGTCGCCGCGACTCGGCCATGGGCGGCGCCACAAACTATCAAAATGGGTTCGCAATAGTGTCATGCGGACCCAATGGTGGTGACCTCGCCGTGGTGGAGGTTCGAAACGCCGGCGAGCCTGAAAACAAAGAAAGAGGCCGACACAAGAAAACACGAAAATAGCAAGATGCTCATTGCGTCCAAGGAAGCGAGTGCCATGACTTCTAGGGGCTATATAGGAGCTACCTTAACCGAGAGGAGCTCCAAAGATGGTCGGGAAGACTTGAACACGATGAAGTCCACCTGAGTCCAGAAGAAGATGAAGTGGAAGATGAGGTTCGAGCAAAATGAGTGGAACCAAATCATCACCACAGCTTCATTATAGCTCAAAGAGGCTCCAAAAGCAAATAATTGCAAAAAGAACCACTTACCGAAATGGAGAAGAAAGGGTGAAACCAATCGAAAATCTCCAAACTTAAAATTGAGCGATTCTGTGAATGCAACCCAAAATCAAGTTAGGGAAATACAAAGGAGGTTGAGGAGTTCAAAAGGGTGCAAGAAATGTTGAAGATAAACCATCGACACCAAGGCCGCCATTGGAGCTCTACGGCCAACAATGGTGCTTTGAGGGTGTGAGGTGGTTTAGCCGCCAAACACTAAGAAGGGCAAAGTGTGGTGCAAAGGAACACCGTAAGGAGCTAAGGGGCAATATAAAGGAAAGGGTTAGGTTACAAGCGCGAACATGAGCCCATGGTGAGCTCGGTTCATGGCGCGGTCATGGACCAAGAAATGATGGGAGCAAGTGAGACTCGACAATGGAGGAGAAAGCTCATTGCGCATTAAATGCCTTGCAGAGACGTTGACGAGGCACGCCGGTGACGCAACAAGCCCCCATGCTCTCCTTTTTCTCTCGCCATGAACGCTCGCGCGCACGGAGAAGCCGAGGAGGAAGAAGAATGAAAAAGAGAACGGTGGCCGTTGGATTGAAAATGGACGGTCCACGATTAAACGAAGTTCGCGGACATCCGATTGCTCGTGGATCTCGGGCGGTTGGATTGAGATCCAACGGTCCCAATTGATTAACGCAACCGAGGGTCCGAATGCTCACACGAACGTGGGCGAGCGATTTGAATCCAACGGCCGATATCGCACGCGCTTTAAAACACGGCTCGGTGCGCTTAGGTGGTCCAACCAAGTCAAGTGGCTCGGACTCGAGCCCGACTCAACCCAATGAATAGTGAAACCGGTTTTAGGTTTGACTGAGAGTCAAACAGTTTGATCGCCTCTAAAATATTCAAACAATTTCTAAAAATTGTGAAATTTTTCAGAGGGGTCACATACCTCCCAAGAACTTAGGAAAATATTCCTAAGATGATCACAACATTTGACAAGAATGTTTTTGAAGGAACAAGATTTGGATCAAAAGACTTGTGACTTTGCATTTCCATAAGTCTTGTACAATACTTGTCCAAGACACAAAGGAAATACATGATGTAAGAAAAAGTTTTAATTTCTACTCATTTTCTTACATTTGAAACACAAGCCCAAAATTTGGGATGTTACAACTCTCCCCCTTACAAGAATCTCGACCGAGATTCCGTTTACTCGAGAAGAAAGAAGGAAAATCTGCACGAAGGCGATCTTCTCGCTCCCAAGTTGCCTCATCTTCGTAATGGTTTGACCATCAACCTTAAGGAACTTGATGACACGGTTCCTTGTTCTCCGCTCGATTCCTCGAGAATACGAACAGGATGCTCGCGTAGGTCAAATCCTCTTGCACATCGAGAGCTTCCAACGGAGTTTCTCACGACACGAGGCACTTCTTCAGTGTGAAACATGGAACACATCATGCACACCTCAAGTGTAGCCAGTAGCTCCAATCTGCTTGCAATCGCCCAACTCTCTCGACGATGCGGTAAGGCCCAACATATCGAGGCCAACTTTCCTTGATGCCAAAGCGCGATGGCCTTTAAGGGTGAGACTTTGAGATACACAAAGTCATTGGGCTCAAAGCTCAACTCACGGCGACGACGATCCGCATAGCTCTTTTGCTCGGATCGGGCCGTGGCGCAGATGCTCGCGATCAATCGAACTTGACTCGGCCTCATTGATCGAATCGGGCGAAAATCGCCGCCACCGCCTCGACTGGGCCAATGGGTTTCGATCTCCTCCCATACAAAGCCTCAAATGGTGCCATGCCAAGATCGCCTGATAGCATTGTTGTAGGAGAACTCAAGAAATGGTAGGCATTTCTCCCACTTCTTCCCATAGGAAAGAACACAAGCACGGAGCATATCTTCCAACACTTGGTTGACTCGCTCCGTCGCCATCACCGAGGATGAAAGGTCAGATCAAATGAAGGCGGGTCCGTAGCCTCTGCGCACTATGCCAAAACCGCGAGGTGAAAAGTGCACCACGATCGGGAATAATCGCCTTCTGTACACCGTGAAGACTCACAATCCTCAAGACATAAAGTTCGCCAAAGGCCCCACACGGCCGCGTCTTGACGGGAAGGAAATGTGCCACTTTAGTCAACCTCACGATCACGACCCAAATAGCATCATTCCTTTGGACGAGCGGGCAACCCGGTGATGAAGTCCATGCCAACGAATCCCACTTCCACTCTAGCCGGCAAAGGCGAAGAAGACTGCGGACGCCGATGCTCGGCCTTCACACGACAAAGACACGCCGCACTCGGAACGAACTTGGCAATCTCACGCTTCATTCGGGTCCACCAGAACCTCTGACGAAAATCCTGATACATCTTGGTAGCCCCGGGGTGAATAGACAAAGGAGAATCATGGGCTTCGCGGAGAATCAAATTCCGCAATTCCATGACCTTAGGAACCACAAGACGCTGTCCAAACCACACAACGCCATGCTCGTCCTCTGAAAAGCACTTGGCTATCCCATCCTTGATGTTCTGCTTGATTTGGTTCACACCAACATCGGTTTGCTGTGCCGCCTTGATTTGGTCCACCAAGGTTGGTTGCACAACCAATGTAGCAAGAGAACCGTGCTCGATCAAACCCAAATTAAGGCGCTGGAATTCTGAAATGAGGGTAGGCTGCTGCTCTTGGAGCATCAACATGTTACAATACACCTTCCGACTGAGTGCATCTGCAACGACATTGGCCTTGCCCGGATGGTACTGAATACCCATGTCATAGTCCTTGATCAACTCCAACCATCTTCTTTGCCTGAGGTTCAGATCTGGCTGGGTGAACAAGTACTTCAAGCTCTTGTGGTCAGAATACACCTCACAACGGTTACCAATCAGATAATGCCGCCAAATCTTGAGTGCATGGACCACAGCAGCTAACTCCAAGTCATGAGTAGGATAGTTGAGTTCATGAGGCCTCAATTGCCGCGATGCATAGGCCACAACCTTGCCCTCCTGCATAAGAACACAACCAAGACCCTGACGAGAAGCATCACAATAGATATCAAAACTCTTGTGAATATCGGGAGAACAAGCACTGGGCTGAGGTCAACCGCTTCTTGAGTTCCTGAAACTCACATCACAAGCAAGTGGACCACTCAAATTTCTTGTCTTTCTTAAGCAATTCGGTCATAGGCTTCGCAATCTTGGAGAAATTCTCGATAAACGCGATAGTAGCCACCAAACCAAGAAAACTCCGCACATCGGTGACCGACTTGGGTGACCCCAAGATAGCACATCACCGACCTTGCTAGGATCTACAACACACCTCCTCGTTGAAAGAACATGGCCCAAGAATGCCACTTCCTTCAACTGAACTCGACTTGCTCGAATTTGGCATACAAATGGTGCTCACGCACTTGCCCAACACAAGCTTAAGATGCTCAAAGATGCTCTTCTTCATTCTTGGAGTAGATAAGGATATCATCGATGAATACCACCACAAACTTATCCAAATACTCCATGAATACCGAGTTCATAAGATTCATGAATAAAGCAGAGCATTAGTCAAACCAAAAGACATGACTGTACTCGTAAAGGCCATAACGAGTAGCAAAGGCCGCCTTAGGAATATCCTCGCCCGATCCTGACTTGATGATAGCCCAATCTCAAGTCAATCTTGAGAAGACTCGTGCTCGGTCAACCGATCGAAAAGATCATCAATACGGGGCAAAGGATACTTGTTCTTTACCATCACCTCATTGCTTGACGGTAATCAACACACATGCGCAAGGTCTTGTCCTTCTTCTTCACAAAGATAACTAGACAACCCCAAGGAGATGAGCTAGGACGGATAAAACCCTTCTCTTGCAGCTCACCCGATTGCTTCTTCACTCCTCCAACTCATTAGGAGGCATGCGTCACGGCCTCTTAGAAATAGGGCGATGCAGGGCAACAACTCGATCACAAACTCCGATCTCGAACAGAGGCATGCCGCAAGTCTTCAGAAAGACATCCGCGAAGTCGCACACGTTGGGGACGTCGTGAATATCCAATGCCGGCTTTGCTTCAAGGACATAAAGATGGGGCTCTCGAATCGTGGCGAAACCCAACCTGTTCACCAAGGATCGTGAGGTAGACAATCTTCCCGCACAATCGATTTGCCCCAAGTGTTGGGACAACCAATCCATGCCAAGAATCACATCCAAGCGCCGCGAGTCGAGCGGTGATGAGATTCGCCAAGAATCCCACTCCTTCGATGTGGATAGGAACATCCCAAGATACTTGGTCGCCTCTCATTTCCAACCCGAGAGCGAATGAGCAGTGGAATCCCCACAGAACACGGTGAAGTCCACAATCAACAAAGAAAAGACCTCGAAATAAAAGAATGCGAAGCTCCGAGTCAAATAAAATTGTAGCAGACGAAAATTAACAAGGAGCGCACCCAACACCACGCCGGGCGCCTCGTGCCTCCTCACCGAGATATGGTTGACTCGCCGCTCCCCAAGCCCGTGGTCTTCGGTGGGTGGGTGACCACTCCCCGCCCGTCCTCCATTAGGACGAGGGCCGCTCCAGTCTTCTTAGGACAACTACTCGCGTAGTGGCCCTTGTTGTGGCAGTAGAAGCAGGTGACGTCGGCCGCGGGGTTGCGGGGAACACCCTGCTGCTGGGTCGTAGGTGCACGCGACTGAGTCACGGCCTGCGGAGGACGTGGAGCTGGTGCTGAAGGCCTCGGCGGTGGTGAAGCCAAAGAACGGCCACCGTGCAGACCAACCCGGGACGAACGAGGCCACTGCGCGAGCATCACCGGGCCTCCCACTTGCGCTTGCGGGACTCGCCCAGCGCTCTCGCCTTGTGCTCGGCGATGATGGCCTTGTCCACCAAGGTCTGGAAGTCGGGGAAATCCACAATAGAGAGCTTATCCTGAAGCTCCTCAGACAAGCCCTCCATGAACTTCTCCTGCTTGGCCTCATCAGTGGCCACCTCAACAGGAGCGTACCTCGCCAAATGGTTGAACTCATGGAGGTACTCCGTCACAGATTTGCGCCCCTGTTTGAGCGCAAGGAACTCCTTCTTCTTCAGCTTCATCAGGCCTGCGGGGACATGGGCCCGACGAAAAGCTGACCGGAACTCCTCCCACGAGACCACGTGTCCCGCGGGCTGCATGGCGAGGAAATTCTCCCACCATGAGAGTGCCGCACCCTCCAGCTGATGGGATGCGAAAAGTGCCCGCTCGCCTCGACATCGAGCAACGTTGAGCTTCGCTCAATCGACGCGCAGCCGCCGTCTGCGCCCAAGGATCCTCGACCGGAGAAGGTAGGAGGCTCGCGACGGAGGAACTCCGCCATCCCCAGAGATCGGTGACCACCTCCAGATCCAGAGGCACCAGAGGGAGTGGAGGTGTTCCTGGCGATAACCTCCAACACCCTACGGTCCTCCGAACGATTGCGTTCGATCTGCATGAGGACTTCCGCCATGGTCGGAGGAGGGGGAAGCTCCTCATCGGGACTACCCGGCTGATTCCGACCGCTACGTGTCCCACCAGCCATCCTGATTCACTAAGATGAGTTAGCTACAAGCCCGAGATAAAAAGAAAGCAAAGAAATGCAAACTCAATAAAAAGGGCTCAGGAATAACCACCAAGAGTACAAGACCAAAAATCACCAAATCGACTTCCTGAAACGACTAACCCGTATGGAAGAACGAGTAATCGTGTGAGAAACCCCAAAATTTTCAGAACTAAATTCTAGCTCAAAACAGTCCAAAAACCACGGTACAACCACCTAATAGAGTATAGGCATTAGCTAAACTCATATCACTTCTTACCCTTTCATTCCCACAAGTTTTAGTTGAATTTACCTCTCATTTCCTACCTTAATTACTCACCACTAGCTAGCTGTCCAGATCTCTTTCTCCAAGCTCTCATGGTTCTCCCAAACCCAAGTTAATCGATAGAGGCTAATTTTTGAAAGGAAGAGAGGAACAACTTTTTCAAACTTAAGTGAGAGTAAGGTGAGATGAGCAAGCTAAGACAGGTAAGGAGTAAAATCGATAACTTACTTAAGTTTTAAAAACTATTTGAAAGTAAGTTTTCAAATATCCTAAAGGCGACCAAGCTAGGGTTTCTCACGGTCAAGATGGCTCGATACCAACTTTGTGAGGACCGGAATATTTAACTAGTAACACTTAACCTCCAATTGGTTCTAGCATTACTAATTAAACATTCTAAGCCTCGATGGGCATATGTTTCCTGCATTGCAACATATGCACATCATCACAAAATTACACATCATTTGCATACAACATACGTCACTAAGTCCAACAACGACATACATAAAGTAAAGTTATTACAAAAGAGAGCCGACCGCCAAATAGAACAATATACAAGAATGACAATGAAGCAAAAGGTGCCATAAGATGGCTAGAACAAAAGTCGGCCAGGTTAGCCATACACCCACAAGGCAACCGATCGGGCCGCTAAGCTAGTCGCCCATAAGCTACCACAACACACTCACAAAAGTGAGGCCCTCGTGCTCACCTTCTTCCTCTCGCAATGAACAATTAAGCATAGCATCCGAGTACAAAGATTGTCTTTGTACCCGCAAGATCGACGTGTGGAATAGCAGACCTATTCATAAACTACATGCAAGCTTATTTAGGTGGAGGTTGTATGTCTCATTTGCATAAAGCCAACTTTATTTGCAATAATGTAATACATGTAAAGGCAAGTTTGCAAATCTGTTTTGTTATCAAAGTAGCAGTAAGTAAAGGTACATACAAGTAGCCACATGGAAGTGACTATCCCAATAGCCACCACAACATAGCACGAATCCCTGATTCGTACCACCCATCAAGTTTTAATTTAAAAGGTTGTAGTCTAACTCTTGAAAGACCTTGCCAAGCGTGTCCATAACCTAGACAAGGCTATTCGAATAGTTTTAACCCCGCAGGGTGTACCAATGTACCCACACTTCGCATCGCCTTCAAGCCACAAGCACACTACCGAAGGTATGCCGCCCGCTAAGTCCTACGAGACATTTCCAATCTTGTGTATTAACTACGAGCCGCTCATATGGATAGAAACCCATATGCTTACATTGCAAGCCGAAAGACAACAAATCCCATCACTGTGAAGTCTTTCTGACACTACAATGCTCCCAACACCATCCTCCTGCGACTCCTCGCGACTCGGAGCCAATACACGCCAAAGTACTAAGTCAAGAGAGGTCCCATACCCTCTAATGTGGTTAGCACGCTAAAATGCTTGGTTTAGTGTAACAAGATGTTCGGTCCTTGTTGACCCGGCACCATTCCACCACACCCAAAAATCACACCATCATACCATTGTGCCCAAGTCTAAATCATTTTGTTTTCAGTTTTAGTTTTCATAAGTAGACATAGCACAAGGTGGAAATCATAATCATAATAAGTTTGATGTGATCAAGGTTATCGACAAGTCGATAACCGCCCATTTCTACCGGCTAAGCATGGCTAAGCAATTAATTCGCAACTACTAAGTGACAAGAGCCCATCCATGAACTCTAAATCACAGCAAGTAACCTAGGCTCATGGTAGTAGAGAATAAACATTTGCTAAGGAAATGCATCTACTAGGCCAACTATTAACACAAAATAGCAATGCATACATAGAATTTGTAATCAACATAAATACTTAAAATACTGGGATTAACATGATCAAACCGCTTGCCTTCTTGCCGTTGCTCAAATCTGTTGTGGAGGGTCGTTTCTGGGATTACCGCAAATGTCGAACCCTAAGCGAAAGGCAAAAGAACCAAGAACAACCAATAAGACTAGTAACACTTAACAAAAGAGCAAGCAAAATTATCCAAATGCGACTAAACCTATACACAAGGTGAAATACGAATATACCAAGACATAGAAACTGAAAACCTAATTTGGATTTGTGGTGCAAAAGATATTACCTAAAAACCCATTTTCTACCATAATTAGCACTGAAGCAAAACATTTTCTAGAAAGATTTTGAAGCTGAAATTTTTATGGTAGCTACCTACTGGTATAGAGGTAACCCATAAAAATTTCAGGTCATTTGAAGTTAAAATGATTTAGTTATGATTTTCCTAAGATGCAAAACTAGCATAATGCACTCTCCAAAATAAAAACATGTGCAAAACCTATTTCACATTATAGTATGATAACAGAGGGATTTCCTAACATCAAATTTCTATTTTTAGGATTCACATGGAATTACTGTGTCTATTACATCATTAAATGAATTTTTAAGTGCTACTAATAAGGTTAAATCTACTAACATATTTTTCTCAAATGATTTAGGCCTACCACCATTTTTAGATTAAAGTTTAGTTAATAACAAATTTATCAAAGTTAAAATCATACAATTACAGATATACTGTAAAAGATATGCATTTTCCAAGTTTTAATACAATTCGAATATATAAAGATAGCGAAAAACAAGCTATAAAAGATTACAGAATTTTCTACTACTGTACATAGCTAAAAGCATTTTTATATTACACTTTAGTGATTTACAAATTTATTACGATTGGTTTCATGTAAAAGGATTTATCTTGAATTAGTTATGAATTTCTAAAGTTTTGATACAATTTTCAGTTGATAAATAAATACTTACAGAAATAAAAACCAACCCAACCGGAGATAAATGACGTGGACGCTCGTGGGCCGTTGATGCAATATCCAACGAGCCACACGCACGGAGAACAGCGTACGCGCGCGATTCAACAGGAGCTCACCGTTGGATCAAGATCCAACGGCTCACGAGGAAGGATGCAACCGGACGGCAAGCGGTTGCCTTGGCCGCCACACCGTAGATCTCAAGATGAACAAAGACGGAGAGCACTTCCGTCGGAAGGTCCGATTGCACGCATGATCGTGGCCGCAGATCAAGCGATGGACGGCCAAGAATGACGAGGGAACCGGATGGTCCGAATGCATACAAGATCTGGGCCGCAGATCGCAAAATGGACGGCGGTCCAAAATTGAAGTGCATTTAGGAGTGCTGACACGTGGGGCCGCATGCCAGTGACTGAGAGTCACACATGCGAGGTTTAACACACGTGCACAGTGCGCGCGGTCCCACCTGTCAGTGACTCAAAAAGGTAATTTCGGACACATTTATTGCTAACAATGATTAGCAATAAATAACCCAAAATCTGTGATACCTCGAGTTTCGATTAGAGAGATTATTTAATCGGGTGAGGGAATTGATTAAACAAAATAAAAAAAGGGGTTTTCGGAGAACCCGGCCTCCGGCCAGCTAAGACGGCCGAGTGGCGCCCACTGGTGGGCCAAGAAGGGCGGCGCCAAGGCCCAAGCCCATGCGCCTCCCCCTTAACCCTAGGCCGGCCACCCCTTTTCCTCTCTCTCCCCCCTCAAGCCGCCACCCTCTCTCCCTCCCCTTGCCGCCACCCCTCTCCACCTTCCCTCCTACCTTAGGCCCCTTGCCTTGATGCCTCCGGTTGCCGACCAACGCGAAGAGAGGAGATGTAGATCATGGGCTGCCATCAAATCGAGATGGAGGAAGAGGAGGTGGGAGAAGATCGTCTTCGTGGGGGAATTTGATCAGCGTCATCCTGAGGGTCTCCAATGGTAACGCGATGTTTCCCCGCCATTTGATTAAGATTAGATGCGAAATCGATTAAGATTGGTTGGATTAAATTACTGCTACTACAAATTCAATTCTGTCCAGTTTCTTGCGCGGCCTGTTTCGTATGCTTAGAGGCAGAATTAGGGATTTTGATCTCCTAGAGTTATTTAGAGGATGCTCTTAGCTTTCGGTGGCCGCCAAGATCACCTCATTCCGACTTTCGAGTCAAAAGTTATGATAGATTTACTATCTGCTGTCCAGAATCCTGACGAGAATTAGCAGTCTCTGTATAGGTTGATATTTGGCCTAGTTAGAGGGTGATTCAGAGGTCTTGCCCATAACAAATTTTGAAGGTGATATCACTAGATTTCAGGATTGATAAAGAACACCTCATTTGGATTTATAGATCAAAAGTTATGCACTTTTCTTTGTGACTGTCCAGATTGTATGCCAGTCTGTCCAGTTTGTATGTCGTTTCTATCTTTAATTTTGACCCGTGTGCCACTTTTTGTTAAAGACAATATATGAATGTCGTGCCAACTAGGTTATTGTAGATAATTTCATAACCTTTTCAGATTGTTAAAGAACGTCCAATTTGGAGTTGTACAACAAAAGTTATGGATATTTTAATTTAGCCGATATTTCTGTCTATTAATTCAGTCAACAGATTTGAGCCGTGGGCCAAGTTTTATTAGAGGCAAAATCTGAACTTTTGCCCAACCAGAGTATTGTAGATATGTCAGTTAAGAATCCATGGAAATTGGTCTCACCTCATTCCGAGTTCCAGACCAATAGATATGTCAATTACCGTGCTGCTGTCCAGAATTAAGTTATGTCAGAAATTGTTGATTTCATTTTAAGTTTTGTATTAATGACTAGAGTCATCGGGAAGCGATGTTTAGCATCGATTAGTAGTGTTGGGTATATTATGTCCTTATTGAAATTATTTTACTTGTTTAGGAGGTGAAGCCTCGGGTTTAGGAGTATCACCTTTGCCGACTAACGCGTCGCATCGTGGAAGGCAAGTACATTGCCACCCTTAATGATTGTGATTGATGAATGTTTATATGGTCATGCCGTGACTTGGTATGATACGAGAGAAGATGGATTGTCTATGTTCTTTCATATGTGTTGAATCCATGTTTTGTTATCATGTCTTTCAATATTCGTATTTCATTCTATGCATTCATTATGCATGTTTCATCCACGAAAGTGGATTGCAAGTCCCACCATTCCAATGTGGCGGTGTTGACATTGTCATGTCCCGTCCACGGAGTGGATTTGAAAGACCCATTAATTCCAGAATGGGCATGTAAGACCCATTAACTCCAAGATGGGCAATGTTGGACACCCGTATGAAACGTTCTTCATACGGGAAGTGGATCCCCGCATTTTTGTTAAGATGCGGGCTTGAGTGAACACCGACGGGTGTTTCACCGCTATACCGATATATGCATGTGTGCGAGTCCATTCCTTTGATTTTGAGCATTCATATCATGTTTTCATTTGTAATCGGTTGTGATGTGATCGAACCCGATGATGAGTTTGTCTTATTCATATTGAATGATTATCTTATTGATAATCTGTACTTGCCGAGTCATGGACTCACTCTTGCGTTGTTTGTTTATTTTAGGTAACCCCGATGTTAGCTCTTGGGAGGAGTAGACACGCACTACTTGTTCACAACATCAAATTCATGTTCAAGTCTAAATTTTAGTTCCATATTTCATTCGTTAACGATGAACTGTAATAATTAAATTATAATTGGAGAAGGAAGGATACCTTCTCCACGGATGTTGATTTATTACTGCGTGAACCTTCTTTATTGATGTTCGATATTAAATAACTTAGAAGGTGAAGGAAGGATACCTCCACCATGTCCTATTTATCTTAATGTCATCTTTAGTTGATATACTTGTTTCAAGTTTTCCGCATTATGGATGTATGTTAGATGTTTTAGGTGACATCTTGGCTTCCTGATAGCCGTGTGTTACTGATTGGTATCGAGCGGGCTTTAGGTCCGTGGTAATTAAGTTATTAAAATGACACACTTGTACGATGGGTGGGGTTGGAAAATTGCATTGCTTCCGCAATATCTGTTATTATGTTTCATTTTGTTGAGAAATTGTTGAGTTGTTTCTGTACTATCATCCTTGTTGGTAATATATGATCTGCTATGATATTCAATATCTATGAACTAATACTATGATTGTCGTGAGATGATCCTATATATTCATAATTGAGTATTTCGGTGAGGCGTGATGTTATCAAATGATAAGAAGTGGAGGTCGTGGTTGTTACTGCAGATTCACGAGTTACACCACTGTTCGCAGAACGTGGTTAGAGGAGTAGTTACCCCGAGTACCATAGTTTCAGGTGTTAAGCGTGAGTTGCTTTAGAAAGTTGTTCTCTTTCTTGATTTCGGAATTTGGCAATTCTTGTCCTGTGGTGGTTGATGAACTTCTCCGGGATTTGTGGTCCATGATAGTTATGGTTTTCCATAGATCCCTCTTGGTTCTCTGAAACAAATATTGCCTTTCAACTGTTGAGTTGTTTCTACTACTTGTGATCGTTGTCAATTGGCAAGATTGATGTTTTCATGGTTACTCCTTTCTCATTACAAAAGAATGACTCATTTACTCGTTTGATAGCTTGGTTAGTGAGAGTTTCCCGCTATAAGTTCGTTTGCATGGGAAAGCTTTGGTTGTATGTGTTTCTTTTGGATTACTTCGAGCGTTGAGGTTTGAAGTCTCTCTTTTGCTGAAGTAAAGTGTTAGAATCCTTTTGTGGTGTCTTGCCATGCTTAAATTGAGAATTTATAACTAAACGAATAAATTGTTACGATATGAGTTACCAAGTCGGGTTATTAGCATGGTGCAAATCAATTATTATTAACTACTATCCATGAAAGTGAAATTGATTAATTTGAAATGTCCTTGTATTTGATTCATGGGTATGTTAAATAAAAACTGTCAATATCTATTCAGAACTTATAGATCTTACATAAGAGTTAGATTTATCTATTTCCTGGTATGCTAAAATTGTTGAAACTTGTATAAAGTACCAGATGGGTGCTGGTGTATCGACTCATGAAATCTTGTTTATAGGAAATTATGTTAGTGAATCTTTAATCATGTTTTGAAATGATTTCTGAACAAAGGTGAAATGTGAATCTATGTTTATATATGGTTATGTGATTGCAAATGGAATTAGTACCGTATGTATACGCGTGATTAGTACAATCATCGATTGTTAATAATCGCTGAAGAAGGTGTTGAGCAACACCAACAGTTGAGTAGATGAATTTCGTAAGTAGTCTTTGATAGCGTGCCTTGTGATATTGTTATTGCTTAGCATAATCTTGTTATGATAAATTTGTTTCAACCTTGTGGTTCGTGTTCCCTTTGGGAAGTTTTAGGATGGAGTAATAAAGTTTGACGATTCTTGGTACTAGTGTATGTTGTCGATGTTATTAAATCGTCAAAATGTGAGAATAAGGTTAATTCTCGTAGTAATTTGATCACCTATGGTGATATTCTCTAAATGATCAAATTTCAAGTTTTATGTTCATGATCTTTTGAGGGTTCAGGCTTTTATGTAGTAAATGAAGTTTATCGAGTCACGTTATGTTGCAAAGTTATAATGGTTCTTGATGATGTAAGTGCTTGATTTTGAATACTTATTTGCTCTTATCTCATAAGGTTCGATATTCTCTTCTTGTGAGGCTTATGCGTTCAACTGTGGACTCGCTTATGTTCTGTGAGTTCATTGCTTAATTGGTTTCTTATCTTGGTCCCATGTTCAAAGTGAGTGGTGGATGAGTTTTTCTAGTTGGTGAAAATCGTTTCCATTTGTCTCTTCTTTTGAGAAAGAATCAACTCATTCTTTTCACGTGGGTCTTTCGAAGTGTTTTCTAATTGTTGTTGTGAGAATTGAAGTTAATATCGTTTAGATGAGAATATTTCAAGTTTAGCTTTCGTGATATTTTCTTTGAGCTTTTGAATAAGCTGGTAGCTGAAATTATTTTAAATAAATTGAAGTATTGAATTGCCTTGTTGCTTCTTAAGAGATTCATGTGATTGAATCTTAAAGGATTTTTGGTTTGAGTTGGCAACGTGAAGTGGAATGAAAGAAAAATTATATTGGTTTCCTTTAAGAGGAGAATAATCACTTGCTTTTCATGAAATCCGTAATTGGAAATGTTTGAGTTTGGTGGCTGAGATTATTTGGATCTCATGTTTCTTGTGTACTTGAACTGTTCTGAGGAAATATGACATGTTGAAGAATTGTATTTGGTTCTTAATTAGTCTGTGTGGTTTGGACTAAAGACCTTATCTTGTTCGTTGTGGCAAAGCAATGTTAGTCAAAGAATTAATTTTAATGTTAAAGGAAAGAGTGCAGAGGGAATATTTGAGAACTTGAGTCAAGTTTTGTAACTGTAGTTATTTGAATTATTCATAAATTTTTGCTCTTTTCACTCAAGAGATGTCGAGTTCCAATCGCAATGTCATTTTCTTATTGGTTGTTATTTGCTATTTCCATTTCGAGGTGATCGTGCCCTCCGTTTGTGAACTCAACTTTCGTTTTCCCGGATCTTTATTACAGTTATTTCTTTTGGTCTCGTGCTCACTTTGTGAGCGACAACATTTTCTGTGTGGTGAAAGTTGTTCTTGTTCGCCTCTTTCTTTTGAGAAAGGATCAACCGCTTTGTCTTTGTAAGTTTTACAACTCGTAAGTTGTTGTTTGTTTGGTGGTGGTTAAGTGATTGTAGGGGTGAGATTTTGCTACCCGACTATTGGAGGAGTAATAGAAGATGAGTTGGTTTTGACCGATCCTCTTGGAGGAAGTTGATTCGATGGAATGTATGGTTTCAAGTAAAATTGTTTATTGTTCGACTAAGTAGGACCTATGATATAGTGTAGTTCCAGAACTTTGGTTCATGTTGAAATGTTGGGGATTATCAAATGTATGGAAATCGTAATCAATTTTATAGAGTAACACTATTGAAAGTATCGCGATGTTGTATGAGTGATTCCTGATGAGGTCAATGAGTGAGTATGTCGGAATTGTGGGGATCTTAGAGATTTAAGCTGATGATTTCATTATTTGTTATAAGAGGAATTCGTTGTAGAGGTCTTGGAGGTTAAGTCTGGGCTTTCCATTGTCATGTTAGACTTTTGGTCGCCCAAAGATTTGTGTGTAGAGGAGATAGAACATTGGAGTATCCTAAGTAGTGGAATGATTGTCAATAGAACCCTTCTGATGTAGTTCATGAGCGGGTGTACTGAGGATTCTGATGTGTTATTCCTGAAAGTTGGAGGTGATGAGATTGCATGGGTTTTTGAGGTGCTTTGGTGCCTTCTATCAAATTAATGTCATCGATTGAATGAGTTGCCTAGAGCATTGATGGAATCAATAGAGTCTCTCCACAAAGGTGTGGATGATGTACTTCGGTTTAAGCCTAATTTGAGGATGTTAAATTAAGAGGTTTGAGCCCTGTGGTATGCGATGAATTCGAATTCCAAGGTCTGAGAGAAATTTTATTCCTAAGAGAGGACTTGAGAAAAGGATGTTTCCTTGGGTATTGAAGCGTTTATTGATACTCATTTGAGCTTTGTGTTGTTGGTCGTGTCTTCGCAATGTGAGTTGGTGTTGTGTTGGCATGTTTGCTTCTTTCCAATTCGAGACAAAACAAAAGAAGTATTTGGTTTGAGCATTCAAGTGATCTCCTTTGGCTTTCGTGACGTTTATTATAATTTTTCCACTTGGAAAGTGGAAAGGTTTTCTTGATGAAATTCTAATTTCTGGATTTTACTCTTCAGTACTCAGTTGGTAACGTCTAGTTGTGACGTGAATCTTTCTTAATCAGTTATGTTTTGTCGGTAAAAGAGTTTGCTTAAAGAGTTTTCGATCGTGTGTTTCCAGTGAAAGGAGGTGATCCTTGTTTTCAGTGAAGAGTTCAATTAAGAAGCGGAATAAGAGTTCCGTGTTCTTTGTGCTTGTCGTGTGGTTCGGTATCAATGGGAAGATTAACCCCAGGTACATTGGGTTGTTTTCGCTAGTTGGCGTATCGCCATGACTGTCTCGAGTCCATGCGCGGAGTACGTAACGTCTTGTTTGTTCTCGTGTTGAGTGAGTACCTGAGAGATCCAGAGGTTGAGATTTCGTTTGCGCCGTTGACCATCGAGTGAGATCTTACCTTCGAGTCTTGTCCAATAATTGTACCTGGAAATGTTGGGTTGGGGGTTAGACCAGACGTTGTTTCACGTCTTTGTGTTGTGGTCCTCAATCCGAGAGAGAGCTACTTGGGAAGTTGGAGTTTCGCATGCTTGAGCATTTGCGGTGTGGTTAGCGGCAGCACGTGGTTACCGTCGTTAGTTCCTAGTTGTGGTTGTTCTTTCGCATAGATCGGCACTTAGATTCGAGGTCGAATCTGTTAAGGGGGTAGAATGTGATACCTCGAGTTTCGATTAGAGATTATTTAATCGGGTGAGGGAATTGATTAAACAAAATAAAAAAGGGGTTTTGGAGAACTGGGCCTCGGCCAGGCTAAGACGGCCGAGTGGCTGCCGGGTGGGCCAAGAAGGGAGGCCCAAGGCCCAAGCCCATGCGCCCCTCCCTTAACCTAGGCAGCCACCCCTTTTCCTCTCTCTCCCCTCAAGCCGCCACCCTCTCTCCTCCCTTGCCGCCACCCCTCCACCTTCCCTCCTACCTTAGGCGCCTCCACCTCCCTTGAGCTCCCCTGCTGGTGGTGTCGCCCCCTTGCCTTGATGCCTCGGTTGCCGACCAACGCGAAGAGAGGAGATGTAGATCATGGGCTGCCATCAAATCGAGATGGAGGAAGAGGAGGTGGGAGAAGATCGTCTTCGTGGGGGAATTTGATCAGCGTCATCCTGAGGGTCTCCAATGGTAACGCGATGTTTCCCCGCCATTTGATTAAGATTAGATGCAAAATCGATTAAGATTGGTTGGATTAAATTACTGCTACTACAAATTCAATTCTGTCCAGTTTCTTGCGCGGCCTGTTTCGTATGCTTAGAGGCAGAATTAGGGATTTTGATCTCCTAGAGTTATTTAGAGGATGCTCTTAGCTTTCGGTGGCCGCCAAGATCACCTCATTCCGACTTTCGAGTCAAAAGTTATGATAGATTTACTATCTGCTGTCCAAAATCCTGACGAGAATTAGCAGTCTCTGTATAGGTTGATATTTGGCCTAGTTAGAGGGTGATTCAGAGGTCTTGCCCATAACAAATTTTGAAGGTGATATCACTAGCTTTCAGGATTGATAAAGAACACCTAATTTGGATTTATAGATCAAAAGTTATGCACTTTTCTTTGTGACTGTCCAGATTGTATGTCAGTCTGTCCAGTTTGTATGTCAGTTTCTATCTTTAATTTTGACCCGTGTGCCACTTTTTGTTAAAGACAATATATGAATGTCGTGCCAACTAGGTTATTGTAGATAATTTTATAACCTTTTCAGATTGTTAAAGAACGTCCAATTTGGAGTTGTACAACAAAAGTTATGGATATTTTAATTTAGCCGATATTTCTGTCTATTAATTCAGTCAACAGATTTGAGCCGTGGGCCAAGTTTTATTAGAGGCAAAATCTGAACTTTTGCCCAACCAGAGTATTGTAGATATGTCAGTTAAGAATCCATGGAAATTGGTCTCACCTCATTCCGAGTTCCAGACCAATAGATATGTCAATTACCGTGCTGCTGTCCAGAATTAAGTTATGTCAGAAATTGTTGATTTCATTTTAAGTTTTGTATTAATGACTAGAGTCATCGAGAAGCGTGTTTAGCATCGATTAGTAGTGTTGGGTATATTATGTCCTTATTGAAATTATTTTACTTGTTTAGGAGGTGAAGCCTCGGGTTTAGGAGTATCACCTTTGCCGACTAACGCGTCGCATCGTGGAAGGCAAGTACATTGCCACCCTTAATGATTGTGATTGATGAATGTTTATATGGTCATCTTTGTGACTTGGTATGATACGAGAGAAGATGGATTGTCTATGTTCTTTCATATGTGTTGAATCCATGTTTTGTTATCATGTCTTTCAATATTCGTATTTCATTCTATGCATTCATTATGCATGTTTCATCCACGAAAGTGGATTGCAAGTCCCACCATTCCAATGTGGGCAGTGTTGGACATTGTCATGTCCCGTCCACGGAGTGGATTTGAAAGACCCATTAATTCCAGAATGGGCATGTAAGACCCATTAACTCCAAGATGGGCAATGTTGGACACCCGTATGAAACGTTCTTCATACGGAAGTGGATCCCGCATTTTTGTTAAGATGCGGGCTTGAGTGAACACCGACGGGTGTTTCACCGCTATACCGATATATGCATGTGTGCGTCCATTCCTTTGATTTTGAGCATTCATATCATGTTTTCATTTGTAATCGGTTGTGATGTGATCGAACCCGATGATGAGTTTGTCTTATTCATATTGAATGATTATCTTATTGATAATCGCATTTGCTTGAGTCATGGACTCACTCTTGCGTTGTTTGTTTATTTTAGGTAACCCCTGATGTTGGCTCTTGGGAGGGAGTAGACACGCACTACTTGTTCACAACATCAAATTCATGTTCAAGTCTAAATTTTAGTTCCATATTTCATTCGTTAACGATGAACTGTAATAATTAAATTATAATTGGAGAAGGAAGGATACCTTCTCCACCTGGATGTTGATTTATTACTACGTGTGAACCTTCTTTATTGATGTTCAGTATTAAATAACTTAGAAGGTGAAGGAAGGATACCTCCACCATGTCCTATTTATCTTAATGCTGTCTTTAGTTGATATACTTGTTTCAAGTTCTTCCGCATTATGGATGTATGTTAGATGTTTTAGGTGACATCTTGGCTTCCGGATAGCCAGGGTGTTACAAAATCAGCCCTAATGACTTCTGGTTTTCGGTTTTGAGCTTATGGGCCCACCTGGCAGTGGCACAGGGGGTTATTTCCGACAGCCAATAGTGCCGACACTTTAATTAACCCATGATTAGCATTAATGATGCCTAAACGCACGGATAAAAGCCAGCGGGTGATTTAAGGGGGCTGGACCCACATGTCAGTGAGACATTAGGCCAGATTAAGACACCATTAATGCTCTACTGATTGGCAATCATTAAACATTAAGTGTGTCCTAATTATCTGACGAAAATGGGAGCTTCTCAACTGACAAAACCCGAGTGGCTTTGCCGGCTTGTCGCCGGCGACTCCGGTCGCGGCGGCGCCCACAAACTATCAAAATGGGTTCGCAATAGTGCTGCGGACCCAATGGTGGTGACCTCGCCGCGGTGGAAGTGCAGAACGCCGCGGCCGGAAAACAAAGAAAGAGGCCGACACGGCAAAACACGAAAATAGCAAGATGCTCCAGCGCGGTCCAAGGAAGCGAGTGCCATGACTTCTAGGGGCTATATAGGAGCTACCTTAACCGAGAGGAGCTCCAAAGATGGTCGGGAAGACTTGAACACGATGAAGTCCACCGAGCCAAGAAGATGAAGTGGAAGATGAGGTTCGAGCAAAATGAGTGGAACCAAATCATCACCACAGCTTCATTATAGCTCAAAGAGGCTCCAAAGCAAATAATTGCAATAAGAACCACTTACTGGAGTGGAGAAGAAAGGGGTGAAACCAACCGAAAATCTCCAAACTTAAAATTGAGCGATTCCTGTGAATGCAACCCAAAATCAAGTTAGGGGAAATACAAAGGAGGTTGAGGAGTTCAAAAGGGTGCAAGAAATGTTGAAGATAAACCACTGGACACCAAGGCCGCCATTGGAGCTCTATGGCCAACAATGGTGCTTTGAGGGTGTGAGGTGGTTTAGCCGCTCAAACACTAAGAAGGGCAAAGTGTGGTGCAAAGGAACACCAGAAGGAGCTAAGGGGCAATATAAAGGGAAAGGGTTAGGGTTACAAGCGCGAACATGAGCCCATGGTGAGCTCGGTTCATGGCGCGGTCATGGACCAAGAAATGATGGGAGCAAGTGAGACTCGGGACAATGGAGGAGAAAGCCTGTTGCGCATTAAATGCCTTGCAGAGAGACGTTGACGAGGCACGCTCGAAGTGACGCAACAAGCCCCCCATGCTCTCCCTTTTTCTCTGCCATGAACGCCCGCGCGCACGGAGAAGCCGAGGAGGAAGAAGAACAGAAAAGAGAACGGTGGCCGTTGGATTGAAAATGGACGGTCACGATTAAACGAGTTCGCCGGACAGTCCGATTGCTCTCAGGGATCTGGACGGTTGGATTGAGATCCAACGGTCCCAATTGATTAACGCAACCGGAGGGTCCGAATGCTCACACGAACGTGGGCCGAGCGATTTGAATCCAACGGCTGATATCGCACGCGCGTTTTAAAACACGGCTCGGTGCAGTTAGGTGGTCCAACCAAGTCAAGTGGCTCGGACTCGAGCCCGACTCGAACCCAATGAATAGTGAAACTGGTTTTAGGTTGGACTGAGAGTCAAACAGGTTTGACTGCCCTCTAAAATATTCAAACAATTTCTAAAAATTGTGAAATTTTTCAAAGGGGTCACATACCCTCCCAAGAACTTAGGAAAAATATTCCCAGAAGATGATCACAACATTTGACAAGAATGTTTTTGAAGGAACAAGATTTGGATCAAAAGACTTGTGACTTTGCATTTCCATAAGTCTTGTACAATACTTGTCCAGTACACAAAGGAAATACATGATGTAAGAAAAAGTTTTAATTTCTACTCATTTTCTTACATTTGAAACACAAGCCCAAAATTTGGGATGTTACATTGCATATGAGAAGTTCTATCGTTGATCTCCTTTACATGGATGCTGATGTTATAGTTTCTTTATGTACTTGCTGAGTCAATGGACTCACTCTTGCTTTTATTGTTGTTTTAGGTACCCGAGCCAAGAACGACATGCATGGGTGGAAGTAGTACTGCTAGTCACACACATGCCACATGAACTAAATAAAGTTGAATGGTCTTCAGATCGTAATTGTTTTTAGTAAATGGGCGAGATGCTCAAAGGTTTATTATAGCTTGTGTCTTGAGGTGGTTTAAGTGTAATAATGATGAGTAGTGGAACTTTATACTTCACTGAATTGCTGGAAATGTAGCATATCTTTGATTATCTTTTGATGTCTCTAGATGGTAGTTTGGTTAATTTATGATTCATTTGAATGTTGGAACCTCCGTGTAATTAACTTTACAAGGGAGGTTCTGCCGAAATTTATTAAGTTTGTTTTGTTTAGAATTAGTAGGGTTTGTTTAGTAGCATTCCAGGCTCATGTTGGGCTGGGGTGTTACAGTTGGTATCAGAGCGGGCTTTAGGTCCATGGTAGTTGAAATATTAAATTGACACACTGTGCACAGTAGGTGGGTTGGGTTTTTGCATTGCATATACGCTCCTGTTATGTTGTATTGTTGATCTCTGTCATGATCTAATATATCTATGATATAATACTATTGTTATCTTGTGTGGGGTTAACCCACGTTTGAGAGGTTGTGGTCGTGGTTGTGACCTTGGGCTTTACCAGGCTACACCACCATTCACGGTATAAGAATAGTGAAGTGCTACCTCGGATATCTTAGTACAAGTGTGGTTAGCGAGAATCTTCAGAAGAGTTGTTCTCTCTCTTGGGTTTAAATTTGGTTACTCTTATCCAGTTGTGATTGATGTTTTCTCCTGGGTTATTGGTTTATTGCGGTTGACGAGTTGTCTTGAAAAATGTTGGTGTGTTTCCATTTGCTTAATTGTTCCATAAAGTAATCGTTGCTCTTCCGATCAATGGGTTCTTCTTGCGGTTGGTGAACTTGGTTGATTGTCAAGTTTGATCTTTACATTGGAATTGTGTCTTTCGTTAGAAATCTTGACCCGCTTATTTGCTTGATGATTTGGGCTATGAACATTTCCTATTGCAAGACCTTTAGTACGTGGAGGATTTGACTTTATGTAGCTCTTTTTGGGTATGATGAGTGTTGAAGTTTATTGGTTCGATTTTATTAAACAAGATGTTCAACTCTTTAGCGATGTTTTGCTATTGTTAAGTGAGAGGTTATAACCAAGACAATTAATTGTTATGGTATGAGTTATCAACTTATAGTGTGGAACATAATTGGTTTTAACTTGAGTTCCTTGGAATTGAAGTTGTTTAAGTCGAGGTTGTCTTCTAGTAGTTCTGATGAACTGTGAGTAAAAGTATGCTTATACCTACTAGAAATCCGAGATTTATTAAGAAGTGTGAGATATTGATGACTTAGTCTAATCATTAAGATTGTGAAAATTGGTAGATTTGTTGGGTAATATGGAGTAATGTGTTTCAATGGATTAGTCTACCCATTCGAGATGGTTATGTTAAGGATGTGTTGGAACGATGCCTTAGAGAATATCCATTTGGAAATTTTCTTAAACTAGTTACTTGTTGAGCATACATAAATTTCTAGATTGAAACATGTATAACAGATTAGATGAATGTTGAGGTAGCATCTTGTGAGACCTGTTTTACAGAGATGATATTATTGAATGTCTAATTATATTTTACCCTAAAACTCCGAGCATAAAGTGGAATGTTAACTTTGTGTTTATAGGTGGTTTGTGATTTGTAAATAGAAGTAGGACCCTATTTGCATACGTGATAAATATAATTGTCAAACGTTAATGATAGTTGGTGTGGGTGTTGAGCAACACTAATGGTCAAGTGGATGATTGAATAAGTAGTCTTTGGTAGCATGAACTTATTAAAAGAGATTTGCTTCAACCTCATAGTTGTGTTTCTTTTGGAGAGGTTATTGATGGGATTTTAATTGGTGACCCGTGGTTGCATGATGGTGAAGTTGTCGGATTATAGTATGCCTATGATGAGAGGGTCTTGGTATAACCTTTAATGTGGGTAGTAGATTCCCTCTAAAATAATAATAATAATAATAATAAAGGTGGTTGTTGTAGTGAGGTTGAAGATTTTGGAATACTCTCAATTGAGGATGAGATGATAAAGTGGTACATAAGAGTTTGGTGAACTTTTGGGGGCTTTATAATGGAGAAGTAGATGATGGCGATTCGCGTTAAGAATGTATCATTCTTGATGTTAGTAAGATTGTCCGCAAGGGATTGTGACTAGTCGAAGCGATGATGATTTTCTCCGGGAGTATTACTTTGGTGTTAGCAAGATTGCCGTATGGGATTATAATAATATTATGGAATGTATTGTGTAAAGGGATTGGATCGCTTGTTCGATATGGATTAAGTGAAAATATTTCTAGCTTGCGTATGTGATCTTTCAGACCTCTTGTCGATGTGGTAGCTGAATTTGTTTTACGCCCGTTTGAGGTTTTTATTCTCTGCTTGTGGGACGTGTGCCCTAATCTTGATCTTATCTTTTTGTTTTCGATATCATTATTATTTGATTGTCTCTCTTGAACTTGTTACCACTGTTTGTGGTAATGTTTTCCTCGTGTTGAATTTTATTTCTTTATGCCTCTCCTTCTAAGAAGGGTTTAACCAAACAGATTGCAAAGCTCCTTCTGATGTGTATTGGCGGCTAATTAGTGGTGATCTAGTAGATGACTTTGTGAGCCCTTGGGAGTTGTTTGAGAGGCATTGAGTAATAAATAGATTTATTAGAACAATTCTTGGAGAGGAATTAAGTTAAATAGAATGTTGTCATTTGAGCCATCAGATTACGATGTCACAACTAGTAGAACCTATAGCAAGAGGTGCCCCAAGATCTTGTGATCATTTTCACATAACATTAGAATCAGAAAGTTTGGAATTCGTGATCAATACATTGAAGTATCGCAATTGGGTACTTGATAAGATTGTATAGAGAAATTATAATGATACAGTTCATGACAGTAGTAGTGTGGAGAAAATTAATCGTTGCGTTAATTAATGGGATAGTAGGAATTATTGAGTTACTGTCAAGTATGACTCGGCCTCAGTGAGTAACCCCATAGGAGTTAGATTATCTTGAAGAATGACTTGGTCAAGAATATAATTATCTTTTGACGTTAATGATTGAGTATGTTTGAATCTTGGTCAATCAGTTTGGGTATTGCGAAGAGGTATATTGCAATTGTGTAATTGGATTGGATTGGTGTGGATTAGAGAAGGTCTAAGATTGGTGAAATAAATCGCCTATGGGCGGTTACTTGATTAATAAGGAATGATGATATTAATGAATACGGTTATTGTCGAACTGTGTGAAATATTAGTAAACGAATGTGAAGATTTCTTATCCACTAAACCAAACTCATGGTAGGGGATTTAGAGATTAAATTTGGGGCCTTGCATGTTATGCTAGGACCGTGGAGATCCAATAATATGTGTAGAGGCGGATGAAAGCAGGCGAATTTTGTATAGTGTGTTGTTTTGGATAGAATACTTTGGGTAAAGTGAATAAATGTGATTGTGGATGAAATTTATATTGAGGAATGTTGAGAATTATTTGTCAAAATAATTCCTTTGGTAGAAAGTTGATCCGAGTATGTTATTGTGAGATGAAAGAGTCTCTCTACATAGGTGTGGATTTTGTAATCGGTTTGAGCATAGCATTGAAGTTGTCAATTTAAGAGAAATGCATTAGTGTGAGATGTGATGATTTGAAATCTTTTGGTTTAAGAAAAAATGAATTCTTACAAGAAAGGTTGAGGAAAAGGTGGTATTCTCGGATAATGAAATGTTCTCCTGGTTTTTTTTCTTGGTTTGCCTGATTCTTTTTGGTTAAGAAAAAGAAAGGAAATGGTTATTTTGGATATTCGAGTGATTTTCTTTTAGCTTATGTGGTGTTCTTTGGCATGTCGCCTACTTGAAAGTGGAAGAGTTTCATGATGAATCTTTTGGTTTTGAATTTAACTCTTTTGGTGGGAGTTGGTGATGTGTGTTTGTGATGAGAATCCTTGATTTTTAATCGAGTTCTATTGTGCATTCCTAGTGAAAGGAGGTGTCTATTGTTAAAGTGAAGAGATCAATCAAACAAGGAACAAGAGTTTTGTGTGTTTTATGCAGGTTGTGTGGTTTGGTACTAAAGGAAAAATGTTGGCCTTTGGTACATTGGTTGTTTCAAATAGGCGGTTTCGGGAGAAAGTCGAGCGTGAAGTTTCGTTAGGGCCGTTGGCCCACGAGTAAGATTGTGCCTTCAAACGTGTCCGTTGAGTGACTCATGAGAGGTTGAGATGAGCATTAAGGCGTAAAGCGTTAGTTACGTCAAGGGACGGTGGTCTCATGAGTTCGAGGGGAACCGACTTGGGAATTGGAGTCTCGTATGTGGAGCTTTATCTAGTAATGTTCACAGCAGTGCGCCGTAATGAATGGTAAATTTTAAGCGGGATTGTTCTTTGGTGCTAGCGTGGGTAGAATTCGGGTCGAATTCTGCTTAAGGGGGTAGAATGTAATACTCGAGTAGATTTTGAGAGAAAACCGAATATTCAAGAAAAGTACTAATTAGAAATTGATCCAGAGAAGGACCTAATGGAAAATAGCTAATTAATCAACCGGAGAAGGGGTTAGCGCGTTTTGTAGACAACTCGGACCGGCCTCCGCCCATGTGCGTTCAGCCCACAAGTGGAAGGGGGAGGCCGGCCTTAAAGAGGCCAAAACCCTAGCCGCCTCCCATTTTCCCCTCTCACCCTTGTGTGGCCGCCACCCCTGCTCTCCCTCCCACTTGGGCGCCTTCCCCTGCCCCTCGCCTCCTCATGGTGCTTCCCCTGCTGGTCTTCACCCCATCCATTGGCGCTGGCCACCTCGGAATTGGTGTTGCCCGTTCCATTGTCGGCGATCGTGAAGGAAGAAGAAGGGGAAAACAGTGGGTGCTGGCCGATTCAAGGGAGAAGAAAGGTTCTTCTTCTTGGGGGAGTTGATCCACGTCTTCCCACGGGCCTTCAAGTGTAACGACGTGTTTTCCCCCATTGTTTGTTGAGGATTAGAGGCGAAATCGATTATTTGGGTTCAATTGTTTTGCTGTCAGCAGACGTTCAGATCTGTCCAGTAGGATGCGTGGCTGTTTTCGGGTCCTTAAGGTCGGAATTATAAGTTTTGATCTCCTAGAGAATTGTGGATAATGCTCTTAGCTTTCAGTGGACGTCAAGAACATCTGATTCCGACATTCGAGTCAAAAGTTATGTTATTTTTAGTGTTTACTGTTTAGAATCCTGACGAGAATCTGCAGTCATCTTGTTTAATAAATAAGAAATTATTAAGTGCCGAATTAGAACTTGGGATCTCCTAGAGAGTTGTAGGTTATCTCGTTACCTTTCATTGCCGACAGGAATCACATCATTTGGACCTCTGTATCAAAAGTTATGATTTTTCTTAGGAGGTCTGTGCTGTGGAATGGTGGTTGGTCTAACAGGTTTTAGTGTTTCAACTTAAGCGTGTAGTTAGAAGAAAAATCAGAGGGGCTCACCATAATGAAAAATGTAGATAATCCTTCCAGCTTTCAGGAAAACTAAAGATCATTAAATTCGGACGAACGTAGAGAAAGTTATGATAATTTCATTGTTGCTGTCCAGAGACCCGACCCGAGAATTGATACTCTGTTGTTTGGTTTGGTAGGGCTAGTAAAGGGCCGAATCAGAGAACCTCACCAACTAGGTTTAGAAGGGGAATTCAATAACCTTTTCAGATTGTCCAAGATCAATCCATTTGGATTTCTGTGCATTTAGTTATGATTTTTCGAAGGGGGCTGTTCTCTGGAAAAGAAAACTGACAGCTAGCAATAGAGTTGGGGATCGCGTTTAGTGGACGATGTGCTCATTTTGTGTTTATGGTTTTGTTATTAGACTTATATGGTAGCCTTAGCATGTCTCAATTGTATGTCCAGGTGTGGGTTTGGCTCCGGAGCAGTACTTATCTCGACATCCACCTTCGCACGGTTGAGGCAAGTGCATTGTTGTTAAATGGGTGTGATTGATTGGCTATGTTGTGTGCTATTTGATATATGGTTGCATAGCAAGATGGATTACTTGATGAATGCTTAAGTATGGTGATGGCTCAAATTATGCCTATGTTTTACTGTGGTTCAATGTTGTTGTCTTTTGGTATGATTGATGATGAATGAGAGATGAGCTTTTGCATATTGAGAGCATATTGAGGCTTGGTCACGCAGTGACCAAGCATGTTTCCTGAGATCCCGTCATGAATGTGACGGGCCCGAGATCCTCACTCGTGGAGTGTGGGTTGAGGTCCCGTTACTTGCGGAGTAACGGGCAATTGGTCCTCGCGGCGCGCGCACGAGCATGGGCATGCGGCGGCGGTTGCATACTCTGCATTACGGTGTAATGCACACGAAAGTTAAAGATAATGGTTCCTTGAGCATTGCATTTGCATATGAGAAGTTCTATCGTTGATCTCCTTTACATGGATGCGATGTTATAGTTTCTTTATGTACTTGCTGAGTCAATGGACTCACTCTTGCTTTTATTGTTGTTTTAGGTACCGAGCCAAGAACGACATGCATGGGGGAATGTAGTACTGCTAGTCACACACATGCCACATGAACTAAATAAAGTTGAATGGTCTTCAGATCGTAATTGTTTTTAGTAAATGGGCGAGATGCTCAAAGGTTTATTATAGCTTGTTTCTTGAGGTGGTTTAAGTGTAATAATGATGAGTAGTGGAACTTTATACTTCACTGAATTGCTGGAAATGTAGCATATCTTTGATTATCTTTTGATGTCTCTAGATGGTAGTTTGGTTAATTTATGATTCATTTGAATGTTGGAACCTCTGTGTAATTAACTTTACAAGGGAGGTTCTGCCGAAATTTATTAAGTTTGTTTTGTTTAGAATTAGTAGGGTTTGTTTAGTAGCATTCCAGGCTCATGTTGGGCTGGGGTGTTACAGTTAATTATCCTACTCATGATTTGGAATTGGCTGCCGTGGTCCATGCATTAAAGATTTGGCGACATTACCTCCTTGGTAATCGTGTGAGATCTACACTAATCATAAAGCTCAAGTACATATTCACTCAATCTGATTTGAATATGAGACAAAGAAGATGGCTTGAACTGATCAAGGACTACGACATGGGTATTCATTATCATCCCGTAAAGCCAATGTTGTGGCGGATGCTTTAGCGAAAGTCACAATGCAATCGCATATCTTCTCTACTCGCCAAAAGACTTGTGTGCTTGATTTGCGCGCTAAGTCTTGAATTGGTAGGAGCGAGTTTCTCATTGCATTACATGTGGAGCCAACATTAGAATCTCAGATTCTGGAGGCCCAGACAACTGATGCCGAGGTAGCCGAAATAAAGGGGAATATGAAAGCAGGCAAAGCCAACGAGTTTTCTGAAGATGGTCGCGGTATGATTCGATATCGCAATCGCTTGGTAGTACTCACGATCCTCATCTAAGAAGTCTAATTCTTAGAGAGGCTCATAATTCAAGTTTTCTTTGCATCCCAGGAGTACCAAGATGTACCAGGATTTAAAGAAAATATTTTGGTGGAGCCATATGAAGAGGCAAATTGCTCAGTATGTTGCTGAATGTGATATTTGCCAAAGGGTTAAAGCTGAACATCTGAAGCCAGCTGGTACCCTTCAGCCTTTGCCTATTCCACAATGGAAGTGGGAAGAGATCGGTATGGATTTCGTTCGATCTTCCCAAGACTTCCAAGGATCGATGCCATTTGGGTGATCATCGATCGTTTAACTAAAGTGGCTCATTTTATTCCTGGTCAGACCGATTTCAATGGCAAGCAATTAGCGAGCTTTATATTGCTAGAATTGTTTGTCTTCATGGTGTTCCTAAAGTCATTGTTTCGATCGTGGTCCTCGTTTACTTCCATTTTTGGAATAGCCTTCATCGGGCTATGGGGACTGAACTCTCTTTCATCTTCGCTACCATCCTCAAACCGTTGGTCAAGTGAAAGAGTGAACCAAGTAATGGAAGATCTTCTTGAGCCTATGTGCTATCTTATGGCAAGGACTGGAGAAATCTTTGCCCTATGTGGAATTTTCCTACAATAATAGCTACCAAGCAAGTATTCAAATGTCACCTTTTGAAGCCTTGTATGGGAGAGCTTGTAGGACTCCATTGAATTGGTCCGAGTCCGTGAAAGATCATTCTATGGTCCGACTTAGTAAAGGAAGCGAGGAGCAAGTTCGCTCGATTCGAGATTGCTTGAGAACCGCATACCTCGTCGTAAGAGCTATGCCGATCATCGCCGTCGTGAGTTGAGCTTTGAGGTGGATGACCATGTCTATCTTAAAGTGTCACCCATGAAGTGTACTCATCGTTTTGTGTAAAAGGAAAGCTCGCACTCGTTATATCGGACCCTTCCGAATCATTGCCAAGCGAGGAGTCAGAGCTACCAATTGGAACTACCTGAATCACTCTCAGCAGTGCATGATACTTTTCATGTGTCTCAATTGAAGAAATGCCTTCATGTTCCTATTGAGGCAACTGCTTATGATCATCTTAATCTCCAACCTGATCTTTCCTATCAAGAACAACCAGTGCGTATCCTCGACACGATGGAGCGCAGGACAAGAAATCGTACTGTCAAGTTCTTGAAAATTCAGTGGGCTAATCATTCCGAGGATGAAGCCACTTGGGAGCCCGAAGATCTGATGCAGATCGAGCACCCCCATCTTTTTGTTGTTTAGTACTTTCCTTTGAATCAAGAAAGGAAAGTTTAAACAAACCAATGTAAACAAAGATGTAATAATAACACTATGTTGTTATGTAAGGTTATTCTTTGTTATCTTTAAAGGAAATCAAAACAACAGATGTTGAATTTCCTCATAATCCATTTCCATTTCACTTCTTCCTGATCCTAACTTGTTCCAAATCTTGGGGACGAGATTTTCTTAAGGGGTAGGTTTGTAACAGCCCCAAGTTTATAAACAAGTAATAAAATGCTTTATGAACAGAATGAGATACTGCTCATGGCATTACTGCTCATGTTTACACTTTGGGCAAGATGTTACAAGTTAAAACCTTCCTTTGTAGTCAAAACCCTAAAGAACCATTCAAAGTCTTAAAGGGATACAAGATAAAACTTGTATTATGACTGGGAAGTATTTTTATTAAAGCCTAGATAAATTATCTTGACTAAAAATATTTTTGTTGCATTTTAGAAATTATTTGGGCTTAAAGAAAATTTATTGTCTTTAAATAAATATTTTCGGCCAAATAAATATTTATGTATTTTACAAAGTGAAAATGCGGTTTATAAAATTTATCTGGAAATATATCATCCCAGTAGCTTACAAAAAAATTTCATGAATTTATGAATTTATTTGCTATTTTTAAAAGCCACCAAACCTTTTACCAATTTGAATAAGGTTTGCTCAACTAAACTGGTCCAAATCCAAACTCAACACTGTAGCGACCCGGTCTCATGTGATTTGGTCCAACCGAATCAAATTGGTCTGGCCCAGTCACGTTCGGGCGCGAGCCCGACATCCACGCGTGATGCGAGCCGTCGATCTTCAATCGAACGGGTGAGCTCACGGTATCCCGCGAGACGTCCACGTGTATACTTTAATCTCCACCGTTGGATCTTGATCTAACAAGCGAGGTTAGTGTGTGCAACCGACAACTCCGATCCATGTTCAATCTCCACCGCTCGCTTCCAATCCAACCGTGACGCCTGCTCGCTTTAAACCTAAAGACGCGCTTTTATCTCAGCCGTTAGATTCAAATCCTCCGGCTTTTCCTTTTCTCGCGTGTTATTCAAGCCCGCACTCCTCTGGACCGTTGGATCTTCATCGTGTGGCCCAGATTAGTGTATGCATTCGACGACTCGGATCCCCGCACAATCGTGGCCGCCCATCCTGATCTAAC
Organism: Ampelocalamus luodianensis; assembly: GCA_036346255.1. Taxonomy (NCBI): domain Eukaryota; kingdom Viridiplantae; phylum Streptophyta; class Magnoliopsida; order Poales; family Poaceae; genus Ampelocalamus; species Ampelocalamus luodianensis. Next base: position 42,052,964 of record CM070626.1, read on the forward strand.
GGTATCGCTTATTTCAATTTGAAATCGAGCGCGCGTTTATGCGGGCCTTTGATTTCAATCCTACGGCGCTTCTTTTGACCGTGGGCCTTAAAGCCCAAAATCGGTGGATCGTTGGATTTCAATCGCACGGTCCATATGAGTGTATGCAATCGGACCATCCGGTTCAACTTTTCATCCCGACCGAGAAATCAAATCCAACGGTGTTGTGCCATCGCATCTAAAGGGGTGACGATATATCTTTTAATTGATCGTTGGATTTCAATCCAACGCCTCTCTTTGAAAGCGAGCCCGAGCCTTCGATTCCATTTAGATCTCGATCGGTCGATCTAGATCGTGCGGTCCATATTAAATGATACCGATTCAAATCATTTAATCTCTCTATTTATCACACCGCCATTTCCAATCGGACACCGACATTCTTTTGAGCTTTTGTGAGGCCCGCGCGATCGAGGATGACAATGGGACCCACATGTCGTGATTCTTATCATCTTCCTCGCCTCTCATGCTCTCTCTGAAATCAAGGAGAGGATTTATCCCAAAGTTTTGCAACTAATTTTTGGGATAATTAGCCTAAATGGACACCTCATCAAGCTCTAGACTTTTCCCAATTGCCCCAGTAGCTCAACTCTCTTATATATAAACCCTAGCTTTTGAGTCAGCACCATTGTTGACCATCAAGCTCATTTTCTTCCTTGCCGCGGTGGGATTCTTGCTTCTATCCTTTGCTTATCCATCCTTAAGCACTTGGTTTTACTTACAATAAAGATTGGTTATCTTTTGTAGGTTAAATCCGAGTTTATTTCTCTGCATCATCATCGCCGAGTTCTTGGTATCTTTCCATACTGGTAAGCCAAAAACCCTAGTTTCGACATCTTGAGCATCTTAAGAACCTTAGAAGCTACTGTGAATCATTCTTTTAAGCATCAGTAGCTTGATCTTGCTTCAATCAAAAGTTGTTATTCTAGCTTTTCACTCTTTGTGTCATTTTCAAGACCTAGGGTTCTTCCTGTCAACTTATCATCTTATTTAGGTTTTGACTAAACCTTAACAGCATGACAAGTTGATCTTTCAATTCTTGTCATCATCAATTTTAACTTCTAGTTGAGATCTGTCTCTGTTTCTTTTTGTCGGCTTAACCGACAAAAATGAATTCCTTCTTAGTCGATGTGATCTAACTAGTTAGGGTTAGACTAAGACTGGTTTGGGATATTAATTACCCTAAAAGATCATGCTAAGTTTCATTTATGAACTTTTGCATGTTCTATACTTCTTTTTCCGAAAATTGCAATCTGTCCTGTTTTCAGCTCTTTTAAAATCTGAAAACTGGAACTTTGCACTAAACTCTAATTTCTGTCTTTTGAAAACAGTAGGTTATAAAATGGGTTATTATCACTATTAGGTAAATATAACTTAAGCATGTCGTTAATCATGCATTTCTTTATTGATCATACAATTTCGATAATTTATACTAGTTGTCGTTTTGGTATTTATTGGATTTTATTGCTTCTTTTAGAAGTCGGTTCTCTCAAGCTTTTGATTATACTTCAACAACTGAGCACGCAATGAAGTCTATTACTATCAAGGCAAGCATCCTCTTTGCACCATATTGAACCCAGATTTTGTACAATAGCTTTTACAAATCCAGTGATATCTGTGCATGCTATTTGTCCTAAAAATACAAAATGTGACTTGTAATAGCTAGCTATAACTGACATGGTGGATTACATTAATTATGACCATACACTCAACTCTAGTGTAGTACTGTATACTATATGGTCTATTTTCAGATTTGGCTTAGATATGCGCCTAGAGATTTTAGAGTTTGACAAGCATATCTTGTCAAACATGGGAATCACAATCAACCCTTGTTATTTTAAACTATTTGTCCAGCTTTCTTTAAATCAGTCTTGTATTTGAAATTCAAATTGATCCGACAAGAGGAAGCTAGTGATGGTGCTTTTGTGCACGAGATTGGGTTTTGTGGTGGACTTGTCCGGTTGATTAAGGACCGAACTCGACTATTCAGTTCAAGTCCCCACGCACTTCCACATGCGATGTATGGGCGCTGCTTGGTTAAGTAAAATGTTGAGACTATTGAGATGGAAACAGGAGAGTAAGGATATGTGTATTGACCTTGTATGACATAGATGCTTAGGTCTGAGGACTGCGTTTTATGCCATGTGAGCTTTGTATGTCAGTATCAGATGTTCTTAGGAGGGTGAGGGCGTATATGTGCCTCGTCGCATATACGATACCTTAATGGTGCCGATAGCATTCTACTATGGGTAGGGAACCCAATTCGCTTTAAATTGTTTGGATCGGCATTACTGACACAACATGTGTGCCCCGTGGTTAGTAGGTGGTATAGCCTACACTAATGGGATTAGTTCACACATGGGGGTCCAACTCAATAGTGTTGGCTTGTTGAAAAATACCAAATCTTAGCTTCCCCGGTCGGCACATCAAAGGAAGTGTGTCATCATTCGGAGGCATCCGAAGACAATGGGCTAGTTAAGTCATGTGGGTAAAGATGTACACCCCTGCAGGGTATAAACTGTTCGAATAGCCGTGTCCACAGTCATGGACGATAACTTGAACTGATATCACCTGTATAGAAATTTTGATTTCCAAAATGTGGTTTCAGTTTATTTTCGGTTTGCATGAGGGAATCATGCACTGTACTGTTTACATTTAATGTATTTACTTACTGTTTTACTTTATTTTTGATTTATTAAATTGCTTTATCAAAAGTTAGCCTTTGTAGGATAAGGTGTATCGCTTTATGCAAATTTGAACCTTTATACCTTCCTGTTGTAACCTTATGCATGTAACAACTCTACTCCTTTGAATAGGCCCTAATTACCACTTCCTTTTGTTAGTTTGTGTAAGACTTGCTGAGTACCTTTTGTACTCAAGGTGCTACCACCTATTGTTGCAGGTGAGGATGGTTTTCTCTATGAAGTACCCGTTAGCGCCGATCAGGGTGACGCTAACGAGTGACGCTACTTCTTTCCTCCACGCAATTGCCTGCGGGTGGATGAGGCCATTGGTGGACATTTTCCGCTTATTTTGCTTCCACAGATATCGTTAAAGTGACCAAGTCACTTAATATTGTAGTACTAATAGAATGATGTAACCTTATGTTTAATTATATCAATGTATGACTGGTATGTGTTTGATGCAATGTTGATGAAGGATATATATGCAATGGTCGTTGATCCTGGGAACCATTGTGAATCATATATATCCGAATCCATTTCATCGATCTCGCATTTGTTAAATTTATATCTTTAGCATGGTTTTTAATAAAGGGGCAGTACTGTTCCTTCATTAACAATTGTGCTACAGTATGAATTTAATTAGTAACATTTCCAATAACCGGGGGTCCTCACAACGCATACGCCACAACTCGGCCCTCTTGCATAAGAACACAACCAACACCAAGGCGAGATGCATCGCAATAGATGTCGAAGCTTTTGTGGATATCCGGCAGAACTAACACTGGAGCAGAAGTTAGACGATCCTTCAACATCTGAAAGCTTGCTTCACAATCCACTGACCACTCATACTTCTTTTCTTTCTTCAACAATTGGGTCATCGGCCTTACTATTTTTGAGAAATTCTCGATGAAGCGGCGGTAATAGCCCGCAAGACCGAGGAAACTGCGAACTTCAAGACAGACTTGGGCTGTCTCCAATTAAGCACATCTTGGACTTTGCTTGGATCCACAGCAATTCCGCCTTCGGATAGCAGATGACCCAAAAAGGCGACCTCTTTTAGCCAAAATTCACATTTGCTGAATTTTACATAAAGTCGATGTTCTCGAAGCTTGCCCAACACAAGACGGAGGTGTTCTTCATGCTCACTTTCAGATTTGGAGTATATGAGAATGTCATCAATAAAAACAACCACAAATTTATCCAAATACTCCATAAACACTGAGTTCATGAGATTCATGAACAAGGACGGTGCATTTGTCAAACCGAAGGACATGACGGTGTACTCATACAAACCATAACGAGTTGAGAATGCCGTCTTGGGAATGTCTTCAGATCTGATCCTAACTTGATGATAACCCAATCTCAAGTCAATTTTGGAGAAAATACGAGCACCGGTCATCTGGTCGAACAAATCATCAATCCGTGGAAGCGGATACTTGTTCTTGATGGTGACTTCATTCAACAGACGGTAGTCAACACACATCCGCAGACTGCGGTCCTTCTTCTTCACAAATATAGCCGGGCATCCCCAAGGAGAGGAGCTCGGCCTAATGAAACCCTTCTCTTGAAGTTCTATGAGTCGCTTCTTCAATTCAACCAACTCATTAGGCGGCATTCGATAAGGCCGTTTTGATATTGGAGCAGTTCCGGGCTGTAGCTCAATCACGAATTCAATTTCTCGTGAGGGTGGCATGCTCGGTAGTTCCTCGGGAAAAACATCCGGGAACTCACATACCACTGGAACTTCACTCAAATCCAACAATTCTTTGCCGCTAAGGGCACAGAGATGTGGATGCTCCAATTTCGGCACCATTTCGACTTGAAAACCAAGAGGACTCGTGAGAGTAATAACTTTGCGGGCACAATCAATTTGACCATGGTTCTTGGACAGCCAATTCATCCCAAGAATAACATCGAGGCCCGCTGAATTTATCACAATAAGGTTGGCCGAAAACTTCACCCCTTTAATCTCAATTTCAACCCCCCGACATTCATGAATGCTTCTCATCATTTCAGAACCTGGTGATTGAATCATCATAGGTGCAAGCATCAAGCTGAGTGAGATGTTGTGGAGTGTAGCAAAACCTCTGAACATAAAAGAATGAGATGCCCCAGAGTCAAACAACACGGTCGCAGGAGTCGAATTGACTAGAAAAGTGCCCAACACGACGTCGGGTGCTTCCTGCGCTTCCTCGGCGGTGACATGGTTGACATGAGCACGACCGGGGTTCTGAAAAGTGTCATCAGACTGCTGAACAAGGGAGTTCTCAAGGTCTTGGCGCTGACCGGGGTAGGCTTGGTGCTTCACCAGGCATTGACTTGCAAAATGCCCCGAATTGCCACAAGTGAAACAAGTAATATGCTTGTTTTGCTGGCGTCGGATTCGACACTTCTTTTCGGGCTGCCTTTGCTGGATTTCTTGCTGAGGTGGACAAGAAACTTGCATAGGAGATTCCGGAAGTACCGGTTCTTGAAAATCAGGAGGAGCGAGTTGTCAAGCATACGGTTCTTGAAAACTGTGGCTTGCTGAAATTTGTGCAGCTTTCTTGCGCTTTCGCGATTCTACAACCGCTTGCATTTTGTTTTCCACTACGATAGCCTTGTCCACCAATTGTTGGAAGTTCCGGAAGTCGTGTACAGCGAGTGCCAACTGCAACACTTCCGTTAGCCCATTCAAGAACTGGTCTTGCTTTCTTGCATCGTTGGAGACATCGTCTGGAGCGTAACGAGCCAAACGATTGAACTCGCGTAGATACCCCAACACGGACTTGTTGTCTTGCTTTAGCGTGAGGAATTCACGCCTCTTGATACTCACGATGCTGGAGGGAACAAGTGCGTCACGGAAAGCTATCCGGAACTCGTCCCAAGATGGAACGTGACTGGCGGGCTGCATGACGCAAAAATTATCCCACCATGCAGAAGCGGCCCCTTCGAGTTGATTGGAGGCGTACAAGACCTTCTCGTGGTCAGCACACTGAGCAATGATCAACTTCCGTTTGATGCTTCGAAGCCAGTCATCGGCATCGAGAGGATCCTCTGAACAAGAGAAAACAGGAGGCTTCGTGCTAAGAAAATTAGCAAATCGGGAGCCATAAAGATCGGCTCCTTCTGCTGCCATTTGAGCACCTTGGACACTGGCGGTGTTTTGAGCAATTTGCTGCAAGATTAGAGTCTGGTCTTGCTAACTCCGCTCCATCTGGATCAACACATCGGCCACAGACGGCTGAGGTGGAGTTACTTCTTCATGTTGACCCACGTGCTAAAATTGCGGGTCAGGGTGCTCCGGATTGCGCCGTTGAGGATCCGGGGGCTGACCATCGGTGATTTGAGAACCCACCGGCTGTGAGCCCTCCATTACTTCCGACGTCAAACAAGTTTCTCGACCCGACATCCTGTTGCCATACAACTTGTTAGCAACCGGCAAAAGGAACAAGGGAAACGCATAAGGTAAGCAATCGATAGCACGGGGGGTAACTAAGCCTAGTATGAATGCACGATAAAAGCCATTTATGCATCATGAAAAACGGGTGCTAAAGTCCATATGGACAGCACAAGATACAAATGAAAACATAGTTAGTTTTCCGACATAGTTGCGATCCAACCCGCCCGTAGGCGATGCATAACTACTAGGAACGAAAGAGAGCAAATGGTCACCACAAAATCCAACGTATACAAGCTACGTAGTATCCTTAGGGGGTATAATATCTAAGGATAAATCCTAATTTATTCCTAAAATCGCAGCAAGGCGTCGTCTTCTCGTTCTTCCATTTTTGCTCTTCACTGGTGACTATTTAAAGTTTCTAGTGCTGGAAGAGAGACGAGTATTGAAGAAAATGATTTTGCACAAATCAAAAGAATAATGAGGTAAGAAATTAGATGCTAGGATGGGTAAGAAAGAAAAGAATTATATTACTAACATTTTTGCCAAACTTTTGATAGTTTGAAAATATTCTTTTGCAAATCAAAATCCTAATAACGTCCATTGCTACAGCTTTAACCTACAGTCAGTATGGCTCTGATACCAACGCTGTGGGGACCCCCGAGATCGGATCCGTATCAAGCTAAGTGATTACGCTGTAAACGTAACACTTAACGTGAGACGAACACGATTCCGAGTGACCCGGATATGTGTCACATGCTAGCTCCCAAGGATCAGTGGCTAACATGCACATATCCCAGTACACAACATTGCAATCACATCGATACACAATGTACAAGAATAAAAGAATCAATTACAACATCATTTAAATAGAACATTATAGTACAAGGTTGCATAAGAGGGCCGATCGGCCAAATCTAATTAACACAAATAAATTGCAGCGGAAGATAAACTTAAAATTAAAAGGGAATAACCGAGTTGGTATGCCCACAATCCCACAAGCAACCAACTGGAGTTAAAGTCGTTGCACCCGTCGTTCTCACCTGAACAAATAGACACTGTTAGAGTACAAAGTTGTACTCGCGAGACTTTCAAAAGAAATAAAGATGCATGTAAGTATCAACGGAAGGCTACTACACTAGTCAGTTTTCAGCATAAAGCAAGTTTTGCATATAGATAAAAGATTCTAACTTGCCCTTTGTAAAACATTTAGAAAATATTTATTAACAGTAAGTAATGATCATCAAAGGTATACTCTCCAAATATAATCAACACACGAACATATCATTCGTGGCACAAATCATTTCCCAACAAAATTAACTCGCGAACTACGCGTTCATGAATTCATTTCAGACAAGGACAAACTAACATAATGATTTAACATTTCCAACCATAACCCAAACTAAATTTTCCAGAAGACTAAGCGTACGCTTCCCACAAGTGTTGTCCATAACCTAGGGCGAGGCTATTCGAATAGATTTAGTTACTCTGCAGAGTTGTACAACTTTACCCACACGATATGAATACCTTATACTGTCGCCATGCACTCTTCCGAAGGAGTGTGACTAAGATATCATAACGAGGCCGTTACAACGTTATGTCCTAACTATCAAACCACCCGAGGATACCCCATGGCGATATAAGATATGCGTCAACCACGTGGGGAAACCCGTTGCGTAAGTAAGTCCCAATCAAACAAGAGACCCTTAAGAACAAGTAAGGCGACCCTTAACATGCCCCCGCGAGATTGACCAAAAGAACAATTAAATACATAACAATAACAATTGTCAATCCCATTGTGTTTTGATAGCTAACACACAACAAATTATTAAGCCAAGCCTTCGCCATTATCCCGGCGTGTGGTTGCACGTATGACTTGGTTCATCACACCACAGACCGGTCCTTAATCACTCAGACGGGGCTACACAATTCCATAACAACAATAGTAATTCATCATCAACCTACAGCCGTCCAAGTTAAGAACATAAAAAGCTCAACATGTCCACAAACCCAGATACGAAGATCTGGATACAACCCTCAAACCCAACATAATCCAATCCATAAAATCCTCAAATTTCATTAGGATTCAATTCAATTCACTGGCCGATGGACTAGCTCCATCAACCGCTCTCGGCTACGACTACTAGCCTGGCTAAGTATCGTTCTACGAACTAGCAAACAATCCCATATAAAACATAACCATAGTCGTTCAAGGTAAAAGGGTAATCAACATTCAAAGGAGGGCTAATGCAGCAATTAGGAGATTAACTACTTCTACCCATTAACATACATTTCAAAATAGCATGCAATTGCGATAAATAACTCACACAAAACTTTTAAAGATCACTTGGAGCAATATGATCAAGAGGAGGGTGCTCGCACCTTTGCTGTATCACTTGTTCAATCTTAGGTTATACTCATAATAATCTCACGAATATATCGTTATCTTCGAAAACCTAATGAAAGACGATAATGCGATAAATATCGAATAAAGCCAGAAATTCAACATGCTAAAAAATGTATGAAATTTATTTAGTAGGTAGATTATGATTTCATGTGAATTATGGTGAAAGAATTATTCCATTTGGATTTAGTATGTGAAAGTTATGGTGGTTTGAATTTCAGGTTTCAATACGTCTTCATTCACGTAATTTAATTACGAGATGAAAATTTATATAGCAGTGGTGTAATACTCCGGAAGTGTGAGAAGTCAAGAATCAGATTAATAAAAATTAATCGGTAGAGAATTATTTAATCGGGGAAGAATTTTATTTTCAGAATTCGTCAAATCAAGTTGAGAGAGGGGCTTTTCCGCTTGTTCTCATCCAATTGGGCCTGGGCCTTGGCCCATCAAGCCTTCTTGTGGCCGGCCAAAGGGGGGGAGGTGCCACCCTCCCCAAACCCTAGCCGCCCCCCCCTTTCCCCTCCTCCCACATGCAGCCGCCCCTTCCCTTCTCCCTTGCGCCTCCCCTTGTCCAAGCTGCTCCCTTGCGCCTCCCCTCAGCCCAGGGTGCTACTCCCTTGCGCCTCCCCCTGTTTAGGCTGCTGCCCATTGCGCAAGAAGGAGAAAGAGAGGAAGAGAAGAAGGAGAAGAATGAGAAGAAGGAGAAGAAGACCTTGCGTGAGATTTGATTCAGCAAGTTCTAGCGGTTCTACAAGGGTAACGAGATGCCTTCCCCGCTGTTTGATTCATAGTAGATGCCAAACCGATTAGAATTGTTGGTTAAATGTTGGGCTGCAGAAGATTCGATTCTGTCCAGTACCTTGCGTGGGGATTTTTGTATATTTAGAGGCTGAATTTTAAGTTTCCATCTCCTAGAGTTATGTGGGTTATGTCGTTATCTTTCAGTAGCCGTGTAGATCACTCGATTCCGAGGTCTGAGTCAAAAGTTATGGTCGATTTAGTATCTGCTGCCAGAAATCTGACGAGAATAATCTGTCTGGGTATTTCCTAAAATATGAAAGGGAAATTGATGGAATCTGAAAGTTCACACAACTAGGTTATTGTAGATAATTAGATAACCTTTTCAGATTGATAAAGAACGATCAATTCGGAGTTACCTATTAAAAGTTATGGTCATTTTAGTTTTACTGTTCGTTTGTGTAGGCAGTTTCTGTACTGAAAGTTCAAACAATGGTTAGCCTAATATTTTGGCCGAATTGGATTATCGTGTCAACTAGAGTATTGTTTGTGAGTCAGTTAAGAATCTACAGAAATTGGGTTTACCTCTTTTTGACTTCCTGTTCATGAGTTATGTCAATTACCGTGCCGCTGTCCAGGAACGGTATATGGCAGGAAACGTTGTTTTTCAGTTTCAGCTTTGTAAACTCGTTTTGAGTCGTCAAGTAAGCGATGTAGAATGCCGATTAGTAGTGCTGAGTATATTATGTCTTAATTGAAATTATTTTACCTGTTTAGGAGGTGAAGCCTCAGGTTTAGGAGTATCATCTTTGCCGCTAACGCGCCGCATCGTGGAAGGCAAGTAAATGTAGCGGTTGTGCTACGGTTTAACCCGTTGTTCTTACTACTTGCACTATGCATGATTGACGAATGTTAAACGATATGCCATGGTTACATGTTTTCTAAGTATGAATGTGGTAGCAAGATATTAATCAATTGCTATGTTTGGATGAGTTGGGGTAGTATTGTGGTAATTTGCTTAATGAGCCAAATGCGGAATATGAAAATAAACTCAAGGTGGACATGTTGATAATTCCTTGTGGTTACATTCATGATGATCATGTTGTGGTCTATGTGGTAGAATTCCCTTTAGATCGACTGATTTTGATCTTGGTGAATCGAGTGGGGGTTATGTGGTAACGGTTTTATGACACAATGGTATTGTGCGTAATGAGACACATGTGGATTATGAGGAAATATTCATGATGAGTATGTTGTTGACCTTCGTGGTTAAATTCTTGTGGTTTATGATTATCATATCATTCATGACATATCATGACATTTGCATTGTGGATGTCGCCGCTTATAGCCGCGACCGTACCGGTACAACATCGTGCATTGCCGTAGCAGGATGCATACCATTACCTTGTTGGGTAAAGGTGCAGTGGAGCATAGCATACATATGCATTACATTGTGGAAAGATCATTTGCATTCTTATGCAAGATATTGAGGTGAATTTATTTTGCAATCAAACACAACTTCATAGTTGCAATGTGGAAATTGACTCATGAGAGTCTCTTGTGGTATGAGTAATGTGGTTGTGGTTGTGGAATGGGGTTCATCCCTTGTGGTATGGTAGAGGTTGTGATTGTGGCATGAAATTCTTCTCTCTTGTGGTAATCGTTGATAACAGTTGTGGATGTGAGAAATAGTAAAGTTATGAGGTAAAACATGTTAATACTTTATTGTCATTGGTAGTGGTAGTGGTGAATAATATGAAGCAGTTGATTAAGATTCTGTTGTTAATATTTTACTATCTTTGGTAGTAAATATGGTTGAGGCTATAATTGTGTTCATTATGAGAATTGGATATTGATGCTTAATATCTTTGTAGTTTAATTAGCTTGTAAATGAATGTGGATTCACATTATGGATGTGGACATATGGATACTTTAATGATGTTGTATATTTATTTGTAGTCCGATTAGCTCATTAAATGCTTTGTTTGTGAGATTTTTATCTCACCTTGTTCCCCTACTGGTGATTGTTGAGCATTCATGGGATGGGTAGAGCGGCACCACAATAATGCACTTGGTTCATCAACTCATGTTGTAATAAAGTCGATGAAATTCTAGCCAAATGCTTAACTATTTGTGGATGATTATGTTGTTAAATAAGGATGGACTTGTGAACCATTCTTTGATTAATCTGCTAGAGGTTGTTTAATTATTGAACTTGTTACCGTCATCTTTATTCCCTTAGTTGTTTATGCTTCCGCTTAGTGCTTCTTGTCTAGAGTTGCTGCCGAATTAATTTTGTCTTGAAATTTTTTGGCTAGCTGTAGAGTGGTTAAGTAGCATTCCAGGGTAATGTGGATCCTGGGGTGTTACAAGTGGTGAGTACATGGATTACAAGGATAAATAGGCAATATTATTACAAGTTCAAAACAGTTGAGTTTGCTCTAATTGGAGTTTTCATGATTTTGTTATTGATTTCTAAAGTCATCAGTATTAATAGTGTAAAAATAATGCCCTTTAGGATCATTTTCCTCAAACTAAAGTTTCTGTGATAGAGGTAAGTTTGAACCCATTTTTATAATTAAGTTCATTTGAAATAGAAATTATCAAAACTGATTTCACTACTTTTGGAGTTCCCAAGAATTACTTATGAATTTTTAAAGTTATCAGCCTTTTTCTTTCGAAAAATAATAGTGTTTATAGCTCATTTTCCAAAATAATGTTCTCTGTTACATAGGCATGTTTGAAACCAATTTTAACATAAATTTCATTAAAAAATAAAATTACCAGAAGAGGTTTCATTCAATTTGGAGTTGATTTGAATTAGATATGGATTTTTGAAGTTACAACAATTTTCAGTGCACAAATAATTGTATTCCGAATTTTCTTAAGTATTAATTACTTTTTCTACCAAACACTGCGCTAGCCGCAGACACTTAAAGGCGGGACCCCAGGTCAAGGGTTTGACCTGGTCAGCTTTGACTCGGTCTCGGCCAAAATGTGTTGAAGGCGTAATCGAAGTAATACATCTTCTAATTACTAAAACGAAGATTTGATCTAAACGAAAAGAAAATACGCTTTCCATAAGTGAAAACAATTTCAGACATATGCACTTTCATTTAACCAGCTAACCGGACTCACCTGTAATACGCTCTACGGCTTAAACGAGTTTCAATTAAATTGCTAAACACGTTTTAACCAGTGGGACCTACAACTCATACAACCACTCAAGAACTTGATTAGTGCTAAAAGTAAATCTTTACCTAAAACCGCCGGTGGTTAACCGAAGTTCCCGTGCACGGCGGCGCGGACGTGCAGGCGATCTAGCGCAGTAGTGGGTCTCCGAGCACGGGACCAACGTCACCAGCTGCGGGAGGACTTTGCGGAGTTCCTCGAAGTGGCGTGGTAACCTGAGATGGACGGAGTTGAGCTCCCGGCGGTCGAAGGCGGAGCCGAAGGTGCGGTGCTCATGGAGGAGGCGCTACGGTGGTCGAGGAGCTTCGGGAAGAGGCGCGTTAGTACCGCTTCGCCACCAGGAACAAGAATCCAAGCTTGATGAAGACGGAGTAGCACTACGACGGCCGGTACAGGGACGATGGCGGCGCGGCCATGGAGCTTCACGGCGACACGCTCGGCCTGGCAACAAGAAGGGGGTAGGGAGCTCAAAAGAGTGATACTAGAAACCCCGGAAACTAATGGACACCTCGGTTGGGGACGAAACTCACCAGAGCGAACGAATTGCTCGGCGGCGACGATTTACTGCAGTTGGAGAAGATGACTTGGTTCCCCCCTTGACGCTGCGACAAAGAGCAAATAAACGCGCAAGTGAGTTCATCGTGATGATGCGCAACCGAGGGACAAAGTGGGAAAGGTGCGGCGGAGTGTCACGGAGCTTGCACCGGTGACGAAGAAGAGAGGTTCGCGCTCCAAGCACTACACAAGAAACCACGGGCTCAAACCGGGAAAAATGGATGCGGGGAGGAAGACAAGGAAGATCGGAGAGGTTGTGGGCGAAGCTTACCGAGAGGAGGCGGAGCTAGAGTCTCCCCCTCTTCCACGTCCGGGAAGAGAAGTGAGCTGAGAGAGAGGCCTCGAGGGGTGTTAACGCTCGTGCACGGACGGGAATGAAGGCGGCGTTAGAGGGCAAAGCTCTAGGACTGGTCGGCGAGGGCGGTGCAGTCATGGAGGTGACGGAGCGGGGCAGGGCGCTGCGGGCGCGTGGCAGGCGCGCTTTGAGCCTCGCCTGCCCGAGGTTGAAGAAGACCCAGTCGCGGTGGGGCCCGCTGGCAGTGGCTGAAGTGGGATGGCTCAGTCTGATCGGCTCTAGAGTATTTGGGCCGCACGATAAAAAATGGATGGTCAGGATGTCGTGGCCGTTCGAAGTCGTCCGACCGACCCACTCCGCTTGAGCCCTCCGATTAAGATCCGACGGTCCGCGTGTGAGTGCGTTTAGGCAGTCGGGCTGAGTCAAGTGGGTGCGTCGGGTTCGAGCCAGGGTCCGGTTCGAGTGAGTTGAACAGTGCTAAGCATGAGGTTTAAAATCCAGTTTCACCAAATAGCAGCAGCTTTGACCAGGGCTTTAAAAATAGAAATAAAATTCTATAAATTATGAAAATATTTGGAGGGGTTCCTGGGATGGTCTAGTTCTCAAATAAAATACTAAACCTCATTGTTCAAGATACAATTTGTACAGTTTATATTCAAACTTGGAATAGGTCTTTAAATTGTGTTCGAATTTTCAGAGGGTTGAGTTGAGTTCCAAAATTTTTGGAGAAATTATATTAATTCAAGATAATTATCATAGTATTTGAATAAATTGTTTCCAGATGATAATCAAAGGTTTTTGTTCCTGTTTTTATTTGGAGTTTTAGATTTGAAGTGTATGTTTAATTGGTTTGATAAATTCCAAGTGCAAAAATATATAGAATTGTTTCCAAAATGTCATGCATGCTGATAATATGCATACAAAATCCCATTAATTAATTTGGGGATGTTACAACAGCCGTTTGCCAAAATGACTAGGTGAAGAATGTTTTCTTTGGAGTACAGATTCTATACAATCTTTTATATATGATCGTTGCACAAGCCATTGTAGTCATTAATGGCAACCTTTAGGTTCACTAATCTGGTAGCATCTGGTTTTATCTGAGGGGATAACTTATTTGTGCCCAGTTTTATGTTTACAATACTATAATAGAGGATTCGAGATGGCACATTTACTTACAAAAGAAATATTTGGTCTTATGCAATGCTCAACAAGTGTGTAGATTCTTTGTTCTAGTTTAGTGATAATTGCTTGATGCTATTTTCTTATCTGTAAGAACTGGTTTGCATTCCTAGTTAGCAGTTACCATATTCACCTCATATTCTTATCAAACCTTGTATGTTCATGTCACTTCTATTGAATACTTGTTTTCAGGTTGTTGATCATTTTGAGAAGAAATTCTTGATGATATTGAACAACAATAATCACGAAGTGAAGATTGCATTGTAGGGTGTAGCAGTAAATATATAACAGTAGTTTGGCCAATTGACAGCTAAGGAGCAGCTTCGAAGGGGAACAAAATCACTGGAGTTGGGAGAGTATGGGAGAAAGACATACGTGACAGGAAGTAGGGCAGCTTTGTCCATACAAAAATACATGGTGGAATAGGAGGTTGTATTGCTTGAAAATGCTTGCATATGGGCACTACAACAGAACTAGCTCATACAAATGACTTATTTGTATATGCGCTTTTTTCCGCCCCTAAGCAGTTGTTGTGAGGACCCGGAATATTTAACTAGTAACACTTGACCTCCAACTGGTTCTAGCGCCACTAATTAAACATTCTAAGCCTCGATGGTCATATGCTTCCCAGAATTGCAGCATATGCACATCATCACAAAATTACACATCATTTCCATACAACATACATCACTAAGTTCAACAACGACATACATAAAGTAAGGTTATTACAAAAGAGAGCCGACCGGCCAAATAGAACAATAAACAAGAATGACAATGAAGCAAAGCGCCATAAGATGGCTAGAACAAAAGTCGCACAGGTTAGCCAACATAACCCACAAGGCAACCGACCGGGCCGCTAAGCTAGTCGCCCATAAGCTACCACAACACACTCGCAAAGTGAGGCCCTTCGTGCTCACCTTCCTCCTCTGCAACAAAACAATTAAGCATAGCAACCGAGTACAAAGATTGTCTTTGTACCATAAGACTGACGTGTGGAATAGCGCACCTATTCATAAACTACATGCAAGCTTATTTAGGTGGAGGTCATATGTCTCATTTTGCATGAAGCTAACTTTATTTGCAATAATGTAGTACCTTTTAAAAGCAAGTTTGCAAATTTATTTCGTTATCAAGTAACAAATGTAAGTAAAGATACATACAAGTAACCACCTAGAAGCGACTATCCCAATAGCCACCACAACATAGCACGAATCCCGATTCGCACTCACCCATCAAGTTTTAATTTAAAAGGTTGTAGTCTAACTCTTGAAAGACCTTGCAAGCGTGTCCATAACCTAGGGCGAGGCTATTCGAATAGTTTTAACCTCGCAGGTGTACCAATGTACCCACACTTGCATCGCCTTTAAGTCACAAAGCACACTCCAAGGTATGTTTGCACTGCTAAGTCCTACGAGACATTTCCAATCTTGTGTATTAACTACGAGCCGCTCATATGGATAGAAACCCATATGCTTACATTGCAAGTCGAAAGACAACCACCATCACGGGAAGCCTTTCTGACACTACAATGCTCCCAACACCATCCCTCCTGCGACTCCTGCGACTGGAGCCAATACACGCCAAAGTACTAAGTCAAGAGAGGTCCCATACCCTCTAATGTGGTTAGCACGCTAAAATGCTTGGTTTAGTGTAACAAGATGTTCGGTCCTTGTTGACCGGGCACCATTCCACCACACCCCACAATCACACCATCTTACCATTGTGCCCAAGTCTAAATCATTTTGTTTTTAGTTTTAGTTTTCATAAGTAGACATGGCACAAGGTGGGAATCATAAATCATAATAAGTTTTGTGTGATCAAGGTTATCGACAAGTCGATAACCGCCCATTTCTACCGAAGCTAAGCATGGCTAAGCAATTGATTCGCAACTACTAAGTGACAAAAGCCCATCCACGAACTCTAAATCACAGCAAGTAACCTAGGCTCATGGTAGTAGAGGATAATCATTTGCTAAGGAAATGCATCTACTAGGCCAACTACTAACACAAAGTGGCAATGCATACATAGAATTTGTAATCAACATAAATACTTAAAATACTGGGATTAACATGATCAAACTGCTTGCCTTCTTGCTGTTGCTCAATATGTTGCGGAGGGTCGTTCTCTGGGTTACCGCAAATGTCGAATCCTAAGCTTAAAAGGCAAAAGAACCAAGAACAACCAATAAGACGAGCAAAACTTAAACAAAAGAGCAAGCAAAAATTATTCAAATACCACGAAATTTATACACAAGGTAGAATACAAATATACCAAGACATAGAAACTGGAAAACCTAATTTGGATTTGTGGTGCAAAAGATATTACTTAAAAACTCATTTTCTACCATAATTAGCACTGTAGCAAAATATTTTCTAGAAAGATTTTGAAGCTGAAATTTTATGGTAGCTACCTACTGGTATGGTGGTAACCCATATAAAATTTTAGGTCATTTGGGGTTAAGATGATTTAGTTATGATTTTTCTAAGTTCTACAACTAGCATATATCATTTCTCAGGAACATGAATAAAGACAAAGCCTAGATCAATTTAAAGCATGTCTATAGGCCAAATTTACCAGGTTGAGTTTGCTCACTTTGCAACTACAGAGAGGAAGTTATGTGGTTTACAAATTTTTCATGAATTTCTAGACCTCATTTTTCACTTAAACAAGCTCCTGCTATTTAAACCATTTTCTCACTACAACACAGGCCTAATTTCATTCTCAGATTAGAGTTTATACTATAACAAAGCTACAGCAACTGGAATCATTCAAAAAGGAGTTAAAATGACAAAGTTATGCACTTTTGAAATTTGAAACAGCAATAGACTTAGGAAACTTGAGCTCTCGGGAGGTCCAAACGAACTGGAAGACCAGGGAGAGGACGTGGGCCGTTAGATCAAGGTCTGACGGCTACGAGCCTCGAAGCACAGCGCGCACAAGACCTCCTCCCGCACTGGGGAGGTCTGGATCGTTGAGATCTGATCCAACGATCACGACCAGCGCGTGCACAGCGCCCGCAAGGAGGTCTACGCGCCTAATAGAGGTCGTGACCGCCGACGAGATCCGCGGTCCCGAACACTAGGGGAGGTCTTAAGGCTTTAAATCCAAGGAAAGAGGTCGGGACGGTCAGAATCTCACAAGGAGGTCCCAACGGTCTAGATCTCCGGAGAGAGGTCCTACGGCTAAATTCACAGAAGGAGGTCTAACCCGTTAGATCTAAATCTAACGGTTTAGACCAGAGGAGGAGGTCCTAACGCTACTGATCCAAAGGAGGAGGTCCTAGGCGGTCAAGATCTTCCAGAGGGAGGTCTTGATCGGCTGGGATTGACATGAGGAGGTCTTGGATGACCAAGATCTTCTCGGGGAGGTCCTAAGCGATAGTGTTTTATCGGGAGGAGATCTGGACGGTTCAGATTAGACCTAGGGAGGTCTTGAACGGTCCAGGACAACGCGGAGGGAGGTCGTGTGACTAAAGATTTTACAAATAAATCCTAACGCTCAGATCTAAAGCCGGGGAGGTCGCGAACGGCTAGGATTGAGCCTAGGAGGTCCGAGCGGGGTTTTCTAACAAGGACCTGGGTGCTCTTTTTGCAAAGAGGACCACGAGGAGGTCTCTTCCAACGAGGACCTCGGGGAGGTTCCGAAGGTGGTTTTTACAAAAATGACCCCGAGGAGGTCTTTTTGCGCAGGAGTTGTCCTAGTGGCTCAGATGGAGTTCCAAGAGGTCTTAAACGGCTAGGATCTAACCAGGGGAGGTCCTAGTGCGCTAAGGGCTTTACGGGAAAGATCTAACTGTCCAGATCTAATCCTAGGGAGGTCCTTAACGGTTAAGATCGACCCAAAGAGGTCCTAGGACTTAGAAATTTACGCGGAAACCCACCTACGGCACAGATCTAACCTGGGGTGGTCTTAACGGCTATGAACACGCCTAGGAGGTCGGGGCTTTAGAAAACACGCCCGGGCTGCCGGCAAGACAGCATTAATGGACAACCTCGGACAGCCATTAATACTAATCATTTACCTTACAGCCTGTCCGAGTAAGGCACGGCAAAACACCCGAGTTTAAAGAAGAGCTCGACGCCGGTGACATGGACCACGCCGCCGGAAACCAAGGGCACCACTAAACTCATAAAAACACCGCGGACCTACAGGGCTAACCCTCGACGGCGGCGACGACTCAGAACGCCGGCGAGCCGGAGAGGGTAGTAACTAGGTTTTCGACAACACCGACAATACTAAAAAGGCTTGCTACGCTTTAATCTAGCTAAACCCCGAGCTAAAAAGGACTAACGAGGACTCACCAGGGCCAAGGTGAGGTCCAGAGGAACTCGGAGGAGAGGTCGACGCCGAAGGGGGTGCTCTGGTGACGGTGGTGCTTGCCGGAGTTGGGGAAGACGGCCAGCACAACTCCGAAAGCAAGTTCCCCGAATCGTCCACCTCTGTAGAGGTTAAACAACACAAGTTAGGGGGACTTGAGCTGACCAAGAGAGCAAAGTGACAGCCAAAAAGGAAATGAGGAACCACTGGAGCCCGGAGGTCTTCAAGGAGAGCTTCAAGGTCAACAATGGAGGCAGGGAGGTGGTGTTCTTGGGTGCTCGAGCTAGGGGCTCACACTCACGAGTGAGGGAGCTCAAACAGCAACCAAGAGTGGGAAAATGAGATTGAGGAGGGCTTTGAGCTAGATAAAGCCGGGGAGGTCGGACAAGGGTATGGACGAGCCCCACTGTGAACAAAGTCCATGCCCCTGCCATGACTTGCTAGATTTGACAAGAGCAGGTAGGTAGGGAAGACTTCTAGGGCTAGGCTCCTGACACATTTAATGCATGGCAGAAAGAGACGTTGGGAAGGACCAAAAGTGACAGCCATCGCTCCCAACCGCTCTGTCTCGACACACGCATGGGTGCGGAAAGCCATGATGACCGCACCTCCGTGAGGTCGTGAGGGAGAAGAACGAGCCGAGGGGGAGGTCTTGCGCGCGGCGAGGAGGTCCTGGGAGGTCCTAGGAGCCGTGGGGAGGTCGTGAGCCACACGATGGACATCCCGCGGCTTGGACCACCCCGAAGCGCTGAGGCGCTCAAGAGCTCCTCAGATCAGTGGAGAGGTCGTGAGCGTCGGATTGAGCTCCAATGGCTCAGCCTGCGCGCGCAAAAGCTCGAGCCCGAGTGTGGCGCTGGCGACATGGTCCAACCAAATCGGTTGAGTTGGGCTCGGGTCCGAGCCCGAGTTCGACTCAACCCAGATTTGAATTTCCCGGCATTAGAGAAAAGCTGACATTTGGAGAATTGTTTGGGGTAGCAAACGAACTCCAAAAATTATGGAATTTTTACAGGAGCTTGCTAGCTGAGTTGATGACCTTGTATAAAATTTTCAGAGGCTTTTGTGCTATGCTTTTTCCTCCAAAATTTAACAAGGCACTGCCCAAGGTTTGACCAGATTTTGAATCGGTTTGACTGACCTCCAAAAATATTCAAACAATATCTAAAAATTGTGAAACTTTTCAGAGGAGTCACATACCAACCCAAGAATTTAGGAAAAATATTTCCAGGAGATTATCACAAGATGGAACAAGGATGATTAAGAAGAATAAGATGTGGGTCGAAATGACTTGTGATCTTTGTATTCCCATAATCTCTTTACAACAATTGTCCAAAGCATGCAGGAAATACAAGATGTAAGAAAAAGTTTTAATTTCCCCTCATTTTCTTACATTTGAAACACAAGCCCAAAATTGGGATGTTACAACTCTCCCCCCTTACAAGAATCTCGACCCGAGATTCCGTTTACTCGGAGAAGAAAGAAGGAAAATCTGCACCAAGGCGATCTTCTCGCTCCCAAGTTGCCTCATCTTCAGAATGGTTTGACCACTGAACCTTAAGGAACTTGATGACACGGTTCCTTGTTCTCCGCTCGATTCTCAAGAATGCGAACAGGATGCTCGCGGTAGGTCAAATTCTCCGCACATCGAGAACCTCCAACGGAGTTTCCTCGGACACGGAGGCACTTCTTCGTGTGTGAAACATGGAACACATCATGCACACCCTCAAGTGCACCGGTAGCTCCAATCGGTATGCAATCGCTCCAACTCTCTCGATGATACGGTAAGGCCCAACATATCGAGGAGCCAACTTGCCCTTGATGCCAAAACGCCGATGGCCCTTCAAGGGTGAGACTTTGAGATACACAAAGTCATTGGGCTCAAAGCTCAACTCACGGCGACGACGATCGCATAGCTCTTTGTCCGGATCGGGCCGTGCGCAGATGCTCGCGAATCAATCGACTCGCTTTGGCCTCATTGATCGAATCGGGCCAAAATCGCCGCCACCGCCTCTCGACCGGTTCAACGGGTTCTCGCACCTTCTCCCATACAAAGCCTCAAATGGTGCCATGCCAAGATCGCCTCGAAAGCTATTGTTGTAGGAGAACTCAAGAAATGGTAGGCATTTCTCCCACTTCTTCCCATAGAAAGAACACAAGCACGGAGCATATCTTCCAACACTTGGTTGACTCGCTCCGTCGGCCATCGATCGAGGATGAAAGGTCAGATCAAATGAAGGCGGGTCCCCATAGCCTCTGCGGACTATGCCAAAACCGCGAGGTGAAAAGCGCACCACGATCGAAATAATCGCCTTCGGCACACCGTGAAGACTCACAATCCTCGAGACATAAAGCTCGGCCAAAGGCCCCACACGAAGCTGAGTCTTGACGGGAAGGAAATGTGCCACTTTAGTCAACCGGTCAATCACGACCCAAATAGCATCATTCCCCTTGGACGAGCGGGGCAATCCGGTGATGAAGTCCATGCCAACGGAATCCCACTTCCATTCGCACCGCAAAGGTCAAGAAGACTTGCTGACGCCGATGTTCGCCTTCACACGACAGCACACGTCGCACTCGGCAACAAACTTGGCAATCTCGCGCTTCATTCGGGTCCACCAGAATCTCTGACGAAGATCCTGATACATCTTGGTAGCCCCGGGGTGAATGGACAAAGGAGAATCGTGGGCTTCGCGGAGAATCAAATCCCGCAATTCCATGACCTTAGGAACCACAAGACGCTGCCCAAACCACACAACGCCATGTTCATCCTCTGAAAAGCACTTGGCAATCCCATCCTTGATGTTCTGCTTGATCTGGCTCACACCGGCATCTGTCTGCTGTGCCGCCTTGATTTGGTCCACCAAGGTTGGCTGCACGAACAAAGTAGCAAGGGAACCGTGCTCGACCAAACCCAAATTGAGGCGCTGGAATTATGAAATGAGGGAAGGCTGCTGCTCTTGGAGCATCAACATGTTGCAATACACCTTCCGACTGAGTGCATCCGCAACGACATTGGCCTTGCCCGGATGGTACTGAATGCCCATGTCATAGTCCTTGATCAATTCCAACCATCTTCTCTGCCTGAGGTTCAGATCTGGCTGGGTGAACAAGTACTTTAAACTCTTGTGGTCGGAATACACCTCACAACGGTTGCCAATCAGGTAATGCCGCCAAATCTTGAGTGCATGGACCACAGCAGCTAACTCCAAGTCATGAGTAGGATAGTTGAGTTCATGAGGCCTCAATTGCCGCGATGCATAGGCCACAACCTTGCCTTCCTGCATAAGAACACAACCAAGACCCTGACGAGAAGCATCACAATAGATATCAAAACTCTTGTGAATATCAGGGAGAACAAGCACTGGGCTGAGGTCGATCGCTTCTTGAGTTCCCGAAACTCACATCACAAGCAATGACCACTCAAACTTCTTGTCTTTCTTGAGCAGTCACCATAGGCTTTGCAATCTTGGAGAAATTCTTGATAAAACGGCGATAGTAGCCAGCCAAACCAAGAAAACTCCGCACATCCGTGACTGACTTGGGCTGACCCCAAGATAGCACATCACTGACCTTACTAGGATCCACACCACACCTCCCGCTGAAAGGACATGGCCTAAAAATGCCACTTCCTTCAACCAGAACTCGCACTTGCTGAATTTGGCATATAACTGGTGTTCGCGCAGCTTGCCCAACACGAGCTGAAGATGATCAGCATGCTCTCCTTCACTCTTGGAGTAGATAAGGATATCATCGATGAATACCACCACAAATCTATCCAAATACTCCATGAATACCGAGTTCATAAGATTCATGAATAAGGCAGGAGCATTAGTCAAACCAAAAGACATGACAGTGTACTCGTAAAGGCCATAACGAGTAGCAAAGGCCGTCTTCGAATATCCTCGCCCGATCCCGACTTGATGATAGCCCAATCTCAAGTCAATCTTGAGAAGACTCGTGCTCGGTCAAGCGATCGAAGAGATCATCAATCCGGGCAAAGGATACTTGTTCTTTACCGTCACCTCATTAAGCGGACGGTAATCAACACACATGCGCAAGGTCTTGTCCTTCTTCTTCACAAAGATAATCGACAACCCCAAGGAGATGAGCTAGGGCGGATAAAACCCTTCTCTTGCAGCTCACCCGGTTGCTTCTTCACTCCTCCAACTCATTAGGAGGCATGCGATACGACCTCTTAGAAATAGGGCGATGCAGGGCAAAGAACTCGATCACAAACTCGGATCTCGAACAGAGGCATCCCCAGCAAATCTTCGGAAAGACATCCACGAACCCGCATATCGTGGGAACATCCTCGATCTCCAATGCCGGCTTTGCTTCAAGGGCATAAAGATGGGGCTCTCAATCGCGCGAAAACCCAACCTGCTCACTGACGGTGGGTGAGGTAGACAATCTTCCGGCACAATCGATTTGCCCCAAGTGTTGGGACAACCAATCCATGCCAAGAATCACATCCAGCGTGTGAGTCGAGTAGGATAAGATTCGCCAAGAATCCCACTCCTTCGATGTGGATAGGAACATCCCGCATACTTGGTCGACTCTCATTTCGAACCCGAGAGCGAATCATCGGTGGAATCCCCAAAGGAACACAAGAAGTCCACAATCAACAAAGAAAAGACCTCGAAATAAAAGAATGCGAAGCCCCGAGTCAAATAAAATCGTGGCAGACGCAAATTAACAAGGAGCGTACCCAACACCACGTCGGGCGCCTCCTGTGCCTCCTTAGCCGAGATGTGGTTGACTCGCCGCTCCCAAGCCCGGGTCTTCGGTCGGTGGGTGACCACTCCCTTGCCCGCGTCCTCCATTAGGACGAGGGCCGCTCCATCTTCTTAGGACAACTACTCGCGTAGTGGCCCTTGTTGTGGCGATGAAGCGGTGACGCCGGCCGCGGGTTGCGGGAACACCTGCTGCTGGTCGCAGCGCCGTGGCGAGCCACGACCGCGAGGGCGTGGAGCTGGTGCCGAAGGCCTCGGCGGTGGCGAAGCCAAGGCGGGCCACCGGTGCAGGCCCAACTCGGGGACGAACGAGGCCGGCCTGTGCAGACCGCTGAGCCTCCCACTTGCGCTATGGGACTCGCCCAGCGCTCTCGCCTTGTGCTCGGCGATGATGGCCTTGTCCACCAAGGTCTGGAAGTCAGGGAAGTCCACAATAGAGAGCTTGTCCTGAAGCTCCTCAGACAAACCCTCCATGAACTTCTCCTGCTTGGCCTCATCAGTGGCCACCTCAGCAGGAGCGTACCTCGCCAAATGGTTGAACTCATGGAGGTACTCAGTGACAGATTTGCGCCCCTGTTTGAGCGCAAGGAACTCCTTCTTCTTCAGCTTCATCAGGCCAGCAGGGACATGGGCCCGACGGAAAGCTGACCGGAACTCCTCCCACGAGACCACGTGTCCCGCGGGCTGCATGGCGAGGAAATTCTCCCACCATGAGAGTGCCGCACCCTCCAGCTGATGAGATGCGAAAAGTGCCCGCTCCTGCTCCTGGCACTGAGCAACGTTGAGCTTCCGCTCAACCAGACGCAGCCAGTCGTCTGCGTCCAAGGGATCCTCGGACCGGGAGAAGGTAGGAGGCTGCGTACGGAGGAACTCCGCAAGCCCCCCACGCGTCTGGTGCCCACCTCCAGATCCAGAGGCACCAGAGGGAGTGGAGGTGTTCCTGGCGATAACCTCCAACACCCTGCGGTCCTCCGAACGATTGCGTTCGATCTGCATGAGGACTTCCGCCATGGTCGGAGGAGGGGGAAGCTCCTCATCGGGACTACCCGGCTGATTCCGGCCGCTACGTGTCCCACCAGCCATCCTGATTTACTAAGACAAGTTAGATACAGTTCAAGACCCAAGAGCACAGAAATCCAAACTTAGTTAAAATGACCAAAGAATAGCCACAAAAGAACATGAGACCACAAGTCACCGAGTCAACTTTCCGAAACGACCAACCCGTATGGAAGAACGAGCAATCGTTTAAGAAGGCCCAAAATTCCAGCATTAACTTCCAGCTCAAAACAGTCCAAAAATCAAGGTATAACCACCTAATAGAGTATAGGCATTTAGCTAATTTCATATCACTTCTTACCCTTTTATTCCCACGAGTTTTAGTTGTATTTACCTCTCATTTCCTACCTTAATTACTCACCACTAGCTAGCTGTCCAAATTTCTTTCTCCAAGCTCTCATGGTTCTCCCAAAACCAAGTTAATCGATAGAGGCTAATTTTTGAAAGGAAGAGAGGAACAACTTTTTCAAACTTAAGTGAGGGTAAGGTGAGATGAGCAAGCTAAGATAGGTAAGGAGCAAAATTAGAGAACTTACTTAAGTTTTCATAAACTATTTGAAAGTAAGTTTTCAAAATATCCTAAAGGCGACCAAGCTAGGGGTTTCTACGGTCAGTATGGCTCTGATACAAACTTTGTGAGGACCGGGAATATTTAACTAGTAACACTTAACCTCCAACTGGTTCTAGCGCCACTAATTAAACATTCTAAGCCTCGATGGTCATATGCTTCCCAGAATTGCAGCATATGCACATCATCACAAAATTACACATCATTTCCATACAACATACATCACTAAGTTCAACAACGACATACATAAAGTAAAGTTATTACAAAAGAGAGCCGACCGGCCAAATAGAACAATAAACAAGAATGACAATGAAGCAAAAGCGCCATAAGATGGCTAGAACAAAAGTCGACCGGTTAGCCAACATAACCCACAAGGCAACCGATCGGGCCGCTAAGCTAGTCGCCCAGCTACCACAACACAGCTCGCAAAGTGAGGCCCTTCAGCTCACCTTCCTCCTCTGCAACAAAACAATTAAGCATAGCAACTGAGTACAAAGATTGTGTTTGTACCCGCAAGACTGACGTGTGGAATAGCAGACCTATTCATAAACTACATGCAAGCTTATTTAGGTGGAGGTCATATGTCTCATTTTGCATGAAGCCAACTTTATTTGCAATAATGTAGTACCTTTTAAAAGCAAGTTTGCAAATTTATTTCGTTATCGAAGTAACAGTAAGTAAAGATACATACAAGTAACCACCTAGAAGCGACTATCCCAATAGCCACCACAACATAGCACGAATCCCCGATTCGTACCACCCATCAAGTTTTAATTTAAAAGGTTGTAGTCTAACTCTTGAAAGACCTTGCCAAGCGTGTCCATAACCTAGGACGAGGCTATTCGAATAGTTTTAACCTGCAGGGTGTACCAATGTACCCACACTTGCATCGCCTTTAAGCCACAAAGCACACTTCCGAAGGTATCTTGCACGGCTAAGTCCTACGAGACATTTCCAATCTTGTGTATTAACTACGAGCCGCTCATATGGATAGAAACCCATATGCTTACATTGCAAGCGAAAGACAACCACCATCACGGGAAGCCTTTCGGACACTACAATGCTCCCAACACCATCCCTCCCGCGACTCCTGCGACTGGAGCCAATACACGCCAAAGTACTAAGTCAAGAGAGGTCCCATACCCTCTAATGTGGTTAGCACGCTAAAATGCTTGGTTTAGTGTAACAAGATGTTCGGTCCTTGTTGACCCGGGCACCATTCCAGTCACACCCCACAATCACACCATCTTACCATTGTGCCCAAGTCTAAATCATTTTGTTTTTAGTTTTAGTTTTCATAAGTAGACATGGCACAAGGTGGGAATCATAAATCATAATAAGTTTTGTGTGATCAAGGTTATCGACAAGTCGATAACCGCCCATTTCTACCGAAGCTAAGCATGGCTAAGCAATTGATTCGCAACTACTAAGTGACAAGAGCCCATCCACGAACTCTAAATCACAGCAAGTAACCTAGGCTCATGGTAGTAGAGGATAATCATTTGCTAAGGAAATGCATCTACTAGGCCAACTACTAACACAAAGTAGCAATGCATACATAGAATTTGTAATCAACATAAATACTTAAAATACTGGGATTAACATGATCAAACTGCTTGCCTTCTTGCTGTTGCTCAATATGTTGCGGAGGGTCGTTCTCGGGGTTACCGCAAATGTCGAATCCTAAGCGAAAAGGCAAAAAGAACCAAGAACAACCAATAAGACGAGCAAAACTTAAACAAAAGAGCAAGCAAAAATTATTCAAATACCACGAAATTTATACACAAGGTAGAATACAAATATACCAAGACATAGAAACTGGAAAAACCTAATTTGGATTTGTGGTGCAAAAGATATTACTTAAAAACTCATTTTCGGCCATAATTAGCACTGTAGCAAAAATATTTTCTAGAAAGATTTTGAAGATGAAATTTTTATGGTAGCTACCTACTGGTATGGTGGTAACCCATATAAAATTTTAGGTCATTTGGGGTTAAGATGATTTAGTTATGATTTTTCTAAGTTCTACAACTAGCATATATCATTTCTCAGGAACATGAATAAAGACAAAGCCTAGATCAATTTAAAGCATGTCTATAGGCCAAATTTACCAGGTTGAGTTTGCTCACTTTGCACCTACAGAGAGGAAGTTATGTGGTTTACAAATTTTTCATGAATTTCTAGACCTCATTTTTCACTTAAACAAGCTCCTGCTATTTAAACCATTTTCTGCTACAACACAGGGCCTAATTTCATTCTCAGATTAGAGTTTATACTATAACAAAGCTACAGCAACTGGAATCATTCAAAAAGGAGTTAAAATGACAAAGTTATGCACTTTTGAAATTTGAAACAGCAATAGACTTAGGAAACTTGAGCTCTCGGGAGGTCCAAACGAACTGGAAGACCAGGGAGAGGTCGTGGGCCGTTAGATCAAGGTCTGACGGCTACGAGCCTCGAAGCACAGCGCGCACAAGACCTACTCCCGCACTGGGGAGGTCTGGATCGTTGAGATCTGATCCAACGATCACGACCAGCGCGTGCACAGCGCCCGCAAGGAGGTCTACGCGCCTAATAGAGGTCGTGACCGTCAGATCGAGATCTGGCGGTCCCGAACACTAGGGGAGGTCTTAAGGCTTTAAATCCAAGGAAAGAGGTCGGACGGCCGAATCTCACAGAGGAGGTCCCAACGGTCTAGATCTCCGGAGAGAGGTCCTACGGCTAAATTCACAGAAGGAGGTCTAACCCGTTAGATCTAAATCTAACGGTTTAGACCAGAGGAGGAGGTCCTAACGCTACTGATCCAAAGGAGGAGGTCCTAGGCGGTCAAGATCTTCCAGAGGGAGGTCTTGATCGGCTGGGATTGACATGAGGAGGTCTTGGATGACCAAGATCTTCTCGGGGAGGTCCTAAGCGATAGTGTTTTATCGGGAGGAGATCTGGACGGTTCAGATTAGACCTAGGGAGGTCTTGAACGGTCCAGGACAACGCGGAGGGAGGTCGTGTGACTAAAGATTTTACAAATAAATCCTAACGCTCAGATCTAAAGCCGGGGAGGTCGCGAACGGCTAGGATTGAGCCTAGGAGGTCTGAGCGGGGGTTTTCTAACAAGGACCGGGGGTGCTCTTTTTGCAAAGAGGACCACGAGGAGGTCTCTTCCAACGAGGACCTCGGGGAGGTTCCGAAGGTGGTTTTACAAAATGACCCGAGGAGGTCTTTTTGCGCAGGAGTTGTCCTAGTGGCTCGGATGGAGTTCCAAGAGGTCTTAAACGGCTAGGATCTAACCGGGGAGGTCCTAGTGCGCTAAGGGCTTTACTGAAAGATCTAACTGCCCGCATCTAATCCTAGGAGGTCCTTAACGGTTAAGATCGACCCAAAGAGGTCCTAGGACTTAGAAATTTACGCGAAACCCACCTACGCACAGCATCTAACACGGGTGGTCTTAACGGCTATGAACACGCCAGGAGGTCGGGCTTTAGAAAACACGCCGGTTGCTAAGGCAAGACAAAGATTAATGGACAACCTCGGACAGCCATTAATACTAATCATTTACCTTACAGCCTGTCCGAGTAAGGCACGGCAAAACACCCGAGTTTAAAGAAGAGCTCGACGCCGGTGACATGGACCACGCCGGCGGAAACCAAGGGCACCACTAAACTCATAAAAACACCGCGGACCTACAGGGCTAACCCTCGACGGCGGCGACGACTCAGAACGCCGGCGAGCCGGAGAGGGTAGTAACTAGGTTTTCGACAACACCGACAATACTAAAAAGGCTTGCTACGCTTTAATCTAGCTAAACCCCGAGCTAAAAAGGACTAACGAGGACTCACCAGGGCCAAGGTGAGGTCCAGAGGAACTCGGAGGAGAGGTCGACGCCGAAGGGGGTGCTCTGGTGACGGTGGTGCTTGCCGGAGTTGGGGAAGACGGCCAGCACAACTCCGAAAGCAAGTTCCCCGAATCGTCCACCTCAGAGAGGTTAAACAACACAAGTTAGGGGACTTGAGCTGACCAAGAGAGCAAAGTGACAGCCAAAAAGGTAATGAGGAACCACTGGAGCCCGGAGGTCTTCAAGGAGAGCTTCAAGGTCAACAATGGAGGCAGGGAGGTGGTGTTCTTGGGTGCTCGAGCTAGGGGCTCACACTCACGAGTGAGGGAGCTCAAACAGCAACCAAGAGTGGGAAAATGAGATTGAGGAGGGCTTTGAGCTAGATAAAGCCGGGGAGGTCGGACAAGGGTATGGACGAGCCCCACTGTGAACAAAGTCCATGCCCCTGCCATGACTTGCTAGATTTGACAAGAGCGGTAGGTAGGGAAGACTTCTAGGCTAGGCTCCTGACACATTTAATGCATGGCAGAAAGAGACGTTGGGAAGGACCAAAAAGTGACAGGCCACTGCTCCCAACTGCTCTGTCTCTGACACACGCATGGGTGCGGGAAAGCCATGATGACCAGACCTCCAGGAGGTCGTGAGGGAGAAGAACAGAGCCGAGGGGGAGGTCTTGCGCGCGGGCGAGGAGGTCCTGGGAGGTCCTAGGAGCCGTGGGGAGGTCGTGAGCCACACGATGGACATCCCGCGGCTTGGACCACCCCGAAGCGCTGAGGCGCTCAAGAGCTCCTCAGATCAGTGGAGAGGTCGTGAGCGTCGGATTGAGCTCCAATGGCTCAGCCTGCGCGCGCAAAAGCTCGAGCCCGAGTGTGGCGCTGGCGACATGGTCCAACCAAATCGGTTGAGTTGGGCTCGGGTCCGAGCCCGAGTTCGACTCAACCCAGATTTGAATTTCCCGGCATTAGAGAAAAGCTGACATTTGGAGAATTGTTTGGGGTAGCAAACGAACTCCAAAAATTATGGAATTTTTACAGGAGCTTGCTAGCTGAGTTGATGACCTTGTATAAAATTTTCAGAGGCTTTTGTGCTATGCTTTTTCCTCCAAAAATTTAACAAGGCACTGGCCCAAGGTTTGACCAGATTTTGAATCGGTTTGACTGACCTCCAAAAATATTCAAACAATATCTAAAAATTGTGAAACTTTTCAGAGGAGTCACATACCAACCCAAGAATTTAGGAAAAATATTTCCAGGAGATTATCACAAGATGGAACAAGGATGATTAAGAAGAATAAGATGTGGGTCGAAATGACTTGTGATCTTTGTATTCCCATAATCTCTTTACAACAATTGTCCAAAGCATGCAGGAAATACAAGATGTAAGAAAAAGTTTTAATTTCCCCTCATTTTCTTACATTTGAAACACAAGCCCAAAATTGGGATGTTACAGTTGTATAGGCGTTTTTGAAAACGTCTCATAAACGTCCTCTCATGTATTGTTGCTATGACAATAGTGATATTTTTAAGCGTTTTTTAAAGTGTCTCTACAGGATATGCGGCGTTATGTAGAAACGTTATACTACATCTCAACATATGTCGGGACCGGATTTCTGAACCCGAACCCTCTGTGTAATACTGCACCAGTCCCATGATCAGTAGCTAGTGCACACAGTGGAAACATTGTTGATAACAAAATCGAATCATGAATAACATTAATAAACAACTGAGTACCGGCCTTATGGCCACTTATTACAAAAGAGGTCGAAAGACCTTGAGTCTTACAGCAGCAGAAACAACAAATGATAAACTCCAAGTGATGGCCCATCAAATTGCCCACCGGCATTCGACTGGGGAGCGCAACCTTGTACTCCGGGTATCCTTCGTCAAAGCCACAGGCGAAGTAGTCGTAGTCCTCCGTGTCGATGAAGGCTTCTGAGATTTAATTATGAGTGTAGCATGTGAGTACATAAAGTACTCCGCGAGTCTTGGGAAACATGCATATGCATAGCTTTAACAAATGAGGCTTATATGGTTCTTTTGCACAAAGCAATATTTTAAGTTTAAAACAATTTTCATAAAGCACATTTGACAAACGTAGTTTCAATAAATAAATTAATTGTATTACTAGTGGAGGTTCTAGCTACCAACCACTAGCATCAAGGCTCTAGCTGCCCAACTGGCTCTAGCTGCCAGAAACTACCCGAGAGTCCCAACTGCTCCCGGTTCTCAAAATTTACTCTTTTAAAATCAAAACCAAAATCTACCATGTGAAAACGCACCTTGCTCGCCCTTGGACCGTGGGCACGGCTATTCGAATAGTTTTAACACACTGCAGAGGTTGTGCAACTTGACCCACAAGAGATGATCGCCTGATATACCACACGTTTCCTTTGACGTGTGAATCAAGGAGAGACCATCACAAGGCTTTTACAAAGCTTTCTTTTGACTCGGTTCTGCCCGCTAAGGTTTCGCCTTCCTAGCCCCCTCTTGCGCCATGTGAATCAGCACACACAACCATGACAAAACCGACTCAAAATTTTGCTAATTAGTTGGCGAGGTCCGTTCCCATTTTGGACATGTGGTTGTACGGTAGTGCTCAGTTTGAATAATCACAAGCGTCGGTCCTTAATATGACTTGGGCGGGACTAACACAATACATGATCTCGTGCTCTAGCCACACTTTGATCTTACCATCCACCCAAGTCTAAAACATACTTTCATATTTTATTTTCCAAACACTGACATTACCTAATGTCATACAATTTTTTTCAAAGAAAGCATAAAGGGTAATAATGGTTTTTCTCCCCTAAAGGTTAAATAAAGCCGTAAAGCATGTCTAAGCAATTCTACCGTAATAAACTATTCTGCAAAATTGTATTCAATAATGCAGAATTTCTACACTAGGGTTACAAAGGTGCAGGACATCAAATATCAAGGATGATAGTAGCAAACTTTAGGTTTTTAACTAACAACCTACAGTTTAACTTATCATTTAAATAGCAATGCATAACTTTTAAAACTGAAAACATGATTTACAAATCATAGGTTCAATGTGGTCAAAGGAGACTCGCCTTCGGTGACGTTGGAGGTAAGCACTTCCTGTTGATCCAAGCTTGCGTCGGCAACGTCGGATTCTACACACGCGCAACGGACCAAATAAATAGCAGAAAATAAATAAAATTGAAAAATTACAAAATAAATACTGGAAGTAGAGGATGAATTTAGATGAATTTAGGAGAAAGAATCGATGGATTCGGAGTTCGTATGTGAACGAACGAAAATCTAGAAAATCAATTCTCCAAAAAAAACTAAAACCATGTATGTACATACACTATGCACGTACATACATTGCATGGCACTATTCATGAAGAGTGAACAAAATAAAATGGCGATATTTGGGGAGCGAAATCCAGGGATGTGAAGAGCAAGCCGAGGCACGCGCGGCGTAGTCGGTTCGGAAATGACCGACCGAGGAGAGAGAACGGAGTATGAAAGATTATCTAGTAGCCAAGATCGCTCACGTTGCATTCTTGATTCGCCGCATGTGAGGCAAACACAACAAGAAATGAACAGAAGGAGAAACTCATGGCTCTGCAGCACAAGGTGGTGAAGGACTGGCCGGCAAACCATGAGAATGGAGCTCTACGAACACGGCCTACCCTCAGATGGCGATGGTTCGACTAGAGAAACACTGTAGCAGAGGCGGCGCAAGCTTGGGCAGCGGCACGCACACGAGGACGGCAGATCAAGTGATTCTAAAACTTGGAGGGAGTGTAAAGAAGACGATGAAGAGATAGCATGCCCTTATAAAGCCTCAACCGGGAGCCGAAACGTTCGGAAGGCGAAGAGCTACGGATGACAGTTTCGATTTTGGGTTAAATGACAAAAGAAACGGCAAAGGGTGCACTAATGGGACGACACAATGAAGGCATAGCATCGTGGGAGAAGTTAATGCAGTCTTAGAGCTTCAAACGGAAACAAGTTTAATGCTTGAAATGAGAAGAAATGGTGGTGGCCACCATTAATGGCAGATGGAGCTTAACCGCTTCGGCTGGGAGCAAAAGGGAGGGGAGGCGGCGCGGTGGTGACCGGGACCGGCGGCGAGGGCGGCGTCGGCGGCCGGAGGTGGCGATAGTAGGACTGGGCGCCAAGACGGTGGTCAGCCATGGAGATGTATTAGCGAAATGAAGTAACAGAGAGAGAGACTCCCGTGAGGAAGAAGATGAATAGGAGAGAGAGAAAGAATAGAGGATAAAAGGAGAGGAGGGAGTATATATACAATTGAATGCAAGATCCCACGTTGGCAGTGCATGCATGCATGTCTTGGAGTTAAGTGAGCCTCACGTGGGAGCAAAGCTGGATGGGTGACCCGACGGGAAGTTTTTTTTAAATATTGTTTTTTTTAAAGAAAAAGATCCAAATAAATCTAAACAAATTTTAATTAATTAATTTGAAATTAAATTTTTAGAGAAAACGAATTTTGGGATGTTACAAACCTACCCCCCTTAGGAGGAATCTCGACCCCGAGATTCGGATGGACTGGGAAAAAGGTTAGGGTACACGGACTTTGCTCTTTGAACCAACGACTTTGTCTATTGAGTGAGACAAAACTGATATGGCAACTGATCTGACTAGATCTTACCTGGTGTGACATGCTGAGTTGATTGAGCTTGCGTTGCTGCAACATGATTCAGTCGTCCCCTTGCGGATGGTGTTGAATTCCGGATGGCTTGACTTGGAGTTTGAGGCGCTCCTCGTCCTGATCCTGGTGTAGGGGTCTTGGCTGGTGTAGTTCCCAAGTTAAAAGGAACCGAGTCACACTTCGGCGTTTACGAGGGCAATTGTCGGCATAATGCCCCATTTCATGGCAATGAAAGCACCGATTCTACTTTGCCGTGTCCGATTCGCTGCGGTTGAACACGATGTTGTTTCCAAATCCTCGCATGGTATGCGATGTCGACATTGGATTCTTAGGTGCATTATCTGCGGCGGCAGTTGTAGTGTGGTGGTTCATTAGAGTGCAGGCTGCGGCTCCACGCTGCGCTTGAAAAGCCATTTTTCTCTTTCGGGACTCAAACAGTTGACGTTGAGCATCCTCTTGCACAAGAGCTTTGTTGACCATCTGTTGAAAATTGGGGTAGTCATTTGACACCAGTTGCACTTTGAGGTTGGGGTCAAGTCCTTCCATGAAGCGCCAAATTTTCGCTCCGTCGTTAACAACATCCTCTGGTGCATACCTTGACAGCTGAGTGAACTTGTTAAGATACTCAGACACACTGAGATTGCCCTGATGCAGCTTATGGAACTCTCTCTTCTTCATTTCCATCATTCCCATAGGAATGTGAGTCATGTCGCAGCAGTGAAACTCCCGCCAAGAGATAGCTTGGACATTACGGTGAGTCGCGCAATAGTTTTCCCACTGGTACTGCGGTTGCTTTTAGTTGATGATCAGCAAAGAGAACTTTCTCTTGGTCATCACACTGAGCCAAGATCAACTTCTTCTCAACATCCTTTAACCAGTCATCAGCATCAAGAGGATCAACTGAACCGGCAAAGGTTGGTGGCCTGGTTCTCATAAATTCACCAAGTCTGGATGGAGGTGGTAAGACTGGAGCAGGAGCTGGTGCAGGTTGATTGACTTGATTATGAGCAAGTGCTTGCAATAGTTGAAGTTGCATGGCCATCATCCGCTCTAAATTCATCATCTGAGGTCGACCGGAGGTGGTGGTGGTAAAGGTTCTTCCTCAAATAATCGCCAGTTGCACTTGTGGTTCTTGTGGTGCTTGAGGCAAAACGGGTCCTCGGAAATGGTTGATCGCGACCCTTCCAAGACCACGGCCTTGGCGGCTACACGGCCTCTTCCACGTCCTCTTCCATGGGTCAACGCGACCTCTTCGAGGTTCTCCATCCGAGCGGTCCAAGGTTAGTGGGAAGAGAGGAAAAAGCAAAGACGAGAAAAACAAGGAGCTTGCAACAACCCACAAGAACCAAATACTTACAGAAAAGCAAATTACTTTTTCCAACTAAAAACATCTCAAAGAAAATCGTCTACTCGATACTCTTAAGCTAGCGAAACGACTCAAAACACAGAATGAACCTTGGCAACTTAAACTATATGGCTTGTCTGACATCGCATTCTCTACTCACGGTCTTTGACGAATCTTGCCTGTTGTTCTTGAATGGTAGAGATGACTAGAGACTTTACGATGCTCTCTTCATGGCTCCATTTCTTGCAGTCTTGAACATAATGGTAATAATTGCATTGACCAACTATAGAAATTACAAGGGAAAGATTATCCATTTAACATTGTAAAACAATGAAGGAAGAATTAGGTAAGGAAGAATTCCACGAAGAAGGTAACGATAGAAAGATGAGAAAAGATGAGGATAGCACAATATTATTTTTCTTTTTATAAAATAAATTTCGAAGTTTTCCTACTAACGGCCATTCTAGCTAGGTCACGTCCTCTGATCGACTCACTCGATACCAACTCTGTCGGGACCGGATTTACGAACCGAACCCTCGTGTATCTTGCACGGTCCATGATCGTTAGCTAGTGCACACAAGTGGAAACATTGTTGATAACAAATTCGAATCATGAATAACATTAATAAACAACTGAGTACCGGCCTTATGGCCACTTATTACAAAAGAGGTCGAAAGACCTTGAGTCTTACAGCAGCAGAAACAACAAATGATAAACTCCAAGTGATGGCCCATCAAATTGCCCACCGGCATTCGACTGGGGAGTGCAACCTAGTACTCCGGGTATCCTTCGTCAAAGCCACAGGCGAAGTAGTCGTAGTCCTCCGTGTCGATGAAGGCTTCTGAGATTTAATTATGAGTGTAGCATGTGAGTACATAAAGTACTCCGCGAGTCTTGGGAAACATGCATATGCATAGCTTTAACAAATGAGGCTTATATGGTTCTTTTGCACAAAGCAATATTTTAAGTTTAAAACAATTTTCATAAAGCACATTTGACAAACGTAGTTTCAATAAATAAATTAATTGTATTACTAGTCGAGGTTCTAGCTACCAACCACTAGCATCAAGGCTCTAGCTGCCCAACTGGCTCTAGCTGCCAGAAACTACCCGAGAGTCCCAACTGCTCCCGGTTCTCAAAATTTACTCTTTTAAAATCAAAACCAAAATCTACCATGTGAAAACGCACCTTGCTCGCCCTTGACCGTGGGCACGGCTATTCGAATAGTTTTTAACACTCTGCAGAGGTTGTACAGCTTGACCCACAAGAGATGATCGCCTGATATACCACACGTTTCCTTTGACGTGTGAATCAAGGAGAGACCATCACAAGGCTTTTACAAAGCTTTCTTTTGACTCGGTTCTGCCCGCTAAGGTTTCGCCTTCCTAGCCCCCTCTTGCGTCATGTGAATCAGCACACACAACCATGACAAAACCGACTCAAAATTTTGCTAATTAGTTGGCGAGGTCCGTTCCCATTTTGGACATGTGGTTGTACGGTAGTGCTCAGTTTGAATAATCACAAGCGTCGGTCCTTAATATGACTTGGGCGGGACTAACACAATACATGATCTCGTGCTCTAGCTGCACCCGCCTGATCTTACCATCCACCCAAGTCTAAAACATACTTTCATATTTTATTTTCCAAACACTGACATTACCTAATGTCATACAATTTTTTTCAAAGAAAGCATAAAGGGTAATAATGGTTTTTCTCCCCTAAAGGTTAAATAAAGCCGTAAAGCATGTCTAAGCAATTCTATCAGTAATAAACTATTCTCAAAAATTGTATTCAATAATGCGAATTTCTACACTAGGGTTACAAAGGTGCAGACATCAAATATCAAGGATGATAGTAGCAAACTTTAGGTTTTTAACTAACAACCTACGCTTTAACTTATCATTTAAATAGCAATGCATAACTTTTAAAACTGAAAACATGATTTACAAATCATAGGTTCAATGTGGTCAAAGGAGACTCGCCTTCGGTGACGTTGGAGGTAAGCACTTCCTGTTGATCCAAGCTTGCGTCGGCAACGTCGGATTCTACACACGCGCAACGGACCAAATAAATAGCAGAAAATAAATAAAATTCAAAAATTACAAAATAAATACTGGAAGTAGAAGATGAATTTAGATGAATTTAGGAGAAAGAATCGATGGATTCGGAGTTCGTATGTGAACGAACGAAAATCTAGAAAATCAATTCTCCAAAAAAAACTAAAACCATGTATGTACATACACCATGCACGTACATACATTGCATGGCACTATTCATGAAGAGTGAACAAAATAAAATGGCGATATTTGGGGAGCGAAATCCAGGGATGTGAAGAGCAAGCCGAGGCACGCGCGCGGCGTAGTCGGTTCGGAAATGACCGACCGAGGAGAGAGAACGGAGTATGAAAGATTATCTAGTAGCCAAGATCGCTCACGTTGCATTCTTGATTCGCATGATGAGGCAAACACAACAAGAAATGAACGAAGGAGAAACTCATGGCTCGGCAAAGCACAAGGTGGTGAAGGACGGGCCGCAAACCATGAGAATGGAGCTCTAAGAACACGGCCTACCCTCAGATGGCGATGGTTCGACCAGAGAAACACTGTAGCAGAGGCGGCGCAAGCTTGGGCAGCGCCACGCACACGAGGACGGCAGATCAAGTGATTCTAAAACTTGGAGGGAGTGTAAAGAAGACGATGAAGAGATAGCATGCCCTTATAAAGCCTCAACCGGGAGCCGAAACGTTGGGAAGGCGAAGAGCTACGGATGACAGTTTCGGTTTTGGGTTAAATGACAAAAGAAACGGCAAAGGGTGCACTAATGGGACGACACAATGAAGGCATAGCTTCGTGGGAGAAGTTAATGCAGTCTTAGAGCTTCAAACGGAAACAAGTTTAATGCTTGAAATGAGAAGAAATGGTGGTGGCCACCATTAATGGCAGATGGAGCTTAACCGCTTCGGCTGGGAGCAAAAGGGAGGGGAGGCGGCGCGGTGGTGACCGGGACCGGCGGCGAGGGCGGCGTCGGCGGCCGGAGGTGGCGACGGTAGGACTGGGCGCCAAGAAGGTGGTCAGCCATGGAGATGTATTAGCGAAATGAAGTAACAGAGAGAGAGACTCCCGTGAGGAAGAAGATGAATAGTTGAGAGAGAAAGAATAGAGGATAAAAGGAGAGGAGGGAGTATATATACAAATGAATGCAAGATCCCACGTTGGCAGTGCATGCATGCATGTCTTGGAGTTAAGTGAGCCTCACGTGGGAGCTTTACCCGACGGGAAGTTTTTTTTTAAATATTATTTTTTTTAAAAGAAAAAGATCCAAATAAATCTAAACAAATTTTAATTAATTAATTTGAAATTAAATTTTTAGAGAAAACGAATTTTGGGATGTTACAACATATAAAATATAAAAACATGTGGATTCTTCCAAAGGTTAGTACTCGAACTCTAGACCTCAAGGAAAATACTTCTATTAGACTTGTCATACTAGCCACCTTAACCTCACAACCTCACATTTAGTTGTATGTTGTAATATTTATATGTACTTTTTTTAACACATATCAACTAAAAAAAATGTCTCTAGAGAGTTGGAAAGCATCTCAAAACAATGTCTTTGCACAACATAACCTTTAGGCGAATTGGAGAGCGACTCAAAAATGTCTCTACAAGATAAATTTGGTATGTGTCTCAAAAACATTTCAAAACCGTCTCTAACATACAAATTTTTGGTGCAATTTTTAAAGTGCCTCTAAAAAGCGCCTTTAGACTATATAACTCCTTATTTTATAGACAAGTTGAAAAGTGCCTCTAGAAAAGCGTCTCTATAAGAGGGTTTCCTTGTAGTGCGGCCATAATGGCATATTTGTGACCAATTAAAGTTCACAGTGGCATTTTTCCGACAACTTAGCAGTGACATATCTAAAAAATGGTCACTTAACAGTGGCATTTATCAAATTTTCCCAATAAACAAATAATAAATAAGAAAAAGTCCCTTTGACACCCCTAAACTCTTGATAGAGTATGAAATTCAGCCCTGAACTCCGAAGTTTCCAAACCAGACAAAATACACCCAGGCAAATCCACTCTAGTTTTGTGCCGATGTGGCACACATGGATGATCCAGCTAGCACCGACGCCTCATCAGCATAGGAATAAAATACGCAAGCCCCCCATTCCCCAACTTATCCACAACTTCTCCCCCAAATCCCTAGCTTCCCTCTCCACTGAGCTCGACCGGCGGTGCGGGTTGAAATACCCGTTGACCGACACTGGATACATGTCAGGCCTCGGGATCACATGAAGAAATATCAACCAATCGAGCCAACCTGAAATTTTTTAGTTCCCAGTCACCTAAAAATACATGGTACTAAACCAAAATTCACATTGCTAACTAATGTGTAATTTTAGCTAAGCTTTACAGCAAAGCTTTACTTCTATTTATTTCTATATTTGTAGGGGTTTACCTAGGTTTACTTTATTTTTGTCAGGTTAGAATTTTTTTTGTGTTTGTATTTTGTAGGGGCTCATAAAACTTTATTTTTTTGTCTGGGTAGAATAATTATTTGTTTTAGTCTGTCCTAGGGACTAGGGGATGGATTTATATAGAAAGTGAGGGGGAGTTATTAGAGTTGTTATATCTTCATCCAAGGGCTGAGAAAAGTGATTGAAATTTAGTCTCAAATACTTGATAAATAGACATGCATATATAAATCGGTTTTGCTAATTTTTAGTTGCCTAAGATTTTCCTATCACTCAATCACCTAGATTGCATAGCCTAAAATTGCAATACTAAATAATATGCAACTTAGCAAAGCTTTAATGCAATTTTTGTCTAGGTTAGAAATTGTTTGTCTTTGTATTTTGTAGGGGTCAAAAAAATTTAATTTCATTTTTTGTCTAGGGTAGAATAATCTTTGTTTCAATCTTTGTCCTATGGTTGAGAGGGCATGGGTTTATATTGGAAGCTAGGGGAGTAATGGGAGTGGTTAGATCTTTGTCCGAGGGTTGAGAAAATTGACCAAAATTCAGTCATTCGGTGAATAGACAATCCCATTCATAATACAGGGCAAACTGGCAAGCCGCCGCAGCTGACCATCACAAAATTAAGGAATCTATTTATAGCACTCTACCAAATTCTGTCAAGTGTCAACACATCCCACAAATGTGGAGGACCCAGGAAACGAAATAAAACCAGTGGACAATATCAGCTGCAATCCAGAGGTCAACCGCCATTCCCGAGGCTGAGACAACCCTATAAGAGCCCCTCCCACCTCGCCGATTTCACTACCCTCTCCTTGCCCTCCTGCGCCGCTCCATATAGAGCTACCCACGACCACTGAGAAACCATACAGAATAAACCATGGGGCCAGCCTATGCACAGCTCGTCCTCCTTGCCGCGGCTGCGTTGCTGTCCGCCGGCTTCCTCCCGCAGGCCTCGGCGAAGGGAGGCGCCGTCCCCCCACAGGTCACCGGCATCTGCGCGCGCACCCCGTTCCCGGACGTGTGCAAGAGCACGGCCGGGCGGCACGCGGCCAAGTACCCGGTGATCGACAACCTAGCCGTGCTTAACATGCAGGTGGACGCGTTCGCCAAGCGGACGGCGCAGGCGCGGAAGCATGTTTCCAAGGTGTCCCGCACAGCGCCGCCGGCGCAGACGCAGGCGCTGAGCTTCTGCGACACAATGTACATGAACACCCAGGACACCATCGGCGCGGCGCAGCGGGCCATCACCTTCAAGGACAAGGCCACGGCGAAGATCATGCTGCAGCTGGCCGTGCAGGACTTCGAGTCGTGCGACCGGCCATTCAAGCAGGCCGGGATCAGGAACCCCATGGAGAAGTTCGACACGGCGCTAAACAAGATGGCCAACAACTGCATGGCACTGGCCAACATGATGTGAGTCATGCATGGCGCGTACGCATCCATGCATGAGATGGCACCGCATGCAGTGGCTAATGCATGGATATGAGAGGAGGACTGAGTTTTTCCTTCTGTTTACAGAAAATTATTTACTCATTATGTGTTTCCTTGACAGAGCGTATATTTGTTAATTATCATTCTCCGACCTACATTTGATGAGTAGGTCTTGAAATGAGGAAGAGGGCCTTTTCATTTGTCATTATGGACTGGTTTCACTTCCTTTGACCGATTGCTTCTTAATTTGTGCTATGTTTCTTAAATTTCTTTGGATTACTGATAATTTTTATATAAGAATATACCTTGTGTGTACAATACAATGGATAACTACTCTTTTCAGTTTTTTTAAGATATATACGGAAAGAAAAGATTTGTAAAGTGCATTAATTCTGCTGACAGGGTACCGGTGAATCCAAAGTTATATAAGATTCATCAAAGAACAAAATGATAGCAGTATATTGGAAACTTAGAGCATCTACAACAGTTCACATCAGCTGTTACTAAGGGGTTGCCACATCAGTATTTAGGTGATATGGAGGAGATCACAAAAAGGCTAATACTAGATCCTCATCACAAATAGTTGACCAAAACCGTTTATATTACATGCAATCATAGACGGTTTTGGTTTAGAGACTGTCTGTGTTACTGGCTGCGCTAAAAACCATCGGTGAAGAGGTAATATCACAGACGGTTCATATTAAAAACCGTCTGTGATAATTGTAGACTTTACAGACCGTTCATATTAAAAATCGTCGGTGAAGTATCACATAATCACAGACGGTTCTGAAAATGAACCATCTGTGATAATTGTAGACTTCACAGACGATTCATATTAAAAACCGTCTGTGATAATATCGCTTTACTCGGTGAGTTGTTCGTCGCCCAATGAGTTTCTTCGTCGCTTCAATGCCGCTTCGGCTCCCCGATGCGTCTTTTCGTCTCACACGCTGAATTTATTTCTTATTTTATAAAAAAGATCATCCACCATCGAAGATAATCATCATCCCCACCTATAACTCTATTGTATATAGTTCTAAAGCAGAAATGTATGGCTCCCTCTTCTATTTCCTTGTAGCCGGCATTTATGGTCTACCTGGCCATACTGTACGAGCACCTCTCTGGCCGTACGTTGGCGGATGCGGCGGAAGGACACTGCTCCAATAGTGTCCTCACTCCTCTGTCTGAGGATTTGCCAGATCAGGTGGCGGCCACCTTCCGCCGTCTTGACATCTTCCTCCATCGTGTCTTCTGAGTGATCTCCCACTTCCGGCGAGTTTACTGCATCATCGACGTGTTCCTCCACAATGACGTTACACGTCTCCAGGAGACTCACCGTCACTTGCACTGCTTAATTGAGGCGGCAGGCGACCGAGTCGACCATACCGAGAACCCTCAAGAAAGGGAAGAGAGCCTATATGCTCAATTCTTCTTGATTCAATAGTCCGAGAGTCTTGGGAGACACTCAAACGAGCACGTCAGCGGGTGGATGCATTTCGGGCTGATGGTCACGAACCGTGCGATGCCGATGCCGATGCCGCCGCCGCCGCCACCGCCTACGAAGTTTTGAAGACGAAAATAGCAGCCTACCTCTGCCACTAGAAAAACTTTGTTTATTTAGGTTTCTACTTTTTTTTAATCTTTGTAAGAAGTGACTGGCCACGCTGTTTGGCCATATATATGTAAATTCCAAAAAAAAATCTAGTTTGGAGGTGATCGAATTACTATATTATATGTTGAACATATATCATAGACTGGATGCCTGATCACAGACAGTTCATCCAAACCGTCTGTATTAAAAACAATCACAGACGGTTTTTGTGTAGCGACTATCTGTGTTACTATCCACGCTAAAAACCGTCTTTGAAGAGGTAATATCACAGACGGTTCATTATGAAAACCGTCTGTGAAATATCACAGACGGTTCGTAAAAATAACCGTCTATGATATTTAGAACTATCACACACGGTTTTCAACAAACAACCGTCTGTGATAATTAAATGTTTCGACTCCCGCGCGATGCGTCTCTTCGTCTCCTATGCCAACGGGTGATGGCGATGCGTCTCTTCATCTCCTGCACCAATGGGCAATGCGTCTCTTCGTCTCGCGCGCTGACGTTACATATGATGCGTCTCTTCGACGTTTTATAAGAATGATCATCATTTGCCATGGTGAGCAGGCATGGTATTGATCAATAACACCATGGTTTGCACGCGGAGCATGACTGCCAAGCTGGCGAGGAGGTCGGTGATCAACGTCCTTCTTCCTAGCGATGTCATCGTCCACATCGTCCGCCTCGTGGCCGCGAGCTCTCCTCAGCCCATGGCTGACCTCTGTAGCCTACGAGCCACGTACGTGATTTCGTTTTGTGTCCAATATCTAGTTCTGAACTGTGATCCAATTTGACTAGCGACAACGACCTTAATTTGGCCTTTTAATTTTCTCTTATGGAGTAATTAATTCTTGTATTAAGATTCAGTCATCTTGAATTTTAGTTGCAAGGCTATGTACAAGGCGTCTAAGAAGCGCGTTGTGGGGAGGCATGTGGCGCTGAAGCGGGAGGAGGCGATGAAGTGGCAGGACAAGGAGCGCTATCTCACCGTTGTCAACCACCTGGCCGGCGCTGGCAACCTAGAGGCCTGCTTCATCATCATCCTTGAGCTTGTCTTCGCACCCCAAGACATGCAGCGCGGCCACGTGTTCCTTGAACGGGCGGTCGTCGCTGGCCACAAGGCCACGGCTTACGTGCTTGGCCTCCTCCTCTACACGGCTGGCGATCGAGACGCGCGATGTTGGGAAGAGCTACATCGGACAGGTCGAGGGCGAGCCAGCTGGCGGCGGGTGCGAGACGGCCAAGAGGACCAACCAGGAGTGCAGGCGGTGCCAGAGGCTTGTCGCGGACATGGTCCAGGCGGCGGCGTAGAACAAGATCGGGCCGCTGGGCCGGGTGTGGACGCTGCGGTGTGGAAGGGTGGGATGACTACGCCGTCTTCTGCAGCGATGACTGTTGGATTAGGTATGAGTATGCTAGTTTCTTTGCAAAGGTGTTGGACTATTTGCCGTAAAATTTCGGTTTATTTAGGTTTCTACTTTTTTTTAATCTTTGTCAGAAGTGACTCGCCAGGCTGTTTGGCCATATGTAAATTCCAAAATGAAAAAAACTCTAGTTTGGAGGTGATCGAATTACTATATTATACATATCACGGTTTAGTGACCTACACTAAGTTTGAATTTGAATTATACAAAATATATATTGAATAGTCGCCCAGCAGTCCGAACGTACTCACGTGCCCAGCCGTCCAATTTTAAATCAACCATCCAGATCAAGCGGAAACGTTCAGACCATCCGAACGCGCAACGATTATGGACCGTTAGATCTCGATTGGGCCGCCCAAACACAAGGTCTGAACGTTGCTATCACAGATAGT
Organism: Ampelocalamus luodianensis; assembly: GCA_036346255.1. NCBI lineage: Eukaryota > Viridiplantae > Streptophyta > Magnoliopsida > Poales > Poaceae > Ampelocalamus > Ampelocalamus luodianensis. The sequence goes on from CM070626.1 coordinate 42,097,257, forward strand.
TCTTTTAAAGAACCATCTGTGATATTGTACATATCACAGACGGTTCTTTTATGGAACCGTCTGTGATATTCCTTTATTAATTACAGCCCGTGCGCTAGGGTTTGTGCCCTTACAATCGCCCGTTCCCCTCTCCATCGCGCACTAGGGTTTGGGACTTTTGGCTCCCACATCGCGCCTCCCTCGACCGCCGATTCAACCTCGCCGTGGTCGAATCGAGCTCGCCCCGTCATCTACGCCGCCGAATCGAGCTCACCGCCATGTCCCCCGCCGAATCGAGCTCGCCCCACCATCTCACCCGCCGAATCGAGCTCGCCCCGCCATCTACGCCGCCAAATCGAGGTACACCGCTCCCCTCTGCTCCCCCTCCAACGCCGCCACCCTCCCCTCTCTGCTCCCCTCCCGCGCGGCCGCCCTCCCCTCTCTGCTCCCCCTCCCGTGCTGCAGCTCCCCCTCCCCTTACTAATTTGTGATTTTTGAATTGATGAACTGAATACTGTGGAGGCTTGCTGATCTGCTTTGTGATTTGTGATCAACTGATGAACGGAACTGATTTGCTTGTTGATCTGTTGTGCCTAATGCCTACATTTGTTGATGAATTGAATACTTGTTAATGAACTGAATACTGAATAAGTGAATATTGAACTATTGAATTGAACTGAATATACTGCTTGCTGAATACTGAATATTGAAGTATTGCTGAATACTGAATATTGAATATACTCCCGTGATGATATGGGTGAGCCCTTTCCCTTCCCCGTGCTCAGTGATAAATCTTGAGAGCTATCGACTATGCTTCTGTGATGTGCCCTGAGGGCTAATGTTTTGTGATTTTAGGGGATGATGATATGGCTATGGGTTATGAGATGAGCTGAGCTCTCTGTGAAATATCTAGTTCATGTGGGCGGTCCCTTTTGAACAAGAAAAAAATACGGGAAAGGGCATGAGTTGGGTTAATCTTGTGCGGTCCACTAGTCTGAATATATTAGCAAGTTTTAATCTTGTGCAGCCTTCTGAGAGCAATAATCAATCTTTATTTCCCCTTTGCCAGGTACATCCTACCATTTCATTCCTGATCTCTTCTCTATAAATGATGTGAGTGTTGGCCCGATCTTCCGAAAGTTACTGATACGTCGATTGTGGAGAACACAACGTTGATGATCTAAAGGCTCCGACCCAAACAGATCCAACCCCTTGACAAACTACACCACTTAATAGGGGAAAGGGCATGAGTTGGGTTAATCTTGTGCGGTCCACTAGTCTGAATATATTAGCAAGTTTTAATCTTGTGCAATTAGCCTTTTGAGAGCAATAATCAATCTTTATTTCCCCTTTGCCAGGTATGTCCTACCATTTCATTCCTGATCTCTTCTCTATAAATGATGTGAGTGTTGGCCCGATCTTCCGAAAGGTACTGATACGTCAATTGTGGAGAACACGACGTTGATGATCTAAAGGCTCCGACCCAAACAGATCGAACCCCTTGACAAACTACACCACTGCTATGTTGGTTATCAACCGTGCTGAACGGGGTTGACCTCGCCAAGAAGGCTATCTCCTGCAAGCGAATCAAGAACACAAGCAAGAGAGTAGAAGATGCAATCTTTATTGCGAATAAAAATGAAGCTCACAAAGTTGGAGTTCCTCAAAGCGAACAAGCGACAACACTGCTAAGCAGAATAATCTAAAATAAAAACTCAAGCAAAACTAAAGGACGACGGCTCCTATATGAGGAGGGTGGCCAGGAGGTGGAACCCTAGGCCGAGGTACTATTCACATGTGAATAGTGCCCACGTGAACAGTATAGGCCTAGGGGTGGACGGTTAGCAGATGGACCAGGCCATCCAACAGATGGGCCAAGTTGTCGGCCAATACAGCATAGCCTGTGGGCCAACAATTGGTGACGCAGCACAATGACATGTAAATGTAGCACCATGGCATGTAGACGACGCTCGGCTCGTATGAGTAGACGTGGCTCGGTCCTACTACTGAATATGGCAGTGTGGTGGCCGAAAGTCCTATCGGAGAGGATGTGGTTGAAGTAGACGATGCCATGCAGCGGTTGGTCGAAGCAGTGGTTGCATCCTTAGGGTTGATGTCCTCATCAATAACGTCTCTAAGCAGTGGCTGCTTGTGCTTTTAAAACCGACATCATATATATATATTATATATATTGTTCGTAGTCCCTCAGCCACTTTCGGGGGGTCGTCCACGCAGCATAAGGAGGATGAGACAGCAGCTACGGGCAACTTCATCGAGCCCATGCAAGTTTAAAAACCATGGCTGCCAGGAGAGCGTCAGGACATCCAATTACCTATCGACGACATCCAGCTAATTGGATGTCCTGACGCTCTCCTGACAGCCATGATTCTTAAACTTGCATGCGCTCGATGAAGTTGCCTATGGCTATTGTCTCATCCTCCTCATGCTGCATGGACAATCGCCCGAACGTGGCTGAGGGACTAGGACAATATATATATAATATATATGATGCCGATTTTAAAGGCACAAGCAGCCACTACTTGGAGACTTTATAGAGAAAAGTCATCACAGACGGTTCCAGCTACAAACCGTCTGTGATATATCCATAATCATAGACAGTTTCATCTACAAACTGTCTGTGACAGGTAACTATCACAAACAGTTTCATCTAAAAATCGTCTGTGATATATCCATCATCACAAACGGTTCCATCTAAAACCCGTCTGTGATATATCCATCATCACAGACGGTTTCCACTACAAACCGTCTGTGATATATCCATAATCACAGACGGTTTCATCTACAAACCGTCTGTGATAGGTAACTATCACAGACGGTTCTGAGTTAATAACCGTCTATGACAGTATGCATCACAGACGGTTTAAAAACCATATGTGATGACCTCATCATCACTGACCCATAGACTCAGACGGCTCACGAAACCGTCTGTGATGACGTTTTTTAACCGTCTGTGAAGACCTTTTCTGTAGTAGTGAGAGAAGGTGAGTAGAGAAGGTAAGGTTGTTTTTAGATGAAGAAACTATCAAATTGTTCATACCAAGACACAAGAAACAACCAAATACTCTATTGGAGACTTACTTGTTATTGATATGATAAATGAGCTAAAACATATAGGCCACAAAGTTGTACTTCATTATTGATCATCAATAATCATGCACATTTGTAGCAATTAAAGCCTTAGACACAAGCTCAAGAAACAATCCATTGAAAGATTTGTTTCTTTTTATTAGATTGAGTATTCTCTCTCTCCTCTTAGTAACAAACTAAGAAACAATCTATTGTAGATGCTCTTATTACAACTATCAAAAAGTTCACATCACGTCCTCATCCATGCCGCTAGGGTTTCTCTCAAGCGACTAGGGTTTTGACGGGGCGATCTCCTTCTCCGACGAGAACTCCTATTTCTCGATTGGTTTTTGGCTGATTCTAACAACATGCAATCTGTCTTGGTCTCATTCTCTGCTCCCTTCTGATCTATGCGCGGGATGGGGTAATAAAGGGGAAGCCCTTGTGCTTTTACCCACCCGATGTGTGAGGACCCCAGTTTATTAGGTTTGTAATGCTTAACCAACCACCTGGTCCTAGCATCACAAATCAAATAAACTGATCTCGAGATATGTATACTTCCCAAAGCAAATACACACCGGTACAAAATTAGACATCAACTCCATTCAAAACATAGAGTCCAAACATTACACTACAAACGGAAGATAAACAAATAGAAACAATATTACAGACATAGGCCGACAGGCCACAAGATACACAAATAACAACAAAAAGACAGCGGAAGCAAAAGTGCCATAAGATGGCTATAAACAAAGCCAATCAGTGTGCCTTCAACCCACAAGGCATCTGACCGGACCGCCAAGTCTAGTCGTCACCCACGAAGCGACAAAGACAGCTTCACTCACGTATGAGGCCCCGAGGCTCACCTTCTTCCTCTCGCAACAAAACATTAAGCAAAGCACCTGAGTACAAAGATTGTCTTTGTACCCGCAAGACTGACGTGTGAACTAGCAGACCTGTTCATATGCTACATGCAGGCTTGTTTAGTGGAGGCCATATGTTTCATTTGCATAAAGCCAACTTCCATTTGCAATAATATAATACAGTTTTAAAGGCAAGTTTGCAATTCATTTTCTTGTTGAAATAATGCAAATAAAGGTAGGTACAAGCAACCACCTAGAAGTGACTATCCCAATAGTCACCACAACAATAACACGAATCCCGATTCGTACCACCCATCAAGTTTTAATTTAAATGTTGTAGTCTAACTCTCGATAAGCTTACCCAAGCGTGTCCATCACCTAGGGCGAGGCTATTCGAATAGTTTTTAACCTGCGCAGGGTGTACCATCTATACCCACACCTCGCATCGCCTTTAAGCCAAGCACACTTCAAGGTATGCCGCACTGACTAAGTCCTACGAGACTGTTTCAATATTGTGTATCAACCCGAGCCGCTCGTATGGGTAGAAACACCATACGCTTACATGGTAAAGCCGAAAAGACAACTACCCACTCGGGATAAAGCTTTTGGACAACTACCATGCTCCCACCTCCGTCCCTCCTGCGACCTCCTGCGACCGGGACCAATACACGCCAAAGTACTAGGTCAAGAGAGGTCCCATACCTCTAGTGTGGTTAGCACGCTTGAAATGCTGGATAACAAAAACTCACAAGATGTTCGGTCCTTAATTGACCCGGCACCTTTCGATCACACCCAATAGATCACACCAATCTTACCATTGTGCGCGTCTAAATCATTTTTTTGTTTTTGGTTTTAGTTTTGCAAGTAAGCATAGCAAAATGTGAAACATAAAGTTGTAGTAAATTTTGTGTGATCAAGGTTACCGACTAAAGTCGATAACCGCCCGATTCTACCGATAGCTAAGCATGTCTAAGCAAGTTGACCGGATCTACTAAGTGACAAGAGATCATCCAAATGATCTCTAATCACAACAAATAACCTAGGCTCAGTAGTAGAGATCAATATTTTGTCTATAGGATATGCAACTACAGATTTAACTAATCAATTTAACACAATTTAAGCAATGCATACATACAATTTGAAACAAAATATTAATCTTTAAAATAATCGGGATTAAACATGATCAAATCGCTTGCACGGTCGCTGTTGCTCAAGTTGTTAAGCGAGGATCGTCCTCGTGGTTGCCGCAAATATCGAAGCTTCAACGATCGAACATAACAAAGAAATAAGAACGAATAACACCGACAAAACTCAAACATTCAACAACATCAAACAAGCCAAAACTCACACAGCAGACCTAAGCATGATATAACAAAACTTTAGAAGCAGAGAACAAATCATTTTAAGTTATTAGCAATTTTCTATGAATTTTCTAAGCTAAAAACACAACAAGTCACTAGTTAATTACTTAACAAATTTTCATGAACAGAACAGCGTATAAAATCTATCCTAATAGTTAGTATACTGAAAATGAAATTTTATGTAATTGGTTCATTTAATTTGGACAATTACTGAGAAAGATATGAATTTTCTAATTTTGGAAAATGCATAAAGCATCAATTAATCATTTAACAGATTTTCGATACTGAGACGAGGTTGAAACTAATTTTAATAAATAGAACATTTAAAATAAAATTAACGTGACTGGTTTTATGCAATTTGGATAAAAATTGAATTAGTTATGCATTTTACAAGTTTAATCGATTTAACGATTACAAATGTAAAAGCATTTGAAATACTAAAGCTCTTAATACTTCTTCTCACGACGCATGCGGCTAGCCCCAACAGCGATAAAAGGGCCCACGAAAATGCGACGAGAGCGGATCGCGCAAGATAAGGTGGCGTCGGCGTATTCAAAGAATACGTCTTCGCTAATGTAACGTAATCCTAACACATATGCCCGGCAAAATACGCTTCATGAAAGAGAAAACGATTAACAAAACTACACAATCCCTAATCGACATTCCGGCCCACATAACGTAGACTCGAGAATTAAAACGATTAGATTTGAATCCTAAAATGACTTAACACGAGAGGGCCCACAAGTCGCTGACCTAACGTAACCGTGTTTAGCGATAACTAAGCCGCGCGCGCTCGCCGCGCACGCGACGGGACGGTGGCGCGGCCGCGCGGTGATCTAGCAAACGGTGAGTTTCAAGACGAGTGAGTGGTACCTTAAGGTTCGCAAAGACCTCACGAACCCGGTGACGTGACGCGAGCCCAATGGTCGCGGAGATGGGCTCACGACGGCGAGGCGGAGAAGAAAGTACGGTGCTCGCGGAGAAGACGCTACAGACTTCGAGAAGCTACGGGAAGGTGCGCCACGGAATCGCCTCGACTCCAGGAGCAATAAGCACAAGATAACGTCGAAGAAGAAGGTCCGAGACGGCCGAAATTGCCACGGCGCGAACACCGTGATTGGAGAAGAAAGGGTCGCGCACCTCAACGATGCACCAAAGACAAAAATGAAGCCATCATTAACTTTGCATCAATGCGATTCGGCGACCAAGTGTCGGCCGAAACTCACCGAGCACTAGCAAGCTTGCAGAGCCGAGACCAACGGAGTTGGGGACGAAGAAGTGGCTCGGACGATTCACCGGATGCTACGAGCTCGGGATGGGAAAATGGATGCGCACCGAGTGTGGTTCACGATGGTGAGGTTGCGGGCTCAAGGGCTTCTCCAACGCGGCGGTGCTACTTCGCTTCCTTCTCGGCACAAACAAGAAATCGGGCGAGATAACACGAACGCAAAGGAGAAGAAGTGGATGAGCTCGGGCTTTATGAAGTCACGGCGATGCCTCCCACCGGACACGAGGGCATAAAGGTGGCGGCGGCGAGGTGCGTGGCAAACATGCACGCACGGCGCGAGCTCGGTGAGGTGCGGAGAAGACGAGGTTGATGCCGGCAGTGTGGGACCCATATGTCGGCGACGATTTAGCGGTGCGAACCGGTGGTTTGATTTGATCAAGAACACACCGATCGCTGGATCCAAATGGACGGCCGGGATTGGTGTATGCATTCGACAGTCGTTGCATACGCAACGTGGATCGCTCGATTTGCATCGACGGTCACGATCGATTGACTCGCGCGTGCGTTTAGTTGACGCGACCGAGTCAAGTGGTATTAGTCGGACTCGAGCTGAGTTGGGTTCGGGCCGAGGAACAAGATTTTTAGAATTTGGTTTAAAAGACAGAGAAGGTTTGGGGAATTTTTAGAGGTAGCTCCTGAGCTCCAAAAATTTCTGAAATTTTTATGGTAGCTACTAGAGACAGAGGACAACCTTGTATAATTTTTCCAGAACTTTTTATGCACTGCATGGTTCTAGAGAAAATTCACAAGCTGCTGTCCAGGAGTTTGACCAGATTTCAAACAGAGTTGACTTGGCCATTTGAAATAGCAAACAAAATCTAAAAATTGTGAAATAATTCAGGAGGTAGATAGGATGATCAAGATGGTAGGAAAAATAATTTCAGAGGATGATCAAAGTTTGAAGGCTAAGAATTAGCTGACAACAATCTCCATTCACAAGAGTTTAATTCTAGAAAATGGAAATTGCTAGGGAAAATGTAGGAACTTTCAAATGATTTGAAGAGACAACAAAAGTTTTTATTTCTCCTCAAAATTTTACATTTGAAATACAAACCCTAAGTTAGGGCTTGTTACAAATCTCCCCCTTACAGAATCTCGCCCGAGATTACGATCACCGGAGAAGAATGATGGGTAATCGCCGGAGGCGATCTTCCCGCTCCCAAGTGGCTTCATCCTCGAGTGGTTTGACCATCGAACTTTAAGGAACTTGATCACACGGTTCCTTGTTCTGCGTTCACTTCTTCGAGGATACGAACGGGACGCTCACGATAAGACAGATCTTCCCGCACATCGATATTTTCCAATGGTGTTTCTCAATCGGAATACGGAGGCACTTCTTCAATTGTGACACATGGAAAACATCATGCACCCTTCGAGTGTAGCCGCAACTCCAACTTGTATGCAACGGCTCCCACTTTCTTGATGATGCGATATGGCCCGACATATCGAGAGCCGCTTGCCCTTGACACCAAACGACGATGTCCTTCGTAGGTGAGACTTTGAGATACACAAAGTCATTGTCTTTGAAACTCAACTCACGGCGACGCCGACCGCATAGCTCTTCTCGCTCGACTGAAGCACGCGCAAGTGCTCACGAATCAAGCGCACTTGACTTTCAAATTTCATTGATTGAATTGGGCCAAAGAACCGCCCTTCACCGCCACCGGTTCAACGGGGTTCTGCGGCGCCCATACAAAGCCTCAAACGGTGCCATACCGAGACTAGCTCGAAGTCGTTGTTGTAGGAGAACTCGCAAGCGGTAGACACTTCTCCCAATTCTTCCCATAGGAAAGAACACAAGAACGGAGCATGTCTTCAAGCACAGTTGACGCGCCCGTCGACCATCGATCGAGGATGATAGGTCGAAATAATGAAAGACGGGTCCCCATGGCTTCTCGTAAACGTGCCATAGCCGAGAAGTGAAAAGAGAGCCACGATCGACACAATCGCTCGTGGCACACCATGCAAACTCACAATGCGGATATGTAGAGTGCAGCCAATTTATCGACGTGGAGGGCGGTACACATTTGGCGAAAATGCGCTACCTTCGCAATCGATCGATAACAACCCGTATAGCATCCTTCCTCGGCGAGTACGGTAGACCAGTGATGAAGTCCATACCAACTAATCCCACTTCCACTCCGGTATAGGCAAGGGCCGAGGAGACCTCATCGATGCTTTGATGCTCGGCCTTCACGCGACAACATACGTCGCATCGGCAACGAACCCGCAATCTCGCTTCATGCGAGTCCACCGAACTTCGCGCAGATCTTGGTACATCTTGGTAGCCCCGGATGGATGGACAAAGGCGAATCATGGCTTCTCAAGGATCAAATCCGCAACTCCGGGACCTTTGGGACCACAAGACGCTGCCAAACCATACAACACCGTGCTCATCTTCGTCGGAAACACTTGGCTGATCCACCTTGATATTCTCGCTTGATTTTACCCACACCATCATCGATTGTCGCGTTGCCTTGATTTGATCCACCAAGGTTGGTTGCACAACCAAGGCGCTAAGGGAACCATGTTCAATCAAACCCAAGTTGAGACGCTGAAATTCCGCAAGCAAGGCAGAGTTGTCGCTCTTGGATCATCGTGAGTATTGCAATACACTTTTCGCTAAGTGCATCAAGAACCACATTGGCTTTGCCTTGATGATATCAATACCCATGTCATAATCTTTGATCAATTCCAGCCATCTCCTCTGCTCGAGGTTCGGATCCGCCGAGTGAACAAGTATTTCAAGCTCTTGTGATCGGAATACACCTCACCACGATTCTCGATCAAATAATGCCGCCAAATCTTGAGTGCATGAACCACCGCAGCAAGCTCTAAATCATGGGTGGATAGTTGAGCTCGTGAGGTCTCAATCGCTCGATGCATAGGCAAGCGCCTTGCCTTCCCGCATAAGAACACATCCGAGCCACCGACGAGAGGCATCGCAATAAATATCAAGCTCTTGTGGATATCGGGAAGAGTAAGGACTGGAGTCGAAGTCAATCGCCGCTTGAGCTCCAAAGCTCTCATCACAAGCGAGGACCATACAAACTTCTTGTCCTTCTTAAGCAATTCAACATCGGCTTTTGCGATCTTGGAGAAGTTCTCGATAAAGCGCGATAGTAGCCGCTAAACCAAGAAAACTCCGCACATCGTCGGATCGACTTGGCTGGCCCCAAGATAGAACATCGCCGACCTTGCCGGATCCACGGCTATGCCTCCATTGAAAGAACATGGCCCAAGAATGCCACTTCCTTCAACCTAACTCACATTTGCTTTGAACTTCGCATATAGTCCGTGCTCCCGCAATTTGCCCAAAACAATCTTCGATGCTCAAAGATGCTCTGCTTAAGTCTTGGAATAAATAAGAATATCATCAATGAAGACCACCACAAATTTGTCCAAAAACTCCATGAATACCGAATTCATCAAGTTCATGAACAAAGTGGAGCATTGGTTAATCCAAAGACATGACGGTGTACTCGCATGCAGGCCATAACGAGTAGTGAAAGCCGTCTTCGAATATCCTCACTCGATCCGACTTGATGATAGCCCGATCTCGATCAATCTTGAGAACACCGAGCTCCGCATAACCGGTCAAAAGATCATCAATGCGGGCAGAGGATATTTGTTCTTCACCGCTACTTCATTGAGAGGACGGTAATCAACACACATGCGCAAAGTCTTGTCCTTCTTCTTCACAAAGATCACCGGACAACCCCAAGGAGATGAATGGACGGATGAAACCCTTTGCTTGGAGCTCACCAAGCTGCTTCTTCAATTCTTCTAGCTCATTGGGAGGCATCCGACTGGCGCCTTCAAATCGGAGCTGACCGCAGCAACTCGATGGCAAACTCCAGCTCGAACCGAGGCATCCTGTGCAAATCTTCGGAAAGACATCCACAAAGTCGATACTATGGGAACATCTTGAATTTGCAAGGTCGGCTTTGCTTCTAATGCACATAGACACGGGCCCCGGCCGTGGCGAAAACCCGACCGCTCATCAAGGGTCGTAAGATAAACAACCTTCCGGCACAATCGATTTGCCCCAAGTGTTGGGACAACCAATCCATGCCAAGAATCACATCCGCACTCACTGAACCGAAAGGAATAAGGTTTGCCAAAAATCCCACTCTTCAACTATGATAGGAACATCCCGACATCAGAATCGGCTCTCATTTCCGACCGAGAGCGGATGAGCAAAGGAACTTCCAAAGGAACACAAAGTGAAGACCACTAGCAGCAGCAAATGATCTTGAAATAAAGAATGCGATGCTCGTAATCAAATAATACCGCAGCAGGGCGAGAATTGACAAGAAGTGTACCAATCACGACATCCGCGCCTCCGAGCCTCCTCACCAAAGGTGGTTGACCACCACTTCCGCACTCGGGCTTCGGATCATCTTCGGTCGGTGGATGACCACTCCCGCCCGCGTCCTCCATTAGGACGAGGGGTGCCGCAACACTCGAGGCGTGCATTCGCATAATGGCCCTTGTTGTGGCAAATAAAACAAATCACCTCCGCCGGATTGCGAGACCGCTCTGCTGGCTGATCGCAGCGCACGTGGCTGAAACACGGCTGCGGTGGGCGAGGAGCTGGTGCAGATGGTCTCGCGCCGGTGGAGCAAAAGAACGGGCCATCGGTGCCGCCCACCGAGGACGAACGAGGCCGTGTGAGTAGACCGATGTGCCTCCCATTTGCGCTATGGGACTCGCCAACGCCTTTGCCTTATGCTCGCAACGATGGCCTTATCTACCAAGGCACGAAGTCTCGAGAAGTCCACAATGGATAGCTTGTCCTGCAGCTCCTCTGACAAGCCATCCATAAACTTCTCTGCTTAGCCTCATCCGAGGCCACCTCACCCGAGCATAACGAGCGGATGATTGAACTCGCATGTACTCAAAAGTCGCATTTGCGCCCTTGCTTGAGCGCGAGGAACTCCTTTTCTTCACCTTCATCGTGCCATCCGGGATGTGGGCCCGACGAAAGTCGACCGAACTCCTCCCACGCGACCACATGGCCCGCAGTCGCATGGCGAGATAGTTCTCCCACCATGAGAGTCTTTGCGCGCTCAGCCGGTGGGGCGCGAAAAGTGCCTTATCTCGCGCCGCATCGAGCTATGTTGAGCTTCGCTCAACCATGCGCAGCCAATCGTCCGCATCGAGAGGTCCTCGAGGCGGAGAAAGTCGGCGGCGTGTGTGCGAGGAACTCGCAAGTCCCCACGAGTCCGTGGCCGCCACCATCGGCGAGAGTGGAGGTATTCCTAGCAATAACCTCCAAGATGCGGCGTGGTCCATGCGGTTCGCTCGATCGAGCGAGAACCTCACCATGGTCGGAGGAGGGGAAGCTCTCATCATGACCACCACGATCGCCACGCTGCTCTCCTGGCCATCCTGTTTTACTAAGACAAGTTAGCAACAAATTTAAGAGCAAGAAAGCCCAAAATTCATGAAAGCAAATTAAACAAACACAAGGCAGATAAAGTTCGACCAGAAAATCAGACACATAACTACTCCCTTTACATCTTACCCTATTATCCCCACAAGTTTTAGTTGGATTAAACTTCATGGTTCTCTCAAACTAATTCCACCTGTAGTAACTATCTTTTGAAAGGAAAGAGAGAAACCAAGTTTTAAACTCAAATTAGAGTAAGATGAGAGTAGAAGGCTAAGATAGGTAAGGAGTAAAATGAGAACCTCGCTAATTTTTCATAAACCTTTTATAATTTGAAAATAAGACTTTCAAAATACCCTAAGGACGACCATGCTTGGTTACTACGGTCGAATGGCTCGATACCAACTTTGTGACTTAGGGTTTTTTTTTGTTTTTGGTTTTAGTTTTGCAAGTAAGCATAGCAAAATGTCAAACATAAAGTTGTAGTAAATTTTGTGTGATCAAGGTTACCGACTAAAGTCGATAACCGCCACTGCTTCTACCGATAGCTAAGCATGTCTAAGCAAGTTGACCCGGATCTACTAAGTGACAAGAGATCATCCAACGATCTCTAATCACACAAATAACCTAGGCTCAGTAGTAGAGATCAATATTTTGTCTACAGATATGCGACAAAACTCAAACATTCAACAACATCAAACAAGCCAAAACTCACACAAAGAATTCAAGCATGATATAACAAAACTTTAGAAACAGAGAACAAATCATTTTAAGTTATTAGCAATTTTCTATGAATTTTCTAAGCTAAAAACACAACAAGTCACTAGTTAATTACTTAACAAATTTTCATGAACAGAACCAGCGTATAAAATCTATCCTAATAGTTAGTATAACGAAAATGAAATTTTACGTGATCATTTAATTTGGACAATTACTGAGAAAGATATGAATTTTCTAATTTTGGAAAATGCATAAAGCATCAATTAATCATTTAACAGATTTTCGATACGAGACGAGGTTGAAACTAATTTTAATAAATAGAACATTTAAAATAAAAATTAACAAGATGGTTTTATGCAATTTGGATAAAAATTGAATTAGTTATGCATTTACAAGTTTAATCGATTAAAAAGGCAACAGTAAAAGCATTTCGTAAATACTAAAGCTCTTAATACTTCTTCTACCGACGCACGGCCAGCCCGACCATCGACAAAGGGCCCACGCTAAAATGTCGACGAGCGGATCGCCCGCATAAGGTGACGCCGGCGATTCAAAGAATACGCCTTCGCTTAACAACGTAATCCTAACACATATGCCCAAAGAAAATACGCTTCATGAAAGAGAAAACGACAACAAAACTACACATCCCTAACCGACATTCCGCCCACATAACGAGACTCGAGAATTAAAACGATTAGATTTGAATCCAAAAACAGACTTAACACGAGAGGGCCCACAAGTCGCTGACCTAACAGAACTGTGTTTAGCGATAACTAAGCCGTGGCGGCTCCGTCGGCACGCGACGGGACGGCGCGCTGCACGCAGTGATCTAGCAAACCGGTGAGTTTCAAGACGCAGTGAGTGGTACCAAGGTTCGCAAAGACCTCACGAACCCGGTGGACGGTGACGCGAGCCCAATGGTCGCGGAGATGGGCTCACGACGGCGGAGGCGGAGAAGAAAGTACGGTGCTCGCGAGAAGACGCTACGACCGAGAAGCTACGGAAGGTGCGCCACGGAATCGCCGACTCCGTGAGCAATAAGCACAAGATAACGTCGAAGAAGAAGGTCCGAGATCGCCGAATTGCCGCGGCGGAACACCGTGATTGGAGAAGAAAGGGTCGCGCAGCCTCAACGATGCACCAAAGACAAAAATGAAGCCATCATTAACTTCGGCATCAATGCGATTCGGCGACCAAGTGTCGGTGAAACTCACCGAGCACTAGCAAGCTTGCAGAGCCGAGACCAACGGAGTTGGGGACGAAGAAGTGGCTCCTGACGATTCCTTTGGATGCTACGAGCTCGGGATGGGAAAATGGATGCGCACCGAGTGGTTCACGATGGTGAGGTTGCGGGCTCAAGGGCTTCTCCAACGCGGCGCTGTTACTCGTTTCCTTCTCCTACCAAACAAGAAATCGGGCGGAGATAACACGAGAACGCAAAGGAGAAGAAGTGGATGAGCTCGGGGCTTTTATGAAGTCACGCGATGCCTCCCACCGACACGAGGGCATAAAGGTGGCGCGACGCAGGTACGTGGCAAACATGCACGCACGCCGCGAGCTCCGGTGAGGTGCGGAGAAGACGAGGTTGATGTCGGCAGTGGGACCCATATGTCGGCCGACAGACGAAGCGTGCGAACCGTGGTTTGATTTGATCAAGAATACACCGACCACTGGATCCGAAATGGACGGCCGGGATTGGTGTATGCATTCGACAGTCGGTTGATACGCAACGTGGATCGCTCGATTTGCATCGGACGGTCACGATCGATTGACTCGCAAGGCAGTGCGTTTAGTTGACGCGACCGAGTCAAGTGGTACGAGTCGACTCGAGCCGAAAGGTTCGGGCGAGGAACAAGATTTTTAGAATTTGGTTTAAAAGACAGAGAAGGTTTGGGGAATTTTTAGAGGTAGCTCCTGAGCTCCAAAAATTTCGAAATTTTTATGGTAGCTACTAGAGACAGAGGACAACCTTGTATAATTTTTCCAGAACTTTTTATGCACTGCATGGTTCTAGAGAAAATTCACAAGCTGCTGTCCAGGGAGTTTGACCAGATTTCAAACAGAGTTGACTTGGCCATTTGAAATAGCAAACAAAATCTAAAAATTGTGAAATAATTCAGGGAGGTAGATAGGATGATCAAGATGGTAGGAAAAATAATTTCAGAGGATGATCAAAGTTTGAAGGCTAAGAATTAGCTGACAACAATCTCCATTCACAAGAGTTTAATTCTAGAAAATGGAAATTGCTAGGGAAAAATGTAGGAACTTTCAAATGATTTGAAGAGACAACAAAAGTTTTTATTTCTCCTCAAAATTTTACATTTGAAATACAAACCCTAAGTTAGGGCTGTTACACGATGTCTGTTGCCAGCTTAGGGTTTGCGGGAATAGATCAATTTTCTCTGTGGTGTGAATGGTTTTGTTGTGATGGTGAGCATTGGATCAAGAGAGAAAGACGGGGAAGTGTTGGCGAGTAATCCTAACCGTTAGGAGTAGATTGGTTACCATGACGATTCTGACTGGGAGGATGAAGAGGAGGTGATCGAGTTTGACATTGAAGAAGTGGATGCAGTGGTTGAATCTTAGTGGATGGATCTTGCAAGGTACCACTCAATTCGGCATTTCAGTATCAAGGGTTTATTCGATGAGATGGCGAAATCCTGGGGTTTACACCATGGCATGGAGTGCAAGGTCTTAAAGGATAATCATTTTATTGAATTTCAAGCTGACTATGATTTCAGATTTGTAACAAGAGGAGGTCGTGGATCCATAAAGGTGATGTTTTAACTATTGCACCTTATGATGGGAAGCAAAGGCCGTGCACATGGAACTATCATTTAATTGTGATTTTTCCTCGGATTATTGAGCTAATCATGCTATTTTGCAGTTAACCCTAACCAAAAACAAGAATGTTTGCATTAAGTTTTCTTTGTAAGGAAATGCATAAAATAGGCATAAAAGAGAGAGATTCCAAAAGCTTTCGGATTTCTTTGGAGATGGATAAAGGAGATAAAATCGTGTATTTTTGGAAGATTTTATCCTAAAAATTGGAGGAGAAGATGTGAATCAAGAGTCTAGAGCAAGCACAAAAGAAAGGAGGCTGGACCCGCCTATCGGCCACACATGAGCCGGCCGGCGCAATAACTGCATCGACTGGCTTAAGTCCTAAGCCAGGAAATGCAAGGACTGAGCCGCTCGGCTCAGACTTGGACACCAAATCTCCCTTGCCGACCAAGCCTCCCTGATGCCTATAAAAGGACCCCAAGACCCCACATCGGGAGAGACGATGATTGAAGACCAAAAACAAGGGTTTCTACCTAGAGAAAGAGGGAGAGTCACGCAGCGCAAGGAGATTGCCGAGCGGCCCACCCCCTGAGCCACCCGTGCTGTCGAACCCTTTGAATACCCGAAGCCCTCGTGTGTACCATACTAGTCCCACAACAACAGAAAAGGTCATCACAAACGGTTCAAAAATGTCATCACATACGGTTTCGTGAACCGTCTGAGTTTATGGGTCAATAATGACATGAGATTATAACAAACAATTTTTGAACCGTCTATGATACAGACTATCACATACGGTTATTAACTTAGAACCATCTTTGATAGGTGACTATCACAGACGGTTTGTAGATGAATCTGTCTGTGATAGCTTATGTATCACAGATGGTTTGTAGATGAAACCGTCTGTGATAACTGAGGTATAACAGACAGTTTGTAGATTAAATCATCTATGATATTCTTTTGTATTGCTAAATCTATTTCTGTTTATTGGCGGGTGGTAAGCCTAATGGAAGCAAAACCTTAGCGAGGCGGGACTACGGTGGGATGGTGCATTGTAAAGGCCTTGTGATAATCTCTTAGTCGCACACCTTCGGAAATGTGTGAGCGGATAGTATAAGTGATTATCTCTTGTGGGTAAAGTTATACAACTTCTGCAGAGTGTAAAACTATTCAAATAGCCGTGTCCACGGTCATGGACATGCTGGCAAAGCTGCTCCAAGTTAGATCTTTGGTTTGTTTTCGAAAGGCTTGATTTAAAACTGCTTTGAATCTCTATCCAATGGGTTTTCAGGAGGGTAGCCTTGTGATAGGAGGGTATCCTTCACTACTCTTGTGAATATTATCCAACTATAAAACTTGTGTTTAGAAAATGAATTTTAGTTATGGTTTAATCTGCTTGAAACTTAGTACAAATAATTGGAAAGAATCTTGGCTTTGTGCAAATCAACTCTATAAGCCTTCCTTTGTTAAATCCTTGCAAGACCTCAAGACTTGAAGCCGTCGAAGGAGGACCTCGTCATGTAGGAAGCACCCCAGACCGTGAGTATCGATTAGAGTGTAGGTTAAGCTATTAATGTTATTTGGAAAATCTTTTGAGTTGGTTGGTTTTGTGTGGTTGGTTGTTTCGCTCCTTTTCCCCCTTAGTCTCTCCTCTCTTTCTTATGTCCTTGGTGTTCTGGCAGATGGTGACAACTAGCTTGGGCAGTGGCAGCACCAGTGGTCAAGACAGAGGAACCAAGGGGTGATCTAGAAACCCCTCTTCCACCGCCACCACCTCCTCCACCTGCAGGACCTGACAGGAACCAGGTGATGGCCAATCAAGCCCAGTTGATCAACTTGCTAGCTCACTCGATCAGCAATACTCAGGTCTTGCAAGCAGCAGCAGCAGCTCAATCTCCGGTCTTCGCTCCACCTCCTCCGAGGGTAGGCATCTCAGAGTTCATGAGAATGTGACCACCGACTTTCTCCAGCAGCGCTTAGCCTTTGGAGGCTGAGAACTGGCTCAGGGCCGTCGGAAGGAAACTGGACATGATCCAGTGCACTGACCATGAGAGAGTCCTATTTGCTTCTCACCAGTTGAACGGACCAGCGTCCGAGTGGTGGGGCAACTTTACTTGGTCCCACATCGATGGTCAGACCATCTCTTGGGATGAGTATGCGCAGGCTTTACGCCATGCACACATCCCACCGGGTATGATGACCCTGAAGAGGAAGGAATTCCCCGCTTTGCGGCAAGGCGGCCGCTTAGTAAACGAGTACCTGCACAGTTCAACTAGCTGACTCGCTATGCACCAGAAGACATGGCAACTGATGAGGCCAAGCAAGAGTGCTTACTAGAAGGGCTCAATGATGACCTCTCAGTTCAACTCATTGCTCAAGACTACCCCAACTTCCAGCAGCTTGTGAGCAAAGCTAACCGCTAGGAGGGCAAGCACCTCGAGATGGAAAGTCGCAAGAGAAGGCAGGCAGCTCAGAGATTCAACTCTGGGGGTTTTCCTAGGCCCAGGACCGCCTAGCTGCAACCACCTTAGTAGGGGAGAGCCACGACCTCCTCTTCGTCCAGGGCGCCTGTGCCCACCAGATGTCCCAGCAACTCCAGTCCTCCTACGGCCTCTCTGGAGTTTAGTACCAGAAGAAGCCACCCACGACCGCCATCGTGGAAGTGACCTGTTTTATTGCAACGAAGTGGGGCACTATGCCAATAAGTGCCCAAAGAAGCAGCAACCAGCAGCCCTGACCTGAGCAGGTCAGGGAGTCCCAGCATTAGGCAGTGAAGCCCTTAGTCCAGTACGTCAAAGGAAGTGTGAATCACATCACAGCCGAGGAAGCCCAGACCACACCGGATGTAGTCCTTGGTACATTTCTTGTCATTTCAGTACCAGCATCAGTTCTTTTGATTCTGGAGCTTCGCATTCTTTTGTTTCCAACAAGTTTGTGGGTAAATATGGGTTATCTATCTCTCCTTTAGTTAAACCTATGTTAATCCATTCTCTGGCTCGGAAATGAGGACTAGCTCCCTATGCCCAAACATTACCTTGGAAATCTCGGGAGTACCCTTCTTTGCAGACCTAATAGTCTTGCACTCCCAAGGTTTGAATGTGATTCTCGGAATGGATTGGCTAGCCAGGAATCAAGGTCGGATAGACTGTGCGAATAGATCTATCACACTCACCAATGAGCAAGGAGTTCAAGTTGAATTTAGACCCGAGACCTCTGTTAGAAACGGTCCTTCTCTAACCAGTCTGAAGGAAGTAAAGCTTGAGGACCTCCCAATAGTCAGTGAGTACCCGGATGTGTTCCCTGAAGAACTACAAGGAATGCCACCAGACAGAGACCTTGAGTTTGTCATCAACTTAGTCCCTGGAATGGCACTAATTTCCAAAAGACCCTACTGTTTGCTGGTTGATGACTTAGTCGAACTGAAGAAGCAGATTGAGGAGATGCAAGTTAAAGGCTTTGTTAGACCGAGTTCTTCACCTTGGGGAGCTCTAGTGATCTTTTTGGCTAAGAAGGATGGTACCCATCGGATGTGTGTGGATTACCGTTCGCTCAACGAAGTCACCATTAAGAATAAGTACCTGCCCAGGATCAATGATTTGTTTAACTAGTTAAAGGGAGCCGGGGTGTTCTCAAAGATAGACTTGAGGTCAGGCTACCACCAGTTGAAGATTCATCAAAAGGATATCCCAAGACAGCCTTTTCAACCCGTTATAGACTGTATCAGTATACGGTCATGTCCTTTGGATTGACCAATGCTCCTGCTTACTTTATGAACTTGATGAATAAGGTAATCATGGAGTATTTGGATAAGTTCATCATTGTCTTTATTAACAACATCCTAGTATATTCCAAGAGTGAAGAGGACTATGAAAAGCACCTTCGGTTGGTCCTGTCTAAGCTTAGAGATCATCAACTCTTTGCCAAGTTCAACAAGTGTGAGTTTTGGATGAAGGAAGTTATCTTCTTGGGTCACATCTTGTCTGCAGAAGGAGTTGCTATCAACTCCAGCAAGGTCCAGGATGTGCTCAATTGGGAGTCACCCAAGTTAGTACTGCAAATCAGAAGTTTTCTAGGAATGGCAGGATAGTACCGCCGGTTCATAGAAGGTTTCTTCAAGATAGCAAGACCTCTCAGTCAGTTGTTGAAGAGGGAAAAGAAATTTGCTTGGACCTCAGCATGTGAGTAGAGTTTCCTAGAATTGAAGAAGCGCTTGACCACTACCCCAGTGTTGATTTTGCCAGACGTCCGCAAGGACTTTGAAGTCTTTTGTGACGCCTCTCATCAGGGCCTCGGTTGCGTGCTAATGCAAGAAGGAAAGGTTGTAGCTTATGCATCTCGCCAATTGAAGCCTCATGAAGGGAACTACCAGACGCATGATTTGGAGCTAGCCGCAATTGTGCATGCCTTGAAAATTTGGCGGCATTACCTCATCGGTAATCGCTGTGAGATTTTGATAGATCACAAAAGTTTGAAGTACATCTTCACTTAGTCAGAACTTAACCTCAGGCAAAGAAGATGGTTAGAGCTCATAAACGACTATGACCTTGGAATTCATTACCACCCTGGCAAAGTAAATGTGGTGGCAGATGCCCTAAGACGAAAAGGGTATTGCAATGCCATGTTGGTGCAAGCAAGTCAGCCAAGGTTGTATCAAGAGCTGAGATGCCTGAACTTGGAGATTGTCAACTAAGGGTGTGTACACACATTGGAAGTTGAGCCAACCGTTCGGAGTCAGATCAGAGAGCATCAGAGAGAAGATGAAGACATCCAGGAGATCAGAAAGAACATGAGAAGAGGCAAAGCCCTAGATTTTGCTAAAGATGAGCAAGGTACCATTTGGTTCGGTAACCGCATTTGTGTGCCTGACCACCAAGAGAAAAAGCAGCTAATTCTGAAGGAAGCTCATGAATCACCTTACTCCATCCACCCTGGAAGTACCAAGATGTACCAGGACCTCCAGGAAAAGTATTGGTGGGTCAGTATGAAGCTAGAAATCGCCGAGTTCATGGCACACTATGACGTATGCCAAAGGGTCAAGGCAGAGCACCAAAGACCAACTGGTCTATCGTAGCCTTTGTCAATTCCTGAGTGGAAGTGGTAACAAGTCAGCATGGATTTCATCACTGGTTTACTTAGGACCCAATTGGGTTGCGATTCAATCTGGGTCGTGATCGACTGTTTGACCAAGGTGGCACACTTCATTCCCGTAAAGACCACCTACCAGAGCAATAAGTTTGCAGAGCTGTACATGGCCAGGATTGTTTGTTTACATGGAGTGCCTAAAAGGATAGTGTCGGACAGAGGTTCACAGTTCACGTCCAGATTCTAGAAGAGCTTGCATGAAGCCTTAGGGACAAAACTCAACTTTAGTATAGTGTATCATCCCCAAACCGATGGGCAGACAGAGCGTGTGAACCAAGTTCTGGAAGACATGCTTAGAGCTTATGCGCTAGACTATGGGAAGAGTTGGGATCAGAATCTTCCTTATGCTGAGTTCTCTTACAACAACAGCTATCAAGCCAGTTTGCAGATGTCACCATTTGAAGCTTTGTATGGTAGACAGTGTAGAACCCCTCTCGTCTGGGGTCAAGTCGGGGAGCACCAGTTCTTTGGACATTATTTGATAAAGGATGCTGAAAGTAAAGTAAGGCTCATAAGGGAACGTTTGAGAGTGGCTCAATCCTAACAAAAGAGCTATGCTGATAATCGTCGCAGAGAACTATCCTTTTAGGCAGGAGATTTGTCTATCTCAGAGTTACTCCACTCAGAGGAGTAATGAGATTTTAGACCAAGGAAATGCTTGCGCCAAGGTTTGTTGGGCCTTACAAGATTTTGGAAAGGAGAGGTGAAGTCGCTTATCAGTTGGAGCTACCGACCTCCTTGTCGGCAGTGCACGACGTCTTCCATGTCTCGCAGCTCAAGAAGTGTCTCTGAGTTCCAACAAAGCAAGCTTCTCTAGAGAGCATCGACCTTCAAGAAGACCTCACCTATGTGGAGCAGCCAATCAAGATTCTGGACGTCGCCGAGCGTGTTACCAGAAGCAAGGTCATCCATTCATGCAACGTCCAGTGGAGTAACCACTCAGAAGAAGAAGCCACCTGGAAGCGAGAGGAAGATCTGAAGGCCGAGTATCCCAACCTATTTGCTGGCCAAGCCTGAATTTCGGGGTCGAGATTCCCTAAAGGGGGTAGGTTTGTAACACCCTATTTTTCTAATCCTTTTTGAAGCTTTCAAAATAAAAAGAACTAGATGGTTTATTGGTTTGTTAAATCTTAAAAACTTGAAATTTTAAAAGTAATTTAATTGACTAAATTAAACTTCAACTTAGTCTTGCCGGTTTAGCTTCGAGTTTGTTGAACTTTTCTGGTTTTCGGTCTCCTTCGTTTGTCCTTCTATCCCTAGTTTCAAACCTCCTAGCTTTTCTTAAGCTCAGGTTTGTGTTTCAAACAATCCTTGTTGTCTGTAATTCAAATTCAAGTTTGAATTCCTCTTTTCCAATTCTGGCCCTCTTCTCTCTTTGGACCTTCCTTCCACCTTGGGCGTAGCCCCGTTGCTTTCTATCACGACCTCCTCTTAGTCATGACCTCTTCTTGGTCCTTTTTGCAAAGACCACCCTTAAGGTCAAAACCACTCTTTTTGCAAAGACCACCCTTTTGGTCAAAACCACCCTTTTTGCAAAGACCACCCTTTTGGTCAAAACCACCCTTTTTGCAAAGACCACGCCTTCCTCAGGACCTCCTCCTCAGGACCTCTTCCTCAAGACCTCCTTCTCAGGACCTCCTCCTCCTATGACCACCCTTTTTTTGGACTCTCTCTTGGTCACAACCTTTCTGTTGACCTTGATCAACCTCTTTGTTTCAACTAGCCCTACTCATTTTATCCTTCCTGCACATTTGCTGCAGAAATCTTCAAGCATTAAATGCTATTGTGTCACATTAAATGTTGTCACCTCTGTTGTACCCATCTCCCCCTCTTGTCTCCGCCTTTACCTGCTCCCATCCCCTTGCTCACCTACTCCTGTCACTCCATCCTTGTCACCCAGTTCTCCTACCTCCTCTATAAATAGCGCACCTGGGAGCCTTTTGCCTTTTTCCACCATTCGTTTTCACCTCAACACTTCTTCTTTCGTGCTCTCGTCCTGCAGCTTTCCACCGTTGGACTTCCTTCCGTTGGACCTCCTTCTTTAAAGCTTTTTGAGTTGGATTTCATTTGGATCTTTATTTGGGCTTTATTTGACTCTACTCTGTTCTCACGTGTAGATTTCGACGATGCAGGGGAAGTAGAGTTCGCTGAAGAAGTAGACCCTCAAGCTTTCGAACAAGGCAAGTCATACTCTTGATCATGTTGCACCTAGTATTTCAAACTATGTACTTTTTGTTTTAAATTACTATTGCATGCGTATTTCAATTAAAGTACTTTAAATCCCTATTTTAACTTGATAG
Organism: Ampelocalamus luodianensis; assembly: GCA_036346255.1. Lineage (NCBI taxonomy): Eukaryota > Viridiplantae > Streptophyta > Magnoliopsida > Poales > Poaceae > Ampelocalamus > Ampelocalamus luodianensis. The sequence continues at coordinate 42,120,176 of CM070626.1, forward strand.
TTATTCCCAATTCATTTGTACACCCAGACTTGAACATCCTCTAGACCACCCTTAACACCTTAGTTAAAAGCTAGTTGATACATTAGTATGAACTAGAACATGTTGCAAAACTCTATGCTTAGCCGAAGCTTAGCTCAAAATCTTTGATTTGGGGAAGTTAGCCAAAAGCTCAACTTTGATTTCATTTGTTGCTATGGTATGGTCAGTACCATGGAGTTTTTTCGAAATGTTTTAAATGCGGTAAATTGAAGTGAAAATCAGTTTGGACTTGGGCGAAATCGATGTTTGGCTGGGTGCATTTTCATGCATGGGATCGATCCATTTCTATGGTTAATGCCTAGGTTTCTTTTGGTTGTCACCCAGGTCAGTTAAGGACCGGTCTTCGAGTGTATTTTGCTATGCCTTCCTGTACTACCACATGTCCTGAATGGGCAGGGCCTGGCTAACTAATTTGCAAAGTTCCACCGTGGTGGTGCCATCTGGTTGCATTGGTGTCTTTCATGACCTACTTTCACGTATTCCCACATGGCGCAAGATGGGGCTTGAATCCGATGGGTGGTTAGTCTAATGGAAACAAAACCTTAGCGAGGTAGGACTACAGTGGGATGGTGCATTGTAAAGGCCTTGTCATAATCTCTTAGTTGCACACCTTCGAAAGTGTGTGAGCGGACAGTATAAGTGATTATCTCTTGTGGGTAAAGTTATACAACATCTGCAGAGTGTAAAACTATTCGAATAGCCGTGTCCACGATCATGGACATGCTAGCAAAGCTGCTCCAAGTTAGATCTTTGGTTTGTTTTCGAAAGGCTTGATTTAAAACTGCTTTGGATCTCTATCCAATGGGTTTTCGGGTGGGTAGCCTTGTGATAGGAGGGTATCCTTCACTACTCTTGTGAATGTTATCCAACTATAAAACTTGTGTTTAGAAAATCAATTTTAGTTATGGTTTAATCTGTTTGAAACTTAGTACAAATAATTAGAAAGAATCTTGGCTTTGTGCAAATCAACTCTATAAGCCTTCCTTTGTTAAATCCTTGCATGCATTAATCTATTACTTAACGGGTGTGACTTACAAGCACGGTTGTTGTGCTCACTCTTGCTTGTTGACAAGCAGGTGAAGAGGTCTTCGCTGAGGACCAGGAGGTCCTGGATGACTAGGATGTGCCCCCAACTGATAGCCTGTGGCGAATCGGGTGGCTATGACCTATTCTTTTGTTTTCGCTGCTTTTGCCATTGGCCTTGTGCCCCTTTTGTAATCAACTCAAAATTTTGTTAATATAGTGACGATTGTATGGATGTGTTATCATCTCTTGTTAATTGTGTACACTAGCCACTAATCTTGGGACTAGTGTGGTATACACAGGGCGGTCCCGGGGTCCTCTGCCCTCGTGGCCGTGATATACTCCAATAGTTGGGGGCTGGCTAGCACAATAGCAGTGGGGGCTTGCAACTGATTTCCCAAAGTCCTTTCCTCAATGCTCTCTATCTGCCGTCGCATCTCATCTTTGACAGCATCAGTGATCTCCTCTCTGAGGGATTCATGAATCTCCTCTCGTAGGCCCGTGCATCGCGCTCGGCTTTGGCTCTCTTCCTACTCTGGTATGCTTCGGAGTCCTCTAAGAATCCATGTTTCCATGGAACATAAAGAGCAAGGCCTCTCGTGTGACCCAGGTGCTCCTTGTTTTCGAGGGCCGCGGAGTGTATATCTCTCACCCTGGCTACCTGGAATGAGCCTTGGAATGATTGTGCACTGAGTGCTTCCTGCAAGAGCCCGACATGTTATTTCACTTCCTTTGAAGTTATAGAGTAATTACAAACTAGGTAGTTCGATATCTTACCAAGCGCTGGGACACTTCCTTGTCTACGGGGTATGGAAAGGAGATGGCCCCCGAAGACACAGTAGATGAGCTTGTTCTTATCCTGTTTTGGGCATGCTCATCAGGGATCCTAGCAAATGGCGGGGAGGCCTCCCACAGGATTGCGTGATCGTCCTCCTTCCTCCATTGTGGGATTTTACTCGCATACCCAGTAGTGCTGAGTCTGTGGGGATGCGTATTTTTTGCCTAGAGGGCCCTGTGCGCCGCACTTTCACTCCAAAAATTATTTATCGTCTTCAATGCCACAAAGTCTTGCCAGTTCACTTCCACGAACGAATACTTTTTGGAAGGGCGTCAGATCCTTCTCCACATATTGCTTGATAAGCATACTATTGAAGTTCTTCCACGCTTTACAAGCTGCTAGCAACGCGTGTCATCGCACGGAGGCCTAGTGTTCTTCCGGGATCTTGAATGATTGGAAAATTTTCATCACTAGCGCATTTTTCTGAGCTTCGGTCAAGTCCTTCCACAAATCATAAGTGATCTTGACCCGTTCCCATGTAACTATTCTGACCATTCTACGGAATGCGGACGCTGCTCAGCAAGGATTGAGAGGGGTCCCAGACGCATCAACATCCATGATGGTAAATCGGTCCTCGGGCCTTTTCGATATTCCTCTTCTATCGTGCTAGGATTTTCTAGAGGATGGAGCATCAGACACATGAGGTAACGATTACGTAGAATGAGCGAACAACATCTTCATAAGAAACAGAAGTTCTGACACACATGAACATATTATCATAAGATTCTCTATCTGTATGGGTATACACACCAATTAATAAATAATTAGGATATAATTGGGATATGTAGGGAAGAAATTAGGATACTTTCTTATTAAGTATATAGCTACCACAAAAAAATCCATACATGCTACATATAAGAAGAGGATAAATTTGCAAAGTTATATAATTACTTATTATACTTGAAATAGAATACCTTAAATATAAATATGCGATGTTCAGCAATTCAACATCCTAGAAAACTATTTCACATGAACAAAATGCATGAGATGGTAGTTCCAGCAAATATGATTCTTTTCACACTACTTTTTGCATCAGTATCTTTATCGTCCTGATCCTACAAATCAACACTCATACAAAAGGCCTAATCTAGGCTAAAAACCAAAAAAATTTCTATAATAATCAGTAGCAATTTTAAGCATACTAGGAATGTCTTCTATAGGACCTTGAGGTCCCTCAAGCACAGAAATCAGTTGCATTCTTTTCCTCTAGTTTGCAACAACATGAAAGTAGGCACTGTTTCTATCTCCTTCCAAAATGTATTTATCCCTAGCTCTTTGTCTAGCCTTAATATGCTCTATATACCATATTGTAATACTACGAATATTATAAGTAAAGGAAGCAAGAGAAGAAGAGAATAACCTTTTTATTTGGACTTTTTGGTGAAATTTCGCCAACTTGGGCCCTCGGTTGTGGCCCAGAAGGCCCAAAAGGGGGGCTGGCCACATGAGGGGGGGCGCGACCCCCTTTTCCCCCAAACCCTAGCCGCCCCCTTGCCCTTCCCCTTTGGCTTCACCCTCCCCCTCCTCCTCAATCTGGCCACCACCTCCCTACCTCCCTCTTGTGCCCCATCACCCTCCCTCAAGATCAAGTTCTCCATTGCTGCCTTCTTGGAGGTTTCCAGCAGCAGGCTGGCCACAAGGAGGAGGAAAGGAGAAGGGAGAAGAGGGGAGAAAGGAGGAGAAGAAGAAGACCATCTTCGTGGGATTTTTCTTAGTGTCTTCCTAGGGTTCTACAAGGGTAACAATCTCTATTCCTTGAAGGTTGGATAAAGTTAGATGCGAAATTGATCATGATTGTTAGATCGAAACTCTACTGCGAGTAGAATAGATTCTGTCTAGTGTAGTGTGCTCCTCTTTTTGTGTTCTTAGAGGACGAATCAGAGGATCCCATCTCCTAGAGTTATCTGGGGTTCATTCTTAGCTTTCAGTGGATGCAAAGATCACTCAATTCCAAGTTACGGTTTAAATGTTATGATGAAATATTTGCTGCTGTCCCGAAAGTCTAACGAGAATTAATAGTCATTGTATTTGTTGAAATACGACTAGGTTAGAAGCTGCTTCAGAAGTGTTGCCCATAACGATTTTTGTAGATAATCTCATTAGCTTTCAGGATTGATAAAGAACACTCTATTTTAATTTGTAGAACAAAATTTATGTACATTTCAATTTGACTGTTCATATTGTAGGTCAATTTCTGTCATTTGATTTGACCCATGTGCCACTTTTTGTTGAAGGCAAAATATGAGTGTCATGCCAACTAGGATTTTGAAGATGGTGTTCTTAGCTTTCCAAAACAATAAGAATCTTGGATTTTAGTCAATCCAATCAAAATTTATGAGTATTTCTTTACTGTTGTGAAGTTCTGCAAGACATATTGTATATTAGACTTTCATTTGAATGTTAGCCTAGGTTTTTGGCCGAATTGGAAGTTTCCACCGACTAGACTAATGTGGGGGTTTTCGATACTTTTTCATAGGATTTGAGATCACCCTGTTTTGAGACTCATAGCAAAAGATATGTTATGACTACCTTCTATTGCCTATGCATAGATTTCAGATGATTTCTATTCATTCCATGTGTGTTGATTTATAGTTAATGAGAGAATTTCTCTTATGTTCATATTAATTTCATACTTTCATATGTTCATGATTCACCCACGGGAGTGGGGAGAAAGACCCATCATTCCAAAATGGGCACGTAAGACCCACCATTCCAATATGGGCAGACTTGGATCCCTGTTATGAAACATTCTCATACGGGCATTGGGTCCCCACATTTTGTATAGTGCGGGCCTGAGTGAACACCAACGGGTGTATCACTGGCTATACCGGTATAAGCAGAAGTGGAGATTTGCATATCATGCATTCATATGTTTCTGTCATTCCAAATTCATAACCCATGATGCGATGTTATTGTTCTTATTCAATATTGTTCTTGTATTTCTGTTATACTTGCTGAGTCCTAGACTCATTCTTGCCTATGTTTGTTTTTTTAGGTGGACACTGAAGTCAGCATTCTTGGGAGGGGATAGTCACGGATATTGCATTCACCGCACTTTATTCACTTTCAATTTCGTGAACTCATCTTTACTTTTCATTTGATATCCATTGGATTGTAATAAATAGAGGTTGATGGTTGATATCTTCATACTTTAGGATATGGATGAGTTGGTAAAGTTTTAAAAGTTAAAATTCTGTTTTCAATTGCTTATGTTCATCCTACTGGAGGTTGACTTGCTTATGATATTAGTTATAAGATTGATGACCCTATTCTGCATTGTTGTTGTAAGTTAGTATTTTAGGTAACATCTTGGCTTCCACATAGCCAGAGTGTTACAGTTGGTATCAGAGCGGGCTTTAGGTCTGTGGTAAGTAAAATATTAAAAATTACACACTGTGCACAATAGGTGGGGTTGGGTAATCCATTGCATCTGCATTTCCAGTGGTATATTTTATTATGATGATCTATTACTGTGATGCTTTTGTGCTTCTATTTTGTTTTCAAGCTAAATGGTTAGCTTTATATCTTGGTGATATTTGATGGTGAGAGGTAGAGGCCGTGGTCGTGGAGCGGACCGTGGTCATGGCGGTGGTTGTGGACATGGTCCAATAGTGTCTTCATCCTCGTCTGAGGGTGCTGCTGGTGTGGTCGCTGAGGAGGTTGCCTCAGCTGCTGTGAGGACCCCAATTTATTTGGCTTGTAATGCTTAACCAACCACCTGGCCCTAGCATCACAAATCAAATAAATCGAGCCTCGAGATATGTACACTTCCCAGAAAGCAATATACATACCTCACCACGAAATTATGCATCAACTCCATTCCAAACATAGAGTCCAAACATTACACTGCTAAGCAGAAAGTAACAACAGTAGATTATTACAGACCAAGGCCGACCGGCCAAAAGATACACAAATAAACAAGGCAGACAGTGAAGCAAAGTGCCATAAGATGGCTATAAACAAAGCCAATCAGTGTGCCTTCAACCCACAAGGCATCTGACCGGACCGCCAAGCCTAGTCGTCAAACACGAAGCGGCAGCACAACTCACAGAAGTGAGGCCCTTGGGGCTCACCTTCTTCCTCTGCAACAAAAACATCAAGCAAAGCCGATGAGTACAAAGATTGTCTTTGTACTCGCAAGACTGACGTGTGAACTAGCAGACCTGTTCATAGGCTACATGCAGGTTTATTTGGTGGAGGCCATATGTTTCATTTGCACAAAGCCAAATTTATTTTCAATAAAGTAATACAGTTTGAAAGCAAGTTTGCAATTCATTTTTAATGCTGAAATAACAGTAAGGATAATAATAGCAAAAGATTAAAGATAAACAACCTAGAAGTGACTATCCCAATAGTCACCACAACAATAGCACGAATCCCAGATTCGTATCACCCATCAAGTTTTAATTTAAAGGTTGTAGTCTAGTTCTTACGGGGCGTATCCGAGCGTGTCCATAACCTAGGACGAGGCTATTCGAATAGTTCAAACCTGCGCAGGTGTACCAATGTACCCACACTTGCACCGCCTTTAAGCCAAAGCACACTTCCGAAGGTATCTTTGTACGGCTAAGTCCTCGAGACTTTTTCCAATATTGTGTATTAACTACGAGCCGCTCGTATGGATAGAAATCCATACGCTTACATGGTAAAGCCGAAAGACAACTACCCACTCGGGATAAAGCTCTTGGACAACTACCATGCTCCCACCTCCATCCCTCCTGTGACCTCCTGCGACCGGAGCCAATACACGCCAAATCTTCGGGTCAAGAGAGGTCCCATATACTCTAGTGTGGTTAGCACGCAAAATGCTCAGTACGGTGGCGCAAGTAACTCGGTCCTTAACTGACTCGGGCACCATTCCAGTCACACCCAACAGATCACACCAAACATACCGTTGTGCCCAAGTCTAAATCATTTTTGTTTTAAGTTTTAGTTTTGCAATTAAACATAGCATAAGCTGAAAACATAAGGAACAATAATAATTTTATGTGATCAAGATCATCGACTAAGTCGATGATCGCCCAATTCTACCGATGACTAAGCATGGCTAAGCAACTGGACCCGTAATCTACTAAGCGACAAGAGTCCATCCAACGAACTCCAATCACAGCAGATAACCTAGGCTCAGGTAGTAGAGGACAATCATTTACCTACAGATTATGCATCTAAAGGGTTAACTACTCAATTTAACACAAATTAAGCGATGCATACATTCAGTTGAAACAAAATATTAGACTTTAAAATACTGGGATTAACATGATCAAACTGCTTGCCTGGCTGCTGCTGCTCAATAGGCTCAACCTGTTGCAGAGGATCACTCTCGATAAAACCAGAATGCAAATCTATCGATCGAGCAAAAGCAACGAATAAGAACAAATAACACCGACAAAACTCAAACATTCAAAACCATCTAATGAGCACAACATTCATACAGCAGCTAGGGCATGGTTTAACACAAATTTTAGAAACAGAGAACAACTCATTTTAATTTGTTATGAATTTTCTAGGAATTTTCTAAGCTAACAATACACAAAAAGCATCATTTAATTCTTTAACAAAATTTATGAACAGAAACATATCTAAAACCTATCCTGATAATTAGTACACTAAAAATGAAAATTTACAAAATTGGATTTACTTGATTTGGACAAATATTGAGATAGATATGAATTTTCTAATTTGGAAAATACATAATACACCAAATAATCAATAACCAGATTTTTGCTAACAGAGACATGGTTGAAACTAATTTTAGTAAATAGTAACTCTAAAATGAAAATTAATAGAACTGGTTTCATGCGATTTGGAGAAAAATTGAATTAGTTATGCATTTTCTAAGTTTAAATGAATTAACAGTGCAACAGAAATCTATTTCAGATATACTAAAACATTTAATCCTTTTCCTACCGACAGCGAGCTAGCCATAGACACCGACATGCGGGCCCGCACGAGGGAGCTGACCAGGTCAGACTCGACCCCGCCCGCGCCGAAGGTGATGTCGAAGGCGTATTTTAAGAATACGTCTTCGGCTTACTGAAAGCGCAAATCTAAATAAAACGTATAGAGGACTACGCCTGCTATTAAAAGAAAACGCATTACGCTATTTTACGCAACAACTTAACCGACCGAGAGGGCCCACAAGTCATGGACTCAGAAGATTTAAACGGCTGGATTAAAGTTTCTAAACACACTAAAACCAGGAGGGGTCCACATGTCATAAGCACAGAAAGAAACTGGGTTAAACTAATGACGAAGTTTATACCCTAATGTCGCCGGCGGCTCACCGACGTTCACGAGGATGGTGGCGCAGCCGCACAACGGATCTAGCGAACCGGAGGGCCTCTGGGCGAGTGGGTTATACCTTCAGGTTCGCTAAGACCTCGCGAACTCGATGACGGCGACGCGGACCCTCGAGGATGACGGCGGCGAGCTGGCGGCGAACGGAGGCGGAGAAGAAGGTGCGGCTCCCACGGCGAGGACGCTATAGGCTTCTAGAAGACTCCGGAAGGTGCGCCTCAGCTCCGCCTTGATCCCAGGAACAATAAGCACAAGATGATGACGACGAAGGAGGTCCGAGGCGGCCGGAATTGCCACGGCGACGAACACCGAGCTTGGAGAAGAACTGGTCGCACGCCCTCAACGATGCGCCAAAGATGAAAATGAACCCACCGTAAGCATCAGTGTAGAAATGCGATCATGAGGGACCAAACTCTGAGGCCAAAGACTCACCAGGTCGTCAAAACGACTGCGGGCCGAGATCACCGGAGGCGGAGCAGCGACACCGCTCTGGCGATTCACCGGGCGACAAGGATCGGGATGGGCAAAATGGAGGCGGTGATGATCAAGGAAGTCGAAGGTGGAGTTGCGGAAGCACGAGCGGCAACGAGGCGGTGGCGCTGCGCTCGGGTTTTTCTCCGGCCGAAACTAAAAGATGGATGCAGAAGTCGCGAGAATGAACGCGAGGAGAATGGATGACCACGGTGGTAGATGGACTCTGGCGATCCTCGGAGGGGACACGCGTCCACGGCGTGGCGATGACGGCGTCGTGGCACACATGCGCGGCGGCGTGTGAGCTCGGTGAGACGCGGAGAAGGCGAGGGCGGACGGCGGTAGGGCCCACTCATCGGTGATAGCAGCGAAACGGTGCGAGCCGGAGTCTGGCGCGGTGCGATTAGGTGGTTTGACTCGACCAAGACTATGCCGACCGTTCGATCGAAAATGGGCGGTGAGATCTGTATGCATTCGGACAGTCGGCGAGATGGCGGTGTGGACCGTGCGATCCACATCGGACGGCTGAAAACCATCGGGCTCGCGCGGTGCAGCTAGGCGGTGTGACTGAACCTAGCGGCGCGGTCGGACTCGAGCCTGAGTTGAGTCCGAGCCCGAGGAATAGTAGTTCCAGAGTTTGAACTCAAAAGGCTGAGCAGGTTTGGGGAATTTTTAGAGATAGGTCCCGAGCTCCAAAAATTCCTAAATTTTTATGGGAGCTAACTGGAACAGAGGAAAACCTTGTGTAATTTTTCCAGGAATTTTCATGCAATAGATTTCTCCCAATAAAATTCACAAGCTGCTGTCCAGGGGTTTGACCAGATTTCCAAACTGGTTTGACTTGGCCATTTGAAATAGCAAACAAAATCTAAAAATTGTGAATTTTTCAGGGAGGTAACTAGGATGGTCAAGATGATAGGAAAAATATTTCCAGAGGATGACCACAAGTTTAAGGCAAAGAATTTTGATGACAACAACTTCCATTCACAAGAATATAATTCTAGAAAATGGAAATTGTTTAGGGAAAATTTGGAAAACTTCCAAATGACTTCAAGAGACATCAAAAGTTTTTATTTCTCCTCAAAGTTTTACATTTGAAAAACAAACCCTAACTTAGGGCTGTTACAAATCTCCCCCCCCCTTACAGGAATCTCGCCCCTAGATTCTGATCACTGGGAAAAGAAGGACGGGTAGTCTGCACGGAGACGATCTTCCCACTCCCAAGTGGCTTCATCCTCGGAGTGATTCGACCACTGAACCTTCAGGAACTTGATCGCCTGTTCCTTGTTCGCGTTGACTTCTTGAGGATCTGAACGGGTGCTCACGATAAGACAGATCTTCTTGCACATCGATATTTTCCAATGGCGTTTCCTCAACCGGAACACGGAGGCACTTCTTCAATTGCGACACATGGAAAACATCATGCACTCCTTCGAGGTTAGCTGGCAATTCTAGCTACTATGCAACAGCTCCCACTTTCTTGATGACGCGATAAGGCCCGACATACCGAGGAGCTAGTTTGCCCTTGACACCGAAACGCTGATGTCCATTCAAAGGTGAGACTTTGAGATACACAAAGTCATTGGGCTGGAAGCTCAGCTCACGACGACATCGATCTGCATAGTTCTTTTGCCTGGACTGAGCTACGCGCAAGTGTTCACGAATCAACTGCACTTGACTTTCCGCCTCATTGATTGAATCTGGACCAAAGAACCGTCTTTCCCGCCACGACCAGTTCAATGGGGTTACGCATCGTCTTCCATACAAAGCCTCAAACGGTGCCATACCGAGACTAGCCTAGAAGCTGTTGTTGTAGGAGAACTCGGCAAGCGGTAGGCACTTCTCCCAATTCTTCCCATAGTAAAGAACACAAGCACGGAGCATATCTTCTAGAACTTGGTTGACTCGCTCCGTCTGACCATCTGTGTGAGGATGATAGGCTGAGCTGAAAGAAAGACGGGTCCCCATGGCCTCCTGTAAACTGTGCCAAAGCCGAGAAGTGAAAAGAGAACCACGATCTGACACAATCGTTTGTGGCACACCGTGCAAGCTCACAATGCGGGATATGTAAAGATCCACTAGCTGATTCACATCAATCTTCGATCGCACTGGAAGAAAATGGGCCACTTTCGTCAACCGATCAATGATAACCCATAAGGCATCCTTCCCCGAAGGAGTACGGGGTAGCCCAGTGATGAAATCCATGCCAACAGAATCCCACTTCCACTCTGGTATTCGTAAGGGCTGAAGAAGACCCGCTGGACGCTGATGCTCGGCCTTGACACGACAACATACGTCGCATCTGGCAACGAACCTGGCAATCTCGCGCTTCATGCGAGTCCACCAGAATCTCTGACGCAGATCTTGATACCTTTTGGTGGCCCCGGGATGGATAGACAAGGGGGAATCATGGGCCTCATGGAGAATCAAATCCCGTAATTCTGGAACCTTTGGAACCACGAGACGCTGCCCAAACCACACAACACCATGCTCATCTTCTGTAAAGCACTTGGCTAATCCATTCTTGATGTTCTGCTTTATTTTACCCACACCAACATCTGATTGCTGCGCTGACTTGATTTGGTCTACTAGGGTTGGTTGCACAACCAAGGCAGCAAGGGAACCAAGCTCAACCAAACCCAAGTTGAGACGCTGAAATTCTGCAAGAAGTGCAGGCTGTTGCTCTTGGATCATCAAAGTATTGCAATACACCTTTCGGCTAAGTGCATCAGCAACCACATTGGCCTTGCCGAGATGATCCGAATACCCATGTCATAATCTTTGATCAATTCCAACCATCTCCTCTGCCTGAGGTTCAGATCTGGCTAGGTGAACAAGTATTTCAAGCTCTTGTGATCAGAATACACCTCAGAGCGGTTACCGATCAGATAGTGCCGCCAAATCTTGAGTGCATGAACCACAGCAGCAAGCTCTAAATCATCGGTGGGATAGTTGAGATCATGAGGTCTCAATCGCACGCATGCATAGGCAATCGCTGCCTTGCCTTCTTGCATAAGAACACACCGAGTCCACGACGAGAGGCATCGCAATAAATATCGAAGCTCTTGTGGACATCGGAAGAGTAAGAACGGAGTGAAGTCAAGCGCCGCTGAGCTCCCGAAAACTCGTCTGGCAGAGGACCACACGAACTTCTTGTCCTTCTTGAGCAATTCGGTCATCGGCTGCGATCTTGGAGAAGTTCTCGATAAAGCGGCGATAGTAGCCCGCTAAACCGAGAAAACTCCGCACATCGATGACTGACTTGGTGACCCCAAGATAGAACATCGACCTTGCCGGGGATCCACACTCGCCTCGGTGAAAGAACATGGCCCAAGAATGCCACTTCCTTCAACGAAGTCACATTTGTTTGAACTTTGCATATAGCTAGTGCTCCCTCAACTTGCCCAAAACAATCTTGAGATGCTCAGCATGGTCTTCTTCAGTCTTGGAATAGATAAGAATTTCGTCAATAAACACTACCACGAACTTATCCAAATATTCCATGAATACCGAGTTCATGAGGTTCATGAAATAAGCTAGAGCATTGGTTAGTAGAAAGATATGACGGTATACTTGTAAAGGCCATAACGAGTAGTGGCCGTCTTGAATATCCTCGATACGATCGGACTTGATGATATCCCAATCTCGATCAATCTTGGAGAACACGAGCTCGGACAAGCTGGTCAAAAGATCATCAATGCGGGCGAGAGGATATTTGTTCTTCACCGTCACCTCATTGGCGGGCGGTAATCAACACACATGCGCAAAGTCTTGTCCTTCTTCTTCACAAAGATCACCTGACAACCCCAAGGAGATGGCGGGACGGATGAAACCCTTTGCTTGGAGCTCACCAAGCTGCTTCTTCAATTCTTCTAGCTCATTGGGAGCCATTCGTCTGGCGCCTTCGAGATAGGGGCGATGCACGGTAGCAACTCAATGACAAACTCCAGATCTCGAACCGGAGGCATCCTGGTAAATCATCGGAAAAACATCCTCAAAATCACAAGCGGTGGGAACCTCCGAATCTTCAAAGCCGGCTTTGCTACGAGTGCACAAAGGTGTGACCCTTGCAAACATGGGGAAAGCCAACCTGTTCACGGAAAGGTTGGTAAGAAAACCATCTTCTTGGCACAATCGATCGTCCCATGTGTTGGGACAACCAATCCATGCCAAGAATTACATCGAAAGCTTCTTTGAGTTGAGCGGGATGAGATTTGCCAAGAATCCCACTCCTTTGACTTTGATAGGAACATCCCGACATTCTAAATCAGCTCTCATTTCCGACCCCGGAGAGCGAATGAGCAAAGGAACTCCCAAAGGAACACAGTGAAGACCGCTAGCAAAAGCAAATGACCTTGAAATAAAAGAGTCCGATGCTCCAGAATCAAATAATACTGCAGCAGGACGATAATTGACAAGGAGTGTACCCATCACGACATCTGGCGCCTCCTGAGCCTCCTCAGCTGAAAGATGGTTGACTCGACCGCTGCTCGCACCCGGGGTTTTCTGGATCATCTTCTGGTCAGGTGGGTGACCACTCCCCTGCCCGCGTCCTCCATTAGGATGAGGGGCTGCTGCAGCACTCTGAGGGCAAGCGTTGGCGTAGTGGCCCTTGTTGTGGAAGTGGAAACAAGTAACCTCAGCCGCCGGATTGCGGAGGCCACCTGCTTCTTTGGATCGCGGCGCCGCGTGGTGGCTCACGGCTGCGGTGGGCGGGAGTGGTGCCTTGATGGCCTCGGTCTTTGGTGGAGCAAAAGAACGGGCCCCAGTGCTTGCACAATGAGGACGAGTGAGGCGGCTGAGCGGTCGATGGGCCTCCCATTTGCGCTGCGGGACTCACCGCGCGCTTTACCTTGTGCTCGGCAACAATGGCCTTATCCACCCAGCACGAAAGTCGGGAAGTCCACAATAGGCGACTGTCCTCTGACTCCTCGGACAAGCCATCCATAAACTTCTCTGCTTAGCCTCATCGAGGCCACCTCCCGAGCATAACGAGCCAAATGATTAAACTCGTGCAGGTACTCGTCACGGACTTGCGCCCTTGCTTGAGCGCGAGGAATTCTTTCTTCTTGACTTCATCATGCCTTCGGGAATGTGGGCCCGACAGCGACTGAACTCCTCCCACGAGACCACATGGCGCGGGGCTGCATGGCGAGTAGTTCTCCCACCATGAGAGTGCGCGCCCTCAAGGCGGTGGGGCGCGAAAAGTGCCTTCTCTGGGCACGGCATCGAGCGATGTTGAGCTTTTGCTCAACCATGCGCGACCGATCATCCGCATCGAGAGGGTCCTCGAGGCGGGAGAAAGTCGGCGGTGCGTGCGGAGGAACTCTGCAAGTCCCCGCGAGTCGATGCCCGCCACCTCCAGATCCGGAGGCACCGGCAGGAGTTGAGGTATTCCTAGCAATAACCTCCAAAATGCGCGTCTGATCCATGCGGTTTCGTTCGATCTGAGCGAGAACCTCAGCCATAGTCGGAGGAGGGGGAAGCTCCTCATCATGACCAGCCGGCTGACTGCCACGCGTTCTCCCGGCCATCCTGTTTCACTAAGATAGGTTAGTGATAGACTAAGAGCAAGAAATCGATGAATCACCGAAACAGTTTTAAAAATAGCACGAAATAAATGCAACACATCAAGTCACAAAGCCAACTGACCAAATTTAGACACTTAGCAGACTTACATCACACTTTACCCTTATGTTCCCACAAATTTTAATTAGGCTAATCTTCTATGGTTCTCCCCAAAGACTAATTCCACCGGTAGTAACTATCTTTTGAAAGGAAAGAGAGAAACCATGTTTTTAAACCCAAATTAGAGTAAGATGAGAGTAGAAAGCTAAGATAGATAAGGAGTAAAACCTGAGAATCTGCCTAGGTTTTCATAAACCCTTTTTATAATTTGAAAATAAGCTTTTCTAAAATATCCTAAGGACGACTATGCTTGGGTTACTACGGTCAGAATGGCTCTGATACCAACTTTGTGAGGACCCCAATTTATTTGGCTTGTAATGCTTAACCAACCACCTGGCCCTAGCATCACAAATCAAATAAATCGAGCCTCGAGATATGTACACTTCCCAGAAAGCAGTATACATACCTCACCACAAAATTATGTATCAACTCCATTCCAAACATAGAGTCCAAACATTACACTGCTAAGCAGAAAGTAACAACAGTAGATTATTACAGACCAAGGCTGACCGGCCAAAAGATACACAAATAAACAAGACAGACAGCGGAAGCAAAAGTGCCATAAGATGGCTATAAACAAAGCCAATCAGTGTGCCTTCAACCCACAAGGCATCTGACCGGACCGCCAAGCCTAGTCGTCAAACACGAAGCGACAACACAACTCACAGAAGTGAGGCCCTTGGGGCTCACCTTCTTCCTCTGCAACAAAAACATCAAGCAAAGCCGATGAGTACAAAGATTGTCTTTGTACTCGCAAGACTGACGTGTGAACTAGCAGACCTGTTCATAGGCTACATGCAGGTTTATTTGGTCGAGGCCATATGTTTCATTTGCACAAAGCCAAATTTATTTGCAACAAAGTAATACAGTTTGAAAGCAAGTTTGCAATTCATTTTAATCTTTGAAATAACAAGATAGGATAATAATAGCAAAAGATTAAAGATAAACAACCTAGAAGTGACTATCCCAATAGTCACCACAACAATAGCACGAATCCCAGATTCGTACCACCCATCAAGTTTTAATTTAAAGGTTGTAGTCTAGTTCTTACGGGGTGTATCCGAGCGTGTCCATAACCTAGGACGAGGCTATTCGAATAGTTCAAACCCTGCAGGGGTGTACCAATGTACCCACACTTCAGACCGCCTTTAAGCCAAAGCACACTTCCGAAGGTATGCTGGCCCGGCTAAGTCCTACGAGTCTTTTTCCAATATTGTGTATTAACTACGAGCCGCTCGTATGGATAGAAATCCATACTCTTACATGGTAAAGCCGAAAAGACAACTACCCACTCAGGATAAAGCTCTTCGGACAACTACCATGCTCCCACCTCCATCCCCCGCGACCTCCTGCGACCGGAGCCAATACACGCCAAAGTCTTGGGTCAAGAGAGGTCCCATATGCTCTAGTGTGGTTAGCACGCAAAATGCTCGATCGGTGGCGCAAGTAACTCGGTCCTTAAGCGACTCGGGCACCATTCGATCACACCCAACAGATCACACCAAACATACCGTTGTGCCCAAGTCTAAATCATTTTTGTTTTCAGTTTTAGTTTTGCAATTAAACATAGCATAAGCTGAAAACATAAGGAACAATGATAATTTTATGTGATCAATATCATCGACTAAGTCGATGATCGCCCAATTCTACCGATGACTAAGCATGGCTAAGCAACTGGACCCGTAATCTTCTAAGCGACAAGAGTCCATCCAATGAACTCCAATCACAGCAGATAACCTAGGCTCAGGTAGTAGAGGACAATCATTTACCTACAGATTATGCATCTAAAGGGTTAACTACTCAATTTAACACAAATTAAGCGATGCATACATACAGTTGAAACAAAATATTGGACTTTAAAATACTGGGATTAACATGATCAAACTGCTTGCCTGGCTGCTGCTGCTCAATAGGCTCAACTCATTGCGAGAGGATCACTCGATAAAACGAGTAACTGTCAAATCTATCGATCGAGCAAAAGCAACGAATAAGAACAAATAACACCGACAAAACTCAAACATTCAAAACCATCTAATGAGCACAACATTCATACAGCAGCTAGGGTATGGTTTAACACAAATTTTAGAAACAGAGAACAACTCATTTTAATTTGTTATGAATTTTCTAGGAATTTTCTAAGCTAACAATACACAAAAAGCATCATTTAATTCTTTAACAAAATTTATGAACAAAAACATATCTAAAACCTATCCTGATAATTAGTACACTAAAAATGAAAATTTACAAAATTGGATTTACTTGATTTGGACAAATATTGAGATAGATATGAATTTTCTAATTTGGAAAATACAAAATACACCAAATAATCAATAACCAGATTTTTGCTAATAGAGACATGGTTGAAACTAATTTTAGTAAATAGTAACTCTAAAATGAAAATTAATAGATCGGGTTTCATGCGATTTGGAGAAAAATTGAATTAGTTATGCATTTTCTAAGTTTAAATGAATTAACAATGCAACAGAAATCTATTTCAGATATACTAAAACATTTAATCCTTTTAAATGCAAATGACAAGCTAGCCACAGACATCGACATGCGGGCGTGCGGGCGACCAGTGTCGACTCGACCCCACCCGCGCCGAAGGTGACGTCGAAGGCATATTTTAAGAATACGTCTTCGGCTTACTGAAAGCGCAAATCTAAATAAAACGTATAGAGGACTACGCCTGCTATTAAAAGAAAACGCATTACGCTATTTTACGCAACAACTTAACCGGCCGAGAGGGCCCACATGTCATGGACTCAGAAGATTTAAACGGCTGGATTAAAGTTTCTAAACACACTAAAACCAGGAGGGGTCCACATGTCATAAGCACAGAAAGAAACTGGATTAAACTAATGACGGAGTTTATAACCTAATGTCGCCGGCGGCTCACCGACGTTCACGAGGATGGCGGCGCAGCCGCACAACGGATCTAGCGAACCGGAGGGCCTATGGGCGAGTGGGTTATACCTTCAGGTTCGCTAAGACCTCGCGAACTCGATGACGGCGACGCGGACCCTCGAGGATGACGGCGGAAGCTGGCGGCGAACGGAGGCGGAGAAGAAGGTGCGGCTCCCACGGCGAGGACGCTACAGGCTTCTAGAAGACTCCGGAAGGTGCGCCTCAGCTCCGCCTTGATCCCAGGAACAATAAGCACAAGATGATGACGACGAAGGAGGTCCGAGGCGGCCGGAATTGCCACGGCGATGGAACACCGAGCTTGGAGAAGAACTGGCCGCACGCCCTCAACGATGCGCCAAAGATGAAAATGAACCCCACCGTAAGCATCAGTGGAGAAATGCGATCATGAGGGACCAAACTCTGAGGCCAAAGACTCACCAGGTCGTCAAAACGACTGCGGGCCGAGATCACCGGAGGCGGAGACGACGACACCGCCCCTGGCGATTCACTGGACGACAAGGATCCGGGATGGGAAAAATGGAGGCGGTGATGATCAAGGAAGTCGAAGGTGGAGTTGCGGAAGCACGAGCGGCAACGAGGCGGTGGCGCTGCGCTCGGGTTTTTCTCCGGCCGAAACTAAAAGATGGACGGAGAAGTCGCGAGAATGAATGCGAGGGAGAATGGATGACCACAGGGGGTAGATGGACTCCTGGCGATCCTCCGGAGGGGGACACGCGTCCACGACGTGGCGGACGAGCGTCGTGGCACACATGCGCGAAGCGCCGTGAGCTCCGGTGAGACGCGAGAAGACGAGGCGGACGAGCATGGTAGGGCCCACTCATCGCTGATAGCAGCGGCGCGCGAGTCGAGTCCGCGCGGTCGCGATTAGGTGGTTTGACTCGACCAAGACTATGCCGACCGTTCGATCGAAAATGGACGGCTGAGATCTGTGTATGCATCGGACAGGTCGACGAGATGAGTAGTGTGGACCGTGCGATCCACATCGGACGGCTGAAAACCATCGGGCTTGCGCGGTGCAGCTAGGCGGTGCGACTGAACCCAGCGGCGCGGTCGGACTCGAGCCTGAGTTGAGTCCGAGCCCGAGGAACAGTAGTTCCAGAGTTTGAACTCAAAAGGCTGAGCAGGTTTGGGGAATTTTTAGAGATAGCTCCCGAGCTCCAAAAATTCCGAAATTTGTATGGGAGCTAACTGGAACAGAGGACAACCTTGTGTAATTTTTCCAGGAATTTTCATGCACTAAATTTCTCCCAATAAAATTCACAAGCTGCTGTCCAGGGGTTTGACCGGATTTCCAAACTGGTTTGACTTGGCCATTTGAAATAGCAAACAAAATCTAAAAATTGTGAAATTTTTCAGGGAGGTAACTAGGATGGTCAAGATGATAGGAAAAATATTTCCAGAGGATGACCACAAGTTTAAGGCAAAGAATTTTGATGACAACAACTTCCATTCACAAGAATATAATTCTAGAAAATGGAAATTGTTTAGGGAAAATTTGGAAAACTTCCAAATGACTTCAAGAGACATCAAAAGTTTTTATTTCTCCTCAAAGTTTTACATTTGAAAAACAAACCTAACTTAGAATCATTACAGTTGCTCACCCGACCACCAAGCCGAGGTGCATTACGCTTATCATTCGAATCTTGAGAGAAATCCAAGAACCGTCGGCAAGTGCAGGCAGCTCCTCCTACTGTAGTTGCACCTGTGGCGGACCCGGCAGCTACAGCGGTTCCACCCGAGGCTAGGATGAGCCTCCGCAAGTGGATGTCGCTTCGTTTGGACACCTTTGACGGAGCGGGCACTCCCGTTCAGGCAGCGGATTGGCTCCGCTATATGGAGAGATAGTTCAGTGCATTGGAGATGACTTCGGTGCAGAAGGAGCGCTTCGTGGCCTTCTAGATGAAGGGCTAAGCTGATATTTGGTGGGAAGGGGTTATATCAACCAGGACTCCAGCGCAGGGACCAATTACTTGGGAAGTATTCGTCTAGCAGTTCAGGGCCAAATTCTATCCAGAATCCTTCCTTGAGAGGATGGAACAATTGCTGCTGACGTACGTTCAAGGAAAGATGTCAGTAGCAGAGTGTGAGGCTGGATTCAACAATCTTGTACGCTTTGTACCAGCAGTGGCTAGCGATGATCAGGAGAAGCCAAGAGGTTTCGTAGGGGCCTCAATTAGGAGTATCGCCATGTTCTAGGGGCGACTGGCTCGCATAACTTCAGCTTCGTGGTCGAGTAGGCCAAGTCAATGGAGCTGGAGAGAGATCTTTCTTCGTAGAAGCAGGCTTCTAGGTGTTCTGTCCCTGCTGGTTGTTCTGGCGGTGGCCAGAAGCGGAGTTTTGGTGGGGGAAGCGGATCTTCTCAGCGACTCATTTCCAAGAGGTTTCAGGGGAGTCAGCACACTTGTTCTGCTTAGCAGCGGCAGTCTACTTGGTTGGCACCACGTTCTTCCTCATCCACCTTGTAGGTGCGCCCTGCTCTAGGACAGGGTATGATATGCTTCAAGTGTGGCGAGGGGCACCGTGCTTTAGAGTGTTCATTCAAAGGGTTTTGTCGTCAGTGTGACCGGGAAGGCCATAAGCTGTTAGTGTGCAAGCAGAACCCAGCGAGCATCATCAAGTGGGAGCCAGTCCCAGTGGCCTTTTCTTCCAGTGCTCCATGGAGTTCACTTCAGACTCTGGCTACTGTTCCTACGCCCCAGTTCTCCTCGGGGTGGGTTCCTCATGCAACATTTTCACCAGCACCTCCTGTGGGGTTCTATTGGAACCCTGTACCGTCTACACCGCCGTCGTTCACTTCACCTGTAGTCGTCCCTGTTCATCCCGCACCTAGTGTCAGTGCATCCTCTGCTCCGGCACCACCAGGAGTCTACGCCATGCCTACCCCTGAGACTGCGGACTACCCTGATGTGGTGACAGGTACCTTGCTAGTTGACTCTCATGAGGCTTTTGTTCTTTTCGATTCAGGGGCTACCTATTCCTTTGTGCCTCTAGAGTTTGCTAGAAGGAGTGGTTTGAGTTTCCAATATATTTTTGAATCTTTCGTAGTCAATTCTCCGGGGGGGCTTATTTCTAGCTCTACAGTATGTCTGGAATGTTCTATCACTATTGATGATGAGGATTCCACAGCAAACCTTATGGTGATTCAATTGTCGCCTTTTGATGTTATCCTTGGTATGGACTGGTTATCCAGTTACCAAGCTAAGATCTGTTGTTTCTGGAAGATGGTGAGTATGCAAGCCCTATCTGGTGAAGAGTTGGTGTTTCAGGGCAGTGCGCCATCTGATTCCCTGTTTGTGTTGGCTAGTCTGTTTCCCAGCCGTTGGGTCTTATCTATTGGGTTGCTTTGGTCTCTCAGCACAAAGATAGATTCTTCTTTGCGCAATGAGGAGATTCCCGTGGTGTGCGAGTACCCTGATGTCTTTCCTGTGGAGCTTCCTGGGATGCCTCCAGAACGGAAAATGGAGTTTCTGATTGATCTTATTCTGGGAACCTGGCCTATTTCAATGTCTCCCTACCGTTTGGCACGGCCCTTCCAGGAGGAGTTGAAAAAGCAATTAGACGATCTGTTGTCCAAAGGTATGATTCAACGTAGTGTTTCGTCGTGGAGAGCGCCTATTTTATTCACAAAGAAGAAAGATGGCAACTGGCGTATGTGTGTCGATTATCGGGCTCTCAATCAAGCAACAGTAAAGAATAAATATCCATTGCCCCGCATTGAGGATCTTTTTGATGCTGAAGGGAGCTAAATGTGAGGACCCGAGGTATTTAACTAGTAATACTTAACATCCATATGGTTCTAGTATCACTAATTAAATATCCTAAGACTCGATGGATATGTGCTTCCCAGAATTACAGCACACATACATCTTTACAAAATCATGCATCATTTTCATACAACTTGCAATGCTAAGTCTAGCAAAAGACATAGATAATATAGAGTTATTACAAAAGAGCCGACCGGCCAAATGATAACAAAGTGACAATTAAGAGTGGAAGCAAAAGCGCCATAAGATGGCTATAAACAAAAGTCAACCGGTTAGCCATAACCCACAAGGCAACCTACCAGACCGCCAAGCTTGTCGCACCCGCCGTAGCAAAACTCACAGAAGTTAATCCGTTGGGGATCCACTTCCTCCTCTACAACAACAAAGCAATGCAGTTGACTACAAAAATGTACTCGCAAGACTTACGAGTAACAATCCTATACATAGCTGCATGTCAGCTGAAACAAAGGGGATGGTTATATGGTTAATTGGACGCATAAAGCAATTTTCATTTGCAATATTATAATAGATTGAAGGCGATTTGTCAAATCTGTTTTTAATCATTGAAATAACAGCGAGGTAATAATAAGTAACATAAATAATAACCTAGAGGTGACTAACCCAATAGCCACCACAATATAGCATGAATCCCCGATTCGTACCACCGAAGTTCAAGTTTTAGTGAAAAGGTTATAGTCTAATTCTCACGGGGCGTATCCGAGCGTGTCCATAACCTAGGATGAGGCTATTCGAATAGATTTAACTCTGCAAGGGTGTACTAATGTACCCACACTTCAGACCGCCTTTTTGCCACAGGATTAAGCACACTTCTGAAGGTATGCCGGCACGGCTAAGTCCTACGAGATGTTTTCCAATATTGTGTATTAACTACAAGACGATCGTATGGATAGAAACCCATACGCTACATTGTAAAGCCGAAAGACAACTACCCACTCGGGGTAAAGCTTTCGGACAACTACAATACTCCCCAACATTTGCCTCCTACAACCTCCTGCGACTCGGAGCTAACACACGCCAAAGTACTAAGTCAAGAGAGGTCTCATTTCCCTCTAGTGTGGTTAGCATGCAAAATGCTCAGTACGGTGGCGCAAGTAATTCGGTCCTTGTTGACTCGGGCACCATTCTAGTCACACCCAAAAGCACACCATCATACCATTGTGCCCAAGTCTAAAACATTTTATTTTCAATTTTAGTTTTCACAATTAAACATAGCACAAGGTGCTGAATATGAAGCCATAATAAGTTTTGTGTGGTCAAGGTTATCGACTAAGTCGACAACCGCCCAATTCTACCGATAGCTAAGCATGACTAAGCAACATTAACTCGTAAACTACTAAGTGACAAGGGCTCATCCAACGAACCGTAAATCACAGCAAGATAACCCTAAGCTCAGTAGTAGAGGATAAATATTTACCTATAGATTATGCATCTAATGGGTCAACTAATCGACAATAGTTTAACACAAGATAGCAATGCATACATAGAATTTGCAAACAACATATTAGACTTTGAAAATAATTAGAGCAATATGATCAAATGATGCTACCTCTGCTTGCCTTGATGGTAGTCCTCTGGTTGCAGAGGGTCGCTCTCAGGTTCAACAAATTCTTCAGAACCTAACGCAAGAACGCGAAAATCCAATAAGAACGAAAAACACCGAAAAGACTCAAAAATCAAAGTCATCCAAATTCTATGAAATTTACAAAGCAGCATGGTCATGATTTTAAATGAATTTAGCAACAAGAATCATTCAATTTGGACTAAGTATGGAAAAGTTATAGCCTAAATAATTTCTTTCAACTAGAAAATTCAAATTAAATTGATTTTGGTTACTGTTCATGACACAATTTTCCAGAAAGTTCTAGAACCTGAAATTTTTTTGGTAGGTAGAACATGGCATTCTAAGAACAGCAAAACTGGATTTACCTGATTTGGAGCTAAATTGAATTACTTATGATTTTTCTAAGTTGTGAAACTAGGGCATATCATTTTTCAGAGGCATAGACATGAACAAAACCTATTCTATATTAAAGTACATTATCAGAGGAATTTAACAAATTATAGTTTGCTCAATTTGGAGCTACTGAGAATTACTTATGCATTTTTTAAGTTTTAAAATGAATTTCGAGAACAATAATTAATGTTAAAACAAGTTAAAACAGTCTACACAATTTTCTGCTACCGAACAGTGCCTAAACATATTTTTAGATTAAAGCTTAGTTAAACATAAATTTAACCCAACCGGAATCACCTAACATGGAGCTAAAATGATTTAGTTATGAAATTTTGAAGTTTAATACCTTTTTCAGTTGACAAATAAAAGCTTACCGGAAAACAATCAAACTTAACTAAATGGAAAAGATGTGGAACAACGTGAGCCATTGATTGCGAATCGAATGGCCCAAACGCAAGGGCCGAACGAATGCGCGCAGCGCCGCACATCCCCAACCGTTGGATTAGATCAAACGGCCCATCGCGAGGGAGGTGCTCGGCGGTCCAAACGTTCCAACGCACGTGGGCCACAGATCTAAAGATGGACGGCTCACAGCGAGAGTTCCGGTTGGAGGTCCAAACGCTCTCGCCATCAGAGCCGCAGATCTAGAATTGAACGGCGAAAAGAGATCAGAACGCTAGAGCTCCGAACACACTGAGGAGGTCTAGACCGTTGGGATCTAGATCTAACGGTCCAGAGCTGGGGGAGGTCCTAAAGTAAAAGATCTTATAAGAGGAGGTCCTGAACGACCCAGATCTCCAAGGGGAGATCCTGGACGGTCAAGATTTATCCGGAGGAGGTCCTAGGCGATAAGATCTACAAGAGGGGAGGTCCTTGACGGCCAAGATCTACCAGAGGAGGTCTTGGATAGTCAGGATCTCCATGGGGAGGTCCTTAATGATGACGTCTAAAAGAGGGGAGGTCTTGAACAGCTCAGATCTACATGGGGAGGTCCTAAATGGTCAAGATCTACTCGGGGTGGTCCTAGAGGTTAAGATCTGCGGGGGTGGGAGGTCCTGAGGTTTTCTTTACAAAAGACCAAGGGGTGGTCTTTTGCAAAGAGGACCCCAAGGGTGGTCCCGAGGCTGGTTTTTTACAAAAATGACTATGAGGTTGGTCTGATGCACAGAGATGATCCTAACGGTCAAGATTAAAACCCAGGAGGTCCTTAACGGTCAGGATCAAAGCTGGGGGAGGTGCTGGCAACTAAGGTTTCGCAAAGGAAGATCCTACGGTTAAGAGCTAACCCACAAAGATCTTTAACGGCTAAGATTACACCTTAGAGGTCCTATGATTTGCCTAAGTTACGACAATAGTACAGAGCGAACTAAAAGTGGCAAAATGTTTGCAATACTATTGCAAACACTTTGAGGGTACTCTCGACGACGGAGCTAGCCTAAAACGCCGGCGAGCCGGAGAGGGGAGGACGAGCAAGTACGGCAAAACTGAAAACACGAAAAAGCTCCGCGGCGATCTAATCTAGCAGGTGCTCAAGCACTAAGGGGCTATCGCAAAGGTACCTGGGCACAGAGGAGGTCTAGGGGAAGTCGGAGGAGCTCTGGCGACGGAGACCGATTGTAACAGCCCCAACTTTATAAACAGTAATAAAATGCTTTATGAACAGTAATGAGGTACTGTTCATAACATTACTGTTCATTTCTACACTTTGGGCAGCATGTTACAAATTAAAAACCTTCCTTTTTAGCCAAAACCCTAAAGAACCATTTGAAGTCTTAAAGGAATACAAGATAAAACTTGTATTATGACTGGAAGTATTTTTATTAAAGCCTAGATAAATTATCTTGGCTAAAAATATTTTGTTGCATTTTAGAAATTATTTGGGCTTAAAGAAAATTTAATGTATTTAAATAAATATTTTCACTTGAAATAAATATTTATGTATTTTACAAAGTGAAAATGTGGTTTATAAAATTTATCTGGGAAATATGTTATCCCAAGTAGCTTCCATAAAAATTTCATGATTTTATAAATTTATTTGCTATTTTTAAAAGCCCAGTCAAACCTTTTAAATATTTGAATAAGGTTTGGTCAACTAAACGGTCTAAACCTAAACTCTTGCAATCGTTAGCGACTCGGTCTCATGTGGTTGGGTCCAACCGAATCAATTTAGTGCTGCTCACACGTTCGAGCAAGCCCAAAACTCTGGCGTGATATGAGCCGTTGATCTTCAATCGAACGGGCGGTTATAACACCCCGCGAGCCGCCCACGTGTGCATCTTAATCTCCGCTTGGATCTTGATCTAACGAGCGAGATCGATGTGTGCAATCGGACAACTCGGATCCCTTTTCAATCTCCACCGCTCATTCTCGATCCAACAACGCACCTTTTCGCTTTAAACTTAAAGGCGCTTTTATCCGAGCCGTTAGATTCAAATCCTCGGCTTTTCCTTTTACCGCGTGTTATTAAGCCCGCGCTCCTCGGGCCGTTGGATCTTCATCGTGTGGTCCAGATTAGTGTATGCATTCGGACGACTCGGATCCTCACGATCGCGACCATTCATTCTTGATCTAACGACGTCGCTTATTTCAATTTGAAATCGAGGCGCGATTATATGGGCCTTTGGTTTCAATCTCGGCGCTCCTTTTGACCGTGGGCCTTGAAAGCCCAAAATCGGTGGATCGTTGGATTTCAATCGTAAGGTCCATATGAGTGTATGCAATCGGACCATCCGGTTCAATTTTCCATCCCGATCGTGAAATCAAATCCAACGGTGTTGTGCCATCGCATCTAAGCGGGCGGCGTGTATCCTTTAATCGATCGTTGGATTTTAATCCAACGTCTCTCTTTGAAAGCGAGCCCGCGACCCGCCGGGATTTCGATGAGATCTCGATCAACCGATCTAGATCGTGCGGTCCATATTAACTGGTACCGATTCAAATCATTTAATCTCTCTATTTATCACAGCCACCCATTTCGAATCGGACGGCTGATATTCTTTTGAGCTTTTGTGAAGCACGCGCGGCTGAGGATGACAATAGGGCCCACATGTCAGCTGACTCTTATCTTCTTTCCTCTCTCTCAGCGCGCAGATTTCTCTGTAAACAGAGGAGAGGATTTATCCCAAGTTTTTGTAACTAATTTTTGGGATAATTAGCCCTAAATGGACACCTCATCAAGCTCTAGACTTTTCCCAATTGTCCTGTAGCTCAACTCCCTTATATATAAACCCTAGCTTTTTGAGCTGCAGCCATTGTTGACCACTGAAGCTCACTTTCTTCCTTCTCGCCCAAAGGGATTTTGCTCCTATCCTTTGCTTATCCATCCTTAAGCACTGGTTTTACCTTGCATTAAAGATTTGATATCTTTTGCAGGTTAAATCAAAATTTATCTCTCTGTCGATCAACTTTGAGTTTTCAGAATCTTGGTATCTTTCCTATACTGGCAAGCCAAAAACCCTAGTTATCATATCTTGAGCATCTTAAGGACTTAAGAAGCTCCTGTGAATCATTCTTTTAAGCATCAGTAGCTTCAACTTGCTTCAAACTGAAAAGTTGATATTATAACTTTTCGGTTTTCTATGTCATTTTCAAGACCTAGGGTTCTTCTTGTCAACTTACCATCTTATTTAGGTTTTGACTAAACCCTAGCAGCATGACAAGTTGATCTTTCAATTCTTGTCATCATCTATTTTGACTTCTAGTTGAGATCTGTCTCTGATTCTTTTTGTCGCTTAACCGACAAAAATGAATTTCTTCTTAGTTGATGTAATCTAACTAGTTAGGTTAGACTAAGGTTGGTTTGGGATATTAATTACCCTAAAAGATCATGCTAAGTTTCATTTATGAACTTTTGCATGTTCTATATTCCTTTTCCAAACTTGCAATCTGTCTGTTTTGACTCTTTTCAAATCAAACTGACTTTGCACTAAACTCTAGTTTCGTCTTTTGAAAACAAGAAGCTATATTATGGGTTATTATCACTAATATGGGTAGTTATGGCTTAAGCATCTGTAATCATGCATTTCCAAATTGATCATGCCGTTTCCTTCATTTTGAGCTTCTTGTCGATTTGGCATTTATTGGATTTATTTGCTTTCTATAGAATCTGGTTCATTTGAAGTTTTGAATCTACCTCGAAACAATGCAACTCACAATGTATATACTACTACCAAGGCAAGCATCCTCTTTGCACCATATTGATCCCAAATTTTGTACAATAGCTTTCACAAATCCAAAGATATCTGTGCATGCTATTTTTCCAAAATACAAAATGTGATCTGTTAGTAGTTAGCTATGACCAAACATGATGGATTACCTCAATTGTCACCATACACTTAACCCTAGCATAGTACTCAGTATATCATAAGCTATATTTTTAGTTTTAGCTTAGACATGCGATCTAGAGATTTTAGAGTTTGACAAGCATATCTTGTCAAACATGGGAATCTAAATGAACTATTGTTATTTTAAACTCTTTGTCCAGTTTCTTTAAATCAGTCTTGTATTTGAAATTCAAATTGATCTCGGACAAGAGGAAGCTAGTGATGGTGCTTTTGTGCACGAGATTGGGTTTTGTGGTGGACTTGTCCGGGTTAATTAAGGACCGAACTCGACTATTCAATTCAAGTCCCCACGTACTTCCACATGCGATGTATGGTATTTGTTTGGTTAAGTAAAATGTTAAGACTATTGGGTTGGAAACAGGAAAGTAAGAATATGCGTATTGACCTTGTATGGCATAAATGCTTAGGTCTTATGACTGTGTTGTATGCCATGTGAGCTTGTATGTCAGTATCAGATGTTCTTAGGAGGGTGAGGGCGTATATGTGCGTCGTCGCATATACGATACCTTAATGGTGCCGATAGCATTCTACTATGGGTAGGGAACCCAATTTGCATTAAATTGTTTGGATCGGCATTACTGACGCAACATGTGTGCCCCGGTTAAGCAGATGCTATCAGTCGTTGTTTAAGCGGGATCAGTTCACACATGGGGGTCCAACTCAATAGTGTTGGCTTGTTGAAAAATACCAAATCTTAGTTTCCCCGGTCGGCATACCAAAGGAAGTATGTCATCATTCGGAGGCATCCAGAAGGCAACGGGCTAGCTAAGTCATGTGGGTAAAGATGTACACCCTGCAGGTATAAACTGCTTCGAATAGCCGTGTCCACGGTCATGGGCGATAACTTGAATTGATGTCACCAGATAGAAGTTTTGATTTTCAAAAATCTGGTTTGGGTTTATTTTCGGTTTGCATGAGGAATCATGCATCGCATCATTTACTTTTATGTCATTTACTTACTGTTCTAAGCAAACTTTGATTTATTAAATTGCTTTGTCAAAAGTTAGCCTTTGTAGGTTAAGATGTATCGCTTATGCAAATTTGAACCTTTATACGTTCTGTTGTAACCTTATGCATGTAAAACTCTACTCCTTTGAATAGGCTCTAATAACCACTTTCTTTAATTAGTTTGTGTAAGACTTGCCGAGTACCTTCCGTACTCAAGGTGCTATCACCTATTGTTGCAGTGAGGACGGTTTCCTTTATGAAGTACCCGTTAGCGCCGATCGTGGTGACGCTAACGAGCAACGCTACTTCTTTCCTCCACGCAATTGCTGCTGGTGGATGAGGCCATTGGTGGATTTTTAGTTTATTTTGCTTCCATTTGTTGAATATGTTGTAGTGACCAAGTCACTCTATATTGTAGTACTAAACCCGAATGTTGTAAACTTATGTTTAATTATGCAAATGTACGACTTGTATGTGTATGATGCAATGTTGTTAAAGGATATATATATGCAATGGTCATTGATCCCAGGAACCATTGTGAGATATATATATATCCGGGATCCTGCTTATTGGAATTGTTACTTGTTGAATTTATACCTTTAGCATGATCTTTAATTAAGGGACAATACTGTTCCTTCATTAATAATCATGTTACTGTATGAATTTAATTAAGTACATTTCCAGTAACCTGGGGAGCCCACACCGATGCAGGAGTTGAAGATGACAACGAGGACCAGAGGTTCTGTACAAAGAGAAGGGAAAAGGATGATCCAGATAGCTTCGCAATGGTCCAGAGGAGGTCTAGGAGGCAGGAATGGAAGGGAGGAGGCCCTTACCAGAGATGGGGATGAAAATGAAGAACTTCGGCTGCGAGGATCCAAAACTCAAAAATGGCAAAATCGTTCTCTCGGTTGCTCCTACCACACAGATACACAAATAACAACAAAAGACAGCGGAAGCAAAAGTGCCATAAGATGGATATAAACAAAGCCAATCGGTGTGCCTTCAACCCACAAGACATCCGACCGACCGCAAGCCTAGTCGTCACCCACGGCGACAAAGACACCACGTAGTAGTGAGGCCCCGAGGCTCACCTTCTTCCTCTGCAACAAAAACATTAAGCAAAGCACCCGAGTACAAAGATTGTCTTTGTACCCGCAAGACTGACGTGTGAACTAACGCACTGTTCATAGACTACATGCAAAGCTTATTTGGTGGAGGTCATATGTTTCATTTGCATAAAGCCAATTTTCATTTGCAATAAGGTAATACATTTAAAGGCAAGTTTGCAATTCATTTTTAAGATTGAAATAACGATAAGGATAATAATAACAAAAGCGAAAGATAAACAACCTAGAAGTGACTATCCCAATAGTCACTATTAACAATAGCACTAATCCCGCATCCGTACCACCCATCAAGTTTTAATTTAAATGTTGTAGTCTAACTCGATAAGCTTACCTGCCGTGTCCATCACCTAGGACGAGGCTATTCGAATAGTTTTAACCCCGCAGGGGTGTACCATCAGACCCACACCGCATCGCCTTTAAGCCAAAGCACACTCCAAGGTATGCCACACTGACTAAGTCCTACGAGATCTTGTTTCCAATATTGTGTATCAACCCCGAGCCGCTCAGATGGGTAGAAACACCATACGCTTACATGGTAAAGCCGAAAAGACAACTACCCACTCAGTGATAAAGCTTTTGACAACTACCATGCTCCCACCTCCGTCCCTCCCGCGACCTCCTGCGACCCGGGACCAATACACGCCAAAGTACTAGGTCAAGAGAGGTCCCATACCCTCTAGTGTGGTTAGCACGCCAAATGCTGGATAACAAAAACTCACAAGATGTTCGGTCCTTAATTGACCTGCACCTTTCCATCACACCCAAAAGATCACACCATTCTTACCATTGTGCCTGCGCCCAAATCATTTTTGTTTTTGGTTTTAGTTTTGCAAGTAAGCATAGCAAAATGTCAAACATAAAGTTGTAGTAAATTTTGTGTGATCAAGGTTACCGACTAAAGTCGATAACCGCCAGTTCTACCGATAGCTACATGTCTAAGCAAGTTGACCGGATCTACTAAGTGACAAGAGATCATCCAATGCACTTAATCACAAAGAAATAACCTAGGCTCGGTAGTAGAGATCAATATTTTGTCTACAGGATATGCACTACTGGATTTAACTAATCAATTTAACACAATTTAAGCAATGCATACATACAAATTGAAATAAAATATTAATCTTTAAAATACTCGGATTAAACATGATCAAACCGCTTTCGGATGTTTGTTGCTCAATATGTTACGGAGGATCGTCCTCGTGGTTGCCGCAAATATCGAAGCCTAACGATCGAACATAACAAAGAAATAAGGACGAATAACACCGACAAAACTCAAACATACAACAACACCAAAACAAGCCAAAACTCATACAGCAACCTAAGCATGAAATAACAAAATTTTAAAACAGGAACAAATCATTTTAAGTTATTAGCCATTTCCTATGAATTTTCTAAGCTAAAACACAACAAGACACTAGTTAATTACTTAACAAATTTTCATGAACAGAAACAGTGTATATAACCTATCCTAATAATTAGTACATTAAAATGACAAATTACAAAATTGGTTTCACTCGATTTGGACAAATATTGAAAGAGATATGCATTTTCTAATCTAGAAGATACATAAAACATCATTTTATTAATTAACAGATTTTTGCTACAGAGACATGGATGAAACTAATTTTAGTAAATAATACATTTGAAATGAAAATAAACAAATGTGGATTCATGCAATTTGGATAAAAATTGAATTAGTTATGCATTTTCTAAGTTTAAATGAATTAACGATTGCAACAAAACATATTACGTAAATACTAAAGCATTAAATCCTTTTTCTACCCACACTATCAGCCCGCATGACATCGACGGGCCGCGCATGAAAATGCGACTGCAATACCAAGCGCCGAAGTGACGTCAAGGCGTATTCTAAGAATACGTCTTGGCTACCAAAGTGCAAACCTAACATACCATTACAGAGAAATACGCTCCCAACAGAGAAAACGCATTAACAAAACTACACAATCCCTAATCGACATTCCGGCCCACATGACAAAGCGACTCGCAGGGAAATATAAAGGGCTGGATTAAAGGTTCTTTAAACGGATTAGCCAACAGGCCCACAAGACAGAGACTCAAGGTAGACATGATTAGAGTCGAACAAATCATCACCGCGGTTCACCGGCGAGACGCGCGGTGGCGCGGCGACGCAACCGAACTAGCAAACCAGAGGTTTCGGCGAAAGTGGTACTTTCGGTTCGCAAGAACCTAGCGAACTCGATGACGGTGACGCGGAGCCCGATGGTCGACGGAGATGAGCTCACGACGACGGAGGCGGAGAAGAAAGCACGGTCCACGGAGAAGCGTCACGGGCTTCTAGAAGACTCGGAAGGTGTGCTTAAGCCGCCTCAACACCGAGGAGCAAGAAGCACACGATAATGCCGACGAAGAAAGCCGAGGTGACCGGAATTTCCACGCGCGAAACCGAGCTTGAGAAGAACTGGTCGCGCGCCGCAACGATGCACAAAGGCGTAAACAAGCCCACCGTTAGACTCGGTGCATCAATGCGATCCTAAGGGACTAAGTGTCGAGCTAGAAACTCACGAGCACTAGCAAGCTCGCGGGCCGCCCATAGCCGAGGCGAGACGGCGAAGGTGCCCTGGCGATATCTTGGGCGAGGGTCCCGGATGGGCAAATGGAGGCGCAAGAGAGTAGATCACGATGGCGTGGTTGCGGAATCAAGGCGGTGCTAACACGCGGCGTTGCTTCGG
Source organism: Ampelocalamus luodianensis (assembly GCA_036346255.1). Lineage (NCBI taxonomy): Eukaryota > Viridiplantae > Streptophyta > Magnoliopsida > Poales > Poaceae > Ampelocalamus > Ampelocalamus luodianensis. Next base: position 42,152,331 of record CM070626.1, read on the forward strand.
TTCTTCTCCGGCGAAAGGAAATTTGGGCGAGAAAACACGAGAATGGACGCGAAGGGTAGTGGATGGGCTCAGGTAGATGAGATCCCGCGATGCTTCACGGCCGACACGAGGACAAAAAGGTGGCGGCGACGAGGACGGGCGCACGCGCATCCGCGAGCTCGGTGGAGGTGCGGAGAAGACGAGGTCGATGCCGATAGGTGGGACCCACATGTCGACAGGAGCAAAGCGGTGCGAGCCGCAGGTTCTACTCGACGGAAGATGCCGACCGTTGGATCCGAGATGGACGGCCGAGATTGATGTATGCATTCTGACAGTCGGTTAAGACGCGACGTGGATCGCTCGACGCATCGACGGTCACGATCGATTGACTCGCAAGCGCGCGTAGTTGACGCCACCGAGTCAAGTGGTACGAGTCGACTCGAGCCGAAGGTTCGCCCGAGGAATGTTGCTTTTAGAATTTGATTTAAAAGACAGAGAAGGTTTGGGGAATTTTAGAGGTAGCTCCTGAGCTCCAAAAATTTCGAAATTTTTATGGGAGCTAGACAGAGGACAACCTTGTGTAATTTTTCCAGAACTTTTATGCAATGCATTGTTCTAGAGAAAATTCACAAGCTGCTGTACAGGAGTTTGACCAGATTTCAAACAGAGTTGACTTGGCCATTTGAAATAGCAAACAAAATCTAAAATTTGTGAAATAATTCAGGAGGTAGATAGGATGATCAAGATGCTAGGAAAATAGTTTCAGAGGATGATCACAAGTTTGAAGGCTAAGAATCTGATAACAACAATTTCCAATCACAAGAATTAAATTCTACAAATTGAAATTGCTAGGAAAATTGTAGAGACTTTCAAATGATTTGAAGAGACAACAAAAGTTTTTATTTCTCCTCAAAATTTTACATTTGAAATACAAACCCTAAGTTAGGGTGTTACAAATCTCCCCTCTTGTGAATCTCACCGAGATTCTCGATCATCGGGAGAAGAAGGACGGTAATCGCCGAGACGATCTTCCCGCCCCATGTGGCTTCATCCTCTGAGTGGTTCGACCACCGAACTTTAAGGAACTTAATCACACGGTTCCTTGTTCTGCGCTCACTTCTCGAGGATACGAACGGACGCCACGATAAGACGATCTTCCGCACATCGATATTTTCCAATGGTGTTTCTCAATCGAATACGGAGGCACTTCTTCAATTGTGACACATGGAAAACATCATGCACCCTTCGAGTGTAGCCGCAACTCCAACTTTTATGCAACGGCTCCCACTTTCTTGATGATGCGATATGGCCCGACATATCGAGGAGCCGCTTGTTCTTGATAATCAAACGACGATGTCCCTTCGAGGTGAGACTTTGAGATACAAAGTCATTGGGCCGAACTCAACTCACGCGACGCCGACCGCATAGCTCTTCGCTCGATCGAGCTACGCGCAAGTGCTCACGAATCAATCGCACTTGACTTTCAAATTCATTGATTGAATCGGGCCAAAGAACCGCTTTCACCGCTTCACCAGCCTCAACGGTTCTCGCAGCGCCCCATACAAAGCCTCAAACGGTGCCATACCGAGACTAGCTCGAAGTCGTTGTTGTAGGAGAACTTCGGCAAGTGGTAGGCACTTCTCCCAATTCTTCCCATAGGAAAGAACACAAGCACGGAGCATGTCTTCAAGCACTGTTGACGCTCCGGCCCGACCATCACCGAGGATGATAGGTCGAAATGAATGAAAGACGGGTCCCCATGGCTTCGTAAATCGTGCTACAGCCGAAGTGAAAAGAGAGCCACGATCCGACACAATCGTCGTGGCACACCATGCAAACTCACAATGCGGGATATGTAGAGGTTCGCCAATTTATCGACGCGAGGGCAGACACACCGCGCAAAATGCGCTACCTTCGCCAATCGATCGATAACAATCCAGATAGCATCCTTCCTCAAGAAGTACGGTAGACCGTTGATGAAGTCCATACCAACGGAATCCACTTCCACTCCGATGGGCAAGGGTCAAGAAGACTCGCCGACGCCGATGCTCGCCTTGACGCGACAACATACGCCGATTCGCAACGAACTCCGCAATCTCGCGCCATGCGAGTCCACCGCACTTCGACGCAGATCTTGGTACATTTTAGTGGCCCCGGATGGATGGACAAAGGCTAATCATGGGCCTCCGAAAATCAAATCCCGCAACTTCGGGACCTTTGGGACCACAAGACGCCGCCCAAACCATACAACACCGTGCTCATCTTCGTGAAACACTTGGTTGATCCATCCTTGATATTCTCGCTGATTTTACCCACACCATCATCGATTCACGCGTCGCCTTGACTTGATCCACCAAGGTTGGTTGCACAACCAAGGCGCAAGGAACCATGTTCAACCAAACCCAAGTTGAGACGTCAAACTCGCAAACAAAGGCAAGCGCTTTGGATCATCGAGCAATCGCAATACACCTTTCGGCCAAGCGCATCAAGAACCACATTGGCTTTGCCAGATGATACCAATACCCATGTCATAATCTTTGATCAATTCTAGCCATCTCTTCCGCCTCGAGGTTCAGATTCATTGGGTGAACAGTATTTCAAGCTCTGTGATCGAATACACCTCACATTACATGCGATCGATAATGCCGCCAAATCTTGAGCGCATGCACCACAGAAAACAACTCAAATCATGGGTGGGATAGTTGAGCTCATGAGGCCTCAATTGCCCTGATGCATAGGCAACCGCTTGCCTTCTCCCGCATAAGAACACATCCGAGTCCTCACGAGAGGCATTAATAAATATCAAGCTCTGTGGATATCAGAAGAGTAAGGACTGAGTGAAGTCAATCGCTGCTTGAGCTCCCAAAGCTCTCATCACAAGCAGAGGACCATACAAACTTCTTGTCCTTCTTGAGCAATTCAATACCATCGGCTTTGCGATCTTGGAGAAGTTCTCGATAAAGCGCGATAGTAGCCCGCTAAACCAAGAAAACTCCGCACATCGCTGGATCGACTTGGGCCGCCTCAAGATAGAACATCACGACTTTGCCGGATCCACACTATTCCTCCAAATGAAAGAACATGGCCCAAAATGCCACTTCTCTTCAACTAACTCACATTTGTCGAACTTCAGATACAAATGATGCTCATATTTGCCCAAAACAATCTTCAGATGCTCAACATGCTCGCCTGATCTTTGAATAGATAAGAATGTCATCAATAAAACCACCACAAATTTGTCCAAATACTCCATGAATACGGAATTCATAAGGTTCATGAACAACGCTCGAGCATTGGTCAAACCGAAAGATATGACGGCTACTCAGACAGCCATAACGAGTAGTGAAAGCCGTCTTCGAATATCCTCACCCGATCCGACTTGATGATAGCCCGATCTCGATCAATCTTGGAGAACACCCAGCCTGCATAACCTGGTCAAAAGATCATCAATGCGGGCGAGGATATTTGTTTTTCACCGCACTTCATTGAGAGGATCGGTAATCAACACACATGCAAAGTCTTGTCCTTCTTCTTCACAAAGATCACCTGACAACCCAAGGAGATGAACCGGACGGATGAAACCCTTTGCTTGGAGCTCACCAAGTCGCTTCTTCAATTCTTCTAGCTCATTGGGAGGCATCCGATACGCGCCTTCAAATCGGAGCTGCACGGCAAAGAACTCGATGGCAAACTGGATATCGAACCGAGGCATCCTGTGCAAATCTTCAGAAAGACATCCACAAAGTCGATACTATGGGAACATCTTGAATTTGTAAGGCTTTGCTTCTAATGCACATAGACATGGGCCCCTGCCGTGGCATAAAACCCGACTTGCTCACCCGGCGGGTCGTAAGATAGACAATCTTCCCGCACAACCGATTTGCCCCAAGTGTTGGGACAACCAATCCATGCCAAGAATCACATCCGCACTCGCTGAATCGAAAGCGTAATGAGATTTGCCAAAAATCCCACTCCTTCAACTATGATAGGAACATCGCGACATCAGAATCACTCTCATTTCACCCGAGAGCGATGAGCAAAGGAACTTCAAAGGAACACAAAGAAGACCACTAGCAGCAGCAAATGATCTTGAAATAAAAGAATGCGATGCTCGTAATCAAATAATACCGCAGCAGGACGAGAATTGACAAGAAGTGTACCAATCACGCATCCGCTCCCGAGCCTCCTCACCAAAGGTGGTTCACCGACGCACGCCGCACCTCGGTCTTCTCAATAATCTTCCGTCGGTGATCGCTTCCCGCTCCTGGCCCTCCATTAGGACGCAGGGGTCGCGAACACTCTGAGGCAGCATTCGCATAATGGCCCTTGTTGTGGCGCGAAAACAAATCACCTCGCCGCCGATTGGCGAGACCGCTTCATTGCCGATCGCGCACGTGGTCTGAAACACGCCGCGGGGGCGAGAGCCGTGCAGATGGTCTCGCGCGGTGGAGCAAAAGAACGCCCATCGTGCCGGCCCACCGAGACGAACGAGGCCGGTGTGAGTAGACCGATCGCGCTCCCATTTGCGCTATGGACTCGCCAGCCGCTTTCGCTTTATGTCAAAGAACAATGGCCTTATCTACTGGTCAAAGTCCGAGAAGTTCACAATGGATAGCTTGTCCGCAGCAGCTCCTGACAAGCCATCCATAAACTTCTCTCCGCTAGCCTCATCCGAGGCCACCTCACCCGAGCATAACGAGCCGATGATTGAACTCGCATGATACTGCTCACGCGATTTGCGCCCTTGCTTGAGCGCGAGGAATTCTTCTTCTTTCGCCTTCATCGTGCCATCGTGATATGGGCCCGACGAAAAGTCGACGGAACCTCCCACGCGACCACATGGCTCGGCCGCATGGCGCAGATAGTTCTCCACCATGAGAGTGCCGCGCCTCAAGCTCGGTGGGGACGCGAAGAGTGCCTTGTCCGGCGCGCGCATCGAGCTATGTTGAGCTTCCGCTCAACCATGCGCAGCCAATCATCCGCATCGAGAGGGTCCTCAGAGCGGAGAAAGTCGGTGGTCTGCAGACGAGGAACTCGCAAGTCCCCGCGAAGTCCGTGGCGCCACCACCGGCGAGTGGAGGTATTCCTAGCAATAACCTCCAAGATGCGCTCGTCCATGCGGTTCCGCCAACTGAGCGAGAACCTCACCATGGCCTGAGGAGGAAGCTCCTCATCATGACCACCACGCTGACGCCACGCGCTCTCCCGGCCATCCTGCTTTACTAAGACAAGTTAGCAAATTTAAGAGCAAGAAAGCCCAAAATTCATGAAAGCAGTCCAAAACAAACACAAGGCAGATAAAGTTCACTAAAGAAAATCGACACATAACTATTTCTTTACATCTTACCCTATTATCCCACAAGTTTTTAGTTGGATTAAACTTCATGGTTCTCCCAAACTAATTCCACCAGAGTAACTATCTTTTGAAAGGTGAAGAGAGAAACCAAGTTTTAAACTCAAATTAGAGTAAGATGAGAGTAGAAGGCTAAGATAGGTAAGGAGAAAATCTGAGAACCTCGCTAAGTTTTCATAAACCTTTTATAATTTGAAAATAAGACTTTCAAAATATCCTAAGGACGACTATGCTTGAGTTACTACGGTCGTAATGGCTCGATACTAACTTTGAGGACCCATTATTTGGCTTGTAATGCTTAACCAACCACCGGTCCTAGCATCACAAATCAAATAAATCGATCCTCGAGATATGTATACTTCCCTGAAGCAAAGATACGCACCTCGCAAAAATTAGACATCAACTCCATTCAACATAGAGTCCAAACATTACACTACAAACTAAGATAAACAAATAGTAACAATATTACATGACATAGCCGATGTGCCACAAGATACACAAATAACAAACAAAAGACAATGAAGCAAAAGTGCCATAAGATGGCTATAAACAAAGCCAATCGGCAGTGCCTTCAACCCACAAGGCATCCGACCGACCGCCAAGCCTAGTCGTCACCCACGGCGACAAAGACACCATGTATGAGGCCCCGAGGCTCACCTTCTTCCTCTCGCAACAAAACATTAAGCAAAGCACCGAGTACAAAGATTGTCTTTGTACCCGCAAGACCGACGGTGAACTAATGCACTGCTCATAGACTACATGCGAGCTTATTTGGTGGAGGTCATATGTTTCATTTGCATAAAGCCAATTTTCATTTGCAATAAGGTAATACAATAAAGGCAAGTTTGCAATTCATTTTAAGATTGAAATAATAAAGAAGGATAATAATAACAAAAGCGAAAGATAAACAACCTAGAAGTGACTATCCCAATAGTCACCACAACAATAGCACTAATCCTGCATCCGTACTACACCCATCAAGTTTTAATTTAAATGTTGTAGTCTAACTCTCGATAAGCTTACCCAAGCGTGTCCATCACCTAGACGCAGGCTATTCGAATAGTTTTTAACCTCGCAGGTGTACCATCACACCCACACTCGCATCGCTTTAAGCCAAAGCACACTTCGGTAAGGTATGCCTAAGCACTAAGTCCTACGAGACTGCTTCCAATATTGTGTATCAACCCGAGCTCAGATGGGTAGAAACACCATACGCTACATGGTAAAGCCGAAAGACAACTACCCACTCAGATAAAGCTGACAACTACCATGCTCCCACCTCCGTCCCTCCCGCGACCTCCTGCGACCGGGACCAATACACGCCAAAGTACTAGGTCAAGAGAGGTCCCATACCTCTAGTGTGGTTAGCACGAAATGCCTCGGATAACAAAAACTCACAAGATGTTCGGTCCTTAATTGACCTGCACCTTTCCACTACACCCAAAAGATCACACCATTCTTACCATTGTGCCCGGCCCAAATCATTTTTGTTTTTGGTTTTAGTTTTGCAAGTAAGCATAGCAAAATGTGAAACATAAAGTTGTAGTAAATTTTGTGATCAAGGTTACCGACAAAGTCGATAACCGCCAGCTTCTACCGATAGCTAAGCATGTCTAAGCAAGTTGACTCGATCTACTAAGTGACAAGAGATCATCCAACAATTCTAATCACAACAAATAACCTAGGCTCTGTAGTAGAGATCAATATTTTGTCTACGTGGATATGCAAATACTGGATTTAACTAATCAATTTAACACAATTTAAGCAATGCATACATACAAATGAAATAAAATATTATTCTTTAAAATACTCGGATTAAACATGATCAAACCGCTTGCCCGGATGTCATGCTCAATATGTTTGAGGATCGTCCTCGTGGTTGCCGCAAATATCGGCTTCAACGATCGAACATAACAAAGAAATAGGACGAATAACACCGACAAAACTCAAACATACAACAACACCAAAACAAGCCAAAACTCATACAGCAACCTAAGCATGAAATAACAAAATTTTAAAACAGGAACAAATCATTTTAAGTTATTAGCCATTTCCTATGAATTTTCTAAGCTAAAACACAACAAGACACTAGTTAATTACTTAACAAATTTTCATGAACAGAAACAGTGTATATAACCTATCCTAATAATTAGTACATTAAAAATGACAAATTACAAAATTGGTTTCACTGATTTGGACAAATATTGAAAGAGATATGCATTTTCTAATCTAGAAGATACATAAAACATCATTTTATTAATTAACAGATTTTTGCAACAGAGACATGAATGAAACTAATTTTAGTAAATAATACATTTGAAATGAAAATAAACAAAGATCGATTCATGCAATTGGATAAAAATTGAATTAGTTATGCATTTTCTAAGTTTAAATGAATTAACATTACAAACAAAACATATTACGTAAATACTAAAGCATTAAATCCTTTTTCTACCTGACTATCTAGCCCCAGAGACAACGACGGGGCCTGCACAAAATGTGACGAGCAATACCGGCCACAAAGTGGCGTCGAGCGTATTCTAAGAATACGCCTTGACTTACCAAAGTGCAAACCTAACATACCATTACGCAGAAATACGCTTCCCCAGAGAAAACGCATTAACAAAACTACACAATCCCTAATCGACATTACGGGCCCACATGACCCAGACTGTGAGGGAAATATAAAGGGCGGATTAAAGGTTCTTTAAACGGGATTAGCCAGGGCCCACAAGGCGAGACTCAAGGTAGACATGATTAGAGTCGAACAAATCATCACCGGCGGTTCACCAACGAGCACGGCACGCGGTGGCGCCATCGCGCAACCGAACTAGCAAACCAGAGGTTTCTGGGCGAAGAGTGGTACTTCGGGTTCGCAAGAACCTAGCGAACTCGATGACGGTGGACGCGGGCCCGATGGTCGACGGAGATGAGCTCACGACGACCGGAGGCGGAGAAGAAAGCACGGTCCACGGAGAAGGCGTCACGGGCTTCTAGAAGACTCGGAAGGTGTGCTTAAGCGCCTCAACACGGGAGCAAGAAGCTGCGATAATGCCGACGAAGAAAGCCCGAGGTGACCGGAATTTCCACGCGGCGAAACCGAGCTTGAGAAGAATTGGTCGACGCCCGCAACGATGCACAAAAGCGTAAACAAGCCCACCGTTAGACTCGGTGCATCAATGCGATCCTAAGGGACTAAGTGTCGAAGCTAGAAACTCACGAGCACTAGCAAGCTCGCGGCGCCGCAACGCGGAGGCGGAGGCGACGAAGGTGCCTCGGCGATATCTTCGGGCCGAGGGTCCCGGATGGGCAAAATGGAAGCGGCGAAGAGAGTAGATCACGATGGCGTGGTTGCGGAATCAAGGGCGGTGCTAACACGGCGGCGTTGCTCGGGTTCTTCTCCCACGGAAGGAAATGGCGGAGAAAACACGAGAATGGACGCGAAGGGTAGTGGATGGGCTCGGTGGGTAGATGAGATCCCGCGATGCTTCACGGCCGACACGAGGACAAAAAGGTGGCAGCGACGCAGGACGTGGCAAGCATGCAGCAAGACGGCGGAGCTCCGGTGAGGTGCGGAGAAGGCGAGGTCGATCTTTGTGAGTGGGACCCACATGTCAGCGACAGAGCAAAGCGGTGCGAGCGAGAGGTTCTACTCGATCGGAAGATGCTTGACCGTTGGATCCGAGATGGACGGTCGAGATTGATGTATGCATTCGGACAGTCGGTTGCGACTGCTGACGTGGATCGTTCGATTTGCATCGGACGGTCACGATCGATTGGACTCGCGCACGCGCGTTTAGTTGACGCGGCCGAGTCAAGTGGTACGAGTCGGACTCGAGCCCGAGTTGAGTTGGGCCGAGAACGGTGCTTTTAGAATTTGATTTAAAGGTTGCTCCTACGAAGGCAACCCAAATTCAAGTTAGGGGTCTAGCTCAAGATGATGAGATGGTCCAGGCGACGCGAAAAGAACAGCCAGGGGACCACTGGAGCACCGTCAGCGACGAAGAGCTCGCGCGGTCAAAAATGGCAAAAAACTGTTCTCTCGGTGATTTGCGCGCAACCACACAGAGAGGAGGCTAGGGTGACAAAGAAATGCTAAAGGGGAACTAGAGGAGGAGCTCGAGGTCCTTGTATAGCCGAAGGAAGCAACGGTAGGCTAGGGCAAAGCCTCACGGTGGGCTTGGTCCACGCCTCCGCCCTGGATGAAATGGATGCAATGGGAGCAGGTGGAAGGAGACTTTTAGGGCAAAGCCACTGACAAGCAATTAATGCCAAGGCTCAGAGACGCCGAGGGTGACGCACAGGAGTTGACGGAGCACACCCGCCCTCTGTCGTGGAACACGTGCTCGTACGGCGTGAGGAGGAAGGAGAAGAACATTGAGGGGGTGGTCATGATCGTGGGATCAGAAAAAGAACAGTTGGGATTGGATGGGACCTCCGGAGGTCCAAGGCGGCAAGGGAGGTCCGAGGCGTTGGATCACGATCCAACGGACGAAGCCCACGCACCCAAACAACCGCGCCGATACAGCTAGGTGGTCTGGCTCGACCCGAGCCCGAGTCCAACAATGTTTGGGTTAGGGTTTAAAATTGAGACAAAACTTTGAGGAATTTCTTGAGGTAGCAAACTAACTCCAAAAATTTTGAAATTTTTACAGGAGCTTGTTAACTTTGATATTGACCTCGTATAAAATTTTCAAATGCTTCCATGCAGCACATTTTCCTCCAAAAATTCTGCAAGGTGCTGAGCTAGGGTTTGACTTAGAGCCAAACTGGTTTCACTGACCTCTTAAAATATTCAAACAATTTCTAAAAATTGTGAAATTTTTCAGAGGGGTCACACATTAACCCTAGAACTTAGGAAAAATATTTTCAGAGGATGATCTCAAGATTACCAAGGAAAATTTTGAAAGGGCCAAGATTTAGGTCAAGAGAGGCTTGTGATTTGCATTTCCATAATTCTTTTACAAGAATTCTTCAGAACATACATGAAACATAAGATGTAAGAAAAGTTTTAAATTTCTACACATTTTATTTCATTTGAAACATAAGCCAAAACTTGGGTTGTTACAACCCTTACAGGATTCTCGTCCCGAGATTCCGTTCACTCGAAGAAGAAAGACGGGTAGTCCGCACGCAGACGATCTTCCCTCTCCCAAGTTGCTTCATCCTCGGAATGATTCGACCACTGAACTTTAAGGAACTTGATGGCACGATTCCTTGTTCTTCGTTCAGATTCTTCAAGAATACGAACAGGATGCTCGCGGTAGGTCAAATCTTCTTGCACATCGAGATTTTCCAACGGAGTTTCCTCGGTTGGAACACGAAGGCACTTCTTCAAGTGGGACACATGGAACACATCATGTACCCCCTCAAGTGTAGCTGGAAACTCCAACCTGTATGCAACAGCTCCCACCTTCTCGATAATGCGATAAGGCCCAACATGTCGAGGAGCTAACTTGCCCTTAACGTCGAAACACTAATGGCCCTTCAGAGGTGAGACCTTGAGATAAACAAAGTCATTGGACTGAAAACTCAACTCACGATGACGGCGATCCACATTGCTCTTTTGCCTGGACTGGGCCGTGCGCAAATGATCGCGAGCAAGCTGAACTTGACTCTTGGCCTCATCGATCGCATCTGGGCCGAAGAACTGCCTCTCACCAATCTCTGACCAATTCAGTGGGGTTCTGCACTTTCTCCCATACAAGGCCTCGAAAGGTGCCATACTGAGACTAGCCTGAAAGCTGTTGTTGTAGGAGAATTCGACGAACGACAAGAACTTCTCCCAATTCTTCCCATAGGAAAGAACACAAGAACGGAGCATATCTTCCAAAACTTGGTTGACTCTCTCTGTCTGGCCATCAGTTTAGGGATGGTACGCTGAGTTGAAAGAAAGACGAGTCCCCATAGCCTCTTGCAAACTATGCCAAAAGCGAGAGGTGAAGAGAGAATCATGATCTGACACCATCGTTCTTGGCACACCATGCAAGCTCACGATGCGAGATATGTAGAGGTCCGCCAATTGGCCCACATCAATCTTAGCTCGCACTGGGACAAAATGAGCTACTTTCGTCAGCCGATCAATGACAACCCATAAGGCATCCTTCCCTTAAGAAGTACGGGGCAACCCGGTGATGAAATCCGTGCCGATGGAATCCCACTTCCACTTGGGCACTGGCAAAGGCTGAAGGAGACCTGTTGGATGCTGATGCTCGACCTTTACATGACAACACACGTCGCACTCGGCAACGAACTTTGCAATCTCGTGCTTCATTCGGGTCCACCAGAATCTCTGACGAAGGTCCTGATACATCTTTGTGGCCCCAGGATGGATGGACAAGGGGGAATCATGAGCTTCGCGGAGAATCAAATCCCATAGTTCGATGCCCTTAGGAACCACAAGGCGCTATCCAAACCACACAACACCATTGTGGGGACCCCGGGTTATCTCCAAAAGACCGAGACTAAGCATGGTCTTAAGGACATAACTCTGGACCTCCGATAAATGGATTCCAACTTAACTCAATCTAAATGAGAGGCTTAACTGAAATCTAGAGCCCCGACGATCATGCGCGCCGCTCCTCTGCGAGCACTACATGATTGTCGGTTCTCCAACAAGTCAAGCACTACACTTAGTGAGTTAAATAGGAAGCCATGATCAGCGAGTATGACTTATATTGGCTCCCAAGATCAGCGACCAATATAACCATACTCTCATACAACGTTGATCACATCCATACAACACTCATACATAAATAGTACAAAAGTTATACATCACCGTTCCAAGTTTACAATTAACATAGGTGGCCGACCGACCAAATTAAACAAGTTCATAGCGGAAGCAAGTAAATAAACCAAAATGCCAGCAGTGGTATGCCCCATAACCCATCGGCAACCGACTGGGAGTTAAGAGATAGCATACTACTCATCAGTGTCGCCTAAATCGACACCGACAAGTTCATTGGTCTCAATATCTTCCTCACCTGTAAAAGCCAGCAAACATCTGGCTTAGTACAAAAGAGTACTCGCAAGTCTTACACAAATAAAAATTAGTTATGCATAAGGCTGTTCCAAGGGATGGCTCATATTGGCTCAGTTTTGCAAAAGAGACGCAACAAGGTACAACCTACACATACTAGTTTTTCAAGTGTCATTTCAAAATTAGATTTGAAGTAGAAGTAAAGCATGTGAACAAGTAATGAATTCAATAACAAATAAATCATACAAAACAAAGTGGCTGTCCACTTTGATACAACAACAAGCATGAACAACCCATTCATGACAATACCAAGTTATAACCACAATTTTAATTCCAAGTCTAACAATAGTAACTCCCGAACTCAAGCGGTTGTCCATAACCGTGGACACGGCTATTCGAATAGATTTATACCCTACAGGGGTGTACTACTTTACCCACACGACTTGATTAGCCCATAAGCCTCGAGATGCCTCCGAATATAGCATACTTCCTATGGTATGCCGGCCGGGTAAATCAAGATATGGTCATTTTTAGCAAGAAGATCCCATTGGGCTAAGTCCCTCAACCCAGGGCTCCTAGGAAACACAAGACGTTAACATCTCCATCCTATCAGCCCAAAAGGAACACAGGATTTCTCGGTCCCGTGCCCTTACAATTTCACCACCGTGGGACTCAACACAACAAAACCTTCCCCCTACTTAACCATACGGCTCCCAACCCGCGTGTGGTAGCAGGAATGTACTTGAATCAACGACGTTACCAAAGTTCGGTCCTTAATTGTCCAGACAAGTCCACCACTTACCCAAAGCTCGTGCACAAAGCACCATCACTAACCAATACTTGTCTAGACCAAAAGCTCATTTAAAATGACAAAATTTAACTCATAAAACAGATACAAAGATCTGAAACAACAGTATATAAAGAAAGTTGTGTGTATCCCATAATTATCGGGTTATTCCCGACAATTAGCTACCGGTTCTAGACTTGCATGGCTAAGCAAACACGAACAATATAATTTCACACATCCTATCCTAAGCATTTCAGTACTAGAATAATTCATGGTTAGCCACAATGACAAGATAATAGGATGTGTCTAACTATTCATCACAAAAATAGCGACATTATCAAAATAGCATGCAAGCAATTATCATTGCATCTACCTTAACAAAACTGGGATCAAATATGATGCAAAAAGAAAGTTCAAAGGATGCTTGCCTTGCTGGTAGGCTAATTGCTCTCCCTCCGTAGCGTAAGAGTCAATATCAATGAGCTCGGAATCTATATAAATACAATACCGAATAAACATCGAGAAATACTCCAAAAATCAAGATGCTCAAAAATACATGATTTTTCTACAGTAGCTAAGTCATGATTTTGGATGATTTTTGGTGAAAGAATTATGTCATTTTTATTTAGTATATGAAAGTTATGGCGGTTTGAATTTCAGTTTTCGATATGTCCTCTTTAAGTAATTTAATTATGAGGTGAAAATTTGTAGAGCAATGGTGAGCATAAGGATTTCATGGATAAATATACAATATTATTACAAGTTCAAAACAGTTGAGTTTGCTTCAATTGGATTTTCATGATTTAGTTATTGATTTCTAAAGTTACCAGCATTAATAGTGTAAAAATAATGCCCTTTAGGATCATTTTCCTCAAACTATAGTTTCTGTGGCAGAGGTAAGTTTGAAACCATTTTTATAATTAAGTTCATTTCAAATATAAATTATCAAAACTGATTTCACCATTTTTGGAGTTTCCAAGAATTAGTTACGAATTTTTAAAGTTATCAGCCTTTTTCTTTTGTAAAAATAATAGTGTTTATAGCTCATTTTCGAAAATAATGCTCTCTGTTACAGAGACATGCCTGAACCAATTTTAATATAAAGTTTATTAAAAATTAAAATTACCAGAAGTGGTTTCACTCATTTTGGAGTTAAAATGATTTAGTTATGCATTTTAGAAGTTAATACCAATTTTCAGTGTGCAAATTAACAGATTTCGAATTTCATAAAGTATTGATTACTTTTTCTACCGAGTGCTAACCTAGCCACATTTCTTTGTGGGTGGGGCCGGGGCAAAGCTTTGACCCAGTCAACGTGGACTTGGTCTCGGCCGAAATGAGCTGAAGGCGTATTTCCAAGAATACGTTTTCTAAACAAGTAAACGTAGACTAGTTCTAAGTATACTAAGAGTACGTGTCTCCTTAAGGAAAACATATTTGTGAAACTAGGCATCAGCTTAACAGGTCGTATGGCCCACCTGTCAACGACTCAAGATTCAAAACCAATTTCTAATCATTTTCTTTACCTGTGGGCCCTACATGTCATAAGGACACTGAGACCTCAATTAGCACTTAAACAACGTCATTAGATTTTAAACGCCTGGCTACAGGGCTTTTGCCAGACGAGTCCGACAACAGTAGCGCCGGCCGCGCTTTCACGGCGTCCCGCCGGCGACTCCGACCATGGAGGCGCCAGGCAAGGGTATGAATGGGTCCATAATAAGCTTGCGCACCTAACGGGAGTGTTTTCGACAGCGGAGGTGGTCTAGACTGCCGGCTAGCCGGAGTGGCGTGGCGGTGAGTCGCACGGCAAAAGTGCATGTAGGGTTTCAGTGGTGCATCGAGCAAAACAAGGCATGGATGAGCCACTGGTGGACTCCAGGAGGTTTACCAGAGGGTTGTAGAGGCCAGGGGAGCTCTTGGATGTGTCGTCCACGGCAATGGCGGCGGCGGCGCTAGGATCAACGCGGAGGAGATAATCTGTGCAAGCAACCCAACAAGAAAAGGTTGGGAAGGCTTCAAGAAGGGATGGAGATGGTATCAATACAAGGAAAGGGGTATGTGACTTACCTGATTGACAAAGGACGATGAAAAGGACTTTCGGCCGACAAAAGGGCAAGATCCAAATTCGAGCAATCCTGCACTGCATCGATCAAATGGGTTGAGGGGAAAGTAAGGTGGGGTTAAGTGACACATCATGACGCGCTCAGTTGAGGATAATAACTCTCGAAGACAAGGGTTGACACAGAGAGGTCCTCGGTGCATGCTCTAGAGCTTCCAATGGCGCCACTGTGGTCCGGGAGCTACAAGAGGAACCGAAGTCCAAAATGAGCAAAAATGGAAATGGCATGGATCATAGAGATGGGGGGAACCATGCGGAGGAAACTCACCCGTGTAGAGAGCAAGCACAAGCCTCTCTTTCCTCAGACCTGAGAGGAAAGATGAGGAAGAAGGAGGCGCTCGGAGGGGTAATATGCTCGGGTGTTGACGGGGATGGAGGCGGCGTGAGGTGAGGAACGCTCCGGAGTGGTGGATGGGGGCGGTGGATTGACAGCGTGAGCATCGCCGTTGCTGTGCATGTCGGAGCAGCGCGAGCGCGTGGCTCTAGCTCTCTGCGCCCGCAACGGGAGGTAGGAGATGGCTTTGACAGCGCGGCCCCACGTCGTCAGCGACTCAACGCGCGCCCGAGTCCGTGCTTAAGTGAGTCCACGTAGGCCGTTGGATCTCGGGTGGACGGCTTGGATTAGAAAGTGTGATCGAAACGGTCGAAGAGGTACACGATCTGGGCCGTTGAGCTTAGATCCGATAGTCCACAAGCGAAGGTGCATTTAGGCGGTCGGGTTGAGTCAGTTTACCGAGTCGGGCTCAAGCCCAAGGAACAGTAGCAGCCGGTTTAGGGTTTTAGGGTTTGACTGATAATTAAAATAGTTTCTCCACTTTGACCAGAGGCTTAAAAATGGAAATAAAATTCCTAAAATCATGAAATAATTTGTAGGGGTTCCTGGGATAGCCTAGTGTCCAGAAAAATTATTGAACCCTACTGTTCATAATATATTTTGTAATATATAAATTCAAACTTAGGCTAGGTCTTTTAATGGTGTTTTAATTTTCATAGGGTTCAAACCAGTCCCAAAAAATTATATTAATTCGTGATAATTAATAAAGTATTTGAATAAATTATTTCCAGAGATACTTTAGTAGCATTTATTTCAGTTTTTAGTTTGGAGTTCAATTTAAAGTGTGTGTTTCATTTGTATTTTGAGATTTTCCAAGTACAATATTTACATGAAAAGTTTCAAAACATGATGCATGCTAATGAGATGCATAATAAATCTCTTTATTAATTTGGGGATGTGACAACCATGCTCATATTTTGAGAAGCACTTGGCTGTCCCCGCTCTTGATGTTTTGCTTGATTTGGTCCACACCAACATCCGAGTGCTGCGCGGCATTGATTTGATCTTCCAAGGTTGGTTGCACAACCAAGGTAGCAAAAGAACCGTACTCAACAACCTCTAAATTGAGCCGCAGAAATTCTTCAAGAAGGGTGGGCTGCTGCTCCTAGAGCATCAAGGTATTGCAATACACCTTTCGACTAAGTGCATCGGCAACAACATTGGCCTTGGTCGGATGATATTAAATACCCATGTCATAATATTTGATCAATTTCAACCATCTTCTTTGCCAGAGGTTTAGATCTAGTTGGGTGAACAAATACTTCAAGCTCTTGTGATCCGAATACACTTCACAACGGTTACTGATCAGGTAATGTCGCCAAATCTTGAGTGCATGAACCACTACTGCTAATTCCATGTCATGGGTTGGATAGCTGAGTTCATGAGGCCTCAACTGCCTTGATGCACAGGCTACTACCTGACATTCCTGCATAAGAACACAATCGAGTCCCTAACAAGAGGCATCGCAAAAGATATCAAAGCTCTTGTGAACATCGGGAAGAACAAGAACTGGGGCTGAAGTCAAACGCTTCTTGAGTTCCTAAAAACTCTCATCACAAGTAACGGACCACACGAACTTCTTGTCCTTCTTGAGCAACTCGGTCATTGGCTTCGTGATCTTGGAGAAGTTCTCGATAAAGCTGCGGTAGTAACCCGCTAAACCAAGAAAACCCCAAGTTAGCACATCACTGACCTTACTAGGATCCACAGCTACACCTCCTGCTGATAGAACATGACCCAAGAATGCCACTTCCTTCAGCCAGAACTCGCACTTGTTGACTTTGCATACAACTGGTGCTCACGCAGCTTTCCTAACACCAGCTTCAGATGCTCAGCATGCTCTTCATCATTCTTGGAGTAGATAATAATATCATCGATGAAGACCACAACAAACTTATCCAAATACTCCACGAATACTGAGTTCATAAAATTCATGAATAGGGCAGGAGCATTGGTTAAGCCGAAAGATATGACGACGTACTCGTAAAGGCCATAACGAGTAGAGAAAGCCGTCTTCGGAATATCTTTGGATTTGATTCTGACTTGATGATACCCCAATCCCAAGTCAATCTTGGAGAATACCCGAGCTCTGGTCAACTGGTCAAAAAGATCGTCAATGCGGGGCAAAGGGTACTTGTTCTTCACCGTTACTTCATTAAGCGGACGGTAGTCAACACATATGCGCAAGGTATTGTCCGTCTTCTTCACAAAGATAACTTTACAACCCCAAGGAGATGAGCTAGGACGGATAAAACCCTTTTCTTGAAGCTCACCGAGCTGCTTCTTCAGCTCCTCCAACTCATTAGGAGGCATCCGGTACGGCCTCTTCGAAATCGGGGCGATACCGGGCAGCAACTCGATGACGAACTCCAGGTCTCGAACTGGAGGCATCCCAAGCAAATCTTCGGGGAAAACATCCGCAAAGTCACACACTATTGGGACATCTTGAATCTCCAAGGTTGGCTTCACTTCATGTGCGCAAAAATGCGGTCCTTGCAGCTGCGGCGAAAACCCAACCTGTTCGCCTGAGGACTTGTGAGGTAGACGACCTTCCTTGCACAATAGATTTGCCCCAAATATTGGGACAACCAATCCATGCCAAGAATCACATCCAGACTCGCTGAGTTGAGTAGGATAAGGATCGCCAAGAATCTCACTCCTTCGACTTCAATGGGGACATCCCGACATTCTTGATCAGCTCTCATTTCCGAACCCGAATAGCGAATAAGCAAAGGAACACCCAAAGGAACAAAGTGGAGATCACTAGCAGCAGCAAACGATCTTGAAATAAAGGAATGTGAAGCTCCTGAATCAAACAATACTGCAGCAGGACGAGAATTGACAAGAAGCGTACCCAACACAACGTCGGGTGCCTCCTATGCCTCTTCGGCCGAGATGTGGTTGACTCGACTACTTCCCACGCCCTGGGTTTTCTGGATAGTCTTCTGGTCAGGGGGATGACCGCTTCCTTGCCCGCATCCTCCATTAGGATGAGGGGCCACTCCAGTCTTCTTAGGGCAACTGTTAGCATAGTGGTCCTTCTGGTTGCAGGAGAAGCAAGTGACCTCGGCAGCCTGATTGTGGAGGCCACCTTACTGGACTGTAGGTGCATGTGACTGAAACATGGCCTGCGGGGGACGAGGAGCTGGTGCTGACGGCCTCGGCGGTGGGGAAGCCTAAGAATGGGCCACCGGTGCTGGCCTAACACGAGGACGAGAGAGGCTGGCCCGTGCAGACTTTTGGGCCTCCCACTTGCGCTTGCAGGACTCTCCTAGCGCTCTAACCTTGTGCTCGGCGACGATGGCGTTGTCCACCAAGGTATGGAAGTCGGGGAAGTCGACGATCGAGAGCTTATCCTACAGCTCCTTGAACAAGCCCTCCATGAACTTCTCCTACTTGGCCTCATCAGTGGCCACCTCAGCAAGAGCATACCTCGCCAGGTGGCTGAACTCGTGTAGGTACTCTGTCACAAAGCTGTGCCCTTGCTTGAGCGCAAGAAACTCCTTCTTCTTGAGCTTCATCAGGCCGGCGGGAACATGGGCCCGATGAAAAGCGGTGTGAAACTCCTCCTAAGTGACCACGTGGCCAGTGGGCTGCATGACGAGAAAGTTCTCCCACCATGAGAGTGCTGCACACTCCAGCTGATGGGATGCAAAGAGTGCCTTTTCCTGATCCTGGCACTGATCAACGTTGAGCTTCCACTCAACCAGACGTAGCCAGTCATTTGCGTCGAGACGGACCTCGGACCGGGAGAAGGTGGGCGGCTGGGTGCGAAGGAACTCTGAGAGTCCCCGTGCGACTGATGCCCACCACCTCCCCCTGATCCGGAGGCACCAGAGAGAGTAGAGGTATTCCTCGCAATAACCTCCAAGATCCGCATCTGATCTATACGGTTTTGCTCGATCTGAGTGAGAACCTCTGCCATGGTTGGAGAAGGCGGGAGCTCCACATCATGACCAGCTGGCTGACTCTGACCATGCGAGTCCTTCCAGCCATCCTGTTCCACTACGATAAGTTAGCACAAGCCCAAAAACTGAAGGCAAGGAAAACAATTAACATATCTAAGAAATGAACTCCAAAAGCTTGAAAACCAGCATAAAATCAGTACAAGACCTCAGGTCACAAGATCAACTTCTCGGTACGACTAACCCGTATTGAAAGAACGAGTAATTGGTTGAGAAGGTAAAATTTCAGAACTCAATTCTAAATCTAACACAGCTAAAGAGCAAGGTAAAACCACCTAATGGAGTGTTAGATATTTAGCCAACTAATATCACAACTTACCCTTTTATTCCTACAAATTTTAGTTGAATTAACCTCTCAATTTCAGCACGATTTACTACTACTTGCTTGCTGTCCAGATTTTGCCTTTAAGCTTCCAGCCGAAAATTCCAACTCTAACATCTCCTAATTTTCACCAGAAGACAGCCATACTTCAAGTTATAACTTTCGTTGGTTTTCCCGAAACCGCAAGTAATCGATGACAACTTTTTTTTGGAAAGGGAAGAGGAAAACTATTTTTGAAACTCAATTAGAGCAAGGTAAGGTGAGCAAGCTAGGATAGATGAGGAGTAAAATCCGAGTGCTTACTTAAGTTTTCATAAACATTTTGATAGTTTTAAGACTAAGTTTTTTGAAACTTCCTAAAGGCGACCAAGCTAGGGGTTTCTACGGTCAGTATGGCTCTGATACCAACTCTGTGAGGACCTGGGGTATTTAACTAGTAATACTTAACATCCATATGGTTCTAGTATCACTAATTAAATATCCTAAGCCTCGATGGACATGTGCTTCCCAAAATTATAGCACACATACATCTTTACAAAATAATGCATCATTTCCATACAACTTATAATGCTAAGTCTAGCAAAAAAAATACATAATATAGAGTTATTACAAAAGAGTCGATCGGCCAAATGACAACAAAGTGACAATTAACATAAACAAAAGTCAACTAGTTAGCCATAACCCACAAGGCAACCGACCGGGCCGCCAAGCTAGTCGCACCCGCCGCAACAAAACTCACAGAAGTTGATCCCTTGGGGATCCACTTCCTCCTCTGCAACAACAAAGCAATGCAGTTGAGTACAAAAATATACTCGCAAGACTTATGAGTAACAAGCCTATACATAGCTACATGTGAGCTGAAACAAAGGGGATGGTTATATGGTTAATTGGACGCATAAAGTAATTTTCATTTGCAATATTGTAATAGATTGAAGGCGATTTGTCAAATCTGTTTTTAATCATTGAAATAACAGCAAGGTAACAATAAGTAACATAAATAACAACCTAGAGGTGACTAACCCAATAGCCACCAGAACATAGCACGAATCCCCGATTTGTACCACCCAAGTTCATGTTTTAGTGAAATGGTTATAGTCTAATTCTCACGGGGTGTATCCGAGCGTGTCCATAACCTAGGATGAGACTATTCGAATAGATCTAACCCTGCAGGGGTGTACCAATGTACCCACACTTCAGACCGCCTTTTTGCCACAGGATTAAGCACACTTCTGAAGGTATGCCGGCACGGCTAAGTCCTACGAGCTGTTTTCCAATATTGTGTATTAACTACGAGCCGATCGTATGGATAGAAACCCATACGCTACATTGTAAAGCCGAAAGACAACTACCCACTCGGGGTAAACTTTTGGACAACTACAATACTCCCCAACATTTGCCTGCTACAACCTCCTGCGACTCGGAGCTAACACACGCCAAGGTACTAAGTTAAGAGAGGTCTCATTTCCCTCTAGTGTGGTTAGCACGCAAAATGCTCAGTACGGTGGTGCAAGTAATTCGGTCCTTGTTGACTCGGGCACCATTCCAGTGACACCCAAAAGCACACCATCATACCATTGTGCTCAAGTCTAAAACATTTTATTTTCAGTTTTAGTTTTCACAATTAAACGTAGCACAAGGTGCTGAATGATGAGGACATGACCACTATGGATACAACCATATTTGCTATGCTTACTGTTCCAAGTATAAAAGCTCGTACGCTTCACTTAAATTATAAGCACCATGTCACTTTTGGTCCAAGACAAGCAAGCAGTTCAAGCTGGACCCGTTTTGGAATCCAGTTCGGCCTTCGGAATCAGCCTGCCAACACCAACTTAAAACATACATAACTTTCACATACGGAGTCCGTTGGAGGTCCACGAGTACTTGATTGAAAGCTTATTTCGTCCTCTTTCCAACGGATCTGGTCTCACCTCCAAATTCCTTCTGGGCTGATCACAATCATCAAAATAAGACATCATATCACTTGTTTGGACCAATTTGGGCTTTGTAATCATACTGAACTTGGTCCATCTGCTGGCGACCCACTTGGGGGCGTGGTTACTGTTCACATGAACAATAAGCAGCGAATTTAGTCCCGCCCCGCTGGTTCTATTAGATGTGCGGCTCCCCCTCCCCTATATAAGGAGGCCGCACCCCTCTAGTTTTTCTTGGATTTTGTTTATGTTTAGTTTGCCTTTGTTGCAACTTGTATCTTTTGTGTGTATCGACTAGACCACCCAATTAAGATACTTATTCAGAATCCCAACTCAATTCAAATATTTCAATTCCTATTTGCAATTTCAGATTCCTTTATCTTGTTCTTGCGTGCTTCTTCGGTGTATGCAGGAATCGACCTTCGTGGTCAGGTCAACCGGGTATTCGTGCACGGTTGATAACGACTTGTCGAGCGGTTCAGCGATTGCGTGGTTTCTAGCCTCACATGTTCGTAGCCAGGATCGTGGGAGTTGAGCGACGCAAACCGAACTTATCGTTCTCATCGAAAGATCGGGCCAACAATCGGACCTTCGGGTTCATCAGGTGGTATCAGAGCTACAGTTCTTCGGTGAGAAATCAGTACCCTTAGTAGTAGATTTTTTTTTCATACCTAAAGTCCAGAAAATTGCCCCAAAAAAATTTCGCATCTATCATCCATACCGAACCAATTTGAGCCATTGCAATTTTTCTTTCAGTTTTTGTTCGTTGAATCATTGGTTGCATTGTCGTGTTCAAGTTGCTGATTGCTAGTTTAGTTAGAGTCTAGTTCGTCATTGTCTAGTTTGCATCTCGTGTTTTTCTTCACGTCGCTTTATCGCTCTTTTAGGGTTCTTAGTTTTTGCATCTAAAACAGAAATTCGTGAGTTAGAACTCCTCTAACTCGCACCAAAAATAGAAAATTCGTATTGTTGTTAATCCAAAAAGAGAGAGAGAGGATTGCTGTGATCTTTTGGGAGAGTTGATGTTATTTACGACTTGCGGCAAATCCTAGGGTCGGCCAAATAGTAGAAGGAGAAAGAGGCAACCGCAAAAACAAAAGCCGCGGTAGAAAAAAAAACAGAGAAGAAAATAAAAGAGAAAATGAAAGTGCATGAAAATTGGTGGAGACCTTCTACATATAACCAATAGTTTCCACAAAAAATTTCAGCAAGTTTGGCCCACGGGTTTGAAAGATATAGCAATTTCAAATTTAAACCCGAGACGTTTTCGAGTCCGAGTAGGATTCCGTATCCGAGACACCTTCAGTAAAACAGGCATAACTTTTGCATACGGTGTCCTTTTTTGACGTTCTTGTGCTCGTTTCGAAGCTAATGATGAGGCACATCTTTTCCATATAAGCCACTAGTCTCCCTCCAGGTGCCCCAAAATCGTCCATCTTCGGCCCCGAATTCACATCGCAAGTTTTCGGTTTTTATTTTTGCCATTTCTTTCGATCTTTCTTTCGGAATTTGGAGTTCACCTCAACTGCAAAGTTGTAGATCTCGTCGAAACCTTTCAAACAAGCATATATAAGCTATATAAAACTTTTTTTTGTATCATTTGAGACTAGCTATTGTTTCTGCTCAATCTAGAGGGCTGTTTGCGTGCATCGATATTGCTGTTTTTGTGCTCTACATCATGCGAACAATCTTGTGTCCTTAGAAAGAAGTTTGAGTAGTTCGCTAGCGTCTCTCGTAGCACTTGTTGTGAGGCTTTCCCTTGCTTGCATGAAGTCACATGGATCGTTGCGTGTGCGTACATACACTTCTCTACATAGAGCTTTGATTAGCTAGTTTTGATTATACTAGGATCAGCAACATTGGCTAGTACTTTGAACAATCTTTCAACTTGCATTAACTGATTTGATTATTGTTGATCCTTGCTACCATATTGAAGCCTTCCAAGCTCCACTTCCTACTAACTCAGCAGGTGTCGTTCCTCGCAATCGTTGGGCTAATCGTAAGTGAGAGTATCATGAACCAGCCACCGGTTGTACCACTTCCTTGCGGCATTGGTAAGAACTTGTAAGAACTTGGTATAAGCTTGAGTGTGAGTGACTTGATTTGAGCCCCCACCTTCTCGTAGTTGATAGGAACATATACTTGTGATTTGTTTTCTTGTTTTCTACTAACAATGACAGGTTTGTTCAAGTTGGTAGATTACGATGTCATCGCAGGCAGATTTAAACTCAAAGGAAAACAACTACCTGCATACATATTGCCACTCACCGCTGAGAGTATGTCGTTGGACTACTTTATATGGGTTAATATGTTGGAGTGCTATTTTGAAAGACATGACCTTGATCCTTATGAGAAGATGACCATGGCAAGGACGGCACTGATCGGTGATGTTCAACATTGGTGATCGAATCTGGAGTACCACTTCATGTACACATGGGAGCAGATGAAGAAGAAATTGCAACATCATTTTGTGCCTCCACCACCCATAGTCACAAGCGAGGTACAACCTAAGGTAACAAAAAATGCTAATATTATTTTGGCTCCTACCCTATCTCCAGATACCGCCGAGACGCTTGAAGAAATGAATGATGATCTAGCGCACCTTATAGAGGAGAAGCTTGAGGTACCTTGTAACACCCCAGCCCAGCGTGAGCCTGGAATGCTACTAAACTAACATTAAAAACTTCAAAACCAAGTTCAAACTACCAAATTTCGACATAACCTCCTTTAACAGGTTAACAACATGGAGGTTCCAACATTTAGGGAAATCATAAACAATTAATCCAACATCGAGAATCATCAATACGCGTTCAAAACATACTAACCAACTAGCATATCCAAAGGAGTCTTAATTACACTACTCATCATTATTACACTTAATCCATTGCATGAGGCATAATCATAATCATAATCAACTCCTAAGCGGTTTGCTAAATTATTGAGTCGACTAAAACTTAATCAACTTTAAAGATGAGTGGCGGTGAGTGAATCCAAATCAAGTCTACTTTCTCCCATGCATGCCGTTCTTGAATTGGGTACCTAAAACAATAATGAAAGCAAGAGTGAGCCTGAGACTCAGCAAGTACAAAATAAAGGCATACCACAAAGGTTATAACATTAGCATCCATAATCGAAACGCATCATTAAAACATCTCATATGCATATGCAATGCTCAAGGAACCTTTCTCTTTATCTTTACGTGTGCATTACACGTGTCATGAGTATGCAACCGTCGCCGCATACCCATGCACGTGCGGCGCACGCCACGGGGACCAATTGCCCATTACTCCACAAGTAATGGGGACCTCAACCCACACTCCACGAGTGTGGGGATCTCGAGCCCGTCACATTCATGGCGGGATCTCAAAGAAACATGCTTGGTCACCGCGTGACCAAGCCTCAACATGTTCTCAATATGCATATGCTTATCTCTTATTCATCATCAATCTTACCAAAAGACAACAACATTGTACCACAATAAAGCATAAGCATAATTTGAGCAATCACCATACTTAAACAATCATCAAGTAAGCCATCTTGCTATGCAATCATATATCAAAAAGCACACAAACATAGCCAATCAATCACACCCATATAACAAACAATGCACTTGCCTTAACCGTGTGAGAATGGAGGGCGTGACGGGGCTGCCTCCGGTACCAATCCCCCACCTAATACATTAAGATCATAAGCTAAGACCACAGTAATGAACCACAAAAATTACAAAAGCAAGCACAAACTAGCCTTAGCTTACAACGCGATCCCGACTCCAATTTCCTAAATGCTGATTTGTGCCTTCTGTAATCAGTCAAGTTCTAAAATTCATATCTTTTTGTATAGGGGTCTAAATTGGGTGTTCTTAGACTTCATTGAAAGGTTATCAAATTCCCCAACTAAACCTAGTTGGTGAGACTCCCTGATTCGGCCATCTAAAATCCTTTTTAACCTAGTTAACAAAACATCGATTTCACGTCATGCCCTCTGGACAGAACACTAAAACAATCATAACTTTCAGCTCGTTTATCCAAATTTTGCGTTCTTGTGCTTCCCTGAAAGCTACGACAATTATCTACAATTTTCGTTATACTGAGATCCTCTAATTCCCTATGTAACTTATGGTTTTAACCAGATTGCTACAGACTGTCCAAACGCTGACAGATTTGCAGGACTGTCGCACTAATAAATTCATAACTTTTGCTACAGGGGTCCAAAAAATACGATCTAGCACTTCATTGAAAGCTATTGACGTCCTATACAATTCTCTAGGAAGACCAAGACTGAATCAAACTTAACTACATCAAAACGTTTGTCTAACACGATCTGTCCTGAGAGACAGAAATACCGACATTGATTAACTATCCAAAAACGCATCGGATCAAAGGGAATTGAGGTTAGCCTTGAAGAATCGCAGGAGATGACAAACCACCCCTACGAAGAAGATCCTCTCCCTCTTCCCTTCCTCTTCTTCTTCTTCTTCTTCTTCTTCTTCTTCTTCTTCTTCTTCTTCTTCTTCTTCTTGGTGGCGGCACCGAAGGAGACAACGCAAGGAGGCGGGGTGGTACTGTTCACGAGGGTACTGTAGCAGTGGCGGCTACTGTAGCATGCCGTGCTACAGTACCACCCTAGGGTTCCCCTTCTTTTGTTGGTGGCGGCCCTCCTGGGCCTCTGGGCCAAAGCACGAGGCCCGGTTGTCGAATAATTGCGAAACCCCTCTAATCCTCTGTTAACTCTATTTTTTCTAGTTGGTTCTTCTCTCTAATTCTTCCTTTTCACTTAAATAGACTTGGGGTATTACATTCTACCCCCTTAAACAGTTCGACCCGAATTCTTCTCACCGATCCACTTGAATAAGCACGGCCCTGAACTTAACAAGCGTTAACACATACACGGCGTGAGCGACTGCGCATAAGGCTCGCGCATGCGAGACCTCTAGCTTCAAGTCATTTTCCTCTCGGACATATGGGACCACCGCACTTTGATGCAAGCGGCGTGTCGCCTCATTACACTTCGGCGACGACGAACCACTTAACGGATAGGACTTGAAGATGCGACATTACTCGTTGGTTAACGATCTTATGAAACCTCACACTCCAAATACCTCAAGACTCCTCTGAGCGCCGAGTCATACAAAGCGTTATATTCCCGCTCCGGGACTCGAGATAGTTCTAGCAATTTGCCATCTTCAATATGCCCACATCTTCCGAACAACCAAATATACTTTAGGCTATCTATCTCTTGGATCCAAACCACAAAAATTGCACGTAAACATATGAAACTCTTGTTCCATCGCTTGATCGACCTCTTCATCATAACAAGTAGATCCTCCATTAGCGGGGACACGCAACAAAACTTATTTTAGTCAAGTTTTAATAATTAGATTCAACTGAAAGCAGAGGTTTCATAATGTAATTCCAACTTTCCTCCAAAACACTCAAATCCAAAATCGAGATTCTTCACAAAAACCTTCAATCCTTCCAACTCGCGGTTTGCAATTGAGCACCACATAAGCCAAAGAGAATTCACTCAAATGCCCAAATCAATCACTATATTTTTTTCTGAACCGAAAGAACCACCTTGCCAACAAAGAGGCAACTCAAATTGTACATGTTCTCAGTCATAAACCCAACTCAACCAAGAACCACTAGAGCACTTCTCTACTCGAGAGAACAATCTTTTCTCGAGATGTTCTTTTAAGAAACAAACCCTTTTCGAATCATGGGTGTCGAACTATCACACTAACTCCTTCCTCTTAACAAGCAATCCCAAAATGATCCTCAAACCAAAAAGACAACCATACTTATTTAGAGGACTCTATTAATCCACAAAAGGATTCTCTAGTCCACTTCTATTCCAATGGAATTTTCTTGACAAAAGGTTGCAAACACCTCAATAAAGATTTTCACCCACAACCCCATCATCTCATTACATTAAAGATAATCAACTTCAAATTCTCACCACACACACTCTTTTACTTTACCCAAAGTATTCTATCAAAGATCAACACATTATTCAAAATTTGCTCTGTTCATCTACCTCTACACATAATATTGAGTCTCAAGATCCTAGCATAAAATACAAAGCCCAAAATCAACCTTCAAGTCTCCTACCATGAATCTCTGGTGTAATCGACGAAAATCCTCAAATTCGTTTACTAAAATTTCACACAGCTTAACTATAACCTCGGTCATTAATATCAAGATTCCTCACTAATCAAATAACGCCCCAAGGCGATTTATTTCACCAATCTTAGACGTTCTCTAATCCACACCAATCCAATTCGATCGCACAACCACAATATACTCGTTCGCAAAACCTTAACTAATTGACGAGATTCAAACATACTCAATCACCAACGTTAATAAATGAATATATTCTTTGACCAAGATATCCTTAGAATTAATTTAACTCCCATAGGGTTACTCATTGAGGCGGGTCATACTTGACATTAGCTCAACGAGTTCTGCTATCCCATTAATTAGCACGGCGCTTAGGTTTCTTCACACCGCTACTTTCATTAAACTTCACCACCACAACTTTTACGCACAATCATACTAAGTATCCAATTGCGATACTCTAACATGTTTATCAAGAGTCCATAATTCGATAATCTCAATATTCCAGCATGAACAAAGGTTCTTTGGATCATAATTAGCCATAGGTTCCACTAGTTGTAACACTAATCACTTTTATCTCATCGACAAACTTTCCATTTAAATAGAATTATCTCCAGTGTTGTAAATCGAAACCAATTCACTTTATCTTGCTCTTCAAATAGCTTGGCCCCGTATTTGATTGCGATCATTTACTTGACCACCAACCAATCGCCACATTACACTCTAAAAGACCTTGCAACCTGGTCGGTTAATCTTTTCCCAATAGGAAAGTGCAAACAAATACAAGTTTTAACATACGAGAAAACACTACTCCTCATAGTGAGCACGAGACAAAGAGAAATAGTCAAATAGCATTGATCTCAAAAACAAAGGCGAGACCACGATTGAGGGCACATGCTCCACAAGAAGGAGTTTCAAACATTAATAAATCACAATAAAATATTACTTTTGAAACTCAAGAAACACTAAGCGGCAATGTGAGAAAAGTTGCAGATTACAATTCTTATCTCAACCTCAAATACTTATGGTACTCATTTTACGTCAACAAATAAAGCAATCTCTTTGATTACAACATTACTTGCCAAACCAAACAAGAGATGCCTTTGATACCAAATCACATTCATCACTTGAACCAAGCGGAACCTTTTCATATGTCACGTTTCTCAACTAATTTTATCTACTACATAAATCATGAGCCCCCCAAAAGATCACGAATACAAAACTCCAAACATTTCATTTAACCGTTATTAAAACAATCAACTTACTTTCTCTCTAGAAGAATCATCACCATTCCAACGCGTCACAATCCCTTGTAGACCTTATTACTAACATCAAGAATAATTCACTCTTAATAAGGTTCGTTATCATCAACTCTTCCTTTATAAAGTCCCCAAAGGCGACCAAACTGTTACATTTTACTTTATCCTCTCATCCTCAAATGAGAGTACACCAAATTCTTACACCCTCACTATAACAACCACCATATTTTTGAAGGAACCTACTACACAATTTACAAGGTTACACCAAAACCTTTTCATCAAAGACATACTATTATCAAACAATTTCACCATCAAGCAAACACATGTCATCTATTAAATCCCATTGTAAACCTTTCCAAAAGAAACACAGACATATTATTTCATAACATTTTGTTATCTCAAAAGATTACAATGATCAACTTTGTTCTAGAGTATATCTAATACCCCAAGCTGCACTATCGGGCAAGACCTCTTATAACAAGGACATGCAGCCACAATACATCCTCGTGAAACACTCGTGAATAAATTACTTTCAAATTTCAACCCTTCACCTATTCGGAAGGCTCACACTTATTTAGTACACTAATTCCAATCTAGAGGTTATCATAAACTTTTGATGATTATTCAATCATGGAAGAATTGATGGTCTGTATCTATTTGTACTCCCACGAGCATAAATAAGATCATCAAATATCCAATTAAAGAAAGTTTCTATATTAATATCTACCAAGGCAGCGATCGAACACATCTTATATTTCTCTTCCGCACAATTAGATTAAACCATTGAGATCAAATAATCTAACAAGTTTAGCAAACTAAACGACTCTAGGGTCAACCACTCCGTTAATGTTCCATAGTTGTTAATAACTCTATTGATTCCAATTAGGTGTAGCCATACACTTAATCACAGTTCAACAAGAACTAATACATGACATCATCAAATTAATCAACTTTCCTTCCAAGGATCTTAGTTAGGATCGATTATACACTACACTACGGACCCAACTTGATCACTCATATCATATTCACTAATTTCTCTAATTATAACCTCTCACTTGACCACGAGTCGACATCGCTCTGAGGTTTGGCGCTTTCTTTCATAAAAGAACTTTTCAACTTCTACACTCAAGATACCCAAAGAGATAAATTGAATCAAAACTTCCAAGTACTACAAGACTTGCAAAGGAAACTTTCATTAGCCAAAACATCAAGTGAAATAAATGGATCATGCTTTCCAATGAGAGGCAAAACTCAATATAAAGGTCAACCTTGACAATCAACCGAGTCCACCAGCCGCAAGAATAACTCATCGGTTGGAAAAACAATGATTGCTTAACGGGACAAATTAAGCCAATAAAAACACATCAATCATTCTCAAAGAAACCCACCAACTGCAATGAACTACTAACCCAAAGAAATTCATCGACCACAACTGAACAAGAGTTGCCCAAATTCAAATTCAAAGAAGGGAACAACTTCTCTAAAATACTCACTATCACGTCGGTACTAAAATATCTGAGGTAACCTCTTTCCTTCTCTCTTACCACGAACAATGGTGTAACCTGGTAAAGCCCAGGGCCACAACCATGACCTCAATCCTCTCAACAAGGGCTACCCTCACTCATAATAATCATATAATCATATTATAGGTATGTAAGATCATCTTATAACAGGAATCATCAATACAGCATAACAGAAGCGTAAATGCAATGCTTGACCCACCCCATCCTCATGCACGGCGTGTGAGGTTTTCAGTTAATTAACAATTAACAATTTTTAACAAGCTAAGTTACCTAAGTCGTTAATCATTCACTACGGACCTCTGACCGCTCGATACCAAGCTGTAACACTTTTGACCAGGTGAGCACGGAATGCTACTAAACTAACATTAAAAACTTCAAAACCAAGTTCAAACTACCAAATTTTGACATAACCTCCTTTAACATGTTAACAACATGGAGGTTCCAACATTTAGGTAAATCATAAACAATTAATCCAACATCGGAATCATCAATACGCGTTCAAAACATACTAACCAACTAGCATATCCAAAGGAGTCTTAATTACACTACTCATCATTATTACACTTAATCCATTGCATGAGGCATAATCATAATCATAATCAACTCCTAAGTAGTTTGCTAAATTATTGAGGTCTGACTAAAACTTAATCAACTTTAAAGATGAGTGGCAGTGAGTGAATCCAAATCAAGTCTACTTTCTCCCATGCATGCCGTTCTTGAATTGGGTACCTAAAACAATAATGAAAGCAAGAGTGAGCCCACAGACTCAGCAAGTACAAAATAAAGGCATACCACAAAGGTTATAACATTAGCATCCATAATCAGAAACGCATCATTAAAACATCTCATATGCATATGCAATGCTCAAGGAACCTTTCTCTTTATCTTTCTGTGTGCATTACACCGGTAATGCAGAGTATGCAACCGTCGCCGCATACCCATGCCTGTGCGCGCACGCACAGGGACCAATTGCCCATTACTCCACAAGTAATGGGGACCTCAAGCCCACACTCCACGAGTGTGGGGATCTCGGGCCCGTCACATTCATGACGGGGATCTCAAAGGGAAACATGCTTGGTCACCGCGTGACCAAGCCTCAACATGTTCTCAATATGCATATGCTTATCTCTTATTCATCATCAATCTTACCAAAAGACAACAATATTGTACCACAATAAAGCATAAGCATAATTTGAGCAATCACCATACTTAAACAATCATCAAGTAAGCCATCTTGCTATGCAATCATATATCAAAAAGCACACAAACATAGCCAATCAATCACACCCATATAACAAACAATGCACTTGCCTTAACCGTGTGAGAATGGAGGCGTGGCGGTGCTGCCTCGGTACCAATCCCCACCTAATACATTAAGATCATAAGCTAAGACCACAGTAATGAACCACAAAATTACAAAAGCAAACACAAACTAGCCTTAGCTTACAACGCGATCCGACTCCAATTTCCTAAATGCTGATTTGTGCCTTCTGTAATCAGTCAAGTTCTAAAATTCATATCTTTTTGTATAGGGGTCTAAATTGGGTGTTCTTAGACTTCATTGAAAGGTTATCAAATTCCCCAACTAAACCTAGTTGGTGAGACTCCTGATTCGGCAATCTAAAATCCTTTTTAACCTAGTTAACAAAATATCGATTTCACGTCATGCCCTCTGGACAGAACACTAAAACAATCATAACTTTCAGCTCGTTTATCCAAATTTTGCGTTCTTGTGCTTCCCTGAAAGCTAAGACAATTATCTACAATTTTCGTTATACTGAGATCCTCTAATTCCCTCTGTAACTTATGGTTTTAACCAGATTTCTACAGACTGTCCAAACGCTGACAGATTTGCAGGACAGTCGCACTAATAAATTCATAACTTTTGCTACAGGGTCCAAAAATACGATCTAGCACTTCATTGAAAGCTATTGACGTCCTCTCCAATTCTCTAGGAGAAGCCCAAGACTGAATCAAACTTAACTACATCAAAACGTTTGTCTAACACGATCTGTCCTGAGGAGACAGAAATACCGACATTGATTAACTATCCAAAAGCGCATCGGATCAAAGGGGAATTGAGGTTACCCTTGAAGAATCGCAGGAGATGACAAACCACCCCTACGAAGAAGATCCTCTCCTCTCTTCCCCTTCCTCTTCTTCTTCTTCTTCTTCTTCTTCTTCTTCTTCTTCTTCTTCTTTTCTTGGTCGGCAGCACCAAGGAGACAACGCAAGGAGGCGGGGTGGTACTGTTCACGGGGTACTGTAGCAGTGGCGGCTACTGTAGCATGCCGTGCTACAGTACCACCTAGGTTTCCCCTTCTTTTGTTGGTGGCGGCCCCTCACAGGCCTCTGGGCCAAAGCACGAGGCCAGGTTGTCGAATAATTGCGAAACCCCCTCTAATCCTCTGTTAACTCTATTTTTTTCTAGTTGGTTCTTCTCTCTAATTCTTCCTTTTCACTTAAATAGACTTGGGGTATTACATACCTACAGTATCTGATGAGGACGATAATGACAAAGGTACTGATTTATTCCTACAGCAAGACATAGAGCAACCTTGTGAGTATATCTCTGCTGTAGTAGTGCAATCTTTTGATATTCCTTGTGTTGACTTGAACGAACCATGTGCTGAACTGAATTCTCATAATTTTGCACATGTTGAATTAATTACACATAAGGAAGTACTTGATAGAATATCCCCTGCTGATGCTTTGTGTTATATCATGCTTAATGATCCAGTTAGTTTGGAATGTGCTGTGGAGAAAGTTTCTGAACTTTCATCTCTAAATTCTCCTTTTAGCACCTACGCCTACTATTTTAAATTAATTGGAGATTATGGTGTAGACAATCAATTTCTTGTATATCAAATATGCATAACTTGTGATCACATGGATGAATTGAAGCTTGCTATTTTGGACAATAATTTTTGTGTGCTAAATTGTGAGGACCAGGGTATTTAACTAGTAATACTTAAACTCCATATGGTTCTAGCATTACTAATTAAATATCCAAAGCCTCGATGGACATGTGCTTCCCAGAATTGCAGCACATGCTCATCATCACAAAATTATACATCATTTCCATACAACATTTAACACTAAGTTCAACAACGACATACATAAGTAAAGTTATTACAAAAGAGCCGACCGGCCAAATAACACAATAACCAGGAATGACAGCGGAAGCAAAAGTGTCATAAGATGGCTAAGAACAAAAGTCGACCGGTTAACCATCACAACCCACAAGGCAACCGACCGGGCCGCCTAGCTAGTCGCCCCGAATACTGCCACAGCACAACTCACAAAAGTGAGGCCCTTGGGGCTCACCTTCTTCCTCTGCAACAAATAACATTTAATCAAGACAACTGAGTACACTAAGGTACTCGCAAGACTGACGTGTGGAATAGCAGACCTATTCATATGCTACATGCAGGCTTATTTAAGTGGAGGTTATATGTCTCATTTTGCACAAAGCCAACTTTATTTGCAATAATGTAATACATTTAAAAGCAAGTTTGCAAATCTGTTTTGATGTTGAATATAACAGCGAATTAATAATAAATACAAGTAACCACCTGGAAGTGACTATCCCAATAGCCACCACAACATAGCACGAATCCCCGATTCGTACCACCCATCAAGTTTTAATTAAAAGGTTGTAGTCCAACTCTTGAAAAGCTTACCCAAGCGTGTTCATAACCTAGGGCGAGGCTATTCGAATAGTTTTAACCTGCGGGGGTGTACCAATGTACCACACTTGGACCGCCTTTAAGCCACAAAGCACACTTCGAAGGTATCAAAGCGGCTAAGTCCTCTGAGGCGTTTCCAATCTTGTGCATTAACTACGAGCCGCTCGTATAGATAGAAACCCATTATATGACCCCAATCTTATCAACGATAATAATCTGTTTTATGAGCAGTAATAGACTCTGTTCATATCATTCTTGTTCTTAATCTCGGTTGGGAGTTCTTTGTTACCAAATAAAACCTTCCTTTTGCCAAAGTCCAAAACCTACTTAGAATATTTAAAGGAATACAAGGTAACACTTGTATTATGACTGGGAAGTATTTTTATTAAAGCCTAGATAAATTATCTTGGCTAAAAATATTTTCGTTGCATTTTAGAAATTATTTGGACTTAAAGAAAATTTATGGTCTTTAAATAAACATTTTCGGCTGAAATAGATATTTATGTATTTTATAAAGTGAAAATGTGGTTTATGAAATTTATCTGGAAATATATCATCCCAGTAGCTTCTGATAAAAATTTCATGATTTTATAAATTTATTTGATATTTTAAAGTCGATCAAACCTTTTAAATATATGAATAAGGTTTGGTCAACAAACCGGTCCAAACCGACCCTTGCCTTTGATGCGACCCGACCTCATGTGTCTCGGTCCAACCCAATCAAATTTATGCAGCTCGGTCACGTTGACGCGAGCGAACTCCACGACTAACATGGCCGTCGATCTTCCATCGAGCAGGCGAAGCAATAACGCCATGAGCTGTCCACGTGTCCGCTTAAATCTCTGCCGTTGGATCTTAATCCAACGGCGTGATCAGTGTATGCAACGGACAACTCGGATCCTATTCAATCACCACCGTTCGTTTCTAATCCAGCGTGGCGCCCTTTTCGTTTTAAACCTAAAGCGCTTTTATCTCGGCCGTTAGATTCAAATCCTCGGCTTTTCCTTTTCCTCGTGTTATAAAGCTCGCACTCCTGCGGACCGTTGGATCTTCATCGTATGGCCCGGATGCGTGTATGCGTTCGGACGACTCGGATCCCGCTGTCGTGGCGTCCATCCTTGATCGGCGGCATCGTTTATTTCTATTTGAAACGGCGCGCGTTAATGTGGGCCTTTGGATTTCAATCCTCGGCCTCCATTTAGGCAGTGGGCCTTTAAAGCCCAAAATCGATGGATCGTTGGATTTTAATCGTGCGGACCACATGGGTGTATGCAATCGGACCATCGGTTCAATTTTACATCGACCGTGAAATTAAATCCAGCGGTGTTAAACCATCGCATCTAAAAGGGTGGCGTGTATATCTTTTAATTGATCGTTGGATTTCAATCCAGCGTCTCTGTTTAGCGGAACCCGCGGCACCATCGGATTTCGTTTTAATCTCGTTCGATCGATCTTGATCGTGCGGTCCATATTAAATGATACCGATTCACATCATTTAATCTCTCTATTTATCGTGGCGCTTATTTCTAATCGGACGGTGACTTTTGTTCGAGCCTTTACGAGGTGCGGTGAGGATGACAATGGGGCCCACATGTCGGTTGGCTCTTATCTCCTTCCCTCTCTCTCAGTGTGTGATTTCTCTGGAAATCAAGGAGAGGATTATCCCAAAGTTTTGCAACTAATTTTTGGGATAATTAGCCTAAATGGACACCTCATCAACTCTAGATCTTTCTCTCTTGCTCTGTGGCTCCACATCCACATATATAAACCCTAGTTTTTGGCTGCGACCATTGTTGACCACTGAAGCTCATCCTTTTCTTGTTAACCGGTGGAGTTTCTTGCTTCTTGCTCATCGCTTATCCATCTTAAACTCTGGTTACACTTACAATCAAGATTGGTTATCTTTTGTAGGTTAAATCGAGTTTAACTCTGTTGTTCCACATCGGGTTGTGAGAACCCTTAGCATATTTCTTCTCTGGTAAGTTAAACCTAGTGTTAACATCTTGAGCATCTTAAGGACTTGAGAAGCTCCATGAATCATTCTTTTAAGCATCGGTAGCTTCAGTGACTTTAAACTGAAAAGTTGATATTGCACCTTTCGGTTTTCATGTCATTTTCAAGACCTAGGTATCTTCTGTCAACTTATCATCTTATTTAGATTTTGACTAAACCCTAGCGACATGACAAGTTGGTCTTTCAATTCTTGTCATCATCTATTTTGACTCTTAGTTGAAATCTGTCTCTGTTCTCTTGTCGGCTCAGCCAGCAAAATAGGTTTTGCTTTAGCTTTTGCAATCTAACTAGTTAGGGTTAGACTAAGGTTGGTTTGGGATGTTAATTACCTAAAAGATCATGCTAAGTTTCATTTATGAACTTTTGCATGATCTATACTTCTATTTCAAAATTGCAATCACATCTGTTTTGGCTCTTTTCAAATCAAAAAGCGGAACTTTGCAATAAACTCTAATTTCTGTCTTTTGAAAGCAGTGAGCTAGATAATGGGTTATTATCATTATTATGGGTAGTTATGGCTTAAGCATCTGTAATCATGCATTTCTAGATTGATCATGCATATTTCTTCCATGTTGGACTTATTGTCGATTTTGGTATTTATTGGATCTTATTGTTTCTTTAGAATGCAGTTACTGTTGAAGCCATCGAATCTTTTCTCGAGCAATGCGGGCACACTGTGAGTCTATTATTACCAAGGCAAGCATCCTCTTTGCACCATATTGAACCCAGATTTTGTACAATAGTCTTTACAAATCCAGGTGATATCTGAGCATGCTATTTGTCCGAAAATACAAAATATGACTTGTAATAGCTAGCTATGACCGACATGGTGGATTACCTTGATTATGACCATACACTCAACTCTAGTGTAGTCTTGTATAATATATGGTCTATTCTCGATTTGGCTTAGATATGCGGTCTAGAGATTTTAGAGTTTGACAAGCATATCTTGTCAAACATAGAATCTAAGCGAACTATTGTCATTTTCAAACTCTTTGTCAGTTCCTTTAAATCGAGTCTTGTATTTGAAATCTAAATTGATCGGACAAGAGGAAGCTAGTGATGGTGCCTTCGTGCGAGATTGGGTTTTGTGGTGGGCTTGTCAAGGTTAATTAAGGACCGAACTCGATTATTCAATTCAAGCCCCACGTACTTCCACATGCGATGTATGGTATTTGTTTGGTTAAGTAAAATGTTGAGACTATTGAGTTGGAAACAGGAGAGTAAGGATATGTGTATTGGCCTTGCATGGCATAGATGCTTAGGTGCGAGGCGTGTCTTATGCCATGTGAGCTTTGTATGTCGATGTCGGATGTTCTTAGGAGGGTGAGGCGTATATGTGCCTCGTCGCATATCGATACCTTAATAGTGCCGATGGCATTCTATTATGGGTGGTGAGCCCAATTTGTTTTTAAATTGTTTGGATCGGCATTCTTGACACAACATGTGTGCCACATGGTTAGTAGGTGGTGTAGCCTACACTATGGGATTAGTTCACACATGGGGTCCAACTCAATAGTGTTAACTTGTTGAAAAATACCAAATCTTAGTTTCCCGGTCGGCATACCAAAGGAAGTGTGTCATCATTCGGAGGCATCCAGAAGGCAGCGAGCTAACTAAGTCATGTGGGTAAAGATGTACACCCTGCAGGGTATAAAGCATTCGAATAGCCGTGTCCACGGTCATGGGCGACAACTTGAATTGATGTCACTGTATAGAAGTTTGATTTTCAAAAACTGGTTTTGGTTATTTCGGTTTGCATGAGGGTATCATGCCTTTATCTTTATTATTTTATGTCATTTATGTCTTGTTTTAAGCAAACTTTGATTTATTAAATCGCTTTACCAAAATTTAGCCTTTGTAGGTTAAGATGTATCGCTTTATGCAAATTTGAACCTTTATACCTTCTGTTGTAACCTTATGCATGTAAAAACTCTACTCCTTTGGTTAGGCTCTAATCACCACTTTATTTTATTAGTTTGAGTAAGACTTCTTGAGTACCTACGTACTCAGGTGCTACTACCTATTGTTGCGGTGAGGATGGTTTCCTTTATGAAGTGCCGTTAGCGCCGATCGGGTGGCGCTAGCAGTAACGCTACTTCTTGCCTCCACGCAATTGCTGCGGGTGGATGGGGCCATTGGTGGACATTTTCCGTTTGTTTTGCTTCCATTGTATCTTTGTTATAGTGACCAAGTCACTTAATATTGTAGTATTAACCGAATGATGTAACCTTATGTTTAATTATATCAATGTATGACTTGTATGTGTTTGATGCAATGTTGATGAAGGATATATATGCAATGGTCGTTGATCACAGG
This sequence comes from Ampelocalamus luodianensis, assembly GCA_036346255.1. Classification (NCBI taxonomy): domain Eukaryota; kingdom Viridiplantae; phylum Streptophyta; class Magnoliopsida; order Poales; family Poaceae; genus Ampelocalamus; species Ampelocalamus luodianensis. Next base: position 42,191,022 of record CM070626.1, read on the forward strand.
AACCATTGTGGTACATATATATCAGGAATCTGTTTATTGAAATTGTTACTTGTTAAGTTCATACCTTTAGCATGATTTTTAATTAAGGGCAGCATGCTGTTCCTTAATTATGAATTGTGTTCTTGTATGAATTTAATTTAATAACATTTCCAATAACCGAAGTCCTCACAGCGTTAGTATCGAGCATACATTGCTGTAGGTTAGAAGTAGCATGGCCGAAGTTATTAGAGGATCCTCTGCTAAAATTATTTTCAAGCGACAATTTATTTTGAAAGCTTAAGCATGACATCTTTTATTCCTTATCTTTCTTAATGTCACTTCTTGCCCAAACTTACTTGGTTCATTTAAAGTGAATTGTTCCTTATCTTATCTTTTATCTATAGATGAGCGGTTGGTATTTGGTCAAGGAGACTCGGCCGAGGATGTTGATGGGTTTCGACATTACTCGGGACATGATGTGGCGCTCAATTTCACCTACCAGTAGGAGTATGCCATTTATCGGCGGGATCGAGGACCGAGGATGGAGGAATACCGCGCCTTCATCAGCGTCATCGCTAGGCATGTAGCGGCGGTGTCCCTTCGTGTCCAGCGCTTGCCACCTCGGCGATGGCGGTTCAGAAGCGGCAAGTAGGATGATGAGTCTTCTTCGTCATGATTTGTGGAATTGTCTCAACCACCTATGACCACTTCCCGAATCAGGGCCCTACCTGCGAGGTGAGCATGTTCGCTGAAATACGATTTGGCGAAGACCCCAGTGCGGCGATTGGCAAGGATGGTCCGTATCATGGACCAAGTCCATCATTGTCTTGTGAGGAGTTATGGGAAACTCGGCATCGCCTTAATGAGGCCAGGAGTACCTACTTCTTGGAGTCAACATGAACGCGTTCCTGCAGCGTGCTTTATGGTGACAACGAGATCTCCCCTGCTTTCTTTGCACCACCTCTTCCGACTTCCGAAGTGGCGGGTGCGTACACTGTTTATGGACAAGTGCCAAGCCGGATGACTCTGAGGTTTCCTCGCACTCTGCGGATGCATCTCACGGAGGTCATCGGCCATTGTTGGGTTCTCAGGCGTCTCATTAGTCCCTTGGATCCGGTTGACACGAGTTCCCTGGAGCTCACCTTCGAATGAGTTTCGGTGAACTTTAATCGGGATCTTTACGCTAGCACCTCGGCGATGAATCCCGTGGTTGAGTGTCTTTTAGTCTAGTAGTTGCCCTTAAATAAATTGTATGTAATAGAGCGCGATATGTTGTCTGAGTATGAAAGTTTAACTTTGGTTTGTAATCGACATTATGGCCAACTATAATGTAAAGTGGAACCAAATTTTCTTTGTATATATATATGAAGTTTACGGTTTGGTGTTAACTTGAATGCATAACATAACATGATGCATTATATATACGATATTGCTTCTTTTCTAATTGTAAACTTGTTTGTGTTTGCAGTATGTCCTTGTTGTGTTGTTAACCATGTTGTGGTAGCAGGATGACAGGACCTACTACTCGTCTTAAAGCGCAACAAGGGAAGAGTATTTCATCTTGGTTCCCCATTCTCGGGAGGGCGGCCCGAACCTTCCAGTTCTCGAGGTCCGCAAGGTGGTCCTCGGAAGAGCTTCCTCCACCACCTTCTATGGCGATGTGCTCATGCAAATTGAGCGCAACGGATGGATCGAGCGCATCATCTCGGAGCAGTTGCGCGCAATACTTCTACTCTGTTGCATCGCGATCGAGCGGAGGCCACCATGTGCGGGGCGGTCTTGCGACTTTGGCGGACTAACCGCGGTGTTCTCAGTTCTCGAGACCCTATGGAAGCGAGGATTGGCCGGACCATTGAAAAGAAGCTTACGATTACTCAATGCTCGAAAGGAAAAGGTTCTCTTTGCGATTATCATTTCGATGGGCGACCAACATATGGTGGGATAATCTTCTTGCCATTCACTGCTGGACATGTCCCTACTTGGGATGAGTTCGTAGAAGCCTTTCGCGAAGCTCACATTCTGAAGGGTCATGATGATCAAGCGACAAGAGTTTCTCGCTCTCAAGCAAGGCGAAAGTCAGTAACGAATATCTGCATGAGTTCAACTTCACGGCGGATATGCCCGATGGCGTTTATCGATGACCTTCGTCGTCGAAACCGGTTCTTGAATGGGCTATCGAAGAACTGCGGATGGTGTAGCTTTGCATGACTTCGGAACTTCTCGCATCACGGTCAACAAAGCTATTGTGGCGAAAGCAAGAGTAAGGCATTGGATGAGTCACGCAGCGGCAATGGACTTCTCGATTTATTCTGGTGGCGGCTCACCAAGGCCTCGTATGTGGTTGTCTAGGCCACCACGAGCACCAGCTCCATTTTCACCAAGGCGGGTGTTTGCTCCTCGTCCATCTCCTCCCACGATCGATCGGGATCAAGTGGGAATCAGCCCGTCTGTCAACAATGTTAACCCGGGGGTTATTTGTTATCATTGTGGTCGTCAGGGCATTATGCCAACAAGTGTGTGGCAAGCGGCAGGATTGCCTGTTCGACCATATCCGATGTCGGTGCGGCGGTCCCTTCGAGAGCCCCTATTAAAGGCGATCGGCTCGGTTAGTGGGCATGTGAACAGATCAACTGCTGAAGAAGCGGTGATACACTGAAGTTGTTATGGTATGCTCCTAGTTAATTTCAGTCCACTCTTTGTTTTATTCGACTGGAGCATCTCATTCTTTTATTAGCAATCATTTTCTGTGCAACACCAGTTAAACATGCATACCCTCCAACCATCTTTTATTATTCAATCACTTGGGTCGGTCTTTAAAACCGATCAGATTTGTTGTGGGGTCAACATAACAATCCTTGGGGTGAAGTTTTTAGCAAACCTAATTGTGATTGACTCTAAAGGGTTGGGCGTCATTTTAGGTATGGATTGGTGTCCAAAACCGAGTCAAATCAATTGTTCCCAACGGTCTATTTCTATGACCAATGCCGACGGCATTCAAGTTGTTTATCATTCTAAAGCAGTTGGCTCTCATCTTTGTGCTCACCAAGTTGATACCACTCCTTCTTTGGAGTCAGTACCAATTGTCTGTGAGTATGCTGATGTTTTTCCTGAAGACCTTCCCGGTTTACCACGAGATCGGGAAGTGGAGTTTGTTATTGAACTCGTTCTGAGGCTGCTCAGATATCCGAGTCCTTATCGAATGCACATCAGCGAGCTGGTTGAATTGAAGAAGCAACTCGGAGAATTGCTTGACAAGGGTTTCATTCGGCCGAGTTCCTCACCTTGGGGATGCGGCAATCTTTGTCAAGAAGAAAGACAATACTTTACGGATGTGTGTGGATTACCGTCCGTTAAATGAGGTCACTATCAAGAATAAATATCCTCTACCTCGAATTGATGATCTTTTGATCGGTTGGTTGGTGCCGTGTCTTTTCAAAGATTGATTTGCGATCGGGCTATCATCGGATCAAGGTTAGAGCGAGGACATTCCTAAGACGACTTTCTCTACTCGTTATGGTTTATACGAGTATACGGTTATGTCCTTTGGTTTGACCAATGCTCCAAAGCATATTTCATGAACCTTATGAATTCGGTGTTCATGGAATTCTTGGATAAATTCGTTGTCGTGTTTATTGACGACATCCTTATTTATTCCAAGTGCGATAAGGATCATGAACAACATTTGCGACTTGTCTTTGAAACACTTCGTCGGCATCAATTGTATGCCAAGTTTAGCAAGTGTGCTTTACGCTCGGAGAAGTTGCCTTTACGGGGCATGTGTTATCTGAAGAAGGTATCATTGTTGATCCAAGCAAGGTACAAGATGTGCTAAATTGGAAGCCTCCCAAGAGTGTCCCAGATTCGGAGTTTTCTTGGACTTGCGGGTTATTACCTGAGGTTCATTGAAAATTTCTCCAAGATTGCTAGACCTTTGACTCGGCTCTTGCGAAAAGGGAAGAAATTTGAATGGTCACTAAGTGTGAAGAGAGTTTTCGACTTTTGAGAACTCTCTTGACCAAACTCGATTCTTATTCTTAGGATGTTCTTAAGAGCTTGACATATATTGCGATGCATCTCGCCATGGACTTGGTTGTGTGCTTATGCAAGAAGGCCAAGTTGTGGCATATGCATCCGGCGATTGCGCCCTCATGAAGTTAATTATCCTACTCATGATTTGGAATTGGTGCGTGGTCCATGCATTAAAGATTTGGCGGCATTACCTTCTAGGTAATCGTTGTGAGATCTACACCGATCATAAAGCTCAAGTACATATTCACTCAATCGATTTGAATATGAGACAACGAAGATGGCTTGGCCCGATCAAGGACTACGATATGGGTATTCATTATCATCTGGTAAAGCCAATGTTGTGGCGGGCGCTTTAAGCGAAAGTCACAATGCAACTACATATCCTCTTTACTGCCGAAAGAGACACGTGTGCTGATTTTGGCGCCTAAGTCTTGAATTTGTGGAAAAAGGATTCTCATTGCATTACATGTGGAGCCGACCTTAGAATCCCAGTTACGGAGGCCCGAAAACCGATGCCGAGGTAGTCGAAATCGGGAAAACATGCAAGCGGGTAAAGCCAGCGAATTTTACGAAGATGATCGCGGTATAATTCGATATCGCCATCGTTTGGTAGTACTGCTGATTACGAATTGAAGAGTCTAATTCTTAGGGAAGCTCATAATTCCAAGTTTTCTTTGCATCTGGGAGTACCAAAATGTACGAGATTTGAAGAAAATATTTTGGTGGAGCCAAATGAAGAGGCAAATTGCTCGATATGTTCTTTGAATGTGATATTTGCCAAAGGGTTAAAACTGAACATCTAAAGCCAGTGGTACCCTTGACCTTTGCCTATTCCCGTGGAAGTGGGAAGAGATCGGTATGGATTTTGTTCTTGGTCTTCCCAAGACTTCCAAGGATCGATGCCATTTGGGTGATCATTGATCGTTTAACTAAAGTGGCTCATTTTATTCCTGTCGGACCGATTTCAATGGCAAGCAATTAGCGAGCTTTATATTGCTAGAATTGTTTGCCTTCATGGTGTTCCTAAAGTCATTGTTTCGACCGTGGTCCTCGGTTTACTTCCCATTTTGGAATAGCCTTCATCGAGGCTATGGGGACCGAACTCTCCTTGATCTGCTTACCATCCTCAAACCATGGTCAAGTGAAAGAGTGAACCAAGTGATGGAAGATCTTCTTGAGCCTATGTGCTATCTTATAGCAAAGGCGGGAGAAATCTTTGCCATATGTGGAATTTTCCTACAATAATAGCTACCAAGCAAGTATTCAAATGTCACCTTTTGAAGCCTTGTATGGGAGAGCTTGTAGAGACTCCATTGAATTAATCCGAGTGCAGTGAAAGATCATACTTTGGTCGGACTTGGTAAAGAGAAGAAAGAGCAAGTTAAATCGATTCGAGATTGTTTGAAAGCTGCATAGTCTCGTCGGAAGAGCTATCTTGATCATCGTCGTCGTGAATTGAGCTTTGAGGTAGATGACCATGTCTATCTTAAAGTGTCACCCATGAGGGTACTCATCGTTTTAGGGTAAAAGGAAAGCTCGCACCTCGCTATATCGGACCCTTAGAATCATTGCCAGCGGAGTGTAGCTTACCAATTGGAGTTACAGAATCACTCTCGATGCATGATACTTTTCATGTGTCTCAATTAAAGAAATGCCTTCGTGTTCCTATTGAGGCAATCGCTTATGAGCATCTTAATCTCAACACGATCTTTCATATCAAGAGCAACGATGCGTATCCTCGACACAATGGAGCGCAGGACAAGAAATCGTCTTCGTCGGGTTCTTGAAAATTCAATGGGCTAATCATTCCGAGGATGAAGCCACTTGGGAGCGAAGATCGATGCATTGAGCACCCCCATCTTTTGTTGTTTAGAACTTTTCTTTGAATCAAGAAAGGAAAGTTTAAACAAAGCTATGTAAACAAAGATGTAATAATAACACTATGTTGTTATGTAAGAATCTTCTTTGTTATCCTTGAAGGAAACCAAAACAACAGATGTTGAATTTCCTCATAATTCATTTCCATTGCATTTCTTCCTAATCTTAACTTGTTCCAAATCTCGGGGACGAGATTTTCCTTAAGGGGGGTAGGTTTGTAACAGCCCCAATCTTATCAACAGTAATAATCTGTATTATGAGCAGTAATAGACTCTTTATTCATATCATTCTTATTCTTAATCTCAGTTGGGAGTTGCTTTGTTACCAAATAAAACCTTCCTTTTTGCCAAAGTCCAAAAACCTACTTAGAATATTTAAAGGAATACAAGGTAACACTTGTATTATGACTGGGAAGTATTTTTATTAAAGCCTAGATAAATTATCTTGGCTAAAAATATTTCGTTGCATTTTAGAAATTATTTGGACTTAAAGAAAATTTATGGTCTTTAAATAAACATTTTCGGCCTGAAATAGATATTTATGTATTTTATAAAGTGAAAATGTGGTTTATGAAATTTATCTGGGAAATATATCATCCCAGTAGCTTACAGTAAAAATTTCATGATTTTATAAATTTATTTGATATTTTTAAAGTCCCAGTCAAACCTTTTAAATATATGAATAAGGTTTGGTCAACCAAACCGGTCCAAACCCGACCCTTGCCTTTGAGCGACCCGACCTCATGTGTCTCGGTCAACCCAATCAAATTTATGCAGCTCGGTCACGTTCGGCGCGAGCGAACTCCACGACTAACATGAGCCGTCGATCTTCCATCGAGCAGGCGGCAATAACGCCCGCGAGCTGTCCACGTGTCCACTTAAATCTACGCCGTTGGATCTTAATCCAACGGCGTGATTAGTGTATGCAACCGGACAACTCCGGATCCTATTCAATCACCACCGTTCGTTTCTAATCCAACCGTGGCGCCCTTTTCGTTTTAAACCTAAAGGCGCTTTTATCTCAGTAGTTAGATTCAAATCCTCGGCTTTTCCCTTTTCCTCGTGTTATAAAGCTCGCACTCCTGCGGACGTTGGATCTTCATCGTATGGCGGATCGTGTATGCATTCGGACGACTCGGATCCCGCTGTCGTGGCCGTCCATCATGATCGGCGGCATCGTTTATTTCTATTTGAAACCAGTAGCGCGTTAATGTGGGCCTTTGGATTTCAATCCTACGGCACTCCATTTAGACCGTGGGCCTTTAAAGCCCAAAATCGATGGATCGTTGGATTTTAATCGTGCGGACCACATGGGTGTATGCAATCGGACCATCCGGTTCAATTTTACATCCTGACCGTAGAAATTAAATCCAACGGTGTTAAACCATCGCATCTAAAAGGGTGACGTGTATATCTTTTAATTGATCGTTGGATTTCAATCAGCGTCTCGCTTGAAAGCGGAACCCGCGGCACCATCGGATTTCGTTTTAATCTCGTTCGATCGATCTTGATCGTGCGGTCCATATTAAATAATCCGATTCACATCATTTAATCTCTCTATTTATCGTAGCCGCTTATTTCTAATCGGACGGCTGACTTTTGTTCGAGCCTTTCTGAGGTGCGCGCGGCTGAGGATGACAATGGGGCCCACATGTCAGTTGGCTCTTATCTCCTTCCCTCTCTCTCAGCGCGCAGATTTCTCTGGAAATCAAGGAGAGGATTATCCCAAAGTTTTTGCAACTAATTTTTGGGATAATTAGCCCTAAATGGACACCTCATCAACTCTAGATCTTTCTCTCTTGCTCTGTAGCTCCACATCCACATATATAAACCCTAGTTTTTGAGTCAGACCATTGTTGACCACCAAGCTCATCCTTTTCTTGTTAACGGTGGAGTTTCTTGCTTCTTGCTCATCGCTTATCCATCTTAAACTCTGGTTACACTTACAATCAAGATTGGTTATCTTTTGTAGGTTAAATCAGAGTTTAACTCTCTGTTGTTCAACATCGGGTTGTCAGAACCCTTAGCATATTTCTTCTCACAGTAAGTTAAACCCTAGTTTGTTAACATCTTGAGCATCTTAAGGACTTGAGAAGCTCCTGTGAATCATTCTTTTAAGCATCAGTAGCTTCAACTGACTTTAAACTGAAAAGTTGATATTGCACCTTTTCGGTTTTCATGTCATTTTCAAGACCTAGGTATCTTCCTGTCAACTTATCATCTTATTTAGATTTTGACTAAACCCTAGCAGCATGACAAGTTGGTCTTTCAATTCTTGTCATCATCTATTTTGACTCTTAGTTGAAATCATCTCTGTTCTCTTGTCGGCTCAGCCGACAAAATAGGTTTTTGCTTTAGCTTTTGCAATCTAACTAGTTAGGGTTAGACTAAGGTTGGTTTGGGATGTTAATTACCTAAAAGATCATGCTAAGTTTCATTTATGAACTTTTGCATGATCTATACTTCTATTTCGAAAATTGCAATCATCTGTTTTGACTCTTTTCAAATCAAAAGCGAACTTTGCAATAAACTCTAATTCTGTCTTTTGAAAGCAGTGAGCTAGATAATGGGTTATTATCATTATTATGGGTAGTTATGGCTTAAGCATCTGTAATCATGCATTTCTAGATTGATCATGCATATTTCTTCCATGTTGGACTTATTGTCGGTTTGGTATTTATTGGATCTTATTGTTTCTTTAGAATCGGTTCTGTTGAAGCCATCGAATCTTTTACGAGCAACTGAGCAGGCACATGCAGAAGTCTATTATTACCAAGGCAAGCATCCTCTTTGCACCATATTGAACCCAGTTTTGTACAATAGTCTTTACAAATCCGGTGATATCCGAGCATGCTATTTGTCCGAAAATACAAAATATGACTTGTAATAGCTAGCTATGACTGACATGGTGGATTACCTTGATTATGACCATACACTCAACTCTAGTGTAGTCTTGTATAATATATGGTCTATTCTCGATTTGGCTTAGATATGCGATCTAGAGATTTTAGAGTTTGACAAGCATATCTTGTCAAACATGGGAATCACAATCGAACTATTGTCATTTTCAAACTCTTTGTCAGTTCCTTTAAATCAGTCTTGTATTTGAAATCTAAATTGATCTGGACAAGAGGAAGCTAGTGATGGTGCCTTAGTGCACGAGATTGGGTTTTGTGGTGGGCTTGTCGGGTTAATTAAGGACCGAACTCGATTATTCAATTCAAGCCCCCACGTACTTCCACATGCGATGTATGGTATTTGTTTGGTTAAGTAAAATGTTGAGACTATTGAGTTGGAAGCAGGAGAGTAAGGATATGTGTATTGGCCTTGCATGGCATAGATGCTTAGGTCGGAGGACGTGTCTTATGCCATGTGAGCTTTGTATGTCGATGTCGGATGTTCTTAGGAGGGTGAGGCGTATATGTGCCTCGCCGCATATCGATACCTTAATAGTGCCGATGGCATTCTATTATGGGTGGTGAGCCCAATTTGTTTTTAAATTGTTTGGATCGGCATTCGACACAACATGTGTGCCACATGGTTAGTAGGTGGTGTAGCCTACACTATGGGATTAGTTCACACATGGGGTCCAACTCAATAGTGTTAACTTGTTGAAAAATACCAAATCTTAGTTTCCCGGTCGGCATACCAAAGGAAGTGTGTCATCATTCGGAGGCATCCGAAGGCAACAGACTAACTAAGTCATGTGGGTAAGATGTACACCTGCGCAGGTATAAACTGCTTCGAATAGCCGTGTCCACGGTCATGGACGACAACTTGAATTGATGTCACTGTATAGAAGTTTGATTTTCAAAACCTGGTTTTGGTTATTTTCGGTTTGCATGAGGGTATCATGCACTTTATCTTTATTTATTTTATGTCATTTATGTCTTATTTTAAGCAAACTTTGATTTATTAAATCGCTTTACCAAAATTTAGCCTTTGTAGGTTAAGATGTATCGCTTTATGCAAATTTGAACCTTTATACCTTCTGTTGTAACCTTATGCATGTAAAAACTCTACTCCTTTGGTTAGGCTCTAATCACCACTTTATTTTATTAGTTTGAGTAAGACTTGCTTGAGTACCTTCAGTACTCAAGGTGCTACTACCTATTGTTGCGGTGAGGATGGTTTCCTTTATGAAGTACCCGTTAGCGCCGATCGGGGTGGCGCTAACGAGTAACGCTACTTCTTGCCTCCACGCAATTGCTGCGGGTGGATGGGGCCATTGGTGGACATTTTCCGTTTGTTTTGCTTCCACAGATATCGTTATAGTGACCAAGTCACTTAATATTGTAGTATTAACCGAATGATGTAACCTTATGTTTAATTATATCAATGTATGACTTGTATGTGTTTGATGCAATGTTGATGAAGGATATATATGCAATGGTCGTTGATCCAGGAACCATTGTGGTACATATATATCCGGAATCTGCTTATTGAAATTGTTACTTGTTAAGTTCATACCTTTAGCATGATTTTTAATTAAGGCAGCACTGTTCTTAATTATGAATTGTGTTACTGTATGAATTTAATTTAGTAACATTTCCAATAACCGGGGGTCCTCACACCCATACGCTTACATTGCAAGCCGAAAGACAACCAGCCATCACAGGGGAAGCCTTTCGGACACTACAATGCTCCCAAAGACCATCCTCCCTGCGACTCCTCGCGACCAAGCCAATACACGCCAAAGTACTAAGTCAAGAGAGGTCACATACCCTCTAGTGTGGTTAGTACGCACAAATTGCCTGGATAACAGGTACTCACAAGATGTTCGGTCCTTAATTGACTCGGGCACCATTCCAGTCACACCCAGGATCACACCATCTTACCATTGTGCCCAAGTCCAAATCCTTTTTGCTTTTAGTTTTGGTTTTTGCAATTTGAACATAGCATCAAGCCGAAATATAGATACATAGTTAGCATTTGTGTGATCAAGGTTATCGAAAAGTCGATAACCGCCCATTTCTACCGGAAGCTAAGCATGGCTAAGAAATTAATCCGCAAAACTACTAAGTGACAAGAGTTCATCCATGAACTTTAATCACAACAATAACCTAGGCTCATGGTAGTAAAGGATAATCATTTGCATGAGGAAATGCATCTACTAGGTCAACTAACGACAATAGTTTAGCACAAACTAGCAATGCGTACATAGAATTTACAAACAACATAAATACTTGAAAATACAGGGATTAACATGATCAAACTGCTTGCCTTGCTGGAATTGTTCTTGCAGCAGAGGAGGATTCTCAGGTTCGACAAACTCTTCGGAACCTAACGCGAAAATATGATAAAGCCAATAAGAACAAAGAACACCAAACAAAACCCAACAGCAAAAGACATCCAAATCCCATGAAATTTATACAACAGCTAGAGGTTGATTTTAGACAATTTTAGGAACAAGAATTACTTCATTTGGACTTAGCATGAAAAAGTTATGGCTAAACTAAGTTCTCCCAGCCTAAAAAATCCTAATTAAATTAATTTCGGTTACTGTTCATGGCAAAAATTTCTAGAATGATCTGGAATCTAAAATTTTTATGGTAGGTAGCTAAGGTCATCCTAAGAAAAGAAAAATTGAGTTTGCACAATTTGGAGTTATAATGAATTAGTTATGATTTTCTTAAGTTGTAAAACTAGCATATACCACTCTACAAGAATATAGACTTGAACAAAACCTATGCTAAGTTAAAGTACATTACCAGAGGGATTTTACAGACTTGGGTTTGCTCAAATTGGGGTTACACACAGAAAGTTATATATTCTACAAATTTTGAAGTGATTTTCCTAACCCTTATTTCATTCAAACTTCTACTGCAACATTTACTAAATTCCAGCCTAGAAAAGTGACTACATCTATTCTTAAATTAAAATTTATCCTACCACAGAGTTACTGTAACTTGAAACATTCAAAAAGGAGTTAAAATGACCAACTTATGTACTTAAGAAATTTGAATCTACAAAAGACTTAGAAAACTGGAGCTCTCGGGAGGTCCAACCGGCTTAACGAAAAAGGGGAGGTCATGGCTGTTGAGATGAGATCCAACGGCTATGACCAGATGGGCGCACAGCGCACACGAGAGGAGCTCCTCGCGCGCCTAGGAGCTCGTGACCGTCAGATCAAGATCTGGCGGTCCAGAGCACTAAGGGAGGTCCTAGAACTCCAATCCAACAGAGGAGGTCTGGACGGTCAGGAGTTCTCGGGGGAGGTCCCGACGGTCTAGATCTCCAGGAGAGGTCCTACGGCTTAAGACCACCGAGGAGGTCCCAACGGCTAAGATCTCCCAAGGGAGGTCTTAACGGTCACAATCAAGCGAAGGAGGTCTGAACGGTAAGATCTAAGGAAGGGGAGGTTGGAACGGTCAAGATCTATCGGGGAGGTCTTGAACGATCCAGATTTAATCGAGGGAGATCCGATGCGACAGGGTTTTAGCGGGAGGAGGTCTTGACGGCTCAGATGGATCTGGGGAGGTCCTGAACGGTCTAGATCGAGGCGGAGGGTGGTCTAAAGCGATAAGGTTTTATAGAGAGAGGTCTGGACGGCTACGATCTCCACGGGGAGGTCTTCAACGGTCCAGATCTGCCTAAAAGAGGTCCTGTGACTTAGCTTCTCCGAACAAGGACCAGTGGGAGGTCTTTTTGCAAAGAGGACCGTGAGGTGGTCCTGGGGTGGTCTTTGCAAAAATGACCAAGGGAGGTCTGTTTGCAAAGAGGACCCCGAGTGTGGGGACCCTCGGGTATTGGAAAGGTACTTAATTAAATTCATACAGTAACACAATTATTAATTAAGGAACAGTGCTGCCCCTTTATTAATGATCATGCTAGAGATATAAATTTAACAAGTAATAGTCCAATAATCAGGATTCCCGGATATATATATACCACAATGGTTCCCAGGATCAACGACCATTGTATATATATCCTTCATCAACATTGCATCAAACACATACAAGTCATTCGTTTACATAATTAAACATAATTTTACAACTTTCGGTTCTTGTACTACATTATAGAGTGACTTGGTCACTACAACAAGTTCAATAGCGGAAGCAAAATAAAAGATCAAAGTCCACCAATGGCCTCATCCACCCGCAGGCAATTGCGTGGAGGAAAGAAGTAGCTTTACTCGTTAGCGTCACCCTGATCGGCGCTAACGGGTACTTCATAAAGATAACCATCCTCACCTGCAACAATAGGTGATAGCATCTTGAGTACGGAAGGTACTCAGCAAGTCTTACACAAACTAATAAAATAAAGTGTTTATTAGAGCCTAACCAAAGGAATAGAATTTACACATGCATAAGGTTTCAACAGGAAGGTATAAAGGTTCAGGTTTGCATAAAGCGATACATCTTAACCTACAAATGCTAAATTTTGATAAAGCAATTTAATAAATCAAAGTTGGACCAGAACAGTAAGTAAAGACATTAAATGTAAACAGTACAGTGCATGAATCCCTCATGCTAAATTAAAAACAGAAACCAGATTTGTAAATCAAAACTTCTATACAGGTGACATCAATTCAAGTTATCGTCCATGACCGTGGACACGGCTATTCGAACAGTTTATACCCTGCAGGGGTGTACATCTTTACCCACATGACTTAGCTAGCCCGTTGCCTTGGATGCCTCAGAATGATGACATACTTCCTTTGGTATGCCGACCGGGAAACTAAGATTTGGTATTTTTCAACAAGCTAACACTATTGAGTTGGACCCCATGTGTGAGCCGATCTCGCTTAATCAACGATCGATAGCATCCGCTAACAGGGCACACATGTTGCGTCGAATGCCGACCCAAACAATTAAATGCGAATCGGGCTCACTACCCATATTAGGATGCAATCGGCATCTTTAAGGTACGTATATGCTACGGAGCACATATACGCCCTCACCCTTCTAAGAACATCTGATACTAACATACAAGCTCACATGGCATACAACATCCATAAGACCTAAGCATTTATGCCATACAAGGTCAATACGCATATTCTTACTTTCCTGTTTCCAACCCAATAGTCTTAACATTTTACTTAACCAAACAGCGCCCATACACTGCATGTGGAAGTACGTGGGGGACTTGAATTGAATAGTCAGAGTTCGGTCCTTAATTAACCTGGACAAGTCCACCACAATTCCCAATCTCGTGCACAAAAGCACCATCACTAGCTTCCTCTTGTCCAGATCAATTTAAATTTAAAACACAAGTCTGATTTAAAGAAACTAGACAAAGAGTTCAAAATAACAGAAATTCATTTGTGATTCCCCTGTTTGACAAGATATTCTTGTCAAACTCTAAAATCTCTAGACTGCATGTCTAAGCCAAATTTGAAAATATATGTTATAGTATACAGTACTGAGCTAGGGTTAAGTGTATGATTATAATTAAGGTAATCCACCATGTTAGGTTATAACTAGCTACTACAGATCACATTTTTCTATTTTCAGAAAAATAGCATGCACAAATATCACTGGATTTGTAAAAGCTATTGTACAAAATTTGGGATCAATATAGTGCAGAGAGGAAGCTTGCCTTGATAATAATACACTTCTGTTGCAGGTTCAGGTTGTTCAGAAATAGATTCAACCACTTCAACAAAACCAAATTCTAAAAGAAGCAATAAGATCCAATAAATACCAAAATCGACAATAAGTAAAGATCAACAGAAAATGCATGATCAATAATTAAATGCATGATTAACGGCATGCTTAAGTCACAACTACCCTAATAGTGATAATAACCCATATTATAATACACAGTTTTTAAATAAGAGAAACTAGTGTTTAAACCATAGTTGCAGTTTTCAGATTTTGAAAAGAACTGAAAACAGATTGAGGCGCTGGTTAGTCAAGAATAGACTAAGTAAAATATGTTAATTTGAAACTTAGTCTAATGTTTAGAGTGGATAATATCCTAAGCAAACCCTAGTTTAACCCTAGTTGGCCAGATTACAGAAACTACCAAAATTCCAAAAGTTGTCGGTTAAACCGACAACAAAGAACAGAGATGATTCTCTGCTACAAGGTTAAGTAGATAATAATAAAGATCAAGAGACTAACTTATTATGCTACTAGGGTTTAGTTTAGACCTATGTAGGATGATATCTTGACAGGAGAAACCCTAGTTCTTGAAAATGATATGAAAGACTGAAAAGTTCTATTAACAACTTTTCAGTTTAAAGAAGGTTGAAGTTAATGATGTACAAGTGAATGATCCATATGAGTTTCTAAGGTCCTTAAGGTGCTCAGGATGACAATAACTAAAGGTTTAGCTTACCAGAATAGGAAAGACACCAAAGACTCTGAAAACCGAAGTGGATTGACAGAGAAATAAACTCTGGTTTTGACCTACAAAAGATATAAAATCTTCATTACAAGGTGCAACCAGCGCTTGAGATGGATAAACAAGCTGGAGGAACAAGAAACTCCACTGGACTGGAAATGGCGATGAAAAGCTCTAGTGGTCAACAATGGCAGCAGCTCAAAAAGTTAGGGTTATATATAGGAGTTGAGCTACAGGACAGAGTGGAAAGGTCTAGAGTTGATGAGGTGTCCATTTAGGGCTAAATATCCCAAAAATTAGTTGCATAAACTTTGGGATAAATCCTCTCCCTGGGTTTACAGAGATGGCTGCGCGCAGAGATAAGGAAGAAGGGAGGCAACATATGACATGTGGGTCCCTTTGTCATCCTCAGTCGCGCGCGCCTCCTAAAGCTCAAAAGAACATCAGCCGTCCGATTAGAAATGGGCGGCTGTGATAAATAGAGAGGTAAAAAGGTTTTAATCGACATCTTTTAATATGGGCCGTGCGATCTAGATCGGTCGATTGAGATTTAAACAGAGCTCAAAGGAAATGCGGGGTCTACTTTCAAATTTGGACGTTGGATTCGAATCCAACGGTCAAATAAAGGAATACACGTCACTCAATTAGATGAGATGACGCGGCACCGTTAGATTAGATTTCTACGGTCAAGATGGGAAAATGAACCGGATGGTCCGATTGCATACACAAATTTGGACCCTACGATTAGAATCCAACGGCCCACTAAATTTGGGCCTTAATTGCGCTCGGTCAAAAGGAGCGCCGTGGGATTTAAATCCAAAGGCCCAGATAGTTGCGCGCCTTTTATTTCAAAATGAAACGAGCGGCGCGGTTAGATCAAGAATGGACGGCGGAGATCGAGAGGGACTCCGGAGTTGTCCGATTGCATACCTCACGCTGGACCATACGATGAAAATCTAACGGTCCAGAGAAGTGCAGGCCTTAATAGCACGCGGTAAAAAGGGACGCCGTAGGATTTGAATCTAACGACCCAAATAAAAGCGTACCTTTAGGTTTAAAACGAAAAGGGAGGCGCTGTTGGATCGAAAATGAACGGTGGAGATGGAAAAGGGATCCGGAGTTGTCCGATTGCATACACTGATCTCGATCGTTAGATCAGGATCCAACGGCGGAGATCAGGGCGCACACGCGGACAGCCCGCGTGACGTTGCGACCTCGCCCGTTTGATTGAAGATCGACGGCTCCCGGTGCGCGAGGGGTTTGAGCTCGCGCCCGAGCGTGACAGAGCTGGACCAGGTTGATTGGGTTGGACCCAGACACATGGCTCGAGTCGCTATAGTGCTGAGGGTCAGGTTTAGACCAGATGAATTGACCAGAACCTATTCAATTGCTCAAAGGTTTGACTGGGGTTTAAAAATAGCAAATAAATTTGTAAAATCATGAAATTTTTACTGGAGGCTACTGGGATGATATATTTCCCAAATAAATTTTAAAATCACATTATCACTTTGTAAATTACATAAATAATTATCCTAACCCGAAAATGTTTATTTAAAAGCAAACATTTTTCTCCAAGCCAAAATAATTTCTAAAAGTTCAACAAAAATTATTTTTGGTCAAGATAATTTATTTAGACTTTAATGAAAACACTTTCCAGTCATAATACAAGGTTTATCTTGTATTTCCTTTGAGATTTCAAATGAGCTTTTGGATTTTGGCTAAAAAGGAAAGTTTTAGTTGGTAACAACAATTCCAAACTGTTAATTATGAACAGTAATGTCATGAACAGTGTCCCATTACTGTTTATAAAATTGGGGCTGTTACAAACCTACCCCCCTTAAGAAAATCTCGTCCCCGAGATTTGGAACAAGTTAAAGGTTAGGAAGAAGTGAAATTGAAATGATTTATAAGGAAATTCAACACCTGTTGTCTTGATTTCCTTCAAAGATAATAAGGAAGGGTTTTGCATAATAACATAGTGTTATTATTACAGCTTGTTTACATTGCTTTGTTTAAACTTTCCTTTCTTGATTCAAAGGAAAATTCTAAACAACAAAAAGATGGGGGTGCTCAATCTGCATCAGATCTTCGCGCTCCCAAGTGGCTTCATCTTTAGAATGATTAGCCCACTGAATTTTCAAGAACTTGACAGTACGACTTCTTGTCCTGCGTTCCATTGTGTCGAGGATACGTCGGTTGTTCTTGATAGGAAAGGTCGTTGGAGATCAAGATGCTCATAGCGCTTGCCTCAACAGAACACAAAGACATTTCTTCAATTGAGACACATGAAAAGTATCATGCATCGCAGAGTGATTCGTAGTTCCAGTTGATAAGCTCACACTCCTCGTTTTGCAATGATTGGAAGGGTCCGATATAACGAGGTGCGAGCTTCCTTTACCCAAAACGATGAGTGCCCTTCATGGGTGACACTTTAAGATAGACATGGTCATCTACCTCAAAGCTTAATTCACGCCGACGATGATCGGATAGCTCTTCCGACGAGATGGCGAGTTTTCAAACAATCTCGAATCGCATTTAACTTGCTCTTCTCGCTTCCTTTACCAAGTCCGGACCATAGAATGATCTTTCACGGCACTCGGACCAATTCAATGGGGTCCTACAAGCTCTCCCATACAAGGCTTCAAAAGGTGACATTTGAATACTTGCTTGGTAGCTATTATTGTAGGAAAATTCCACATATGGCAAAGATTTCTCCCAGTCTTTGCTATAGGATAGCACATAGGCTCGAAGAAGATCTTCCATCACTTAGTTCACTCTCTCGATCGACCACTAATTTGAGGATGATAAGCGATCTTGAAAGAGAGTTCACCCCCATAGCCCGATGAAGACAATTCCAAAAGTGGAAGTAAATGGCGAGGCCACGGTCGAAACAATGACCTTGGGAACACCATGAAGACAAACAATTCTAGTAATATAAAGCTCGCTAGCGCTTGCCACCAAAATGGTTTTGACAGAATAAAATGAGCCACCTTTGTCAAGCGGTCGATGATTACCCAAATGGCATCGGATCCATTGGAAGTCTTGGGAAGACCAGTAACAAAATCCATACCGATCTCTTCCCACTTCCATCGTGGAATAGGCAAAGGTCAAGGGTACCACTGGCTTTAGATGTTCACTTTAACCCTTTGGCAAATATCGCATTCAAAGAACATACCGAGCAATTTGCCTCTTCATTTGGCTCCACCAAAATGTTTTCTTTAAATCTTGATACATCTTGGTACTTCCAGGATGTAGAGAAAACTTAGAATTATGAGACTCTCTGAGAATTAGACTCTTCAATTGAGGATCCGCAGGTACTACCAAACGATTGCGATATCGAACCATACCGCGATCATCTTGAAAACTCGTTGGCTTTACCCGCTTTCAAGTTTTCCTTGATTTCGGCTACCTCGGCATCAGTTTTCTGGGCCTCAAGAATCTGAGATTCTAATGTCGGTTCCACTTGTAATGCAGCAAGAAAACCTTCTTCCACCAAGTCAAGACTTAGGCGCTGAAAATCAGCACACAAGTCCTTGGCCGCAAGTAGAGAAAATGTGCAGTTGCATTGTGACTTTCTGCTTAAAGCGTCTGCCACAACATTGGCTTTGCCTGGGTGATAATGAATACCCATGTCGTAGTCCTTGATCAATTCAAGCCATCTTCTTTGTCTCATATTCAAATCAGATTGAGTGAATATGTACTTCAGGCTTTTATGATCAGTATAGATCTCACAACGATTACCAAGAAGGTAATGGCGCCAAATCTTCAATGCATGGACTACGGCAGCCAATTCCAAATCATGAGTAGGATAATTAACTTCATGAGGACGCAACTGCCTGGATGCATATGCCACAACTCGGCCTTCTTGCATAAGCACACAACCAAGTCCATGGCGAGATGCATCGCAATAAATGTCAAAGCTCTTATGAACATCCGGAAGAGTAAGAACTAGAGCTTTAGTCAAGAGAGTTCTCAGAAGCCGAAAACTCTCCTCACACTTAGCTGACCATTCAAATTTATTCTCCTTCTGCAAAAGCTGAGTCAGAGGTCTAGCAATTTTGGAGAAATTTTCAATGAACCTACGGTAATAACCCGCAAGTCCAAGAAAACTTCGGATCTCAGGGACACTCTTGGGAGGCTTCCAATCCAATACATCTTGTACCTTGCTTGGGTCGACAGCGATACCCCCTTCGGATAACACATGTCCTAGAAATGCAACTTCTCTGAGCCAGAAAGCACACTTGCTAAACTTAGCATACAGTCGATGCCGACGAAGTGTTTCCAGCACAAGCCTCAGATGTTGTTCATGGTCCTTATCAGACTTGGAATAAATAAGGATGTCGTCAATGATCACGACAACGAACTTATCCAAGAAATCCATGAACACCGAATTCATAAGGTTCATGAAATAAGCTGGAGCATTGGTCAGACCAAAGGACATGACAGTGTACTCGTACAAACCATAACGAGTAGAGAAAGCTGTTTTAGGAATGTCCTCAGCTCTAACCTTAATTTGATGATAGCCCGACCGCAAATCAATCTTTGAAAAGACTCAGGCACCAACCAACTGATCAAAAAGATCATCAATGCGAGGTAAAGGATACTAGTTCTTGATAGTGACCTCATTTAACGGACGGTAGTCCACACACATCCGCAAAGTATTGTCTTTCTTTTTGACAAAGATTGTCGGGCATCCCCAAGGTGAGGAACTCGGTCGAATAAATCCTTTGTCAAGTAATTCTCCAAGTTGTGTCTTTAATTCAACCAACTCATTGGCAGGCATGCGATAAGGACTCCTGGATATAGGAGCAGTTCCAGGAACTAGTTCAATAAGAAATTCCACTTCCCGATCTGGTGGCAAACCGGGAAGGTCTTCAGGAAAGACATCAACATACTCACAGACAATTGGTACTAACTCCAAGGAAGGAGTAGTATCAACTTGGTGAGCACACAGATGAGAACTCACTGTCCTGGATTGAAAAACGACTAAAGTGCCGCTTTCATTAGTTAAAGAAATGGATTTGTGAGCACAATTAATTTGCCCAAGGTTCTTAGATAACCAATCCATTCCCAAAATAACATCCAACCCTTTAGAATCTATCACAATCAAATCAACCCAAAAGTCTACCCCTTCAATATTTATATTGACATTACGGCAGACTTGATTAGTCATAAAGACAGATCCCGGTGAGTGAATGACATGCGGTGGATAAAGATGATGCACAATTAACTGATGTTGAGTAGCAAACTTCCTACTAACAAATGAATGGGATGCTCCAGAATCAAATAAAACAGTGGCAATACTGAAATTAACTAGGAGCATACCCAGAACAACTTCGAGTGATACCGCTTCCTCGTGATGTCGATTCACGCGACCTCGAACCGAACAGTCGCTTGACCACGGTCGGGAAGGTGGTGCGAGCGCACAATAGCTGGGGAAGGTGAAATAGGTGGTATCCCTTGCGCCTTGGTATAGCACTGATTGGCGAAATGCCCTGGGCGCCCACAATGGTAACATATAACTCCCGGCCTGACAGTAACAACAGATGGTGGTCGGCTTCCACTAGGTCTGGGTTGATTAGTGGAAGAGGATGGACGAGGGGCAAACACTGCCGGCCTTGGGGAAAATGGAGCTGGTGCTCGTGGTGGTCTAGGCACCCACATGCGAGGCCGCGCGAATCGCCACTAGGAATGAATCGAGTAGTCCTCTGCTGCGTGACTCCTCCAAGGCCTTGCTCTTACCTTCGGCCACAATAGCCTTGTTGACAAGATGGGAAAAATTCCGGAAGTCATGCAAAGCTACAGCCATCTGCAATTCTTCAGATAGCCCATTCAAGAACCGGTTTCGACGACGAAGGTCAGTCGAAACATCATCCGGGGCATATCTGGCAAGGAAGTTGAACTCGTGCAGATACTCAGTCACAGATTTTCGCCCTTGCTTGAGAGCGAGAAATTCCTGTTGCTTGATCATCATCACTCCCTCAGGAATATGAGCTTCGCGAAAAGCCTCCACGAACTCATCCCAAGTAGGGACATGTCCAGCAGGCTGAATGGCAAGGAGGTTATCCCACCATATGCTAGCTGGCCCATCAAGTTGATAACTGGCGAAAAGAACCTTTTCCCTCTCGGAACAATGAGCAATTAATAGCTTTTTCTCAATGGTCCGAAGCCAGTCCTCTGCTTCCATGGGATCCTGAGAACTGGAGAACACCGGCGGGTTAGTCCGCTGAAAGTCAGCAAGACTGCCCTGCACATGATGACCTCCTACTCTGACAACCGGTGCAGCAGGTGAAGAAGTGTTGAGCGCAATCTGCTCCAGGATGCGCTTTTGGTCCATTTGATTGCGCTCAATCTGCATGAGCACATCGGCCATAGAAGGTGGTGGAGGAAGCTCCTCTTCCTGGGGACCACCTTGCGGACCCTGAGAGCTGGAAGGTTCAGTCGGCCCTCCCTGAGAATGGGGCACGGGAGTCGACATGCCCTTCCCTTGTTGCGCTTGCGCACGAGTAGTAGGTCCTGTCATCCTGTCACCATATCATGGTTAACAACATAACAAGGATATACTCGGCAAACACAAACAAGGTTGCAATTAGGAAAGAAACAAATACTACACTTATAATGCATTATGTTATGTCATGCATTCAGATTAACACCAAAACCAGAAACTTCATATATACAACAAAAAGATTCGGTTCCAGTCTCACAGCATAGTCGGCCATAAAGGTCAGATTACAAAACTGTAACATCCCAACTTTGGACTTGTGTTTCAAATGTAAGAAAATCAGTAGAAATTAAAACTTTTTCTTACATCATGTATTTCCTGTATGCTTTGCACAATGGTTGTAAGAAGTTATGGAATTACAATGTCACAAGTCCAATTGATCCAAACTTTGTTATTCCAAAAATTTTCATCTCAATTCTTGCGATCATCTTGGGAAAATATTTTTCTTAAGTTTCTGTGTTGGTTTGTGGCCCCTCTGAAGAATTTCATAATTTTTAGAAATTGTTTGAATATTTTTAGGGGCAGTCAAACCTGTTTGAATTCCAGTCAAACATTAAAATAGAGCCTTGTAGAATTTTTGGAGATTTATTCACAGCATAAAAACCTCTGAAAATTTTACACAAGGTTAATATATGAGTTAGCAAGCTCCTATAAAAATTTCATAATTTTTGGAGTTGTTTTGCTACCTCAAATAAATCCTTCAAAGTCTCTGTTCTAATTTTGAAGTCAAACCTAGTCTCACTGTGCTTTGGGTTCGAGTCAGACTCGGACTCGAGCCAATTGACTCGGTCCAATCAACTAACTGCACCGAGCCTCTCTATTAAAACGCGCATTGCATCTCAACCGTTAGATTTCGATCACGCGGCCCACGTGCGTGTAACCATTCGGACCTTCCGGTTGCATGCGCGAATGTCGACCGTTAGATCCCCATCTAACCGCCCAGATGCGCCAAAACCTTCGGACCCTCCGGTTGTTGGTTTGAATCGGAGCCGTTGGATTAAAATCCAACGCTCGCTTGTCCCTCTATGGTAAATCGCGTTCGCGACGTGGGGCAATCTGAGCCGTTCCTTTCTAATCCTAGGGCTCGCAAACTTTTCGTTGTGTTTTAAAGCCCGGAGGCGTGGCGCTATCTCAGCCGTCCGATTTGAATCGTAGGGCTTTGAATCGCCCGAGCCTTCTTCGCTGGTCATCTTCAACCTCCGGCCGTGCGAGCACAGTGTAGGGCATGGGGGTGTCTTTTCGTGCTTCCTACGGCCGCCCTAGTCAACAGTGAGGGTCGTGGGAGACACATCCGGCTGTGCCATACCCTAATGCACATCTACTATCTTTTTCCTTGTCGGCCACACCTTGTGCTCTGTGCTTTGCCGCCCGAAAGGCTTGTGGTGCGAACCCTAATGCCTCCAAGGCCTTATAAGCACTCTCAATACTTCCTGGTATTTCTTTAGACCACCATCAAGCTCCATTCGCAGTATTGGAGCTTAACACCTCAAGAATGGCTAGTCGCCATTGTTGACCCGTGGAGCTCCTCTGGTGTTCTTGGTGTTCCAGTGGTTCTCCATCATGTTTCTTTGCCCTATCCTTATCTCTTTACTATCTTGAACATTTCCCCTCACTTAATTTTGGATTTGATTCTCAGGAATTGTCCAATTTGGGGTTTGTTCAAATTCGGCTGAAAGTGGTTATCTTCTTCCTCAGCTCCGGTGAGTGCTCCATTTTCAAATTGCTTGCTCATGTAGCTTCTGTGGACCTTTATGAGGCTATATTGATGCTTTGGTATCACTCATTTGGCTCAAGGTGTCATTTTCAATCTTTCTTCACCAAGTCCGGCGAGCTTCCTCCGTGATCAAGCTTCTCCAGCCATCTCTGAAGCTTCCCTTCTTCAAGGTAGCTTCTTATTAGTCCTTAGAGGCTCTGGCACCCGCTTCTTTGGGCTGCAGCTGAGCTTTTCGCTATTTTCGCTCTTAGCAGTAAAAGCTCCCATTTTTTATTTTCCGGCTAGCCGGCGTTCTAGTCCCTCACCGCCGGCGAGGATGCCACCATTAGGTCCGTAGTGCTATTGCGATTCCATTTTAGTGCTTGGTTGGCGCCGCCGCGGCCAGTGTTGCCGGCGACGAGCCGTTGAAGTCGCCGATTTTGCGACACTCTGTTTTCGTCTTTTGGTTAGGACACATTAATTGCCAATCATTAGTTAATTAATTGTGTCTTAACCTTTGTCGTTGAGCCACTGACCAGTGGGCCCAACATCCTTAAATCACCCTCTGGCTCAACTCCGCGCTGTTCCGACATCATTAATGCTTAATCATTGATTAATTAATGTGTCGGAGGTTATCGCTGTCGGAAATTCACTCTTGAGTCTCTGACATGCGGGCCCTCCAATCTCCTAAATCACAGCCAAGCCAGTCATTAGGACGCATTAATTACTAATCATTATCAATCATTGGTGTTTAGTAGTTAATCACTGTCTTAATGCAATCCTCTGTCTCACTGACATGTGGACCCAGTGCACTGTGCACGTGGGTTAAATGTTCGCGGTTGTGACTCGAAGTCACTGACATGCGGTCCCACGTGTCAGCATCGGTCTTTGAACTTCGATCTCTAGCCACCGTTCGTTTTCAGATATGCGGCCCAGATCGTGAGTGCATTCGGACCCTCCGGATGCCTTGATCATTCTCGACCGTCGATCTTGCGATCAACGGCTGGGATCTTGTATGCAATCGGACCTTCCGACCGTTGGTGCGCTCTGGACCGTCCATCTGCCGATCTGTGGCTGGGATTGGTCCAAGCAACCGCACCGTCCGAATGCATACACTCGTGTGCGCCGTTGGATCGTGATCCAACAGTAGGCTCCGATTAGGTTTCGCGCACATGCGCTGTTTTCGGCGCGCGTGAGCCGTAGGATTTTAAATCGAGGGTTGGAAATTGTCCACGTCTTATTCTTTTGTTTAAGTTTGTCTGTTGTTCGGTAAGTATTTATTTAACAACTGAAAATGATATAAAAACTTTAGAAACTCATAACTAATTCATTTTAACTGCTTTTTAGGTATTTCTAACTGTAATAATTTCTGTTGTCACTTAAGTTTAATATAAAAATGCATCTAAGAGTATTTTAGTAGCAGAAATTGTTGAAACTAAAATAATGTGATTCCTGCTATTAGGAAATTCCGGAAATAGTTTTAACCTTGGAAAATGCATATCTTTTTCTGTATAAATCCAATTTGTGCAAAATCAATTTTTTTATATTCATCTGTTAGTATAGTTTCATATGGAATAAGATTTGAGCATGATCATTACTCTGTAAAATGACTTGCATTAGATTTACACCTTAGAAAAATCATAAGTAAATATGTATAACTCCAAATTTAGTAAATTTAACTTTGCTGTTATTAGGATGTCATAATCTTCTTGCTATAAAAATTTTAGACCTTAGATCATTCTGGAAAATTTCGTCGTGAACAGTACTATTAATTAATTAGATTGATTTTAAGGCTGAGAAAGGGTATTTTGTCCATATCTTTTGCAGGTTAAGTCCAAATTGTATGATTCTTGTTCCTATCACTATCTGAAATCATTCCCTAGCTGTTGTGTAAATTTCATTGGATTTGGAAGTCTTTTGCTGTTGGAGTTTTATTTGGTGTTCCTTGTTCTTATTTGCTTATCGTCTTTTCGCGTTAGGTTCCGAAGATAATTTTATTGCTGATATTGAGCCACAACAGCCAGATCCTGCACTTCAGCCAGGCAAGCAGATGTAGCATTCATTTGATCATATTGTTCCTACTATTTTCAAATTCTAATATATTGCTTGCAAATTCTATGTATGCATTGCTATGTTGTTTTAAAATATTGTCGATAGTTGGCCCAGTAGTTGCATAATCAGTAGGAAATGTTTAATCCTCTACTACTGAGCTTAGGATTACTTGATGTGATTTTGGGTTCGCTGGATGGACCCTTGTCACTTAGTAGATTACGTGTCATTATGCTTAGCCATGCTTAGCTATCGGTAGAAATGGGCGGTTATCGACTCGTCGATAACTTTGATCACACAAACTGTTATAATATGTATATTTCAGCCTTGTGCTTTGTCTAAATTGCAAAACTAAAACTGAAAATGAAAACAATTTAGACTTGGGCACAATGGTAAGATGGTGTGATCTTTTGGTGTGATTGGAATGGTGCCCGGGTCAATTAAGGACCGAGCTACTTGTTACACCGAACCAAGCATTTGTGCGTGCTAACCACACTAGGGGGATATGGGACCTCTCTTAAAGTACTTTGGGTGTGTTAATTAATGAGTCGCGTGGTGGGTTGCATATTTAATTATATGCAACATGGACGTGTTTGTGGGGAGGGGAGCACCCGCTGCGGCCGGTGTCTCTTGCTCCACGTATGGGTCCTTGTGATCCATATTTCGTCGGCAGATCACTAAGGATTAACCCCCATACGTGCATCTCTTGATTAGCATATTCCATTGGAAAGGGTTCGTAGGACTTAGCCGCGCCGGCATACCAAAGGAAGTGTGCTTAATAGCTTGGCAAAAAGGTTGTCTGAAGTGTGGGTACATTGGTACACCCCTGCAGGGATTAAAACTATTCGAATAGCCTAGTCCTAGGTTATGGACACGCTTGGGGAAGTCTTTCAAGAGTTAGACTCCAACATTTTTAAAATAAAAATTGATGGGTGGTATGAATCAGGGATTCATGCTATGTTGTGGTGGCTTTGGGGAAAGTCACTTCTAGGTGGATACTTGCTACTTATGTTTACTCGCTGTTATTTAAATGCTTAAAAACAGATTTTACAAACTACTGTTCAACCTATTACAATATTGCAAATAAAATTTGCTTTGTGCGTCCAAAGAACCATATAACCGCATTCCTTTGAATACAGCTTTCATGTAGCTATGTATAGGCTTGTTGCTCGTAAGTCTTGTGAGTACATTTTTGTACTCACCTGCATTGCTTGTATTGTGCAGAGGATGATAGTGAGTCCGATGGGCCTCACTCTTGTGAGTTGTGCTGTGGCAGTTTAAGGGGCGATTAGCTTGGCGGCCCGGTCGGTTGCCCTGTGGTGTTATGTGGCTAACCGGTCGTCTTTTGGTTTAAGCCATCTTATGGCAACTTTTGCTTCCGCTGTTACTTATTTGATACTTATGTCATTTGGCCGGTCGGCTGTTCTGTAATAACTTATATTATGTATGTCTTTTGGTAGACTTGTTATATTCTATGGTATGGAATTGATGCATGCTTTGATTTGATATATGTGTGCTGCTTATTCTGGGAGGCACATATTCATCGAGACGCGGATTATTCTATTTGTGATACTAGAACCAGTGGAAGGTTAGGTATTACAAGTTTAATAAACCGGGGTCTCACAAAAACCAAAAGTTGAACTTACATATTCTGTACAAGATACTATTGCCCTATTACATACATTTTATTTAAGGGCAACTACTAAACCTGAAGACACCTATCCACGAGGATTCATCGTCGAAGTACTAGCATAAAGATCCGGTTAAAGTTCACGGAAACTCATTCAAAAGATGAGCTCCAGGGAACTAGTATCAACGAGATCAAAGGACTAATAAGGCGCCTCGGGAACCCAACAAGGTGGTGATGACCTCCGTGAGGTGCAGTCCGCAGAGTGCGAGAAAACTGCGATCATCCGGCTTGGCGCACTTGTCCATAAACAGCACGCACCCGCCACTCGGAAGTCGGTAAAGAGGTGGTGCGGAAGGCGGGAGAGGTCTCGTTGTCACCATAAAGCACGTTGCGAGGAACGCGGTTCATGTTGACTCCAAGAAGCAGGTACTCCTGGGCCTCATTAAGACGACGCCGAGTTTCCCACAGCTCCCTCCCAAGACAGCGATGGATTTGGTCCATGATGCTGACCATCCTCGCCAACTGTCGCACCTGAGGGTCTTCTCCAAACTGTATCTCATCGAACATGCTCACTTCAGAGGTAGGACCTTGATTTGGGAAGTGATCATAGGGTGGTTGAGACAATTCCATCAAATCATGACGAAGAAGGCTCATCATCCTACTAGCAACTTCCTGAACAGCCATAGCCTCAGAGGTGGCAAGTGCTTGACACGAGGGGAACACCGCCGCTACATGCCTAGCGATAACGTTGATGAAGGCACGGTACTCCTCCATCCCTGGGCCTCGGTCTCGTCGATAGATGGCATACTCCGGCTGGTATGTGAAATTGGATCGCCACATCATGTCCCGCAGCAAAGCTGGAAACCCATCAACATCCTCAGCTCGGGTCTCCTTGACCAAGTACCACCCGCTCATCTATAGACAAAAAGACGAGATAAGAAAACAATTCACTTTGGGAAACACCAACAGAAAGTTGGGCAAGAATTGATATTAAGGAGGGTAAGAAATAAAAGATGTCATACTTAAGCTTTCGAAAATATATTACTGCTTGAAAATAATTTTCCCAGAAAACTCTCTAATTACTTCGGCCATACTACTTCTAACCTACAGGCAACGTATGCTCTGATACCACGCTGTGGGGACCCCCGGGTATTGGAAAGGTACTTAATTAAATTCATACAGTAACACAATTATTAATTAAGGAACAGTGCTGCCCCATTATTAATGATCATGCTAGAGATATAAATTTAACAAGTAACAGTCCAATAATCAGGATTCCCGGATATATATATATACCACAATGGTTCCTAGGATCAACGACCATTGTATATATATCCTTCATCAACATTGCATCAAACACAAACAAGTCATTCGTTTACATAATTAAACATAATTTTACAACTTTCGGTTCTTGTACTACATTATAGAGTGACTTGGTCACTACAACAAGTTCAACAGCGGAAGCAAAATAAAAGATCAAAGTCCACCAATGGCCTCATCCACCCGCAGGCAATTGCGTGGAGGAAAGAAGTAGCTTTACTCGTTAGCGTCACCCTGATCGGCGCTAACGGGTACTTCATAAAGATAACCATCCTCACCTGCAACAATAGGTGATAGCATCTTGAGTACGGAAGGTACTCAGCAAGTCTTACACAAACTAATAAAATAAAGTGTTTATTAGAGCCTAACCAAAGGAATAGGATTTACACATGCATAAGGTTTCAACACGAAGGTATAAAGGTTCAGGTTTGCATAAAGCGATACATCTTAACCTACAAATGCTAAATTTTGATAAAGCAATTTAATAAATCAAAGTTGGACCAGAACAGTAAGTAAAGACATTAAATGTAAACAGTACAGTGCATGAATCCCTCATGCTAAATTAAAAACAGAAACCAGATTTGTAAATCAAAACTTCTATACAGGTGACATCAACTCAAGTTATCGTCCATGACCATGGACACGGCTATTCGAACAGTTTATACCCTGCAGGGGTGTACATCTTTACCCACATGACTTAGCTAGCCCGTTGCCTTCGGATGCCTCTGAATGATGACATACTTCCTTTGGTATGCCGACCGGGGAAACTAAGATTTGGTATTTTTCAACAAGCTAACACTATTGAGTTGGACCCCCATGTGTGAGCTGATCTCGCTTAATCAACGACTAATAGCATCTGCTTAACCGGGGCACACATGTTGCGTCAGTAATGCCGACCCAAACAATTAAATGCGAACTGGGCTCACTACCCATATTAGGATGCAATCGGCATCTTTAAGGTACGTATATGCTACGGAGCACATATACGCCCTCACCCTTCTAAGAACATCTGATACTAACATACAAGCTCACATGGCATATAACACAGTCATAAGACCTAAGCATTTATGCCATACAAGGTCAATACGCATATTCTTACTTTCCTGTTTCAAACCCAATAGTCTTAACATTTTACTTAACCAAACAGCGCCCATACACTGCATGTGGAAGTACGTGGGGGACTTGAATTGAATAGTCAGAGTTCGGTCCTTAATTATCCTGGACAAGTCCACCACAATTCCCAATCTCGTGCACAAAAGCACCATCACTAGCTTCCTCTTGTCCAGATCAATTTAAATTTAAAACACAAGTCTGATTTAAAGAAACTGGACAAAGAGTTCAAAATAACAGAAATTCATTTGTGATTCCCCTGTTTGACAAGATATTCTTGTCAAACTCTAAAATCTCTAGACTGCATGTCTAAGCCAAATCTGAAAATATATGTTATAGTATACAGTACCGAACTAGGGTTAAGTGTATGATTATAATTAAGGTAATCCACCATGTTAGGTTATAACTAGCTACTACAGATCACATTTTTGTATTTTCAGAAAAATAGCATGCACAGATATCACTGGATTTGTAAAAGCTATTGTACAAAATTTGGGATCAATATGGTGCAGAGAGGAAGCTTGCCTTGATAATAATACACTTCTGTTGCAGGTTCAGGTTGTTCAGAAATAGATTCAACCACTTCAACAAAACCAGATTCTAAAAGAAGCAATAAGATCCAATAAATACCAAAATCGACAATAAGTATAGATCAACAGAAAATGCATGATCAATAATTAAATGCATGATTAACAGCATGCTTAAGTCACAACTACCCTAATAGTGATAATAACCCATATTATAATACACAGTTTTTAAATAACAGAAACTAGTGTTTAAACCATAGTTGCAGTTTTCAGATTTTGAAAAGAACTGAAAACAGGACAGAGGCAGTTTTCGGGTTAGTCAAGAATAGACTAAGTAAAATATGTTAATTTGAAACTTAGTCTAATGTTTAGAGTGGATAATATCCTAAGCAAACCCTAGTTTAACCCTAGTTGGCCAGATTACAGAAACTACCAAAATTCCAAAAGTTGTCGGTTAAACCGACAACAAAGAACAGAGATGATTCTCTGCTACAAGGTTAAGTAGATAATAATAAAGATCAAGAGACTAACTTATTATGCTACTAGGGTTTAGTTTAGACCTATGTAGGATGATATCTTGACAGGAGAAACCCTAGTTCTTGACAGAGATAAGGAAGAAGGGAGGCAACATATGACATGTGGGTCCCTTTGTCATCCTCAGTCGCGCGCGCCTCCTAAAGCTCCAAAGAACATCAGCCGTCCGATTAGAAATGGGCGGCTGTGATAAATAGAGAGGTAAAAAGGTTTTAATCGGCATCTTTTAATATGGGCCGTGCGATCTAGATCGGTCGATTGAGATTTAAACAGAGCTCAAAGGAAATGCGGGGTCTACTTTCAAATCTGGACATTGGATTGGAATCCAACGGTCAAATAAAGGAATACACGTCACTCAATTAGATGAGATGACGCGGCACCGTTAGATTAGATTTCTACGGTCAAGATGGGAAAATGAACCGGATGGTCCGATTGCATACACAAATCTGGACCCTACGATTAGAATCCAATGGCCCACTAAATTTGGGCCTTAATTGCGCTCGGTCAAAAGGAGCGCCGTGGGATTTAAATCCAAAGGCCGAGATAGCTGCGCGCCTTTTATTTCAAAATGAAACGAGTGGCGCCGTTAGATCAAGAATGGACGGCGGAGATCGAGAGGGACTCCGGAGTTGTCTGATTGCATACATCACGCTGGACCATACGATGAAAATCTAACGGTCCAGAGAAGCGCAGGCCTTAATAGCACGCGGTAAAAAGGGACGCCGTAGGATTTGAATCTGATGGCCCAAATAAAAGCGTGCCTTTAGGTTTAAAACGAAAAGGGAGGCGCGGTTGGATCGGAAATGAACGGTGGAGATGGAAAAGGGATCCGGAGTAGTCCGATTGCATACACTGATCTCGATCGTTAGATCAGGATCCAACGGCGGAGATCAGGGCGCACACGTGGACAGCCCGCGTGACGTTGCGACCTCGCCCGTTTGATTGAAGATCGACGGCTCCCGGTGCGCGAGGGGTTTGAGCTCGCGCCGAGCGTGTGTGAGCCGGACCAGTTGATTGGGTTGGACCCGGACACATGGCTCGAGTCGCTCTGATCTTTGGTCGAGTTTAGACCAGATGAATTGACCAGAACCTATTCAATTGCTCAAAGGTTTGACTGGGGTTTAAAAATAGCAAATAAATTTGTAAAATCATGAAATTTTTACTAGAGGCTACTGGGATGATACATTTCCCAAATAAATTTTAAAATCACATTATCACCTTGTAAATTACATAAATAATTATCCTAACCCGAAAATGTTTATTTAAAAGCAAACATTTTTCTCCAAGCCAAAATAATTTCTAAAAGTTCAACAAAAATTATTTTTGGTCAAGATAATTTATTTAGACTTTAATGAAAACACTTTCCAGTCATAATACAAGGTTTATCTTGTATTTCCTTTGAGATTTCAAATGAGCTTTTGGATTTTGGCTAAAAAGGAAAGTTTTAGTTGGTAACAGCAATTCCAAACTGTTAATTATGAACAGTAATGTCATGAACAGTGTCCCATTACTGTTTATAAAATTGGGGCTGTTACACCGAGGGAGGTCCTGCGGCCCTGATTAACTCTAATGAGGTCCTAAACGGTGGAGGTCGTGAGGGTGGTTTTTACAAAGAGGTCCTCGTGGAGGTCTTTTTGTGCAGGAAATGGTCCTAGCGGCTAGGATTTAACAAGGGTGGTCCTAAACGGCTATGATTAAAACATGGGGGGGTCTTAAGACTTAGAGCTTTTCAGAAATGAATCTAAGGCTTAGATCTAAACTTGTGAGGTTCTCAACGGCTGGGATGATCCCGAGGAGGTCTAGAGACTTGACAAAAACACGACAAAGTACAGGGCTCGACGTTGAGCTTGCCGGCACGTCGCCGGTGACCTAGGCCGCGGCGGCGCAAGCCAACTAGACCAAAATGTGCCTAATACTATTGTGATCATAAAGGTACCACTCTTGACGATGGCGCTGGCCTGTAATGCTGGCGAGCCAGAGAGGGGCGGAGGACAAGTTTTCAGCAAAATCCGAAAACGGCTAAAATGTCCGCGATGACCCAATCTAGCGAGTGCTTAAGCTTGAGGAGGCTAAAGTGAACTCACCAGTGCACAAGAGAGGTCCGAGGGAAGTCGGAGGAGTGCCGGCGGCGGCGACCGAAGCCGAAGATGAAGAAGATGACGACAACAAGGTGCCCTGAGTCAACCGAGACAAACATAATGATCAGGGTGGCTTTGTGATAACTAAAAGATGGTCCGAGACCAAGGGATTGAGCGGAGGGGGCTCACCGGAGTTGGTAATGATGAAGTTCCCTCAGCGGCCGCAAAACGCAAAAATTCTAATTCAGTCGCTCCTGTAGAAGCAAATCGAAAATGGGGTTAGGGTCGGACTTGCGAGGAGCCAAGGTCCCAAAGGAACAAGAAATCTAGGAAAGAGGACCACTGGAGCACCCCGGCCACCAACGGAGCTCGAAGGACCGAAAATGGCAGAATGGGGTCCTAGATGATTTGGCGCTCAACCGTACAGAGAAAAGGCTGGGGTGAATGTGGGTGGAAGAGGAGCTAGAGGGGGGCTCGGAGCCTCCTTAAGGCTTGAGGAGCGGGAATAGGGTAAGGACGGAACCGGGGGCAAGATCCAGACAAATCTCTGCAAAGGCACTTCGAGTGACGTGCTAAGGTAGAGGAGGCAAAAAGGGGTGGTCGGGGGCGGCAGCACGTCGCACAATAAATGCGCGGTGGCAAAGAGTCGTGGGAGGACCCCACCGAGGTGGCCGAGCTCTGGCGAGCTCGGCGCGTCTGGGAGAGAACCAGAGGAAGAAGAAGAATACAGGAGGAGGGGTGGTCGTGAGCGTCGGATATAAATCCAACGGCTCAGCTCGCACGCGCCCGGGTGCGATTAAGTGGACTTGGTCCAACCAAGTCGGTTGAGTTGGGCTCGGGCTCGAGCCCGAGTCTGACTCAAACCAGAATTAGAACTTTTGGTTTTTGAGAAGGGCTGAGCCTTGGGAAATTATTTTGAGGTAGCAAAACAACTCCCAAAATTCTAATTTTTTTTTACAGGAGCTTGCTAACTTATATATTGACCTTGTGTAAAATTTTCAGAGGTTTTTATACAATGCATTTTTTTTCCAAAATTCTGATTTAGGGTTTGACTGAAAGTCAAACAGGTTCGACTGCCCTCTAAAAATATTCAAACAATTTCTGAAAATTATGAAATTTTTCAGAGGGGTCACACATCAATCCTAGAACTTAGGAAAAGTATTTCCAGGAGATGATAAAAAGATTTGACAAAATTGTTTTTGGAAGATGAGACTTTGGATCCAAAAAGACTTGTGACTTGGTATTCCCATAACTTTTGTACGAGAATTGTTTGGTACAACTGGAAATACATGATGTAAGAAAAAGTTTTAATTTCTACTCATTTTCTTACATTTGAAACACAAGTCTAAAACTTGGGATGTTACATAAATCTTGTTCAATATGAGAGAAAAATAAAATTTAGTGCTCATCCCATGCCTATGTATTCACATTTGATTGCAGCATCTAGTATGGACAATCTGAGTAAAGATGTTGAATTATGGAAGAACTTACAAATCTTTTTGCCACTGCTAGATGAATTTGCTATTGCTCGATTGAAATCTGATTATATGGATGAATTTTGCTTGATTCCAAAAGTTGTAGATTTGCCCATATGTGCTACCACTGCAAGTTTACAACTTCAGAGATTTGAATTGCATAAACGCTTCACTTACATTTGCAAAACTAGTTACAATAATTGTTGTGTGAAAACTTTTGTTTTGATCATTCACATATTTGATTACTCTTGGGTTAATAACATAATGATCTTTTATGATCACTACTGTCGTCTAACATTAATTTTGCAACAACGAAGAACTGTTAAAACAGATGACATATACATATACCATGCATACACTTTGGCTTCTTTGTTACCCTATTTTCAGCTTATCAAAAGCCGAGGACGGCTTTGTATTCAAGAAAGGGAGGATGATGAGGACAAGACCCCTATGGATACAACCATATTTGCTATGCTTACTGTTCCAAGTATAAAAGCTCGTACGCTTCACTTAAATTATAAGCGCCATGTCACTTTTGGTCCAAGACAAGCAAGCAGTTCGAGCTAGACCCGTTTTGGAATCCAGTTCGGCCTCCGGAATCAGCCTGCCAACACCAACTTAAAACAGACATAACTTTCACATACGGAGTCCGTTGGAGATCCACGAGTACTTGATTGAAAGCTTATTTCGTCCTCTGTCCAACGGATCCGATCTCACCTCCAAATTCCTTCTGGGCTGATCACAATCATCAAAATAAGACATCATATCACTTGTTTGGGCCAATTTGGGCTTTGTAATCGTACTGAACTTGGCCCATCTGCTGGCGGCCCACATGGGGGTGTGGTTACTGTTCATGTGAACAGTAAGCCACAAATTTAGTCCCGCCCCGCTGGTTCTATTAGATGTGCGGCTCCCCCTCCCCTATATAAGGAGGTCGTACCCCTCTAGTTTTTCTTGGATTTTGTTTATGTTTAGTTTGCCTTTGTTGCAACTTGTATCTTTTGCGTGTGTCGACTAGACCACCCAATTAAGATCCTTATTCAGAATCCCAAATCAATTCAAATATTTCAATTCCTATTTGCAATTTTAGATTGCTTTATCTTGTTCTTGCGTGCTTCTTCCGTGTTTGCAGGAATCGACCTTCGTGGTCAGGTCAACCGGGTATTCGTGCACGGTTGATAACGACTTGTCGAGCAGTTCAGCGATTGCGTGGTTTCGAGCCTTGCGTGTTCGTTGCCAGCATCGTGAGAGTTGAGCGATGCCTACCGAACTTATCGTTCTCATCGAAAGATCAGGCCAACAATCGGACCTTCGGGTTCATCACTGAATATGAAGCCATAATAAGTTTTCTGTGATCAAGGTTATCGACTAAGTCGACAACTGCCCAATTCTACCGATAGCTAAGCATGACTAAGCAACATTAACTCGTAAACTACCAAGTGACAAGGGCTCTTCCAACGAACCCTAAATCACAGCAAGATAACCCTAAGCTCAGTAGTAGAGGATAAACATTTACCTACAAATTATGCATCTAATACGGAGAATTTGCTAAGAACATATTAGACTTTGAAAATAATAGGAGCAATATGATCAAATGATGTTACATATGCTTGCCTTGCTGGTAGTCCTCTTGCTGCAGAGGGTCGTTCTCAGGTTCAACAAATTCTTCGGAACCAAACGTAAGAACGTGAAAATCCAATAAGAACGAACAACACCGAAAAAGACTAAAAAATCAGAGTTATCCAAATTCCATGAAATTTACACAGCAGCAAGGTCATGATTTTAAATGAATTTAGCAACAAGAATCATTCAATTTGGACTAAGTATGCAAAAGTTATAGCCTAAACAATTTCTTTCAGCTGGAAAATTCAAATTAAATTTATTTCGGTTACTGTTCATAGCACAATTTTCCAGAAAGTTCTAAAACCTGAAATTATTATGGTAGGTAGAACAGGGCATTCTAAGAACAGCAAAACTGGATTTACTTCATTTGTAGCTAAATTTAATTACTTATGATTTTTCTAAGTTGTGAAACTAGGGCAGATCATTTTTCAGAGGCATAGACATAAACAAAACCTATTCTATATTAAAGTACATTATCAGAGGAACTTAACAAATTCTAGTTTGCTCAATTTGGAGCTACAGAGAATTACTTATCCATTTTTCAAGTTTTAAAATGAATTTCGAGAACAATAATTAATGTCAAAACAAGTTAAAACAGTCTACACAATTTTTTGCTACCGAACAGTGTCTAAACATATTTTTAGATTAAAACTTAGTTAAACAGAAATTTAACCCAACTGGAATCACCTAACATAGAGCTAAAATGATTTAGTTATGAAAATTTGAAGTTTAATACCTTTTTCAGTTGACAAATAAAAGCTTACCAGAAAACAATCAAACTTAACTAAATGGAAAAGACGTGGAACAACTTGAGCCGTTGGTTGCGAATCGAATGGCCCAAACGCGAGGGCCGAACGAACACGCGCAGCGCCGCATATCCCCAACCGTTGGATTAGATCCAACGGCCCATCGCGAGGGAGGTACTCGGCGGTCTGAACGTTCTAACGAACGTGGGCCGTAGATATAAAGATGGACGGCTCACAGCGAGAGTTCCGGTCGGAGGTCCGAACGCTCGTGCCATCAGAGCCGCAGATCTAGAAATGAACGGTGAAAAGCGACCGGAGCGCTAGAGCTCCGAACGCGCTGAGGAGGTCTAGACCGTTGGATCTAGATCTAACAGTCTATAGCTGAGGGGAGGTCCTAAAGTTGAAGATCTTATAAGAGGAGGTCCTGAATGACCCAGATCTCCAAGGGGAGATCCTAGACAGTCAAGATTTATCCGGAGGAGGTCCTAGGCGATAAGATCTACAAGAGGGGAGGTCCCTGACGGCCAAGATTTACAAGAGGATGTCCTGGACGGTCAGGATCTCCACGCGGAGGTCCTTAATGATGTCGTCTAAAAGTTGGGAGGTCTTGAACGGCTCAGATCTCCATGGGGAGGTCCTGAATAGTCAAGATCTACCCAGGGGTGATCCTAGACGTTAAGATCTGCGGGGGAGGGAGGTCCTGAGGTTTTCTTTACAAAAGACCAAGGGGTGGTCTTTTGCAAAGAAGACCCCAAGGGTGGTCCCAAGGCTAGTTTTTACAAAAACGACTACGGGGGTGGTCTGATGCACAAAGATGATCCTAACGGTCAAGATTAAAACCCAAGAGGTCCTTAACGGTCAGGATCAAAGCTGGGGGAGGTCCTGGCAACTAAGGTTTCGCAAAGGGAGATCCTACGGTTAAGAGCTAACCCACAGAGATCTTTAACGGCTAAGATTACACCTCAGAGGTCCTGTGATTTTCCTAAGTTAAGACAAGAGTACAGAGCCTCGCGCTTTGCTTGCCGACTTGCCGCCGGTGACCTCGGCCACGACAGCGCAAACTAAAAGTGGAAAAACGTTCGCAATACTATTGCGAACACTTTGACGGTACTCTCGACGGCGGAGCTAGCCTAAAACGTCGGCGAGCCGGAGAGGAGCGGAGGAGCAAGTACAGCAAAACTGAAAATGTGAAAAAGCTCTGCGGCGATCTAGTCTAGCGGGTGCTCGAGCACTAAGGGGCTGCAGCAAAAATTTTGAAATTTTTATAGGAACTTGCTAACTTTGATATTGACCTTGTATCAAATTTTCAGAGGTTTCCATGAAGTACATTTTCCTCCAAAAATTCTGCCATGTGCTGAGCTAGGGTTTGACTCAGAGTCAAACTGGTTTGACTGACCTCTTAAAATATTCAAACAATTCCTAAAAATTGTGAAATTTTTCAGAGGGCTCACACATTAACCCTAGAAATTAGAAAAAATATTTCCAGAGGATGATCATATGATTACCTAAGAAAATTTTGAAAGGGCCAAGATTTAGGTCAACAGAGGCTTGTGATTTGCATTTCCATAATTCTTTTACAAGAATTCTTCAGAACATACATGAAACATAAGATGTAAGAAAAGTTTTAAATTTCTACACATTTTCTTACATTTAAACACAAGCCAAAACTTGGGATGTTATACTAAAGTGTTCTCTAAGATTGATCTTCAGTCAGGTTATAATCAAATCCGGGTTCAGGAGCAGGATATTGATAAGACCACCTTCTCTACGAGGTATGGACATTTTGAGTATAAAGTTATGTCTTTTGGACTAACAAATGCTCCTGCAGTTTTCATGGAAGCCATGAATAGCATGCTGCATTGGTACCTTGATGATTTTGTAGTGGTATTCATTGATGATATCCTGATCTATTTCAAGACAGAGGAGGACCATGCGCAGCATTTGAGGTTGGTTCTCGCGACTTTGAGAGAGAATCAATTTTATGCCAAACTAAAGAAATGTGAGTTTTGGCTTTCCGAAGTTGTGTTTTCGGGCCATGTGATTAATCAAGAGGGCATTTCAGTTGATCCTAGCAAGATCT
Source organism: Ampelocalamus luodianensis (assembly GCA_036346255.1). Lineage (NCBI taxonomy): Eukaryota > Viridiplantae > Streptophyta > Magnoliopsida > Poales > Poaceae > Ampelocalamus > Ampelocalamus luodianensis. Next base: position 42,229,565 of record CM070626.1, read on the forward strand.
CGACAGTAGTAGAAAGGAAGAGGCCAACCAATGTCAAGGAGATGAGGAGTTTTCTGGGGTTAGCTGGTTATTATCGGCGATTTGTCGAGGGATTCTCTATCATTGCTAAATCGATGTCTCAGTTGACACAGAAAGGTGTCAAATTTTAGTGGACTGATACGTGTGAGCGCAGTTTTTGTACTTTGAAGGATAAGTTGGTGACTGCTCCAATTCTTACTCTTCCTGAGCCTAGGAAGCATTGTGAGACCCCGGTTTATTTAGCTTGTAATATTTAGCCTTCCCTTGGCCCTAGCATCACAAACAAAATACATGGTGCCTCAATGGACATGTGCTTTCCAGAATTGCAGCACACATACATCTTTACAAAAGCATGCATCAATTCCATACGACACACATATTCAAAGCTTAACTTCACAAGCAAAAGACATACATAATAGATATTACAAAGGAAAGGCCAACCGGCCGAGAACAATCTAAAAGAGTTAGAAATAAGAGCGGAAGTAAAATGCCATAAGATGGCTAAGACAAAAGCAAACCAGTTTTCCTCACACCCACAAGGCAATCCAACCAGGCCGCCAAGCTAGTCGTCCACACCGCAGCAAAACTCACATAAGTCGATTCCTTGGGGATCAACCTCCTCTACAACAAATAAGCAAAGCAAATGAGTACAAAAAATGTACTCGCAAGACTTACGAGTAACAAACCTAGATACTACTACATGCAAGCTTTAATCAAAGGAGAAGGCTCAAAGGTTATTTTCAACATAACGCAGATTTTATTTGCAATCGATAATAGTTTGAAAGTTGTTTAACAATCTGAATTTTATTTGCATAACTAACAACGATACAATAAGTAATAACATAAAGACATCCTGGAGATGACTAACCCAATTACTGTAACAGCCCAAATTTCAAATTCCAGTTGAAAATAAAGTTTAATTGTTTTATTGGTTTTTGTGGATTTAAAAAAAAACTTTTTCTTAATTATTTTAAAGCTAAACAAATTTATGTGCAAAATCTATTACCAGATAATAGCTGGGAATATTGTATTTAAGTTTCAAATGCTCTAGAGAATTTCTGTGAATTTTCTAAGAATTTTTGGACTTAATTTACTATATTCTAAAGCCTAAATGATTTATCAACAATTATTTAAATCGGAAATCAAAAGAAAATCCTAAACAGCGTTTGGGCCGAAACCCAGCTCGGCCCACGTCCTTCCCGCGCAAGCGCAGCCCACGCGGCCCGCTCCACCCGCGCCTTCCCTCCTTCTCTCGCTGACAGCGGGGTCCACCCGTTAGTCTCTCCTTCTCTCTCTCTCTCTCACGCCCGCACCGACGCATCCCAGCCGTTGGATTAAAATCCAACGGCCAGAACTCCACGATGTATTCAGAGGGTCCGAATGTTCCACTCAATCCGCACCGTCAGATCTACATCCAAAGGCCCTCGTGTATCAGTCACTTAACTGTTCACTCGCACGTCTCCTCGTTCTATCGCGACCGTTGGATTAAAATCCAACGGCTGCCCACAACTCCAACTTACCGTTTCACCACACCCTTGTCCACCGCATGATCAAAATCCAACGGACCGCCGTCGTCGTCAACCTTCCTTCTTCTTCCTCCCCTCTTTCCTTTCTTCCCCGCGCATCCACCATTACCGCAATTAGAAAAGCTTCCATATCTGCACGAATCCGGCCGCATCTCCATGATCATCGCGCGCATTTAAAACCTTGATTCACTCCGCCCCCAACACGGCCATCACCTTCCTTTCCGGCGCCCTAAATCCCCGAATCCCCGACAAAGTCCCGCACGGAGCTTCGTGCCCTCCACGGCAATCCAGTGGCGTCCGCACCCTATAAATAGGACCACCGTGTGCGCCGCATCCCCCACAACACACCACCACCATCCACAGCTTGCCTCCGTCGCCATCACGCCCCAATTTCGAAGTTCTTCGCCGGCGAAGCTCTTTGGGTCTTCTACGTTTCCGGCGCCGCCGTAGCCCCTCCGTCCCTGCCGTCGGCACCATCGTCATCGCCACACCTGTGTGAAGACGCTGCCACCACTCACTTCGCCGGGGGACCTCGGGAACGTCTTCTTCGTCGACGACCGCACGCCGCCGCCGCCAAACGCCGTTGCCGACGACCTTGCTGTCCAGCTCCGCCGCCGTTCTGGTAACCCACAAGTTCGCACGGGTCCCCTCTACGTTTTGCGCACCATCATTTTGCTCGCCGTCGCGTAGAACGCCGGCGAGGTCCCGCAACGGAGCACCTCCGTCGTCGGGCAGACGTGGCCGCCACGTTGCCAGCCCCGTCAGCTTTTGTGCCCTGTGTCACTGACGTGGCTGCCAGGTCACCTCGCACGTGCCACCACAACGCACAACCCGAGCCCGAGCCTTCGGTGGACTCAGTCCATGAGCACCGTGCCACTTAAAGTGGAGCCCGCATGTCAGGATTTTAATTAAATTCTTTTAATTCTGAAATCTGGTTGGCTGGCGTCAGCATTGCGCAATAAATAGAATTTCCTTTAGAAAAATAATTCAGAGAATTCAATTGAATTCCAAATTTTGTATTAAACTTCTAAAATTCATATCTTTTGCATCTGAACTCCAAATTGGGTGGTTCAAGTTGCAAAATTTGTCTAAAATCATAATCTAGCTAATTAAAGCAAAATATTTCAATTTGGAGTTATTTTGAGCTGAGTTTTTGAATTTTATTTGAATTTGAAGTAATTTGTCGTACTTTCGCGTATAGACCTCGACGGCTCCGGAGAGTTAGATCCTTCCGATGATTTAGAATTTCAAGACTTCAACGAAGGCAAGTTACACTATTGATCATGTTGTTCCTAGTATTTTAAATTATTTAATTTCTGTCTTTAAATTACTATTGCATGCATATGTTTATATATTGTTTAAATGTCCTGTTTGTATATAGTTTTTTCAATCTCCATTGTATGGCCAATTTGATTATTGAATCTGAATACCATGTCACCCTTAGGCAAAATACTACTAAAATTTGTCATATGCTTAGCCATGCTTAGATCACATTTATTTGGGAAGGTTTAGCCAAATCCTTTACAATTTGATTTTAAATTGTTTCGGTGGTATTGTTTTACCCCGAAAGGCTTATTAAGAGGTTTTTACTCCAAATAAAATAAAATGGGTTTGGACTTGGGCGAGATGGATGTATGGTGGGTGCAGGTTCATGCATGGGCCTAATCTGGTTAGGATTAAGGCCCATGGGTTTATTTCAATGGAAAGTCGCCCAAGTCAATTAAGGACCGGTCTTTGAGCGTATTTTGCTACGCCTAACCGTACCACCACATGTCTGGAATGGGACAGATTTGGCTAAATAATCTGTGGTGTCTTAGTGTTATTTATGCTATGTTGTATGTGTGGGGGTTGGTCAGACTTTAGTCCCACCGGGCGCAAGAGGGGGCTTCCGGAGGATGGATAGTCCAATGGTAGCGAAACCTTAGCGGGCATGAATACATTAAGACACTGCTTTGTAACGGCCTCATGATAATTGCTTAGTCACACACCTTCGAAGTGCATTGGCGACATTAAAAGCATATTATCTCGTGTGGGTAAAGCGTACAAACTCGCAGAGTAGAAACTATTCGAATAGCGCGTCATGATCATGGACATGCTAGCAAAGCCACTCTAAGTTAGACTTGTTTTGGTTTATAAAATGATTTCCACACATGATTTTAGGATGGATAATCCTATGGTAAAATGGGGCGATTAGCCAAGTGTTAGGAGGGTATCCTTCACTATTCATTTAATGGAGGTTATCCACTATTCATTGTCATTTTAATCACGATTTCGATTATATTATTAAAGCGCCTTAGAAAATTACTAATAGTATTTAACACAAAATGCTTGTTTATGCAAAACAACCCCGCCATTATCCTTTGTTTACCCTATGCATGCATTAACTTTCAATATTGGGTGTAACTTGCAAGCACGGAAGTTGTGCTTACTCTTGCTTGAATAATCTTTATTCAGGAGAAGACCTCTATCAGGACGGTGAAGATCTGGACGAATAGGCTACGTCCCGCACGATTGCCCGTGGCAAGTCGTGTGGCCTACTACTACTACTTTTCCGCTGTGTTACCTCTTTTCTATTTGGCCTCAGGCCCTTTTTGTAATAAACTCAGAATTATTATTAATAAAGAGCGTGATATGATTTTGCTATCACTTTTGTTGACTGTGTACACTAGAAATCCTGGACTAGTGTATAAACACAGAGAATTCGGGATCCTTCGCTCCCGGGTTCGACAAAAGTGGTATCATAGCCATATCGACTGTAGGTCATGGCCCCACAAATGTCCTAAGGACTTATTTTCAAAAACTAAAACTATTTTGAGTCTATCCAAAGTCATCTCTCAACCCTTCTCTTTAAAAACGGTTACTGACTCGTCTATTCCTCAAAATTGTAGATGACCGAGGTACCAGACGCTATCTCTCACGGAGTCATTGCCGGACACTGGGCTGAACTTCTTTGGGAAGTGATGCAGCACTTGGACTACAAGAAGAGGCCAACGTTTCAGGGCTATCGGTACAAGGTGGGAGAACGACGTGTCTGGAGGGTGGAAGTGCTGATCTACTCTGATCTGTCGCCAAACACGGTCTTCCACACCTTCCATGCTCCGATCCGACGCGACACCTTCGCGGATGGCATTCAGGATGCAGTGAGAGAGGCAGTTCGTCGACTCCGCCACATCTACGACGGCTACCTCAACGGCACCGGGTTTCACTATTACCCGATGCATCTTCCGACCAGACTCGACAGCGTCTTCCGCACCGCCAAGGAAGAAGATTCCCCCGAGCTGACACAGCAGGTGGACTTAACAAAGGCACTGGACTATGTCTACGGGAATACCCTGGAGGACCTGCGTACCGCTCAAGATGGTTTGGAGTACGCAGAAGCAAGGATCAAGGCATTGGAAGCAGAACTAGCTAGCTACAAGGCCGGCGAGGGTAGCTCCAATGAGATAGACTATACCCCAGTACACCATAGATGTTTTCGATTAGTCCGTACGATAGTCGCGAATTATGAGCTATCAATTACCCTTGTGATAGATATAATCCATTAATAAAATAAATGAATAAAAGAACTATTTTGAAAAGTGGGTTCTTTATTGCGTGTTTATTGGTTCTTGGGCTATTTTCGATTTATCCCCCTTAGAATTTCTACCATCTTATCTAAATCCTTGGAGGATCCCGCAGATGGTGACCACCCGCAGGAACGGCAACGGCAGCAGCAGTGCCGAGGGTCAAGGAAACGATCAGGCGGATCATCAAAACATTCACATTCTGCAGCCACCACCACCACCGGCAGAAGGACCCGACTGGCGCCAGATGATGGCGAATCAGACTCATCTGATTGACCTTCTTGCCCAAACGCTCTAGAACGTGCAGAATGCTCAAGCCGCTACAGCAGCAGCGGCTCCAGCTCCACCCCCGCACCACCAAAGGTTGACCATGTCTGAATTCATGAGAATGCGTCCGCCGACTTTCTCAAGAAGTACTGAACCAATGGACGCCGACGACTGGCTTCGGGCCATTGGGAAGAAACTGGATATTAGTCAGTGCTCTGACCGTGAGAGGGTTTTTTTTGCCTCTCACCAGCTGAATGGTCCTGCATCAGAATGGTGGGACAACTACTGCATCGCACACAATGATGCTCAGTCCATCACATGGGACGACTTCGTGCAAGCTTTCCATCATGCACACATTCCGGCGGGGATGATGACGCTAAAGAAGAAGCAGTTCCACGCACTCCGACAAGGCAACCATACGGTGAATGAGTACCTTCACCGCTTTAACCAACTTGCCCGCTACGCCCCAGTTGACGTAGCTAGAGATGAGGACAGACAGGAAAGGTTCCTGGAAGGCTTAAACGATGATATCTCTGTCCAGCTTATATCTCAAAATTTCACCGACTTTCAGCAGTTGGTGGATAAAGCAATTAGGCAGGAGGCCAAGCACGCAGAAATGGAGAACATAGCGCGAGGATGGCGCTCGGAGGTTCAATGCGGGAGGTTTGCCCAAACCTCGTATCTCCACACCACGCCGCAAAGAACGTGGGAAGTTCCAATCTTCCACGCCTCGCACTCGGCACCGCCACGGCGCTCCAACCCTCCAACTTCCGTGGCACTTCATCGGAGGGCGACGCGTGAAGCACTCTAACTCCTCAGCTTCCAGAGTAACATGCTTCCACTGCAACGAGACGGGGCATTACGCCAATAAATGCCCGAAGAAGCAGCAAGGTTTGGCACCAGCAAGGCCAACCTCAGGAGTTGCAACCACCGGCGGCACCAATCGACCAGCAGGCCAGTTCACCAAGGGACGGGTGAACCATGTCACCGTCGAGGAAGCTTAGGCAGCGCCAGACGTTGTTCTTGGTACGTTCCTCGTTAATTCAGTACCAGCATCTGTCTTATTTGATTCCGGAGCTTCACATTCTTTCGTGTCAAATAAGTTTGTGGGAAAATATGTGTTACATGTATCCTCCTTAACCACCCCCATGATAATCCATTCCCTGGGCTCGGAAATGAGAACCAGTTCTCTATGCCCTAATCTCACCCTTGAGATATCCGGAGTAACTTTTCTAGCAGATCTGATAGTTTTACACACCCAAGGTCTGGATGTAATACTTGGAATGGACTGGCTAGCCAAAAACCACGGTCAAATAGACTGTGCCAATAGATCCATCACCCTCACCAATGACCAAGGCCTATTTGTTGAATTCAAACCAAAGACCCGCACCGGAGGAAGTTCCATGCTCACCAGCTTGAAGGAAGTGAAACTGGAGGACATACCCGTGGCTCGAGAATATCCCGACGTCTTTCCAGATGATCTACCCGGCATGCCACCGGATAGGGACATCATGTTCCTAATTGACCTAGTCCCCGGGACAACTCCGATCTCAAAGCGGCCCTACAGAATGCCAGCCAACGAGTTAGCAGAACTGAAGAAGCAAATCGAAGAGCTGCGAAGCAAAGGGTACATTCGACCCAGTTCCTCACCATGGGGAGCCCCAGTGCTATTTGTCAAGAAGAAAGACAATAGTATGAGAATGTGCGTCGACTACAGATCACTCAACGAAGTGACAATCAAGAACAAATACCCGTTGCCCAGAATTGATGATCTGTTCGATCAGCTGAAGGGAGCAAGTGTCTTTTCGAAAGTTGATCTGAGATCCGGTTATCACCAACTGAAGAACAGACTGGAAGATATCCCGAAGACCGCCTTCACCACAAGATATGGACTGTATGAGTTTATAGTAATGTCCTTCGGACTAACCAACGCCCCTGCTTACTTCATGAATATGATGAACAAAGTGTTCATGGAATTCCTGGATAAATTCGTGGTCGTCTTTATTGACGATATTCTCATCTATTCGAAGGATGAAGAAGAGCATGAAGAGCATCTCCGAATGATCCTAGACAAGCTCAGGGAGAACCAACTTTATGCCAAATTCAGCAAGAGTGAATTCTGGCTAAGTCAAGTTGCATTCCTTGGACATATTGTATCCGCAGGAGGAACTGCAGTGGACCCCACCAAGGTTGGGGCAGTAATGGACTGGAAACAACCCAGATCAGTCACTGAGGTGAGAAGTTTCCTTGGACTGGCAGGCTATTATCGCCGGTTCATCGAAGGTTTCTCGAAACTTGCCAAACCCATGACTCAACTTCTGAAGAAAGAGAAGAAGTTTGAATGGACAAACGCCTGCGAAGAAAGCTTTCAAGAGCTGAAAAAGAGGCTAGTCTCAGCACCGGTGTTGATTTTACCGGACATCCGCAAGGATTTTGAGATATTCTGTGACGCATCCCGGCAAGGCCTCGGATGTGTACTGATGCAGGAAGGCAAAGTTGTGGCTTATGCATCCCGGTAGTTAAGACCACATGAAGGCAATTATCCAACTCATGATCTGGAGTTAGCAGCAATTGTGCATGCTCTGAAGATCTGGCGGCATTACCTCATTGGTAACCGCTGTGAGATTTTCACGGACCACAAGAGCCTAAAGTACATCTTCACGCAGTCCGAACTCAATCTCCGACAGAGGAGATGGTTGGAGTTGATAAAGGACTACGACCTCGGAATCCATTATCATCCGGGCAAAGCCAACGTGGTAGCAGATGCCTTGAGCAGAAAGGCATATTGCAACACCATCATGGTGCAGCAAAACCAGCCAGAGCTGTATGAAGAACTGAAGCATCTGAATCTGGAAATTGTCAATCAAGGTTGCGTAAACGCTTTGGAGGTTCAACCGACTCTTCAGGATCAGATCAGAACAAAGCAGTTAGAAGATGAAGACATCCAAGAAATCAAGAAGAATATGAGAAGAGGCAAAGCTCCAGGTTTCTCCAAGGATGAACAAGGGACAGTGTGGTTCGGAGACCGCATCTGTGTGCCCAACTAGCAGGAGATAAAGGAGTCGATTCTGAAAGAAGCTCATGAGTCGCCATACTCCATTCATCCTGGTAGCACCAAAATGTATCAGGACTTAAAAGAAAAGTATTGGTGGGTCAGCATGAAACGTGAAATTGTTGACTTCGTCGCTCGTTGTGACGTCTGTCAAAGAGTCAAGGCACAACACCAAAGACCCGCTGGTCTGTTGCAACCCTTACCAATTCCCGAGTGGAAGTGGGAAGAAGTGGGTATGGATTTCATCACCGGACTCCCCAGGACCCAATCAGGATATGACTCCATCTGGGTAGTAATTAACCGGTTAACTAAAGTAGCCCACTTTATTCCTGTCAAGACCACCTACCAGAGCAGCAAGCTAGCAGAGTTGTACATGGCCAGGATCGTATGCCTGCATGGAGTACCCAAAAAGATTTTTTCTGACAGAGGTTCTTAGTTTACCTCTCGGTTCTGGAAAAGTCTGCATGAAGCCTTGGGAACCCAACTCAACTTCAGCACGGCATACCATCCCCAGACGGATGGGCAGACAGAGCGCACGAATCAAGTTCTTGAAGATATGCTTCGAGCCTATGCCCTAGACTTCGGGAAAGGTTGGGACAAGGACCTGCCATATGCCGAGTTCTCAGACAATAATAGCTACCAAGCCAGTTTGCAGATGGCTCCCTTTGAAGCTCTGTATGGTAGGAAGTGCCGAACCCCGCTCCTATGGGATCAGGTAGGAGAGCGTCAACTCCTTGGACCTGAGTTGATCAAAGAAGCTGAAAGTAAAGTGAAAACTATACAGGAGCGTCTGAAAGTAGCCCAATCCCGACAAAAGAGTTATGCCGATAACCGTCGGAGGGAACTAAGCTTTGAGGTAGGAGATGTTGTCTATCTCAGAGTGACCCCACTTAGAGGTGTGAGGAGATTCCAGACAAAAGGTAAACTCGCACCCAGGTATATCGGGCCATACAAGATCTTGGCAAAACGTGGGGAAGTAGCTTATCAGCTAGAGCTGCCAGAAGCCCTGTCAGCAGTGCATAACGTCTTCCACGTGTCGCAATTAAAGAAATGCCTGCGAGCGGCAGAAGACCATACCTTTCTGGAAAGCTTTGACCTGCAAGAAGATCTCACCTACGTGGAACGACCAATTAAAATCCTGGATGTCGCAGAACGTGTTACCAGAAGCAGAATCATCAGATCGTACAAGGTGCAATGGAGTCATCATCCAGAAAGTGAAGCTACATGGGAGAATGAAGACGAACTCAAGGCCAACTACCATGATCTTTTTGCTAACAAAGCCTGAATCTCGGGGTCGAGATTCCCTTTAAGGGGGGTAGGTTTGTAACAGCCCAAATTTCAAATTCGAGTTGAAAATAAAGTTTAATTGTTTTATTGGTTTTTGTGGATTTAAAAAAAAAAAGCTTTTCCTTAATTATTTTAAAGCTAAACAAATTTATGTGCAAAATCTATTACCAGATAATAGCTGGGAATATTGTATTTAAGTCTCAAATGCTCCAGAGAATTTCTGTGAATTTTCTCAGAATTTTTGGACTTAATTTACTATATTCTAAAGCCTAAATGATTTATCAGCAATTATTTAAATCGGAAATCAAAAGAAAATCCTAAACAACGTTTGGGCGAAACCAGCTCGCCCACGCCCTTCCCGCATAGCGCAGCCCACGCGCCCGCTCCACCCGCGCTTCCCTCCTTCTCTCGTGACAATGGGTCCATGTAACACCCGGATCCACATTACCCTGAATGCTACTTAACCACTCTCTGACTAGCCAATAATTTCAAGACAAAATTAATTCTGCGACAACTCTAGACAAGAAGCACTAAGCGGAAGCATAAACAACTAAGGGAATAAAGATGACGGTAACAAGTTCAATAATTAAACAACCTCTAGCAGATTAAACAAAGAATGGTTCACAAGTCCATCCTTATTTAACAACATAATCATCCACAAATAGTTAAGCATTTGGCTAGAATTTCATCGTCTTTATTACAACATAGGTTGATGAACCAAGTGCATTATTGTGGTGCCGCTCTACCCATCCATGAATGTTCAACAATCACACAGAGGGGGAACAAGGTGAGATAAAAATCTCGACAAGCAAACATTTAACAGCTAATCGACTACAAATAAATATACAACATCATTAAAGTATCCATATGTCCACATCCATAACGTGAATCCACATTCATTTACAAGCTAATTAAACTACAAAGATATTAAGCATCAATATCCAATTCTCATAATGAACACAATTATAGCCTCAACCATAGTTACTACCAAAGATAGTAAAATATTAACAACAAAATCTTGATCAACTCGCTTCATATTATTCACCACTACCACTACCAATGACAATAGAGTATTAACATGTTTTACCTCATAACTTTACTATTTCTCACATCCACAACTACTATCAACGATTACCACAAGAGAGAAGAATCTCATGCCACAATCACAACCTCTACCATACCACAAGGGATAAACCCCATTCCACAACCACAACCACATTACTCATTCCACAAGAGACTCTCATGAGTCAATTTCCACATTGCAACTATGAAGTTGCGTTTGATTGCAAAATAAATTCACCTCAATATCTTGCATGAGAATGCAAATGATCTTTCCACAATGTAATGCATATGTATGCTATGCTCCACCGCACCTTTACCCAACAAGGTAAAGGTATGCATCGTCTCTGCAATGCACGATGTTGTACCGCACTGATCGCGGCTATAAGCGCGACATCCACAATGCAAATGTCATGATATGTCATGAATGATATGATATGATAATCATAAACCACAAGAATTTAACCACGGAGATCAACAACGTACTCATCATGAATATTTTCTCATAATCCACATGTGTCTCATTAAGCACAATACCAACGTGTCATAAGACCATTACCACATAACCCACACCCGATTCACCAAGATCAAAATCAATCGATCTAGATGAAACTCTATCACATAGACCACCACATGATCATCATGAAAATAACCACAATGAATTATCAACATGTCCACCTTGAGTTTATTCTCATATTCCGCATTTGGCTCATTACGCGAATTACCACAATACTACCCAAACTCATCCAAACATAGCAATTGATTAATATCTTGCTACCACATTCTTACTTAGAAAACATGTAACCATGGCATATCATTTAACACTCGTCAATCATGCATAGTGCAAGTAGTAAGAAAACGGGTTAAACCGTAGCACAACGCTACATTTACTTGCCTTCCACGATGCGACGCGTTAGCGGCAAAGATGATACTCCTAAACCTGAGGCTTCACCTCCTAAACAAGCAAAATAATTTCAATTAAGACATAATATACTCAGCGCTACTAATCGGCATTCTACATCGCTTACTTGACGACTCAAAACGAGTTTACAAAGCTGAAACTGAAAAACAACGTTTCCTGCCATATACCGTTCCTGGACAGCGCACGGTGGTGACATAACTCAAGAACAGGAAGTCAAAAAGAGGTAAACCCAATTTCTGTAGATTCTTAACTGAATAATCTACAATACTCTAGTTGACACGATACTCCAATTCGGCCAAAATATTAGGCTAACCATTGTCTGAACTTTCAGTACAGAAACTGCCTACACAAACGAACAGCAAAACTAAAATGACCATAACTTTTAATAGGTAACTCCGAATTGATCGTTCTTTATCAATCTGAAAAGGTTATCGAATTACCTACAATAACCTAGTTGGGTGAACTTTCAGATTCTACCAAATTCCCTTTCATATTTTAGGAAATAACCAGACAGATTATTCTCGTCAGATTTCTGGCAGCAGATACTAAATCGACCATAACTTTTGACTCAGACCTCGGAATCGAGTGATCTTCATGCTACTGAAAGATAACGACATAACCACAAATCTCTAGGAGATGGAAACTTAAAATTCAGCCTCTAAACATACGAAAAAACCCACGCAAGGTTCTGGACAGAATTGCATCTTCTGCAGCCCAACAATTAACCATCAATTCTAATCGGTTTCGCATCTAATAAGGATTAAACAGCGGGGAGGGCATCTCGTTACCCTTGTAGAACCACTAGGATTCGCTGAACCAAACCCCACACAAACTCTTCTTCTTCTTCTTCTCCTTCTTCTCCTTCTTCTCCTTCTTTTCTCCCTCTCTTTCTTCTTCCTTGCGCAAGGGGCAGCACCTTGGGATAGGGGAGGTGCAGGGGGACAGCACCTTGGGAGAGGGGAGGTGCAAGGGGGAGGAGAGGATTCGGCCAAGAGGAGGAGGAGGGGGCGGCTGCTAGAGGGAGGAGGAAAAAGGGGGAAAGGGAGGGGGGGCGGCTAGGGTTTGGGAAGGGTGGCCCTCCCCTTTGGCCGGCCACCACTAGGAGATGGGCCAAGGCCCAGCCCAAAAGGAAGCAAAACAACAGAAAAGCCCCTCTCTAAGCCGGATTTGACGAAAAAAAAGAAAATAAAACTTCCCCGATTAAATTATTCTCTACCGATTAAATTTAATTAACCCGATTCTTGACTTCTCACACTTTCGGAGTATTACAGTCCACCCGTAAGTCTCTCCTTCTCTCTCTCTCTCTCTCACGCCCGCACCGACGCATCCCAGCCGTTGGATTAAAATCCAACGGCCAGAACTCCACGATGCATTCAGAGGGTCCGAATGTTCCACTCAATCGGGACCGTCAGATCTACATCCAACGGCCCTCGTGCATCAGTCACTTAACTGTTCACTCGCACGTCCCCTCGTTCTATCGCGACCGTTGGATTAAAATCCAACGGCTGCCCACAACTCCAACTTACCGTTTCGCAACACCCTTGTCCACCGCATGATCAAAATCCAATGGACCGTCGTCGTCGTCAACCTTCCTTCTTCTTCCTCCCCTCTTTCCTTTCTTCCCCGCGCATCCACCATTACCGCAATTAGAAAAGCTTCCATATCTGCACGAATCCGGCAGCATCTCCGTGATCATCGCGCACATTTAAAACCTTGATTCACTCCACCCCCGACACGGCCATCACCTTCCTATCCGGCGCCCTAAATCCCCGAATCCCCGCCAAAGTCCCGCACGGAGCTTCGTGCCCTCCACGGCAATCCAATGGCGTCCGCACCCTATAAATAGGACCACCGTGTGCGCCGCATCCCCCACAACACACCACCACCATCCACAGCTCGCCTCTGTCGCCATAACGCCCCAATTTCGAAGTTCTTCGCCGGCAAAGCTCTTCGGGTCTTCTCCGTTTCCGGCGCATCCGTAGCCCCTCCGTCCCTACCGTCGGCACCATCGTCATCGCCACACCTGTGCGAAGCCGCTGCCACCACTCACCTCGCCGGAGGACCTCGGGAACGTCTTCTTCGTCAACGACCGCACGCCGCCGCCGCCAAACGCTGTTGTCGACGACCTTCCCGTCCAGCTCCGCCGCCGTTCTGGTAACCCACAAGTTCGCACGGGTCCCCTCTACGTTTTGCGCACCATCATTTTGCTCGCCGTGGCGTAGAACGCCGGCGAGGTCCCGCACCGGAGCACCTCCATCGTCGGGCACACGTGGCCGCCACGTTGCCAGGCCCGTTAGGTTTTGTGCGCCGTGTCACCGACGTGGCTGCCAGGTCAGCTCGCGCGTGCCACCACACCGCACAACCCGAGCCCGAGCCTTCGGTGGACTCTGTCCATGAGCACCGTGCCACTTACAGTGGGGCCCGCATGTTAGGATTTTAATTAAATTCTTTTAATTCCAAAATCTGGTTGGCTGGCGTCAGCATTGCGCAATAAATATAATTTCCTTTAGAAAAATAATTCAGAGAATTCAATTGAATTCCAGATTTTGTATTAAACTTCTAAAATTCATATCTTTTGCATCTGAACTCCAAATTGGGTGGTTCAAGTTGCAAAATTTGTCTAAAATCATAATCTAGCTAATTAAAGCAAAATATTTCAATTTGGAGTTATTTTGAGCTGAGTTTTTGAATTTTATTTGAATTTGAAGTAATTTGTCTTATTTTCGCGTATAGACCTCAACGACTCCGGAGAGTTAGATCCTTCCGACGATTTAGAATTTCAAGACTTCAACGAAGGAAAGTTACACTATTGATCATGTTGTTCCCAGTATTTTAAATTATTTAATTTCTGTCTTTAAATTACTATTGCATGCATATGTTTATATATTGTTTAAATGTCCTGTTTGTATATAGTTATTCCAATCTCCATTCTACGGCCAATTTGATTATTGAATCTGAATACCATGTCACCCTTAGGCAAAATACTACTAAAATTTGTCATATGCTTAGCCATGCTTAGATCACATTTATTTGGGAAGGTTTAGCCGAATCCTTTACAATTTGATTTTAAATTGTTTCGGTGGTATTGTTTTACCCCGAAAGGCTTATTAAGAGGTTTTTACTCCAAATAAAATAAAATGAGTTTGGACTTGGGCGAGATGGATGTATGGTGGGTGCAGGTTCATGCACGGGCCTAATCTGGTTAGGATTAAGGCCCATGGGTTTATTTCAATGGAAAGTCGCCCAAGTCAATTAAGGACCGGTCTTTGAGCGTATTTTGCTACGCCTAACCGTACCACCACATGTCTGGAATAGGACAGATTTGGCTAAATAATCTGTGGTGTCTTAGTGTTATTTATGCTATGTTGTATGTGTGGGTGTTGGTCAGACTTTAGTCCCACCGGGCGCAAGAGGGGGCTTCCGGAGGATGGATAGTCCAATGGTAGCGAAACCTTAGCGGGCATGAATACATTAAGACACTGCTTTGTAACGGCCTCATGATAATTGCTTAGTCACACGCCTTCGGAAGCGTGCATTGGCCGACATTAAAAGCATATTATCTCGTGTGGGTAAAGCTGTACAAACTCTGCAGAGTAGAAACTATTCGAATAGCTGCGTCCGCGGTCATGGACATGCTAGCAAAGCTACTCTAAGTTAGACTTGTTTTTGGTTTATAAAATGATTTTCACAGATGATTTTAGGATGGATAATCCTATGGTAAAATGGGGCGGTTAGCCAAGTGTTAGGAGGGTATCCTTCACTATTCATTTAATAGAGGTTATCCACTATTCATTATCATTTTAATCACTGATTTCAGTTATATTATTAAAACTGGCCTTAGAAAATTACTAATAGTATTTAATCTAAAAATGCTGTTTATGCAAAACAACGCTGCCATTATCCTTTGTTTACCCTATGCATGCATTAACTATCAATATTGTGTGTAACTTGCAAGCACGGAAGTTGTGCTTACTCTTGCTGAATAATCTTTATTCAGGAGAAGACCTCTATCAGGACGGTGAGGATCTGGATGAATAGGCTACGTCCCCAGACGATTGCCTGTGGCAAGTCGTGTGGCCTATTACTACTACTTTTCCGCTGTGTTACCTCTTTTCTATTTGGCCTCAGGCCCTTTTTGTAATAAACTCAGAATTGTTATTAATAAAGAGCGTGATATGATTTTGCTATCACTTTTGTTGACTGTGTACACTGGAAATCCTGGAGTAGTGTATAAACACAGAGAATTCGGGATCCTTCGCTCCCGGGTACGACAATTACCCATTCGTACCACCCACATCAAGTTTTAATTAAAAGGGTGTAGTCTAGTTCTCACGAGGTGTATCCGAGCGTGTCCGTAACCTAGGACAAGGTTATTCGAATAGTTTTAACCCTGTAGGGGTGTACCAATGTACCCACGCTTCAGACTGCCTTTTTGCCATGCTATTAAGCACACTTCCTTTGGTATGCGGCACGGCTAAGTCCTACGAGATGTTTCCAATATTGTGTATCAACTACGAGCCACTCATATGGATAGGAACCCATACACTTACATTGTAAAGCCAAAAAGACAACTACCCACTCGCGGTAAAGCTTTTCAGACAACTACAATGCTCCCAACACACGAACCACCTCATTTTACCACAACACAACACACACATGCCCTCCTGCGACTCGTAGCTAACACACGCCAAAGTACTAACTGAAGAGAGGTCCCATTTCCCTCTAGTGTGGTTAGCACGCAAAATGCTCAGTACGGTTGCGCAAGTAACTCGGTCCTTAATGACCCGGGCACCATTCCAGTCACACCCAAAAGCACACCATCTTACCATTGTGCCCAAGTCCAAATCATTTTGTTTTCGTTTTTAGTTTTCACAAATAAATATAGCACAGAGGCTGAATTATAAAGTCATAATAAGTTTGTGTGATCAAGGTTATCGACTAAGTCGATAACCGCCCAATTCTACCGGTAACTAAGCATTGCTAAGCATCATATCGCAAAGATAATAAAAAGATCAGAAATAATCCACTGGGCTCTAATTCACCAGTGAGGATAATAACCTATGGCAGTAACAGGGGTGAATAATTTCAGGGCAACAATGCAATAGGATTAACTACTTCTAACCGACAAAATTAATCTTGACACAAGAAGCATGCATACTTAGTTTTTGCAAACAAGATATTAGACTTTAAAAGTAATAGGAGCAATATGATCAAATGATGCTACATCTGCTTAACTTGTTGAAGATCACTGGTTTGCTGCAGAGGATCACTCATGCAATCAACACAATTGTCGGAACCTATCGAAAGAACGAGAAAATCCAATAAAAATGAAGAACACCGAAAGAAACTCAAAAGCCAATTTCATCCAAAATCCATGAAATTTACACAGAAGCAAGGGTATGATTTTAAATGAATTTAGAAACAAGAATCAAGTCATTTGGACTAAGTATGAAAAAGTTATGGCTAAAACAATTTCTCTCCGCCTGGAAATTCAAACTAAATTAATTACTGATATTGTTTATGGCATAAATTTCTAGAAAGATCTGGAACTTGAAATTTTTATGGTAGGTAGATACTGGCATTCTAAGGTTAGCAAAACTGAGTTTACTTTATTTGGAGTTATAATGATTTTGTTATGATTTTTCTAAGTTGTAAAATCAGTGTAACATTAATTTCAGAGGCAATGACCACATTAAAACCTATTCTACGCTAAAGTACATTGCTAGAGGATTTTAACAAAGATTAGTTTGCTCAGTTTGGAATTACAGAGAAAAAATTATTCATTTTTCTAGTTTTAATGAGTTTCTAGACAACATTTTATGATAAAACAAGTTAACACAGTTTATACCATTTTCTGCTATAGAATAGTGCCTAAATTCATTCTCAAGTTAAAGTTCATTTCATTTTAGAGTTAACACAATTTGAATCACTCTAAAAGGAGTTAAAATGAAATAGTTACCCACTTTTGAAATTTAAATACTTAAATACTTTGAAAAACCAGAGCTCACGGGGTGGTCCAACAGGTCTGACGAAAATAGGGAGGTCGGAACCGTCGATCTAGGATCCAACGACTCCAGAGCTCAGGAGCACAGCGCACCAGCGCGGCACGCACTAGGGAGGTCTTGACCGTCAGATCGAGATCTGGGGGTCCGGAGCTACGCGAGGAGGTCCTAAGGCTAATCGCAAGAGAGGAGGTCGGGACGGTGAGATCCGAAGGATGAGAGGTCCTGGCGGCCAAGATTTACCAAGGAGGTCTTAACTGCCAAGGTCTCCACCGATGGATATAGATCCAACGGCCCACGAGAGATGGGACATTCGGACTTCCCGAATGCCTCACCAAGTCTGGGCCACGTATCTCAAAAGGAACGACTTAGATCAAGATCACATTCGGAGGTCCGAATGTTCACCATATCTGAGCCGTAGATCTAGAGATGAATGGCAAAAGATGATCGGAACGTTAGAACTATAAACGTGCCGAGGAGGTCTAGCCCGTTAGATCAAGATCTAATGGTCCAGAGCTGACGGGAGGTCCTAAAGCTAAGGATCTAACGGAGGAGGTCCTAGACGATCAAGATCTCCAAGGGGAGGTCTTGAACGGCTAAGATTCCACTGAGGGAGGTCCTCGGCGGCTTAGATCTAGACTGGGGAGGTCTCAACGGTCAAGATTTACCCAAGGTGGTCTTGAGGGTTTAGATCTCCGCGAGGAGGAGGTCTTGAGGTTTTCTTTGAAAAAGGCCAAAGGGTGGCCTTTTGCAAAGAGGACCTTGAGGGGTCGTTCAGGGGTGGTTTTGCAAAATGACCAGGGGAGGTCTTTTGTGGAATCACAGAGAGTGATCCTACGGTTATGATTAGATCTAAAGAGGTCTTTAACGGCCAAGATTTAACATAAGAGGTCTTGAGACTTAAGTTTTCGCAGAGAAAGATCTTACGATGCAGATCTAACCTCCAAGAGATCATCGACGGCTAAGATCTAAACTAGGAGGTCCTGAGAGTTCTCACGGAGATGGTTTCGCGTACGACAACAGGAAATCACGATCCACCTGTAAGCGACACAGTAATTATTTCCGACAGCCATTAATTGCCAGCTAATGATTAACTATGATTAGCATTTAATGCTCAGATTCTTGTCTTAACTTGACAACGTAAAGTGCCGATGTCGTCCAACAAAAACCCGAGGGCAAAGAAGAGCTCACCGCCAGCAACTCCGGCAACGGCGGTGGGAACCAAGGATAGGGATGGGTCTTAAATAGCAAGGTGGACCTAGAGGTACCAAAGGCCAGTGCTAAAAATCTTTCTACCGGCGGCTAGCCGAAGATGGCCGCCGGCGATAAACATGGCAAAACGCAACTAAGGTAGGCCCGCATAGTTTAATAGAGAAAATCTCAAACACTACAGGACTAAACAGGGGTTACCTTAGGACGGTGAAGTCAAGAAGATAGTAGGAGGAGCTCCGGCGACCAAAAAGCTTGCCAGAGATGAGGAAGAAGGCAAATCCGGCCTCAAAGAGCAACTTCTCAATTTGACCACCTCTGTGAAGTCAAACAAAATGAGTTAGGGAAATGCTCAAGGTGACCAAAAAACAAGTTGACATAACAAGAATCTCAAGTGAACCACTGGAGCCCTGATGGCCTTGAGGAGCTCCAAGGTCCGGCAATGGTGGCTAGGAGGTCTTCTGGTGCTCTGATCACAAGAACACAGGGAGGATCTCGGGTTGGCAAAATGGTGTCTAAAAGAAGCTAAGGAGGAGCTCGTGGTCCTTTAAAGCTGAGAGAGTAAGGGTTACCCGAGTCAAAAGTTCGTGCCATGGAAGTACATGAAATGACAGGGCAGGTGGAAAGGAGACTTTGGGGGAAAAAGTACTGACATGTATTAAAGGTTGGCAGCAAAGAGCCGTTGACAAGGGCAAGGAGGTGACCAGGCATTGCAGGCTTTATTGCCATGGCTCACGCGCGCAATGAAAGTGATGATTACCAGCTCAGAGGGTCCCACCTGCCAGAGAAAGAGCTCAAAGAGGACTGGTCAAAAGAACAAACGGTTAAGTGAAGTGTTGAGATCAAGTTGGGGAGGTCTTGACGGTTGAATAAGAATCGAAGGGCCCTGATGTTAAAAGGTGCTCGGAGGTCCCTATTGTTCGAGGAGGTCTGAGCCCCAGATCTAGACTTGGATGGCCCACGATCTCCTAGGCGCAATAGAGGTCGTCCGAGGTGGTCTTATGAGGAGTTCTTTGAGGAGGTCTTCGAAGACGACTTAGGGTGGTCTTTGCAAAGATGCAAAGGGAGGTCATGGAGGGTGTTCTTTGCCAAAGCACCGACGGTGGTCGTGCGAGTGGGAGGTCTTTTACAAAGACAGAGAGGAGGTCTTTGAGGAGCTCCTGAAGATCTTTAGCGGTAGACCGGAGATCTAACGGCTGAAGTTGATCGCACTTAAAGGATTGAGCCCGAGGTGCTCTAGTCGTTTTGGTTCGACCAAGTCCAGAGGCCGAGCCCGAGTCTAACTCGAGCCTGACCCAAGAGGTGGACTTAGGGTTTGAATTAAGCTGAACATTTTGAAGAATTTTTAGAGGTAGCAAACTAACTCCAAAATTTATGAAATTTTTACACAAGCTTGCTGACTTTGAGATGGACCTTGCATAAAATTTCCAGAGGTTTTTATGCTGGGATTTTTTCTCCAAAAATTTCTCAAGGTGCTAAGCTAGGGTTTGACCAAATGTCAAAATGGTTTGACTGCCTCTTAAAATATTCAAACAATTTCCAAAAATTGTGAAATTTTTCAGAGGGGTCACACAACATCCTTAGAATCCAGGAAAAAATATTTTCAAGGAATGATCATAAGATTTGACAAGAAGGTTTTTGAAGGGCAAGGTTTTGGTCAAAATGACTTGTGACTTTGTATTTCCATAATTCCTTTACAAGACATACAGGAAAATACAAGATGTAAGAAAAGTTTTTAATTTCTACACATTTTCTTACATTTGAAACACAAGCCTAAAATGGGGATGTTACAAGCATTTCATCATTTATTCAGATGCATCTAGAGTTGGGCTTGGATGTGTGCTCATGCAAGATGGCAAGGTGATTGCCTATGCATCGAGACATTTGAAGAAGCATGAACAAAATTATCCTACTCATGATTTAGAGCTCGCCGCGGTAGTTCTTGCTCTAAAGATCTGGCGCCATTACTTTTATGGCGAATCTTGTGATATATTCACTGATCATAAAAGCTTGAACTATATCTTTACCCAGAAAGATTTGAATCTAAGACAAAGAAGGTGGTTGGAATTAATAAAGGACTATGACCTCACTATTCAGTATCACCCTGGCAAGGCAAATGTAGTAGAAGATGCTCTGAGTCGTAAGGCGACACCTCCTACCCTCAGCTGTCTTATTGCTGATTTTGAGCGTATGGATATATCTTTCTGCTTTGCAGGTACTGCCTAGACTGAGATACGGTTGCTTCTTAAGTCAGCTATTCCAGATCATGTGCGAGAAGCTCAACAGCATGATCAGATGCTCCAGCGGGTGAGGAAGCGTCTGAATGAGGGCAAGAAAGGTCATTTCAGCTTGGATGAATCTGGTGCTTTGCGGTTTAAGGGCCGCCTCTGTGTGCCACAAGGGGCTCAGGTCAAGGATGAATGTGAGGACCCCAATTTATTTGGCTTATAATGCTTAACCAACCACCTGGTCCTAGCATCACAAATCAAATAAACTGATCCTCGAGATATGTATACTTCCTGAAGCAAGATACACACCTCGGTACAAAATTAGACATCAACTCCATTCCAAACATAGAGTTCAAACACTACACTACCAAACGGAAGATAAACAAATAGTAGAGTTATTACGCACAAAGGCCGATGTGCCAAGGTACACAAATGAACAAGACGGACAATGAAGCAAAAGTGCCATAAGATGGCTATAAACAAAGCCAATCGGTGTGCCTTCAACCCACAAGGCATCTGACCGGACCGCCAAGTCTAGTCGTCCACGAAACGGCAACACACTCACGTAAGTGAGGCCCTTGGGGCTCACCTTCTTCCTCTCGCAACACAAACATTAAGCAAAGCACCGAGTACAAAGATTGTCATTGTATCCGCAAGACCGACGCGTGTGAACTAGCGCACTGTTCATAAGCTACATGCGAGCTTATTTGGTGGAGGCCATATGTTTCATTTGCACAAAGCTAGATTTGTTTGCAATAATGTAATACAGATTTAAAGGCAAGTTTGCAATTCATTTTTACCGTTGAAATAATTGCGAAATAAAGATAAATACAAGTAATCAGCTAGAAGTGACTATCCCAATAGTCACCACAACATAGCACGAATCCCAGTTCGTACCACCTACAAGTTTTAATTTTAAATGGTTGTAGTCTAACTCTTGAAAAGCTTACCCAAGCGTGTCCATAACCTAGGACGAGGCTATTCAATAGTTTTAACCTCGCAGGTGTACCATCTGTACTCACACCTCGCATCGCCTTTAAGCGAAACACACTACCGAAGGTATGCCGGCACAGCTAAGTCCTACGAGACTTTTTCCAATATTGTGTATTAACTACGAGCCGCTCGTATGGATAGAAATCCATACGCTTACATGGTAAAGCCGAAAAGACAACTACCCACTCAGGATAAAGCTTTTCGGACAACTACCATGCTCCCACCTCCATCCCTCCCGCGACCCCTCACGCCGAGCCAATACACGCCAAAGTACTAGGTCAAGAGAGGTCCCATACCCTCTAGTGTGGTTAGCACGCAAAAATACCTGGATAAAAATCCACTCACAAGATGTTCGGTCCTTAATTGACCCGGGCACCTTTCCAGTCACACCCAATAGATCACACCAATCTTACCATTGTGCCCGCGTCTAAACCATTTTTGGTTTTCATTTTTAGTTTTGCAATTAAACATAGCAGAAATGCTGAAATATAAAGTTATAGAAAGTTTTGTGTGATCAAGGTTACCGACTAAGTCGATAACCGCCCATTTCTACCGATACTAAGCATGTCTAAGCAATTTGACCCGGATCTACTAAGTGACAAGAGATCATCCAATGTCTCTAATCACAAAGAAATAACCTAGGCTCGTAGTAGAGATCAATATTTTGTCTACAGGATATGCAGCTACGGATTTAACTAATCAATTTAACACAAATTAAGCGATGCATACATACAGTTGAAACAAAATATTAGACTTTAAAATACTGGGATAAACATGATCAAACTGCTTGCGCAGCTGCTTTGCTCAATTTGTTGCGGAGGGTCGCTCGTGGTTGCCGCAAATATCGAATCCTAACGATTGAACAAAACAAATAATAAGAAACGAATAACACCGCAAAACTCAATAATCAAACACAAACACCAATTTATACACAGAGGTTAGACCAACACTAAAGGAGTAACAATTAACTGCTACAAGGATGCTTCAAAAAGACATGCTTTCAAGTGATTGATCTATCCACTCACTTATTATCAGGTTAGCCACAAAATCAATCCTCCTATATGATTTAAACTTTGGACAGACTTTGATGGTGATTGTGTGCACACCTATTATTTAATCATGAAGTTAACACATCAAAAATAACTAGCTACTCTAAAACAACCATTATTAGTTGAGGTCACAGAACCTACAAGAAGTTAATGAAAACACTAACTAGTCAAGTATCCAACTATGAGATGCTAAACAAAATTCCAATTAGATTTGGGCTTTAATAAAATCCAGCTACTAACACACCTAAGCATCACACCCACAAATTTAAGGTCATCACAATTCAACATGCTACTACTCCAAATCTCACTACACCGATAAATCAACAAAGACAGACAACAACATGCTCATCTAACTATCCCTTTGGTGAATCATGACAACAAGAGCCTTGAAGCTTAATGATACTAACCAACTGACTTCATACTAACCATTACTACTAAGGAAAGTCATCAAACACTAACCAGATTTGAATAGTATAAGCATGAAACCAAATTCGGTTTACTGACAACAGAAAAACGACAACAGAGAAGAACAATTACAGAGAACCAAAACTAAAATGCTTTCAAACTTCCAATACCAAATTTTGATCATGCAATGAGAGTGAACTAATGAACAATCATAAGCATGATTAGCAACTAACTATAAAGCTCAAGGGAGGTGGGCCCCACTGTCAGCCACAACAGCACAGGGAGCACAAGGAAGAATAGAGAGGCTCTGGACCTGGATTCGACGCCGGTGAAGGAGTGGCGGCGCGGGCTGTGCGACGGCCAAAATGGGTCGCCAGGTTACCGGCTAAGGGTGGTCGCGGGTTCGACGGAGAAGCACGGCGGCGCGCGCGACGAGCACGGCGGTCTAGCGGGGGGTGACAAGGTGCGCCGCACCGAGAGGTAGACAATGAAAATTAGCGCCACAGATGGGCATCGGTGAGTTACCAGAACTCACCGAATGACGCGAGCTCAAGAGGTCGCGGAGATGGCCCGACGACGAGAACCGGGCCATGCGAACAAGGGGTCACCGAGGAGGAGCAACCTGAGCAAAAATAGGGAAAAGAGAGACGGAGATAGCTCGAGTGAGTGCACTAGATGAAGCTAGCGCGAGCAATTGCTCTAGGAACTAACTCACCGGAGTGAGGACGAAGAACCCAACTTTCGCCAAGAAGAGGGACACCTAAATTCAACGGCCCCGCGAGTGAAACTCAAAATTACCTCGTGGAAAACACGATAGGGATCTGGAACACGATATGACGCAAAAGGAGAAGATGAGCTTCACTGGTTGTGGTGTCGACACAGCGAGCAAAGACTGCCGTGAACCAAAGTTTGAGCACTACTATGATTTGAGCTCGTAAGGAGCAATGGGTGATAGGGATTGTTTAATGGTGTCTAAAGAAGAAAGAGGAGCTTTGGGTGAGCTTAAGTAGGGACGAGGCGAGGAAACGAGAGGCGGAGCTTCGGCACCGAGACGCAAGGAAGAAAAAGCGGCGAGTCGAGAGGTAGGTGACGGCGACACGCCGCACCAGGTATGGGCTAGCGGGTGATGCACCGAGGTGAAGCGAGGAAACCGAGAATGGACGGCGAGGCGAGGTGGCGCGCATGCATGCCGCCGCCGACTCAGCTCTTCGAGCGAGAGGTAGGTGACGACCGACAATGGGGCCCACACGCGCGACGGTGGAAAACGGCTCGAGACGGGTCCGTGCAGCATGGTGGAATGGTTTGACTCGATCAAGATCACACCGACCGTTGGATATAAACGGACGGCCGAGATCGATGTATGCATTCGACAGGTCGACGAGACAAGCAACGTGGACCGTTCGATCTCCATCGGACGGCTGACAGCCATCGGGCTCACGCGGTGCAACTAGGCATTGCGACCGAGTCAAGTGGTGCGGGTCGGACTCGAGCTCGAGTTGGGTTCGAGCCCGATAAACAGTGATTTCAGGTTTGATTTTCAAAAGGCTGAGCGGGTTTGGGGAATTTTTTAGAGATAGCTCCCGAGCTCCAAAATTTCTGACATTTTTATGGGACCTTGCTAGGACAGAGGACAACCTTGTGTAATTTTTTCAGAACTTTTTATGCATTGCATTGTTCTACAAAAAATTCACAAGCTGCTCTACAGGGAGTTTGACCAGATTTCAAACAGAGTTGACTTGGCCATTTGAAATAGCAATTAAAATCTAAAAATTGTGAAATAATTCAGGGAGGTAGATAGGATTATCAAGATGATAGGAAAAATAATTTCAGAAGATGATAACAAGTTTGAAAGCTAAGAATTTGTCGATAACAATTTCTATTCACAAGAATTTAATTCTAGAAAATGGAAATTGCTAGGAAAATTTGGGAACTTCCAAATGATTTGATGAGACAACAAAAGTTTTTATTTCTCCTCAAAATTTTACATTGGAAATACAAACCCTAAGTTAGGGTTACAAATCTCCTCCTTATAGGAATCTCACTCAGATTCTAATCACTGGGAGAAGAAGGATGGGTAATCGCTCGAGACGATCTTCCCGCTCCCAAGTGGCTTCATCCTCTGAGTGGTTTGACCACTGAACTTTAAGGAACTTGATCACACGGTTCCTTGTTCTGCGTCACTTCTTCGAGGATACGAACGGGCGCCACGATAAGACAGATCTTCCCGCACATCGATATTTTCCAATGGTGTTTCCTCAACGGAACACGGAGGCACTTTCTCAATTGTGACACATGGAAAACATCATGCACCCTTTCAAGTGTAGCCGCAACTCCAATCGGTATGCAACGGCTCCCACTTTCTTGATGACGCGATAAGGCCCAACATACCGAGGAGCCAATTTGCCCTTGACACCAAACGACGGTGTCCTTCAAATGTGAAACCTTGAGATACACAAAGTCATTGGGTTGGAAACTCACCACGGCGACGACGGCGATCTGCATAGCTCTTCTGCTCGATCGAGCTACGCGCAAGTGCTCACGAATCAATCGCACTTGACTTTCCGCCTCATTGATCGAATCGCCAAAGAACCGTCTTTCCCGCTTCGACCAGTTCAATGGGGTTGCACGCCTCCCATACAAAGCCTCAAACGGTGCCATACCGAGACTAGCTCGAAGTCGTTGTTGTAGGAGAACTCGGCAAGTGGTAGGCACTTCTCCCAATTCTTCCCATAGGAAATAACACAAGCACGGAGCATATCTTCAAGCACCTGATTGACGCGCTCCGTTTGACCATCGGTCTGAGGATGATAGGCTGAACTGAAAGAAAGACGGGTCCCCAAGGCCTCCTATAAACTGTGCCAAAACCGAGAAGTAAACAGAGAACCACGATCTGACACGATGGTTCGTGGCAAGCCGTGCAAGCTCACAATGCGGGATATGTAGAGGTCCGCCAGTCGACTGACATTGAGAGTGGTACTCACTGGCAGAAAGTGTGCTACCTTCGTCAATCGATCGATAACAACCCAGATAACATCCTTCCCTGAAGAAGTACGGGGTAGACCAGTGACGAAGTCCATGCCTACAGAATCCCACTTCCATTCTGGTACTGGCAAAGGCTGAAGGAGACCTGCGGGACGCTGATGCTCGGCCTTCACGCGACAACATACGCCGATCCGCAACGAACCCAGCAATCTCGCTTCATGCGAGTCCACCGTAATCTCTCGACGCAGATCTTGGTACATTTTAGTGGCACCGGATGGATGGACAAAGGCGAATCATGGGCCTCTGAAGAATCAAATCTCGTAATTCCGAACCTTTGGAACCACGAGGCGCTGCCCAAACCACACAACACCATGCTCATCTTCCGAGAAACACCGCTATCCCATCCTTGATATTCTCGCTTGATCCGTTCACACCGCCATCCGATCGCTTGCCTTGACTTGATCCACCAAGGTTGGTTGCACAACCAAGGCAAAGAAGGAACCATGCTCAACCAAACCCAAGTTGAGACGCTGAAATTCGCAAGAAGTGCAGGTTCTTTGCTCCCGGATCATCGAGTATTGCAATACACCTTTCGCTAAGTGCATCAAGAACCACATTGGCCTTGCGGGTGATACCAATACCCATGTCATAATCTTTGATCAATTCTAGCCATCTCTCTCGCCTCGAGGTTCAGATCCGCCGAGTGAACAAGTATTTCAAGTTCTTGTGATCGAATACACCTCACAAATGTTACCGATCGATAATGCCGCCAAATCATGAGTACATGAACCACAAAGACAAGCTCTAAATCATGGGTGGGATAGTTGAGCTCATGAGGTCTCAATCGCTCGATGCATAGGCAACCGCCTTGCCTTCCCGCATAAGAACACATCCAAGTCCTCGACGAGAGGCATCGCAATAAATATCGAAGCTCTTGTGGATATCGTGAAGAGTAAGAACTGAGCTGAAGTCAATCGCCGCTTGAGCTCCCGAAAGCTCTCATCACAAGCAGAGGACCACACAAACTTCTTGTCCTTCTTGAGCAATTCACCATCGGCTTTGCGATCTTGGAGAAGTTCTCGATGAAGCGCCAGTAGTAGCCCGCTAAACCAAGAAAACTCCGCACATCGCTGGATCGACTTGGCCGCCCCAAGATAGAACATCACCGACCTTGCCGGGATCCACAGCTATGCCTCCACCGAAAGAACATGGCCCAAGAATGCCACTTCCTTCAACCGAACTCACATTTGCTGAACTTGCATATAGTCGGTGCTCCCGCACTTGCCCAAAACAATCTTGGATGCTCAAGATGCTCGCTTGGTCTTGGAATAGATAAGAATATCATCAATAAAGACCACCACAAATTTATCCAAATACTCCATGAATACTGAATTCATTAAGTTCATGAACAAGGCTGGAGCATTGGTTAAACCGAAAGACATGACGGTGTACTCGTACAGCCCATAACGAGTAGTGAAAGCCGTCTTCGGAATATCCTCTAATCTGATCCTGACCTGATGATACCCCATTCTCAAATCAATCTTTGAGAACACCTGGGCTCCAGTCAACTGATCGAACAGATCATCAATGCGGGGCAAAGGATATTTGTTCTTCACCGTCACCTCATTGAGAGGACGGTAATCAACACACATGCGCAAAGTCTTGTCCTTCTTCTTCACAAAGATCACCGGACAACCCCAAGGAGATGAACTGGGACGGATGAAACCCTTCGCTTGGAGCTCGCCAAGCTGCTTCTTCAATTCTTCTAGCTCATTGGGAGGCATCCGACACGCGCTTCAAATCGGGCGATGCAGGGCAGCAACTCGATGACAAACTCGGATCTCGAACCGAGTCATCCCGGGCAAGTCTTCGTGAAAGACATCCGAAAAGTCGATACTATGGGAACATCCTGAATTTGCAAGGTGGCCGCTTCTAATGCACATAGATGCGGCCCCTGAAGCTACGGCGAAAATCCGACCTGCTCGCCTGAAGGGCTGGTGAGATAGACAATCTTCCTGGCACAATCGATCTACCCCAAGTGTTGGGACAACCAATCCATGCCAAGAATCACATCCAGACTCATTGAATCGAGCGTAATAAGGTTTGCCAAAACCCCACTCCTTTGACTATGATAGGAACATCCCGACATCAGATCATCTCTCATTTCCGACCCCGAGAGCGGATGAGGAAAGGAACTCCCAAAGGAACACAATGAAGACCACTAACAGCAGCAAATGATCTTGAAATAAAGAATGCGATGCTCGTAATCAAATAATACCGCAGCAGGACGAGAATTAACAAGAAGTGTACCCATCACGACATCCGCGCCTCCCGAGCCTCCTCACCGAAAGGTGGTTGACTCGACCATTGCTCGCACTCGGTCTTCAATAATCTTACGGTCGTGGGTGACCACTCCCGCCGCGCCCTCCATTAGGACGAGGGGCGATCGCAACACTCGAGGGCAAGCGCTGGCGTAGTGGCCCTTGTTGTGGCAAATAAAACAGTAACCTCGGCCGCCGGATTGCGAGGCTGCCTGTTGCTGATCGCAGCGCACGTGGGTGAAACACGCCTGCGGTGGACGAGGAGCTGGTGCAGATGGCCTCGCACCGGTGGAGCAAAAGAACGGCCATCGGTGCCGCCCACCGAGGACGAGTGAGGCCGGTGTGAGCAGATCGATGCGCCTCCCATTTGCGCTATGGACTCGCCAACGCTTTGCCTTATGCTCGGCAACAATGGCCTTATCTACTAAGGCTCGAAAGTCGAGAAGTCCACAATAGATAGCTTGTCCCGCAGCTCCTGGACAAGCCATCCATAAACTTCTCCCGCTAGCCTCATCCGAGGCCACCTCCCGGAGCATAACGAGCCAAATGATTGAACTCGCATGTACTCGCTTCTGCACTTGCGCCCTTGCTTGAGCGCGAGGAACTCCTTCTTCTTCACTTCATCAGCCATCCGGGATGTGGGCCCGACGAAAGCCGATCTCAACTCCTCCCACGCGACCACATGGCCCGCGGGCTGCATGGCGAGATAGTTCTCCCACCATGAGAGTGCCGCGCCTCGCCGGTGGGACGCTAAGAGTGTCTTATCCTGTGCTCGCATCGAGCTATGTTGAGCTTTCGCCAACCATGCGCAGACCAATCATCCGCATCGAGAGGGTCCTCGAGCGGTGAAAGTCGGTGGTCGCGTGCGGAGGAACTCTGCAAGTCCCCGTGAGTCCGTGGCCACCACCACCGGCAGAGTGGAGGTATTCTAGCAATAACCTCCAAGATGCGCTGCTCGTCCATGCGGTTTCGCTCGACCGAGCGAGAACCTCGACCATGGTCGAGGAGGGGAAGCTCCTCATCATGACCAGCCTCTTGACCGCGCTGCGTTCTCCGGCCATCCTGCTTTACTAAGACAAGTTAGCAACAACTTTAAGATCAAGAAAGTCCAAGATTTATGAAAGGTCCAAAAACAAACACAAAGCAGAATAAAGACCAACCAGCAAAAATCAGACGCATAACTACTCACTTAACATCTTACCCTATTACTCCCACAATCTTCCATAGTTCTCCCAAAACTAATTCCACCGGATAAGTAACTATCTTTTGAAAGGGAAGAGAGAAACCAAGTTTTCAAAACTCAAATTAGAGTAAGATGAGAGTAGAAGGCTAAGATAGGTAAGGAGTAAAATCGAGAATCGCCTAGGTTTTCATAAACCCTTTTATACTTTGAAATTAAGCTTTTTCAAAATATCCTAAAGACGACTAAGCTTGGGTTGTTACTGGTCGAATGGCTCGATACCAACTTTGTGAGGACCCCAATTTATTTGGCTTGTAATGCTTAACCAACCACCTGGTCCTAGCATCACAAATCAAATAAAGCGATCCTCGAGATATGTATACTTCCGAAGCAAGATACACACCTCGGTACAAAATTAGACATCAACTCCATTCCAAACATAGAGTTCAAATACTACACTACCAAACGGAAGATAAACAAATAGTAGAGTTATTACAGACAAAGGCCGACAGGCCAAGTTACACAAATGAACAAGACGGACAGCGGAAGCAAAAGTGCCATAAGATGGCTATAAACAAAGCCAATCAGTGTGCCTTCAACCCACAAGGCATCTGACCGGACCGCCAAGTCTAGTCGTCCACGAAACGGCAACACAGCTCACAGAAGTGAGGCCCTTGGGGCTCACCTTCTTCCTCTGCAACACAAACATTAAGCAAAGCACCTAAGTACAAAGATTGTCTTTGTACCCGCAAGACTGACGTGTGAACTAGCAGACCTGTTCATAAGCTACATGCAGGCTTATTTGGTGGAGGCCATATGTTTCATTTGCACAAAGCTAGATTTGTTTGCAATAATGTAATACAGTTTAAAGGCAAGTTTGCAATTCATTTTTACTGTTGAAATAACTGTGAAATAAAGATAAATACAAGTAACCGCCTAGAAGTGACTATCCCAATAGTCACCACAACATAGCACGAATCCCAGTTCGTACCACCTACAAGTTTTAATTTTAAATGGTTGTAGTCTAACTCTTGAAAAGCTTACCCAAGCGTGTCCATAACCTAGACGAGGCTATTCGAATAGTTTTAACCCCGCAGGGTGTACCATCGTACCCACACCTCGCATCGCTTTTAAGCGAAACACACTACCAAGGTATGCCGCACTGACTAAGTCCTACGAGACTTTTTCCAATATTGTGTATTAACTACGAGCCGCTCGTATGGATAGAAATCCATACGCTTACATGGTAAAGCCGAAAGACAACTACCCACTCATGATAAAGCTTTTGGACAACTACCATGCTCCCACCTCCATCCCTCCTGCGACCCCCTGCGACCCGGAGCCAATACACGCCAAAGTACTAGGTCAAGAGAGGTCCCATACCCTCTAGTGTGGTTAGCACGCAAAAATGCATGGATAACAATCCACTCACAAGATGTTCGGTCCTTAATTGACCCGGGCACCTTTCGATCACCCAATAGATCACACCAATCTTACCATTGTGCCCGTCCTAAACCATTTTTGGTTTTTATTTTTAGTTTTGCAATTAAACATAGCAGAAATGCTGAAATATAAAGTTATAGAAAGTTTTGTGTGATCAAGGTTACCGACTAAGTCGATAACCGCCCATTTCTACCGATACTAAGCATGTCTAAGCAATTTGACCCGGATCTACTAAGTGACAAGAGATCATCCAATGTCTCTAATCACAAAGAAATAACCTAGGCTCGGTAGTAGAGATCAATATTTTGTCTACAGGATATGCAACACGGATTTAACTAATCAATTTAACACAAATTAAGCGATGCATACATACAGTTGAAACAAAATATTAGACTTTAAAATATTTGGGATAAACATGATCAAACCGCTTGCACGGCACTGTTGCTCAATTTGTTGCGAGGGTCGTTCTCGTGGTTGCCGCAAATATCGAATCCTAACGATTGAACAAAACAGCGAATAAGAACGAATAACACCGGCAAAACTCAATAATCAAACACAAACACCAATTTATACACAGAGGTTAGACCAACACTAAAGGAGTAACAATTAACTGCTACAAGGATGCTTCAAAAAGACATGCTTTCAAGTGATTGATCTATCCACTCACTTATTATCAGGTTAGCCACAAAATCAATCCTCCTATATGATTTAAACTTTGGACAGACTTTGATGGTGATTGTGTGCACACCTATTATTTAATCATCAAGTTAACACATCAAAAATAACTAGCTACTCTAAAACAACCATTATTAGTTGAGGTCACAGAACCTACAAGAAGTTAATGAAAACACTAACTAGTCAAGTATCCAACTATGAGATGCTAAACAAAATTCCAATTAGATTTGGGCTTTAATAAAATCCAGCTACTAACACACCTAAGCATCACACCCACAAATTTAAGGTCATCACAATTCAACATGCTACTACTCCAAATCTCACTACACTGATAAATCAACAGCACAGAGACAACAACATGCTCATCTAACTATCCCTTTGGTGAATCATGACAACAAGAGCCTTGAAGCTTAATGATACTAACCAACTGACTTCATACTAACCATTACTACTAAGGAAAGTCATCAAACACTAACCAGATTTGAATAGTATAAGCATGAAACCAAATTCGGTTTACTGACAACAGAAAAACGACAACAGAGAAGAACAATTACAGAGAACCAGAACTAAAATGCTTTCAAACTTCCAATACCAAATTTTGATCATGCAATGAGTGAACTAATGAACAATCATAAGCATGATTAGCAACTAACTATAAAGCTCAAGG
Organism: Ampelocalamus luodianensis; assembly: GCA_036346255.1. Taxonomy (NCBI): domain Eukaryota; kingdom Viridiplantae; phylum Streptophyta; class Magnoliopsida; order Poales; family Poaceae; genus Ampelocalamus; species Ampelocalamus luodianensis. The sequence goes on from CM070626.1 coordinate 42,262,413, forward strand.
AGGTGGGCCCCATCGTCGACCACAACAAAGACGAGGAGCACAAGGAAGAACAGAGGCTCGACTGGATTCGACGCCGGTGAAGGAGTGGCGGTGCGGGTCAGGCGACGCCAAAATGGGTCGCCGAGGTTCTCGAAGCTAAGGGTGGTCGCGGGTTCGACGGAGAAGCACGGTGGCGGCGGCGACGAGCACGGCGGCGGCGTGGGGTGACAAGGTGCGGCTGCACCGAGAGGTAGACAATGAAAATTAGCGCGCATGGGCATGATGAGTTACCAGAACTCACCGAATGACGCGAGCTCAAGAGGTCGCCGGAGATGGCCCGACGACGAGAACGGCCGCGCGAACAAGGGGTCACCGAGGAGGAGCAACCTTTGAGCAAAAATAGGGAAAAGAGAGACGGAGATAGCTCGGTGAGTGCACTAGATGGTGCTAGCGCGAACAATTGCTCTAGGAACTAACTCACCGGAGGCGAGGACGAAGAACCCAACTTTCGCCAAGAAGAGGACACCTAAATTCAACAGCCCCGCGAGTGAAACTCAAAATTAGCTGAGGGGAAAACACGATAGGGATCTGGAACACGATATGACGCGAAAAGGAGAAGATGAGCCTCACTGGTTGTGGTGCTGACACGGCGGAGCGGCACGGCTAGTGAACCAAAGTTTGAGCACTACTATGATTTGGGCTCGGAAGGAGCAATGGGTGATAGGGATTGTTTAATGGTGTCTAAAGAAGAAAGAGGAGCTTTAGGTGAGCTTAAGTAGGGACGAGGCGGAGGAAACGCGAGGCGGAGCTTCTCGGCCAAACGCAAGAAGAAAAAGCGCGAAGTCGAGAGGTAGGTGACGGCGATTAATGCCGCACGAGGTATGGGCTAGCGCGGTGATGCGCCGAGGTGAAGCGAGAGAAACCGAGAATGGACGGCGAGGCGAGGTGGCGCATGCATGCCGCGTGGCACTCGGCTCTTCGGCGAGAGGTAGGTCACGACGACAAATGGGGCCCACACGCGTCGGCGACGGTGGCAAACGGCTCGAGACGGGTGCAGTGCGGCCTGGTGGAATGGTTTGACTCGATCGATATCACAATCGACCGTTGGATCTAAAGCGGACGGTGAGATCGATGTATGCATTCGGACAGTCGACGAGACAAGCAACGTGGACCGTTCGATCTCCATCGGACGGTGGCGACAGCCATCGGGCTCACGCGGTGCAGCTAGGCGGTGCGACCGAGTCAAGTGGTGCGGTCGGACTCGAGCTCGAGTTGGGTTCGAGCCCGATAAATGTGATTTCAGTTTGATTTTCAAAAGGTGAGCGGGTTTGGGGAATTTTTAGAGATAGCTCCCGAGCTCCAAAATTTCTGAAATTTTTATGGGACCTTGCTAGGACAGAGGACAACTTTGTGTAATTTTTCCAGAACTTTTTATGAAATACATTGTTCTACATAAAATTCACAAGCTGCTCTATAGGGAGTTTGACCAGATTTCAAACAGAGTTGACTTGGCCATTTGAAATAGCAATTAAAATCTAAAAATTGTGAAATAATTCAGGGAGGTAGATAGGATTATCAAGATGATAGGAAAAATAATTTCAGAAGATGATCACAAGTTTGAAAGCTAAGAATTTGCTGATAACAATTTCTATTCACAAGAATTTAATTCTAGAAAATGGAAATTGCTAGGGAAAATTTGGGAAACTTCCAAATGATTTGATGAGACAACAAAAGTTTTTATTTCTCCTCAAAATTTTACATTGGAAATACAAACCCTAAGTTAGGGCTATTACAATGAAATTCTAAGGGAAGCTCATCACACTCCATATACCATGCATCCTGGTGAGGCCAAGATGTATAAGGATCTAAAGATGAGTTTTTGGTGGAAAAGAATGAAGGTTGATTTTGCTCAGTATGTGGCGTCACGTGGTGTTTGCTAGCGGGTCAAGGCCAAACACAAGCGTCCAGCAGGATTGTTGCAGCCTTTGGAGGTTCTAGTATGGCCGTGGGATGACATCTCCATGGATTTCGTGGTGGGTCTACCTCGCACACAGCGAGGGAAGGATGCTATTTGGGTTATAGTGGACCAGTTCAGCAAGTCTGCACATTCCATTCCTATTCGTACCACTAATTCAGTAGGTGATCTAGCTCCTCTCTATGTGCGAGAGATAGTGCGTTTGCACGGCGTGCCTAAAACAATCATTTCTGATCGTGATGCCAAGTTGGTCTCCATGTTTTGGGAGAGCATGCAGAGTGCCTTGGGCATGCAGCTTTGTCTTAGCACTGCATTTCACCCTCAAACGGATGGCCAGTCTCTGAGTGCACAATTCAGACACTCGAGGACATGCTTAGGTCCTGTGTTATGTCCTAAAAAGGAAGTTGGGAAGATCATCTAGCGCTAGCAGAGTTCGCCAATAACAACAGTTCTCATGCTAGTATTTGAGCAGCACCATTTGAGGTTCTCTATGTGCGAAGGTGCAGATCCCCATTGTGCTGAGATGCAGTGGGAGAGTGAGCAGTTTTTGGGCCCTGATTGGGTTCAGCAGACTGTGGCCAGAGTAGCAGAGGTTAGGAAGAATCTGTTAGCCGCTCAGAGCTGATAGAAGAGTTATGCAGATGTGAGGAGACGAGAGGTGGAATTCGAGGTGGGAGACCAGGTTCTTCTGAAAGTGTCTCCAACCAAGGGCATTGTGTGTTTTGGTACCAAAGGGAAGCTTAGCACGAGGTATGTTGAACCTTTCACCATCATAGCGCAAATTCGGAAATTGGCTTATCGATTGGACCTTCCAGAGGCCATAGCTGGAAATATTTTTCTTAAGTCCTAAATGCTCCAGAGAATTTCTGTGAATTTTCTCAAAATTTTTGGACTTAATATACTATATTCTAAAGCCTAAATGAATTATCAGCAATTAATTAAATCAGAAATGGAAACAAAATCTTCCAACAGTGTTTGGGCCCAAACCCAGCTCGGCCCACGTCCTTTCCGCGCACGCATGGCCCGCATCGCCGCGCCATCGTCCCCAACCGTTGGATTAAAATCCAACGGCTGCGCCCGATCCCCACTTACCGTACCCCCGCGTTATATCTCAACCATTAGATCGAGATCGAACGGCTGCGGCCGACTCCAGCTTACCGGTTCGCATGTTCTATATCCACCGTCCGATCAAAATCGGATGGCCCAGCATCATCGTCTTCCTCACCTTCGTCCCCGCAAAGCCGTGCCAGTAACCGCCGCCATTAAGCCGCACAACCGAGCTCCAACTCCGCCCGTTTCTCTTCCCCACTCCCCTCGCCATCACGCGCATTGAAGACCCCTCATCACGCCGCCCCACTTCTGGCCGTTTTTCCCTTTTCTCGTGCCCACGATCGCCGGAATCTCGTCACTACCGCCGCCGCGCCCACGCACACGATCTCCACCACCCGGCCTCCACCGTCCCTATAAAAGGGAGCACGAGGTGCCCCTCGACCCACTGAACACGCCGCCACCACCCGGTACCCTTCACCTCGCTCGTAGCGCCTAGATTTTCACTTTCTTCGCCGGCGACCTCGGGAGCTTCTTCTCCGGTTCCGACGCCACCGGAGCTCCACCGACTCTCGCCGTCGGTACCATCAGCATCACCGCACCCGTGCGAAGCTGCTGCTACCACCTACTCCGCCAAAGGACCCCGAGAACGTCTTCTTCGTCGACGACCGTACGCCGCCGCCGCCAAACCCCGTCGCCGACGACCTTTCCGCCCCGCTCCGCCGCCGTTTTGGTAGTCCCTGAGTTCGCATTGATTCCCTCTACATTATGCACACACTCATTTGACTCGCCGCGGCGTAGAACGTCGGCGAGCCCGCGCCATCGCCGCTCACCGGACCTACGTGGCATGACCACGTAGGCGCCAGGTCAGCGCCACCTCGGCGCCAAAAGCCGTGTGGCTGCCCACGTGGTGGCCACCTCAGCCACATCCACCCCTCCCTCGGAGCCGAAAGTTCATAGACTGGGTTCACGTGGACCAAGTCACTTACTAGTGGGGTCCACATGTCAGAAAAATTAATTCATTTCTTTTAATTACCGGAAATTCCTCAAGGCCAAGATTACAATAAATGGAATTTGCGATGAAAAATAATTCAAGAAATTCAATAAATTTCAGAATTTAGTTTAAAACTTCTAAAATTCATAACTTTTGCATACTAACTCCAAATTGGGTGATTCAAGTTGCAAAATTTATCTAAAATCATAATCTAGCTATTTAAACAAAAATAATTCAGTTTAGAGTTCATTTGAGCTGAGTTTTTGAATTTATTTGAAGTTGAATTTGAATTTGTCGTATTTTTGCGTATAGACTTCGACGACTCCGGAGAGTTAGATCCTTCCGACGATTTAGAGTTTCAAGACTTCAACGAAGGCAAGTTACACTATTAATCATATTGTTCCTATTGTTTTAAAGTATTTATTTACTGTTTTCAAATCACTATTGCATGCATATGTTTACAAAAATGTCTGAATATCCTGATTTCGTATATAGTTGTTCCAAACTCCTTGGTATGGCCAATTTGATTGTCAAACCTGAATACCTTGACACGTTAGATAAAATTTGTCAAATGCTTAGCCTTGCTTAGATAACATTTACAAATTTGGGAGAATTTCGTCAAATCTTTACAACTTAATTTAAAATGTGTTTATGTGGTATTGTTTTATCACGAAAGGTTTATAAAGAGGTTTTTACTCTAAATAAAACGAAATGGGTTTGGACTTGGGCGAGATGGATGGATGGTGGGTGCAGGTTCATGCACGGGCCTAATCTGTTAGGATTACGACCTGGGTTTTAATTGGAAGTCGCCCAGTCGATTAAGGACCGGTCTTTGAGCGTATTTTGCTACGCCTTACCGTACCACCACATGTCCTGTATGGGCAGGATTTGGCTAAATAATTTGTGGGTCTTAGTGTTATTTGTGCTATGTTGTATGTGTGGGTGTTGGTTAGACATTAGTCCCACCTGTCGCAAGAGGGGGCTCTCGGAGGATGGTTAGTCCAATGGTAGCGAAACCTTAGCGGGCATGAATACATTAAGACACTACTTTGTAAAGGCCTCATGGTAATTGATTAGTCGCACGCCCTCGGAAGCGTGTATTGGCCGACATTATAAGCATATTATCTCGTGTGGGTAAAGCTGTACAACCTCTGCAGAGTGTAAAACTATTCGAATAGCCGCGTCCGCGGTCATAGACATGCTAGCAAAGCCACTCTAAGTTAGAATTGTTTTTGATTTATAAAATGTGTTCAACAGATGTTTTAGGATGGATAATCCTATGGTAAAAATTGGGCGGTTAGCCAAGTGTTAGGAGGATATCCTTCACCATTCAACTAGTGGAGGTCATCCACTATTCACTATCATTTTCGTCTCTGATTTCAGTTACAATATTAAAACTGCTTTAGAAAAGTATTAATAATATATAATCTGAAAATGCTGTTTATGCAAAACCACCCTGCCATTACCTTTGTTTACTTTATGCATGCATTAAACTTTCTATATTGGGTGTGACTTGCGAGCACGGAAGTTGTGCTCACTATTGCTGAATAAATCTTATTCAGGAGAAGACGTTTCCCCCGACGGTGAGGATCTTGATGAATAGGCTGCGTCCCCAGACGATTGCCTGTGGCAAGTCGTGTGGCCTACTACTGCTTTACTTCCGTTGTGTTATTTCTTTTCTTTTGGCTGCAGGCCCTTTTTGTAATAAACTCTGAATTATTATCAATAAATGCGTGATATGATTGTGCTATCACTTTTGTTTAACTATGTACACTAGAAATCCTGGACTAGTGTATGAACACAGAGAATTTGGGATCCTTCGTTCCCGGGTTCGACAGCCTGAGTGAACACCGACGGGTGTGTCATTGGCTATACCGGTATAAGTAGAAGTTTAGATTTGCATATCATTCATTCATATGTTTCTATCATTCCACATTCATAACCTATGATGCGATGTTATTGTTCTTATTCAGTATTATTCTTGTATTTCTGTTGTACTTGCTGAGTCTTATACTCATTCTTGCCTATGTTTGTTTTTTTAGGTGAGCACTGAAGTCGGCATTCTGGGGAGGGTGATGAGGACATCAACCCTTCAGATACGACCACTACTCCACCTCCAACCGGGCTATTCGACTACCATCGATTCGGCTGCGTCAAACGCTACTCCAACATGCCGGTGAATTCACATCACTCATATCTGGTGCTGCACCACCTCACATTGGGGCGAGGGCCATGTATTAATTATTGGGTCCAAAGGACAACCAACACTTTAGGATATTTGGGCCGGCCACCTCCCTGGCCCATATGGCCACCTAGGGTTTGGGGGGGTACTGTTCACATGACACTATTCATGTGTGTATAGTGCCGCCACCCCTCTCTCTTTCTGCTTTAAGTAGTGGCCGCCTCCCCTCTAGTTCAGGGATTTTGTTTAGTTTAAAGTTAGCTTCTATGCAACTTTTTGTATTGGCTTGTCTCGACTAGACCAATCATAATACCGCTTCGGAATCCCAATTTATCAAGTATTTCATTCGTATTCACAATTTCAGATTGCTTATTTATCTTATTCTTACGTGCTTTTTCGGTGTATGCAGGAATCGATCTTCGTGATTAGGTCAACCGTGTATTCATTCACGGTTGATAACGACTTGTCGAGTAGTTCAGTGATTGCATGGTTTCGAGCCTTGCGTGTTCGTAGCCAAGATCGTGAGAGTTGATGTGAGGACCCCAGTTTATTCGACTTGTAATGCTTAGCCTTCCATTGACCCTAGCATCACAATTCAAATAAACCAAGCCTCAGGATATGTATACTTCCCAGGAATGCAGTATACACACCCCGTTACAAAATCATGTATCAAATCTATACAGCAAGAGGTTAAAATATCAACACTACAATTATACAACAGAAAGGAATCACAAGATAAATAACAAACTACACAGCGGAAGCAAAAGCCATAAGATGGCGATAAATAAAAGAGCCAATTAGTGTGCCTTTACCCACAAGGCAACCAACCGGGCCGCCAAGCTAGTCGTCAAACCCGCAGCACATCTCACGAAAGGGAAGCCTTTGGGGCTCACCTTCTTTCTCTGCAACAAAAACATTAAGCAAAGCAACTGAGTACAAAAATTGTTTTTGTACTCGCAAGACTGACGTGTAAGGGTAACAGAACTATAATTTAACTACATGCAAGCTTTATTTAAGTGGAGGGGGCTCTGGACTTATTTTTAGCAAAAAGCCAGTTTTCTTTTGCAATAATGTAATAGTTTGAAGGCAGTTTTAACAATTCAAATTTTATTTGCAGAAATAACAGCGATACAGTAAGTAGTAACAAAAAGACATCCTGGAGATGACCAACCCAATGGCCATCACAACAATAGTATGAACGCCCGTTCATACCAACCCATCAAGTTTTAATTAAAATGTTGTAGTCTAACTCTTGAAAAGCTTACCCAAGCGTGTCCATCACCTAGGACGAGGCTATTCGAATAGTTTTTAACCCTGCAGGGGTGTACCACTGTACCCACACTTCAGACCGCCTTTAAGCCAATGCACACTTCCGAAGGTATGCTGACACGGCTAAGTCCTACGAGACTTTTTCCAATATTGTGTATTAACTTCGAGCCGCTCGTATGGATAGAAATCCATACGCTTACATGGTAAAGCCGAAAAGACAACTACCCACTCAGGATAAAGCTTTTCGGACAACTACCATGCTCCCACCTCCATCCCTCCTGCGACCCCTGCGACCGGAGCCAATACACGCCAAAGTACTAGGTCAAGAGAGGTCCCATACCTCTAGTGTGGTTAGCACGCGAAATGCCTGGATAATGATACTCACAAGATGTTCGGTCCTTAATCGACCGGGCACCATTCGATCACACCCAAGAATCACACCATCTTACCATTGTGCCCCGTCGAAATCATTTTGTTTTTAGTTTTTAGTTTTCACAATTAAACAAGGCAAAAGTGTGAATCATAAGGTTATAATAATTTTTGTGTGATCAAAGTTACCGACTAAGTCGATAACCGCCCAATTCTACCGGTATCTAAGCATGGCTAAGCATCATATCGTAAATACAAATAAAAGGCCCTAAATCATTCACCGGGCTCTAATTCACCAGTGAGAATAATATTCCTAAGTTAGTGGCAGGGGTGAACAATTTTCAGGGCAACAATGCAATGGGATTAACTATCTCTAATCGACAAAATTACTTTGACACAAAAGCATGCATACATACAAGTTAAACAAAATATTAGACTTGAAAATAATGGGAATGAACTGGATATGATCAAACTGCTTGCCTTTGCTTTATTTGAGATATTCGACTTGCTGCAGAGGATCACTCTCGATATCAGCGTCATCTAACGATAAAAACTGCTAAAAGCGAAAAACAGCGAATAAACACCAGAACGCCAACAGCTAACCAAAAATCAATAACACAGAAAATAGATCATGAATTTAAGAACAACGAATTAGCTGTTTTGGAGGTTATTTAAAATTAGCTAGGATTTTTTTTTTACTGTTCTTTCCAAACTCACATTTTTCATATTATCATACAGTCAAAATTAATCCTCTTATATGTTTTCTTCTTTCGACAGACTTAGATGGTGATTGTGTGCACATCTATTAACTAAACAGTAAATTACCATATTTTAATTAACCAGCTATTCTATGCAACATTTACCGTTATAAGTTCATTTAGATCTACAATTTGTTAAATCAATCAAGTGACCCAATTGACACCTACAAGGTTTGGTAGCAGAAGACAAAGGGCTTTGCAGATGAGTTTACTGACAAGGTACTTCCCTGTGCATGTAGTTCAATTGGAGAATTTATTAAGAGAATGAGTATTTGTTAACTAATTCAAATGCCCAATTAAACAATGCTTTTGAGTAATCAGTTAGTCATTTAATAGGTTTATGACCCACTGTTATTTCAGTCTTCAACAGACAATGCAAGGTATTGCTGAAATGAAGTGCTACTACCTAAAAAGTTTCAGATTAGTCAATCCAATTGAGTGGTCCAAATAACATCCTCAAATCTTGTTAGCAGTGAGTAGTTTGCTTCACAATTAGATGCTCCTAGCAATTCAAATCCTCACCCTATCTGATTAATTGGCTAACAAAAGTTACTAAGCACTTAACTGAAATCTGTAACTTCTGAACTTAGCTAACATCATCCTGAATCCTTCATTAGTTGTCAACTATACTCACTAATCTTTGACTGAGTCTCTAACCATCTCTACTATGCATCTGTTAGAATCTGGATGATTCAAATGGCAGTTATACTGTCTAATAGCAGAAGAGGGCTTGGCTGCAAGGGAGATCTCACTGACAATTTCTCTCCTCACCCTCTTCACCATTCACCTAAAACATAAAGTTCAGTTTTACTGACAACAGAGATTGCCAAAACACTCTTCTAATATCAGTTCTTTGACAAAACAGTGATATTGATTTCAGAGATTAAACTAATTGCAACACTCAACTTTCAATTAGCTAATCCATAGGAGTGACCTAACTATATTTGCATGGATAATTAGCAGCACAAGATTGGGCTTAAGGGAGTGGGCTCCACTTTTCAGTGAGACAGAGGGAGACATGAGCTGAAGAACAGAGAGGGGCTCGGGCCGATTTGGGTGGCAGATCGCCGGCCGTTGGAGCGGCGGGGAGACCCCCGTGATGGCCAAAATGGGTCGAGGGAGGCTCGTGGATGCTAAAGGTGGTCTCGGGGTGGCCGGAGGTGCGGTGTGGCGGCGCGGCGACGGGGAGCGGCGCACGGCCGAGTGGGTGAAAAGGGGCGGGAGCACCGGAGAGGAAGGGGGAGGGAGTTAGCGAGCGCATGAGCATCAGGGGGTCACCTGGAACGTATCGAAGTGATCGACGAAGGCGGAGAGCGGTCGGAGTGGTCCAGCGACGGTGACGATGGTCGGCGTGGACGCTTCAACGGTGGTGGTGGTCCTGGAGAGAATAGGCACAAGTGAGCGATGGGGTAGAGTAGGGTAAGGTTAGGAGATGCTCACGGAGAGAAGAATCGAGTTGGAGCTCTCAAGAAGCGCACGCGAAATGGCGACTCGGCCGAGCCGAGGAAGAACGGGTGCGCGCAGCTCCACATTGGTGATAGCTCCAAATTGAAAGAGGCGTTTTGTTTCTCTAGGCGAGGGGCGCGCCGTGACGTGGTTGTCCGAGGTTGGAGCTCACCGGAGTGGCTAGGGAGCTCGGAGGCGGCGCGGCCGACCGAAAATGGCATTCGGAGCTGGTGGAGAAGAATGGACAGAGGAGGGGGAAAAGAAAACCAGGTAGGTGGGACTTCACGGCTGGCTTTGTAGGAGAGGGCGGAGGCAGCGAGATGGCCGCGATCTTTGTCGTGGCGTACATGCGCGAGGTCGGCGGCGGTGCGCTCAGCGAGCCGACGCAGCGGCGGAGACAACATGGCGAAGCCAGCGCGGTGCGTGTGCAGCGTGAGAGAGGAACTGGCGGGTGGGGCCCACAGTAAGTGAGAAGGGGGAAAAGGTGCTGCACCGAACTGGTGCGGTCGGAACGGATCGGTGAATGGGCTCGGTCGGACCCGAGGAATAGTGGATGGGTTTAGGTTTTGGATTTAAATTTGACCGAATTGAGTTTGACCTAGCAGTTTGAAATAGGAATAAATTTCTAAAAATTCTGAAAATTTTTGTGGACACTCTGAGTTTTACTAGGAACTTAGGAAAATATTTTCAAATACTTTGTATTTTAAAACTTGTCAGAATTAAATTATTTTCAAATCGGCGTTAGTGATTTGATTTTAATTTTGGTGAAGTCAAAAACACTTCTAAAAATTTGGTAAAAATAATTACAATTCAAGATAAATAATATAGTATTTGAATAAATTATTTTTGGAAACTTTCATTCACATATTTTTCTGGAATTCAAATAGAAATGGAATTTAAGTTTAAAAGTTTGAAATTTCAACACAAACTTTAATACAATCTTCAAAATTTTAAAATTATGCACAAGATTTTGGAAACCATGAGCATGATCAAGAGATATAACCAAAAGTTTTTAAATTTTAATACTTTTATACACTTAAAATACAAACCCAAATTTTGGGGTTGTTACAAATCTACCCCCCTTAAACTGAATCTCGTCCCGAGATTCCTGGTGGTTCAAGTCGAACGAAGACCGTGGCAACCTAGGTGGGTTTGGTCACGTGGTCATACTTCGGATTTCGATGCGAGCCGAACTCAACTTCGAATCTGGAGAGGTTATTCAGAAGCTCTAGGTGCTAAAGTGGGAAGCTTTATTAAAGGATTTCTAATGTCCCTTTAATAAGTGTTTCCTAAGTGGTTCTTTTCAACTCTAAACGAAATGCACCATCTGTTGTCTTGATTTCCTTCAGAGATAGTGCTAGAAGATCACGACACAGTATCCTGACGTCGTTGCTACATTTTCCTTTCCATTGTTTTGTTTAACCTTTCCTTTCTTGATTCGAAGGCACTTTGACATCATGCTTCGCGTCGTCTTCTGGTAGTACGAAAGACTCTGCTCCACTCAGTTGACCGAAAAGGCATCGATCGATAGAACAGAAGGACTAGTTAGATGGCAACCTAGCATCAATACCAGGATTCAGTGCAGAAAAGAGAAGGCAAGCAAGGTTTAAGGTGGTCTCGCTTAATCTCACCTCTCTAGTTCTATTTGCTTGGCTGGAATAGGAATTGCACACGATGAATGCACGAGGGGATACATGTGTGCAAATTAGTCCTAAGGCAGATTTTAAATTTTTGGTTAATGAGAGTGCAAATGCTTACATGCATGCTTACATGCTTCTACCGAAATGCAAATACTCACATGCATGCTTACATGCTTCTTGTTTTATGCAACTTGAGTAACACGACATGCTTAAGTTAATTTAGAAACTATATGCATGATCAAAGTATAAGAATCAAGATGCCTAACAAGTATTTTGGGGTATCTTCTACCCCCCTTAAATATTTCGGTGCATGTAAGATAAATTGAGGAAAGAATGGGCATAAGGTGAGGGAATGGCAATGGGTATGCAATTTAATTCTAGCATGTACCAACTACTCCAAAAGGTTCCGACATAGTGGTTATACATGCCGTCCGTAGGCAATGTGCAACTATTTGGAACAAAGAGAGCAAGTGGTTACAAAATCTAACGTCTACAAACTAAGTAATATCATTAGGGCGCGCATACTCTAAGAGTAAACCCTAATTTTAATCCTAATATCGCAATAAGGCATCGTCTAGGGGAAATAGACATTACCCTAACCCAATTGCAAACACATAACAAGCGAGAAACGAACTCCAAATATGGCATGAAAGCATAAGACCAGTGCAAAATCACAAAGCAAAAGATTTGTTTCCCGGTACGACTAACTCGTATTGAACGAACGAGCAATCGTATAGGATGATAACATTTTAGAACACAACTCAAGTCCTAACGCATCTAACGTGCATGGTAAAGACCATATAAGGGTGCATTGGGCACTAACCATCTAATATCACATCTTACCCTTTTTAATCCCATGAGTTTTAGTTGATCTAACATCTCATTTTTTTAACCCTAACGACGAACTAAGTGCTCGCAGTCCGAAACTTGTGCTTGCTGTCCATATTTTGTATCCGAGCTTCGAGTTGAGTGCTTCAACTCCGAGTGCTTCAAATCTTCACTGACTAACAACTAACACTTCATATTTTCAACTCTCATTATTCCCCGAACCGAATTTAACCGATAACCAACTAACTTTGAAAGGAGAAGAGAGGGGAACAACTTTTTCGAAAACTCAACAAGAATAAGGCAAGATGAGCAAGCTAAGATAGGTAAGGAGTAAAATCTGAGAACTTACTTAAGTTTTCATAATCCATTTGACATTTTGAAAATAAGTTTTTCAAAATATCCTAATGACGACCAAGCTAGGGGTTTCTACGGTCAGCACAGCTCTGATACCAACTTTGTGAGGACCCTAGTTTATTCGACTTGTAATGCTTAGCCTTCCATTGACCCTAGCATCACAATTCAAATAAACCAAGCCTCAGGATATGTATACTTCCCAGGAATGCAGTATACACACCCCGTTACAAAATCATGTATCAAATCTATACAATAAGAGGTTACAATATCAACACTACAATTATACAACAGAAAGGAATCACAAGATAAATAACAAACTACACAGCGGAAGCAAAAGCCATAAGATGGCGATAAATAAAAGAGCCAATTAGTGTGCCTTTACCCACAAGGCAACCAACCGGCCGCCAAGCTAGTCGTCAAACCCAAAAGACATCTCACGAAAGGGAAGCCTTTGGGGCTCACCTTCTTCTCTCTGCAACAAAACATTAAGCAAAGCAACTGAGTACAAAAATTGTTTTTGTACTCGCAAGACCGACGTGTAAGGGTAATGAACTATAATTTAACTACATGCAAGCTTTATTTAAGTGGAGGGCTCGACTTATTTTTAGCAAAAGCCGTTTTCTTTTGCAATAATGTAATAGTTTGAAGGCGCTTTTAACAATTCAAATTTTATTTGCAGAAATAACAATGATACAATGAAGTAGTAACAAAAGACATCCCGGAGATGACCAACCCAATGGCCATCACAACAATAGTATGAACGCCTGCTCATACCAACCCATCAAGTTTTAATTAAAACGTTGTAGTCTAACTCTTGAAAAGCTTACCCAAGCGTGTCCATCACCTAGGGCGAGGCTATTCGAATAGTTTTTAACCCTACAGGGTGTACCACAGTACCCACACTTCGATCGCTTTAAGCCAATGCACACTTCGGGTATGTCGACACGGCTAAGTCCTACGAGACTTTTTCCAATATTGTGTATTAACTTCGAGCCGCTCGTATGGATAGAAATCCATACGCTTACATGGTAAAGCCGAAAAGACAACTACCCACTCAGGATAAAGCTTTTGGGACAACTACCATGCTCCCACCTCCATCCCTCCTGCGACCCCTGCGACCGGAGCCAATACACGCCAAAGTACTAGGTCAAGAGAGGTCCCATACCCTCTAGTGTGGTTAGCACGCGCGAAATGCTGGATAATGATACTCACAAGATGTTCGGTCCTTAATCGACCGGCACCATTCCATCCACACCCAAGAATCACACCATCTTACCATTGTGCCCGTCGAAATCATTTTGTTTTTAGTTTTTAGTTTTCACAATTAAACAAGGCAAAAGTGTGAATCATAAGGTTATAATAATTTTTGTGTGATCAAAGTTACCGACTAAGTCGATAACCGCCCAATTCTACCAGTATCTAAGCATGGCTAAGCATCATATCGTAAATACAAATAAAAGGCCCTAAATCATTCACCGGCTCTAATTCACCAAAGAGAATAATATTCCTAAGTTAGTGGCAGGGTGAACAATTTTCGAGCAACAATGCAATGGGATTAACTATCTCTAATCGACAAAATTACTTTGACACAAAAGCATGCATACATACAAGTTAAACAAAATATTAGACTTGAAAATAATGGGAATGAACCGGATATGATCAAACCGCTTGCCTTTGCTTTATTTGAGATATTCGACTTGCCGCAGAGGATCACTCGATATCAGCGTCATCTAACGATAAAAGCGCTAAAAGCGAAAAACAAATAATAAACACGAGCACGCCAACAAAGGTAACCAAAAATCAATAACACGTAAAATAGATCATGAATTTAAGAACAACGAATTAGCTGTTTTGGAGGTTATTTAAAATTAGCTAGGATTTTTTTACTGTTCTTTCCAAACTCACATTTTTCATATTATCATACAGTCAAAATTAATCCTCTTATATGTTTTCTTCTTTCGACAGACTTAGATGGTGATTGTGTGCACATCTATTAACTAAACAGTAAATTACCATATTTTAATTAACCAGCTATTCTATGCAACATTTACCGTTATAAGTTCATTTAGATCTACAATTTGTTAAATCAATCAAGTGACCCAATTGACACCTACAAGGTTTGGTAGCAGAAGACAAAGGGCTTTGCAGATGAGTTTACTGACAAGGTACTTCCCTGTGCATGTAGTTCAATTGGAGAATTTATTAAGAGAATGAGTATTTGTTAACTAATTCAAATGCCCAATTAAACAATGCTTTTGAGTAATCAGCTAGTCATTTAATAGGTTTATGACCCACTGTTATTTCAGTCTTCAACAGACAATGCAAGGTATTGCTGAAATGAAGTGCTACTACCTAAAAAGTTTCAGATTAGTCAATCCAATTGAGTGGTCCAAATAACATCCTCAAATCTTGTTAGCAGTGAGTAGTTTGCTTCACAATTAGATGCTCCTAGCAATTCAAATTCTCACCCTATCTGATTAATTGGCTAACAAAAGTTACTAAGCACTTAACTGAAACCTGTAACTTCTGAACTTAGCTAACATCATCCTGAATCCTTCATTAGTTGTCAACTATACTCACTAATCTTTGACTGAGTCTCTAACCATCTCTACTATGCATCTGTTAGAATCTGGATGATTCAAATGGCAGTTATACTGTCTAATAGCAGAAGAGGGCTTGGCTGCAAGGGAGATCTCACTGACAATTTCTCTCCTCACCCTCTTCACCATTCACCTAAAACATAAAGTTCAGTTTTACTGACAACAGAGATTGCCAAAACACTCTTCTAATATCAGTTCTTTGACAAAACAGTGATATTGATTTCAGAGATTAAACTAATTGCAACACTCAACTTTCAATTAGCTAATCCATAGGAGTGACCTAACTATATTTGCATGGATAATTAGCAGCACAAGATTGGGCTTAAGGGAGTGGGCTCCACTTTTCAGTGAGACAGAGGGAGACATGAGCTGAAGAACAGAGAGGGGGCTCGGGCTGGATTTGGGGTGGCAGATCGCCGGCCGTTGGAGCGGCGGGAGACCCCGTGATGGCCAAAATGGGTCGAGGAGGCTCGTGGATGCTAAAGGTGGTCTCGGGTGGCGGAGGTGCGGTGTGGCGGCGGCGACGGAGCGCGCTGCGGCCGAGTGGGTGAAAAGGGGCGGAGCACCGGAGAGGAAGGGGAGGGAGTTAGCGGCGCATGAGCATCGGGGTCACCTGAACGTATCGAGTGATCGACGGCGGCGAGAGCGGTCGGAGTGGTCCAGCGACGGTGACGATGGTCGGCGTGGACGCTTCAACGGTGGTGGTGGTCCTGGAGAGAATAGGCACAAGTGAGCGATGGGGTAGAGTAGGGTAAGGTTAGGAGATGCTCACGGAGAGAAGAATCGAGTTGGAGCTCTCCGAAGAAGGCGCAGCGGCGGAAATGGCGAATTCGGCCGGAGCCGAGGAAGAACGGGTGCGCGCAGCTCCACAGTGGTGATAGCTCCAAATTGATAGAGGCGTTTTGTTTCTCTAGGCGAGGGGCGCGCCGTGACGCGGTTGTCCGAGGTTGGAGCTCACCGGAGTGGCTAGGGAGCTCGGAGGCGGCGCGGCCGACCGAAAATGGCATTCGGAGCTGGTGGAGAAGAATGGACAGAGGAGGGGGAAAAGAAAACCAGGTAGGTGGGACTTCACGGCTGGC
The DNA here is from genome assembly GCA_036346255.1 of Ampelocalamus luodianensis. NCBI lineage: Eukaryota > Viridiplantae > Streptophyta > Magnoliopsida > Poales > Poaceae > Ampelocalamus > Ampelocalamus luodianensis. The sequence continues at coordinate 42,278,933 of CM070626.1, forward strand.
TTTGTAGGAGAGGGCGGAGGCAGCGAGATGGCCGGCGATGCTGTCGTGGCGTACATGCGGCGAGGCTGGCGAGCGGTGCGCTCGGCGAGCCGGGACGCGGCGGGCGGAGACAGCATGGCGAGCGGCGCGGTGCGTGTGCCGCGTGGAGAGAGGAACCTGGCGGGTGGGGCCCACAGGTAAGTGAGAAGGGGGAAAAGGTGCTGCACCGAACTGGTGCGGTCGGAACGGATCGGTGAATGGGCTCGGTCGGACCCGAGGAATAGTGGATGGGTTTAGGTTTTGGATTTAAATTTGACCGAATTGAGTTTGACCTAGCAGTTTGAAATAGGAATAAATTTCTAAAAATTCTGAAAATTTTTGTGGACACTCTGAGTTTTACTAGGAACTTAGGAAAATATTTTCAAATACTTTGTATTTTAAAACTTGTCAGAATTAAATTATTTTCAAATCGGCGTTAGTGATTTGATTTTAATTTTGGTGAAGTCAAAAACACTTCTAAAAATTTGGTAAAAATAATTACAATTCAAGATAAATAATATAGTATTTGAATAAATTATTTTTGGAAACTTTCATTCACATATTTTTCTGGAATTCAAATAGAAATGGAATTTAAGTTTAAAAGTTTGAAATTTCAACACAAACTTTAATACAATCTTCAAAATTTTAAAATTATGCACAAGATTTTGGAAACCATGAGCATGATCAAGAGATATAACCAAAAGTTTTTAAATTTTAATACTTTTATACACTTAAAATACAAACCCAAATTTTGGGGTTGTTACAGTTGAGCGACGCCTACCGAACTTACCATTCTCATCGAAAGATCAGGCCAACAATCGGACCTTCGGTTTCATCAAGTGGTATCATTGAGGACAAGACCCCTATAGATACAATCAAATTTGCTCTTCCAAATACAAGAGCTCGTACACTTCACTTAAATTATCACGTGAGCTCATTTTTAGGAGTGTCTTTATATTATATGAACTATATAATGCTAACTAATGATGAAAATGTATATTTGTGCAGCACCACATCACTTTGTATCCCAGCCAAGCAAGAGTTTAAATTGGACACGTTTTGGAATCCAGTTCGGCCTCCGGAGATAGTTCTGATTTCAAAAGGCATAACTTTAGCATACGAACTCCGTTTGAGGTCCACGAGTACTTGATTGAAATCTTATCTCGTCCTCTTCGAAACGGATCTAGCCTCACCTTCAAATTCCTTCTGTGCGCACCGCAATCATCAAAAGAAGGTGATGCATCACCTATTTTGGCCAAATTGGGCCGTGTAACCTATTTGGGCCGGCGACCTCCTTGGCCACCCGCTTGGGTTTCACTATTTATGGTTGTACTGTTCATGTGAATAGTACCCATGAATAGTACCACCCCCTTAGCTCTTGGCTATGTGCGGCTCCCCCTCCCCTATATAAGGAGGCCGCACCTTCTAGTTTTCCTTGGATTTTGTCTATGTTTAGTTTGCCTTCGTTGCAACTTGTATCTTTTACGTGTGTCGACTAGACCACCCAATTAAGATCCTTATTCAGAATCCCAACTCAATTCAAATATTTCAATTCCTATTTGCAATTTCAGATTGCTTTATCTTGTTCTTGCGTGGTTCTTCGGTGTATGCAGGAATCGACCTTCGTGGTCAGGTCATCCGGGTATTCGTGCACGATTGATAACGACTTATCGACCAGTTTAGCAATTGCATGGTTTCGGGCCTTGTGAGTTTGTAGCCAGGATCGTGAGAATTGAGCGAATACTACCGAACGTATCTTCTCATCAAAAGATAGGGCCAAAATCAGGACCTCCGTGGTTCATCAAGTGGTATCAGAGCTACAGTTCATCGGTGAGATTTTTTTCCTACAGCCCAAAGGCACAAAAAAAATAGGTTTTGCTCATCGTCCAAACCAATCTATGCCTTTGCAATTTTTCTTTTCGTTATTTTGCTTGCTGAATCATTGGTTGTATCGTCGTGTCTAGTTGCTGATCTTTAGTTCTAGTTATTGTCTAGTTGATCATTGTCTAGATTGCTTGTTGTGTTTCCCTTCACGTTGCTTGATCGTTTTTTAGGGTTATTAGTTTTTGCATCTTAAATAGAAAATTCGTGGGTTAGAACTCCTCTAATCTGCACCAAAAAATAGAAAATCCGTATTGTTGTTCATCTAAAAAAAGAGGGTTGCTATGATCTTTTGGGAGAATTGATGTTATTTGCGACTTACAGCAAACCTTAGGACCGACCAAATATTAGAAGGAAAAATAGGCATCCGCATAGAACAAAAGCCGCGGTAAAAAAAAGAGAAAAAGAAAGAAAAGAAAAGTGCATGAAAATTGGTGGAGACCTTCTACATATAACCGAAAGCTTCCACAAAAAATTCCAGCAAGTTTGGCCCACAGGTTTGAATGATATAGCAGTTTCAAATTTAAACCCGAGATGGTTTCGAGTCCGAGTAGGATTCTGTATCCGAGACACCTTCAGTAAAACGGGCGTACCTTTTGCATACGGTGTCCGTTTTTGACGTTCTTGTGCTCATTTTGAAGCTAATGACGAGGCGCATATTTTCCATGTAAGCCACTAGTCGCCGTCTAGGTGCCCCAAAATCGGCCTTCTTCGTCCCCAAATTGGCGTCGCAAATTTTCGGTTTCTGTTTTTGCCGTTTCCTTTGATCTTCCTTTCGGAATTTGGAGTTCGCCTCAACTACAAAGTTGTAGATATCGTCGAAACCTTTCAAACAAGCATATATAAGACATATAAAACTTTTATTTTTCATCATTTGAAACTAGCTATTGTTTCTGCTCAATCTAGAGGGTTGTTTGCATTGCACCGATATTGCTGTCTTTTGTGCTCTACGTTGTGCGAACAATCTTGTGCCCCTTACAATAGTTTGAGTAGTTGGCTAGCGTCTCTTCTAGCACTTGTTGTGAGGTTCTCCTTTGCTTACATAAAGTTATATTGATCGTTGCGTGTGCGTACATACACTTCTCTGCATCAGGCTTTGATTAGCTTCCTTTTATTAGGCTAGGATCAGCAACATTGACTAGTACTTTGAACAATTTTTCAACTAGAAAGAAGTTTGAGTAGTTGGCTAGCGTCTCTCGTAGCACTTGTTGTGAGGCTTTCCCTTGCTTGCATCAAGTCACATTGATCGTTGCGTGTGCGTACATAGACTTCTCTACATAGAGCTTTGATTAGCTAGTTTTGATTAGGCTAAGATCAGCAACATTGGCTAGTACTTTGAACAATCTTTCAACTTGCATTAACTGATTTGATTATTGCTGATCCTTGCTACCATATTGAAGCCTTCCAAGGTCCACTTCCTACTAACTCAGCAGGTGTCGTTCCTCGCATTTGTTGGACTATTCACAGGTGAGAGTATCACGAACCAACCACCGGTTGTACCACTTCCTTGTTACATTGGTAAGAGCTTGTAAGAACTTGGTAAAAGCTTGAGTGTGAGCGACTGTTGAAAACTCCAGAACCTAGTAGTTCATAGGGACATATACACTGCGATTTGTTCCCTTGTTTTTCTACTAACTATGACAGGCTCACGGGATGATTACAAGATAGATGCACGTCTTCTTCGAGCCATTGAACGGGAGCGCAAGAAAGTCCACGAGGAAGATGCATGCTTGAGACGCGATTATCCACTACGGGAGGTACATAAACGTGATATCTGGTAAAACTAAACTCACTATGCCTTCTTTTGCTGGTAAATTTGATCCTGATGCCTATATTGACTGGGAGATAGCTTTAGACAAAGAATTTGAATATTATGATTTGTCTGATAGGAAAAAGATTAAAACTGCCACTAGTATTTTTGTTGAAGATGCAATACTTTGGTGGAAGCATTTAAGTAGACATGGAAGAGTTCCTCAAACTTGGCATGTATTAAAGAAGCTTTTGAGAGATGAATTTGTCCTTAAATATCATGTTGATTATTTGTTAGCTAGATTACAACATTTAAAACAACGTAGTAGAACTGTAAGGGAATACTGTCATGAATTGAAAACTCGTTTGTTGCATTGTGGTTTAGAGGAACATGCTGAAACTACAGAGAATAGATTCTTAAGTGGGCTTAATCAAGAAATTCAGGACATTCTTGTTCAAAAAAAATATAATTCCCTCCCTAATTTGTTTATACTTGCTTGTAAGGTTGGACGTCAAATTGAGGAGAAATTGAGAATGCTTGATGATAGGGAACATGAGAACAAACCTATGTTTGTGTCTTTTTCTGTGACTAACAATTTGCAGGAAGTTGAGAACCATGACAAAGAGGAGAATGAGCTGATTGAACCATCGACTCCATTGGTTGAGAAGGAAGATGAGGAGATGGATGCACCTATCTCATCTGAGGAGAGCCAAAAAGGTAAAGATCATGGTGTTATCATCACTCAAGGTAAGTATGCTTATGAAGAACTACAATTGTCCATTGTTCATGCTATTTTAGAGCAAAAATTAGTGGAAAACAATTCTGATATGCACATATTTCAAGTAGAGAATACAGACTGCATTGATTTGAGTGCACCATGTGATAAAATTGTTGATTTACCTGCCGACTTGAGTGCACCATGTGATAAAATAATTGAATTGCCTGCTGTTTTGAGTGATTCATCTAATGAGTTAATCACATATAATGATCACGTGGAATTGGTTAGACATAAAGAAGTTTTGACTAGAATTTCTCCTACTGATTCTTTGTGTTACATTATGTTGGATTACCTATGAAATTTTCACATGCTATGGAGAAAGTTTCTGAAATCGTATGTTCAAAATACTTGTCTAGTGCCTACACCCTTGGGTATAAGTTTAATTTGATTGGAGATTATGGTGTAGACAATCAATTTCTTGTTTATTGAATATGCATAACTTGTGATTATTTGGATGAATTGAAGCTTACTATTTTGAACAACAATTCTTATGTGCCGAATCTTGTTCATTATGAGAGAATTAAAATTTAGTGATCATTCAATGCCCATGTGCTCATCTCTTATTGCACCATCTAGTATGGACAATCTGCATCAAGATGTTGAAATATGGAAGAATTTACACATCCTTTCACCCTTGCTAGATGAATTTGCTATTGCTCGATTGAAATCTGATAATATGGATGAACTTTGTTTGATTCCAAAAGTTGTAGATTTGCCCATATGTGCTACCACTACATGTTTGCAACTTCAGAGAGTTGAATTGCATAAATACTTCACTTATATTTGCAAAACTAGTTGCAATAATTGCTATGTGAGAAGTTTTGTTTTGCTCATTAACATATATCATTATTCTTGGGGTAATAATACAATGAGGTTTTACGATCGCTGCTGTTTTATAACATTAATTGTGCAACAACGAAGAACTGTTAAAACAAATGACATATACATATACCATGTATACACCTTGGGTTCTTTGTTACCCTATTTTCAGTCTATCAAAAGCCGAGGACGGCTTTGCTTTCAAGAAAGGGAGGATGATGAAGACATGACCCCTATAGATACAATCAAATTTGTTATGCTTGCTGTTCCAAATACAAGAGCTCGTACACTTCACTTAAATTATCAGGTGAGCTCGTTTTTAGGAGTGTATTTATATTATATGAACTATATAATGATACCTAATGATGAAAATATATATTTGTGTAGCACCACATCACTTGTGTCCAAGCCAAGCAAGAGTTCAAATTGGACACGTTCTGGAATCCAGTTCGGCCTGCAGAGATAGCCCTAATTTCAAACAGGCATAACTTTCGCATACGAACTCCGTTTGAGGTCCACAAGTACTTGATTGAAAGCTCATCTCGTCCTCTTTCAAACGGATCTGGTCTCACCTCCAAATTCCTTCTGTGCGCACTACAATCATCGAAAGAAGGTGATGCATCACCTGTTTTGGACAAATTGGGCCTTCTAACCTATTTGGGCTGGCCACCTCCTTGGCCACCCCCTTGGGCTGCACTATTCATGGCCATACTATTCACGTGAACAATACTCATGAATAGTACCACCCCCTTAGCTCTTGGATATGTACGGCTCCCCCTCCTCTATATAAGGAGACCACACCCTCTAGTTTTCCTTGGATTTTGTCTATGTTTAGTTTATCGCACTTTATTCACGGATATTGCATTTATCACACTTTATTCACGGATAGTCACGGATATTGCATTTATCGCACTTTATTCACTTTCAATTTCGTGAACTCATCTTTACTTTTCATTTGATATCCATTGGATTATAATAAATAGAGGTTGATGGTTGATATCTTCATACTTTAGGATATGGTTCAGTTGGTAAAGTTTTAAAAGTTAAAATTCTGTTTTCAATTGCTTATATTCATCCTACTGGAGGTTGACCTGCTTATGATATTAATTATAAGATTGATGACCCTATTCTGCATTCTTGTTGGAAGTTAGTCTTTTAGGTAACTTCTTGGCTTTCGCATAGCCAGGGTGTTACACATATATTATCTAATTCCTTAGAAAATTCTTTCATTCTATTATGATCATCAAGATTTAAAGGTTGCTGCTTAGAAACAAAATATAACAAATCATATTCCAGAATTAAGCTCCTTTTCAACATTACCACTCCAACCTTTTACCTTTTTCCTAAGAAACCTCACTTTAAATTGTCACACGTATATAGCTTTGGTACAATTGCAAAGAGTATTCCAAAATTTTCCATACAAGCATAAAAGTTCTTGTCTTCTAACCATCATTTGTCAAAATAAAAAATCTTTGTTTTGGGCATGTAATGCTCTGCAGTGTCAACCAATAAAGGGGTATGATCATTACCCACTCTAGGCAGAATATTCATTACTGCAAGAGGATACATATTCCCCCTGTCATTAGATATACAAATTATGTCAATAGCAACCCCTAGGTTATTAGAAATGCAGGAGGATCGAGCCTAAGATTTTTTAATTAAATCTACCATTACCAGTAGTGATTTCTCTTGAAGCTTCTATGCAAAACATGTATGTAGGGAACAGGTTAGCATGCTTTCTACTGAGAGTGCGTGTAATTTTGATTGAAGAGGCTTAACTACAGTTCAGTAACAACCTCAAACGGTAAATCACCTCAACCTCAAACTGTAAATCACCTCAATCTTTAAAAATCGAGAAATTTGGTACATCTATGCTAAAGTCACCTGAAGGAGAGGAGGTGTCCAGGCAGGGCTCCGAGCTGGTGGTGGAGGATGTCGTTCCAGGCGAGAAGCTCCAAGAGGCTAGGGTTCCAGTCTTCTTCTCTGGGACGGCGACGAGGGGGGAACGTGTGTCGATGGAGGGGCTCCAGACAGGGCTCCGAGCCAGCGTCAAGACACTCCAGGTTAGCAGCGAGGCGCTTCGGGCCGACAGCGAGGAGGCGAGGTTGAGGACGGCGATGATGGGCTCGGGGTAGGAGGGAGAGTTAGAGAAACTTAATCGTTTGAGTGGGGGCACGGGCAAACCCTAGAGTCCGCATATAAATAGAGTTGGACATCACAGACGATTCTAAAGTAGAAACGTCTATGATAAATACACATCACAGACAGTTCCAATAAATAATCATCTGTGATAGCTCATGTATCACAGATGATTTGTAGATGAAACCGTTTGTGATAGCTTAGTATCACAGACGGTTTGTAGATGAAACTGTCTGTTATAGCTAATGTATCACACACTTTATTGGATAGCCTCAGAAAATGCTAGCTATGCCCTCTGAAACAAGTAGAAACACAACAAGTACATGTATACATCCAACTCACATTCATTTCATAAACAAGCACATCCATTTTACAAATCAATTAACTCAAATGAAATAAAATTAACCATTCATGAATAAATACACACATGTACCATTAAGTTCAATCTACATTATGGAACTCCCCATCTGGGTTCATGACCTCACACAACAAGAAGTACGCAAACTGTCCTCGAATGTATTTGAGCTCGGCCCATTCCAACGCAAATTCACATATGACACATTCTCATACACATAAATGCAAATTCAGAACATATGACACATAAATATTTCATTCATCATTCCACTTGCTTATTTACTTTAAAAATTAGCCCTTCATGATGATCAATATGTATGTAGCTAGTTATGTCACGTTAGTCTTCCTCGACCCTAATGCCATTTTTTAAAGGAGACAACTCGTCAAATTGATTGTATTCTTCCTCGTCCACTACATTTTCAACTCCAACAATCCTCTGTTTTCCATGAAGAATTATGTGACACTTCTTATTTGCTTGGTCAGTTACATAAAAGACTTGAACAACTTGGTTAGGGAGTATGAATGGTTTGTCTTTGTATCTGACACGTTCAAGGTCTATGGTAGTGTCGTCGTACTTGTCAACCTTCAGCTGTGAGAGATGGAACTAATTGCACCAAAACAGGGGGATCTAGGAAATCATATAGTTGAGCTCCCAATTTCTCCTCTATGAACCTATAGTAGGAGCTCCTCACCCACTAGTACTGAACGCATCTATGTGGACACCTGTAATACCTCAAGTCTATTTAAGTGAAAAGAAAGAATTAGAGAGAAGGACCAACTAGAAAAAATGGAATTAACAGAGGATTAGAGGGGGTTTCTGTAATTATTCGGCAACTTGAGCCTCAGGCTTTGGCCCAGGAGGCCCAAGAGGGGCTGGCCACCAATAAAAGGCAGGGGGAAACCCTAGGGGTGGTACTGTAGCATGGCATGCTACAGTAGCCACCACTGCTACAGTACCCCTGTGAACAGTAGTCGCCCTGCCTCCTTGCGCCGTCTCCTTCGGGTGCTGCCGACCAAGAAGAAGAAGAGGAAGATGAAGGGGAAGAGGGAGAGGATCTTCCTTGTAGGGGTGTTTCATTGTCTCCCTACGATTCTTTAAGGGTAACCTCAATTCCCCTTTGATCCTATGCGTTTTTGGATAGTTAATCAAGATCGGTAAATATGGTCTGCGGACAGATTTCGTTAGACAGTCGTTTGGATGTAGTTAAGTGCAGATTCAGTTCTGGGCATCTCCTAGAGTATTGTAGAGTACGTCAATATCTTTCAATGAAGTGCTAGATCGCATTATTTGGACCTCTGTAGCAGAAGTTATGAATTTATTAGTGTGAATGTTCTGCGAATCTGTCAGTACTCTGATAGGTTTTAGTAATCTGACATGAGCGATCCGTTAAAGGGAAAATTAGAGGATCTCAGTATAACAAAAGTTGTAGATAATTGTCGTAGATTTCAGGGAAGCCCAAGAATGCGAAATGTGGACAAACGAGCTGAAAGTTATGGTAGTTTTAGTGTACTGTCCAGAGAACCTGTCGTGAAATCGATGTTATGTTAATTAGCATGATAGGGATATTAGATAGCCGAATCAGGAAGGCCCACCGACTAGGTTTAGTTGGGAACATTGATAACCTTTCAATGAAGTATAAGAACACCTCATTTGGACTCCTGTACTAAAAGATAGGAATTTTAGAATGCGACTGTCCAAAGAGGGGACAGAACAACATCTAGGAATTGGAGTTGGGGTCGCGTTAAAAGAACTATTGCAAGTTCGTGTTTGCTTTTATAGTTTGTGTGGTACATTACTGTTGTCTTAGTATGCTTGTAAATGGATTTTAGGTGGGGGATTGATCCCGGAGGCAGCACCCTCTTCACATCCTCCGTTCCCACGCGATTAAGGCAAGTACTCTGTTTGATAGAGTAATTATGAATTTGTTTGACAGTGAGTGCTAGCATTTTGATACATATTAACTATGCTTGGTTGATAGTATGATATGTTGATTAAAGATGGTAAATGCTTATGACACGAATGATTATTACTCATGTATGATGTTGATGCTATTCATGATTACTGCGAAATTGTAATTGTTCATATGCACCATGAGAGCTGTAACATCCCAATTTTGGGGCTTGTGTTTCAAATGTAAGAAAATGAGTAGAAATTAAAACTTTTTTCTTACATCATGTATTTCCTATGTGTACTTAACAAGTATTGTACAAGAAGTTATGGAAATACAAAGTCACAAGTCTTTTGATCCAAATCTTGAGCTTTCAAAAACAATCTTGTCAAACATCTTGATCATCTCCTGGAAATATTTTTCCTGAGTTCTTGGGATGGTATGTGACCCCTCTGAAAAATTTCACAATTTTTAGAAATTGTTTGAATATTTTTGGAGGTCAGTCAAACCTATTCAAATTTTGGTCAGGCTGTGGGCCAACACCTTGTGGAATTTTTGGAGGAAAAAGTATAGCACAAAAACCTCTGCAAAATTTATACAAGGTGAATCACTCAGCTAGCAAGCTCCTGCAAAAATTTCAGAAAATTTTGAGTTAGTTTGCTATCCCAAATAAATCCCCAAAGTTCAGCTCTAATGAAAACCCTAAAATCCAAACCCTGGTTCGAGCCAGACTTGGGTTCGAGTCTGACTCGGTCTCGGGCCACTCGACTCGGTCCAGTCCACGAACTGCACCAAGTCCACCTCGAGCGCACGTGGCCATTTCTTAGTCGTTGGATTTAAATCGTGCGGCCTGGATAGATTGAACCGTTCGGACCCTCCAATTGCACTCATCGCTCTGAGTCGTTGGATTGAAATCAAACGCTCATGAGCTCCTCTAGCTATTTTGGAACTCAGAGGACGTGGGATGATCTCGACCGTCCGATTAAATCATAAACGGTCGCGATCGCCCCTATTCTTCTTCTTCCTCCTCTCTGTCTTCTTCCTCGCGCCGCACGCGGCCACTGTGCGGTATGGCGCTGTCACATCCCGCGTTTGCGCCCTCGCGTGTTGTCGGGACAGTAGCGGCGTGGCAGCCCTTTCGGCCAAAAGCCGTGCTCCGCGCTGCCCTCCTTCATTAGCCCTAGTTTTAGCGCGATTGAGTTCGCCGTAGCTCACCGCGGGGGCCCCCTTTTTTCTTTGTTTTGTGCTCGTTAGTTTCAAAAGCCCCTGGACCCTCCTCTGATTTTCCCTTCCACTCCTGATCACCCCCAGCTCATTTGTGCTGTGGTTGAGTCCAACCACAGTGAGCACTCCCTCCGCCATTGATGCCTTGTGAGCTCCTTCGGTGATTGGGTGCTCCAGTGGTTCTAATCCGAATATTTTCCTATCCCTTGGAGCCCTCGTGCCTCCGATCGATTCCCCTAACTTGATTTTGGTTTCCCTTCACAGGAACTCCTTAATTTCAAGTTTGGAATCTTGGCGGCCGTAAGAGCTCCCCTTCGTTCCTAACTCCGGTAAGCCTTCTTCGTCCAACCCTTTGGTCCTGGACCACCTCCGGGCCATCGCAAGCTTACCATGACCATTCCTTTTGCCTCTAGTCGACCAGGGCATCTTGTCGTCGTGGTCTTCCTCAGGGCCGGCGTTGGTCTCTACCGCCAGCACTCCTCCGACCTCCCCTGGACCTCTCCTGTGCCCTTGTAAGTTCCTTTTAGCCCTGTAGAGCTTAATCACTAACTAGGTCAGCTCGTAGCGCCCTCTTTTCGCGTTTTCGGTTTTTACCGAAAACACTCCTCCGCCCCTCTCCAGCTCGCCAGCGTTACAGGCCCGCTCCGCCGTTGAGAGTGGTTCCTTTATGTGTGCAATAGTATTAGGAACATTTTCGTACAGTTGGCTAGCGTCGCCGTGGTCTTGGTCGTCGGCGACGTGCCGGCGAGCTCCACGCGGTGCTCGGTACTTTATCGGATTTTTGTCAAGTCCTCGGACCTCCTCGGGTTGTTCTTGGCCGTCAATGACCTCCCCGGGATTAGATCTAGGCCTTAGATTCACTTCTATGTAAATTCTAAGTCCTAGGACCTCCTAGAGTAATCTTAGCCGTTTAAGACCTCCTTAGGTCGAATCTTAGCCGTTAGATCTGGCTCTGTGAAAAACCTTAAGCGCTAGGACCTCCCCTGGTTAGATCCTAGCCGACCATGACCTCCTTAGACTCAATCCGAGCCGCTAGGACCACTCCTGCGCAAAAAGACCTCCTCGCGGTCTTTGTAAAGACCACCCCTAAAACCCCCCACCTCAGGGTCCTCTTTGTAAAAGACCACCCTGGTCTTTTATAAAGAAAGCCTCAGGACCTCCCCCCGCGTCGATCTAGACCGTTCAGGACCTCCCTAGGCCTAATATGAGCCGTCCAGATCTCCTCCCGTTAAAACACTGTCGCATAGGACCTCCCCGAGCAGATCTTGGCCATCCAAGACCTCCTCAGTTAAATCCCAGCCGATCAGGACCTCCCCTGGGAGATTTTGACCGCCCAGGACCTCCCTCGCTTGATCGTGACCGCTAAAGACCTCCCTCTAGAGATCTAGACCGTCGAAGACCTCCTCCGTGAGATCTTGGCCGTCCAGACCTCCCTCCGTATGTTTAGCCTTAGGACCTCCCCTAGTGTTCGGAACCGCCAGATCTTGATCTGACGGTCACGACATCCGTTAGGCGCGAGGACCTCCTTTGCGTGCGCTGTGCATGCACTGGTCGTGGCCGTTGGATCAAATCTCAACAGTCTAGACCTCCCCAGTGCGGGAGGAGGTCTTTCGTGTGCTGCGCTTCGAGGTCCGTTGCTGTGCGATGAAGGATCGACGGCCCACGACCTCTCCTTTTTCCTTCAGTTCAGTTGGACCTCCCGAGAGCTCAAATTTTCTAAGTCTTTTAATGTTTCAAATTTCAAAAATGCTCAACTTTGTCATTTTAGCTCCTTTTTGAATGATTCCAGTTGCTGTAGCTCTGTTATAGTATGAACTTTAATTTGAGAATGAATTTAGGCTGTCATGTAGCAGAAAATGTTATAAACCTCATGATCTTGTATAGTGAAAATGGTTGTCTAGAAATTCATTGAAAATTTGTAAATTGCATAACTTATTCTCTGTAATTCCAAACTGAGCAAACTAAGTTTTGGTAAAACCCACTGGGAATGTACTATAATTTAGAATAGGTCTTCATATGATCCTTGCCACTGAAATTAATGATTCACTAGTTTTAGAACTTAGAAAAATCATAACTAATTCATTTCAACTCCAAATTGTGCAAACTCAGCTTTGCTGTTGTTAGGATAACCATATCTACCTACCATAAAAATTTCAAGTTCCAGATCATTCTAGAAATGTTTGCCATAAACAGTAACCATAAGTAATTTAATTAGGATTTTTCAGGCTGAGAGAACTTAGTTTAGCCGTAACTTTTTCATGCTAAGTCCAAATGAAGTGATTCTTGTTTCTAAAATTGTCTAAAATCAACCTCTAGTTGTTGTAGAAATTTCATGGGATTGGATGTTCTTTGCTGTTGAGTTCCTTTTGGTGTTCTTCGTTCTTATCGGTTTTTATCGCCTTTTCGCGTTAGGTTCCGAAGAATTTATTGAACCTGAGCACTCCCCTCTGCAGCAAGACCAATCCCAGCAAGGCAAGCAGTTTGATCATGTTAATCCCAGTATTTTAAGTATTTATGTTGTTTAAAAATTATATGTATGCATTGCTAGTTTGTGTTAAACTATTGTCGCTAGTTGACCTAGTAGATGCATTTCCTTAAGACAAATGATTATCCTCTACTACCGTGAGCCTAGGTTATTGCTGTGATTTAGGGTTCGTGGATGAGCTCTTGTCACTTAGTAGTTTGCGAATTAATTGCTTAGCCATGCTTAGCTTCCGGTAGAAATGGGCGGTTATCGACTTGTCGATAACCTTGATCATATAAAACTTATTATGATTTATGACTTCCACCTTGTGCCATGTCTACTTATGAAAACTAAAACTGAAAAACAAAATGATTTAGACTTGGGCACAATGGTAGTGGTGTGATTTTCGGTGTGGTGGAATGGTGCCCGAGTCAATTAAGGACCGAACATCTTGTGAGTACCTGTTATCCAGGCAATTTGTGCGTGCTAACCACACTAGAGGGTATGGGACCTCTCTTGACTTAGTACTTTGGCATGTATTGGTTTCGGGTCGCAGGGAGTCGCAGGAGGGATGGTGTTGGGAGCATTTTAGAGTCCGAAAGGCTTCCCCCCGTAACGGTTGGTTGTCTTTCGGCTGGCAATGTAAGCGTATGGGTTTCTATCCATACGAGCGGCTCGTGGTTAATACACAATATTGGAAAACATCTTGTAGGACTTAGCGTGTGCAGCATACCTTCTAAGTGTGCTTTGTGGCTTAAAGGCGATCCAAGTGTGGGTACATTGGTACACCCTGCAGGTTAAAACTATTCGAATAGCCTCGTCCTAGGTTATGAACACGCTTGGGTAAGCTTTGAGTTAGACTACAACCTTTTAATTTAAACTTGATTTGTGGTACGAATCGGGATTCGTGCTATGCTGTGGTGGCTATTGGGATAGTCACTTCTAGGTGGTTACTTGTATTTATCATTATTTTCGCTGTTACTTTCAACATTAAAAATTGATTTGTAAACTTGCCTTCAAATGTATTACATTATTGCAAATAAAGTTGGCTTTGTGCAAATGAGACATACAACCTCCACCTAAATAAGCTTGCATGTAGTTTATGAATAGGTCTGCTATTCCACACGTTAGTTTTGTGAGTACCTTTGTGTACTCAGTTATCTTGCTTAAATGTATTTGTTGCAGAGGAAGAAGGTGAGCTTGAGGGCTTCACTTACGTGAGTTGTCTTTGTGGTAGCCTTAGAGGCGTCTAGTCAGTGGCTCGGTCGGTTGCCTTGTGGGTTGTGTGGCTAACCTGGTCGACTTTTGTTCTATCCATCTTATGGCACCTTTGCTTCATTGTCATTCTTGTATATTGTTATATTTGGCCGGTCGGCTCTTTTGTAATAACTTACTTTATCTATGTCCTTTACTAGACTTGTTAATGTATGTTGTATGGAAATGATGTGTAATTTTGTGGTGATGTGCATATGCTGCAATTCTGGGAAGCATATGTCCATCGAGACTTAGAATGTTTAATTAGTAATGCTAGAACCTTTTGAAGGTTAAGTGTTACTAGTTAAATATTTTGGGTCCTCACAAAGTTGGTATCAGAGCCATACTGACCGTAGAAACCCCTAGCTTGGTCGCCTTTAGGATATTTTGAAAACTTACTTTCAAATGGTTCATTAAGATTTAAGTAAGTTCTCAAATTTTACTCCTTACCTATCTTAGTTGCTCATCTCACCTTGCTCTTGAATAAGTTTTGAAAAAGTTATTCCTCTTTTCCCTTCAAAAGCTAGCCACTTATTGATTCACTTTGGTTTTGGGTGAACCATGAGAGTGTGACTTAAAATGGGCGGTTTTAGGAGAAGATTAGAAGTTTAAAAGGGCAGATTTAGACAGCTAGCTAGTAACTAGTGAAGGAGGTAGAAAACGAGAGGATAATTCAACCAAAACTTGTGGGAATAAAAGGGTAAGAAGTGATATGAGTTAGATAAATACCTAATACTCTAGTAGGTGGTTATACCTGGGTTTTGGGCTGTTTGGAGCTAGAGTTGGGTGCTGAAATTTTGGTCTTCTCCAACGGTTACTCGTTCTTTCCATACGGGTTGGTCGTTTCGGGAAGTTGATTTGGCGACTTATGGTCTTATGCTCTCTTATGGCTATTCTTTGGTCATTTTAATTGAGTTTGGGTTTCCTTGCCTGTTGCTCTGGTGTTGTAGCTAACTTGTCTTAGTGAATCAGGATGGCTGGAGGAACCCGTAGTGGTCGGAATCAGCCGGGTAGTCCCGATGAGGAGCTTCCCCCTCCTCCGACCATGGCTGAAGTCCTCATGCAGATCGAACGCAATCGTTCGGAGGACCGCAGGGTGTTGGAGGTTATCGCGAGAAACACCTCCACTCCCTCTGGTGCCTCTGGATCCGGAGGAGGTGGTCATCAGTCTCGTGGGGAACTTGCGGAGTTCCTTCGCACGCAGCCTCCTACCTTCTCCCGGTCCAGGATCCTTGGGCAGACGATCGGCCGCGTGTGCGGTTGAGCGGAAGCTCAACGTTTCTCAGTGCCAGGAGCAGGAGCGGGCACTTTTCGCATCCCATCAGTTGGAGGGTGCGGCACTCTCATGGTGGGAGAACTTCCTCGCCATGCAGCCCGCGGGACACGTGGTCTCGTGGGAGGAGTTCAGGTCAGCTTTCCGTCGGGCCCATGTCCCCGTCGGCTTGATGAAGCTGAAGAAGAAGGAGTTCCTTGCGCTCAAACATGGGCGCAAATCTGTGACTGAGTACCTCCATGAGTTCAACCATCTGGCGAGGTACGCTCCTGCTGAGGTGGCCACTGATGAGGCCAAGCAGGAGAAGTTCATGGAGGGCCTGCTCGAGGAGTCAGAGGACAAGCTCTCTATTGTGGACTTCCCCGACTTCCAGACCTTGGTGGACAAGGCCATCGTCGCTGAGCACAAGGCGAGAGCGCTGGGTGAGTCCCGCAAGCGCAAGTGGGAGGCCCAATGTCCGCACAGCCGGCCTCGTCCGTCCCGAGTTGGGCTCGCACCAGTAGCCCGTTCTTTGGCTTCACCACGCGCGAGGCCTTCGGCACGCTCCACGTCCTCCGCAGCCGTGATTCGATCACGTCGCGCGCGACCCGGCAGCAGGTGTTCCCGCAACCCACCGCCGACGCCACCGCTTCTCTCGCCACAACAAGGGCCACTACGTGAGTAGTTGCCCTAAGAAGACTGGAGCGGCCCCTCGTCCTAATGGAGGACGCGGGCAAGGGAGTGGTCACCCACCTGACCAGAAGACCCCGGGCTTGGGGAGCGGCCGAGTCAACCATATCTCGGCTGAGGAGGCACAGGAGGCGCCCGACGTTGTGTTGGGTACGCTTCTTGTCAATTTACGCCCGCTACAGTTTTATTTGACTCTGGAGCTTCGCATTCTTTTATTTCGAGGTCATTTGCTGTTGATAGTGGTCTCCACTGTGTTTCTTTGGGGGTTCCACTACTTATTCGCTCTCCGGGTTCGGAAATGAGAGCTGACCAAGTGTGCCGGGACGTTCCTATCCACATTGAAGGAGTGGGATTCTTGGCGAATCTTATCCTACTCGACCTGGCGCGCCTGGATGTGATTCTTGGCAAGGATTGGTTGTCCCAACACTTGGGGCAAATCGATTGTGCCAGGAGGATTGTCTTTCTCACCAGCTCCTCAGGCGAACAGGTTGGGTTTTCACCGCATCTGCTTGGGCCACATCTTTATGCCCTTGAAGCAAAGCCAGCATTGGAGATTCGCGATGTCCCCACTGTGTGTGACTTCGCGGATGTCTTTCCTGAAGACTTGCCCGGGATGCCTCCCGTTCGAGACCTGGAGTTCGTGATTGAGTTGCTACCCGGTACCGCCCCTATTTCCAAGAGGCCATATCGCATGCCTCCTAATGAGTTGAAGGAGCTGAAGAAGCAACTAGGTGAGCTGCAAGAGAAGGGTTTTATCCGTCCTAGCTCATCTCCTTGGGGCTGTCCAGTTATTTTTGTGAAGAAGAACGATAAGACCTTGCGTATGTGTGTTGATTACCGTCCGCTTAATGAGGTGACGGTGAAGAACAAGTATCCTTTGCCCCGTATTGATGATCTTTTTGATCAGTTGACCGGAGCGCGTGTCTTCTCCAAGATTGACTTGAGATTGGGCTATCATCAAGTCAGGATTAGGACCGAGGATATTCCGAAGATGGCCTTTGCTACTCGTTATGGTCTTTACGAGTACACTGTCATGTCTTTTGGTCTAACTAATGCTCCCGCTTTATTCATGAACCTTATGAACTCGGTATTCATGGAGTATTTGGATAGGTTCGTGGTGGTATTCATTGATGATATCCTTATCTACTCCAGGAGTGAAGAAGAGCATGCTGAGCATCTCAAGCTTGTGTTGGGCAAGCTGTGTGAGCACCAGCTGTATGCCAAATTCAGTAAGTGCGATTTCTGGTTGAGGGAAGTGGCGTTCTTGGGCCATATTCTTTCAGCAGGAGGTGTGGCTGTGGATCCTGGCAAGGTCGATGTGCTATCTTGGGGTCACCCAAGTCGATCCACCGATGTGCGGAGTTTTCTTGGTTTGGTGGCTACTATCGCCGCTTTATCGAGAATTTCTCCAAGATTGCGAAGCCTATGACTGAACTGCTCAAGAAAGACAAGAAGCTTGAGTGGTCTACTACTTGTGATGTGAGTTTTCCGGAACTCAAGAAGCGGTTGACCTCAGCCCCAGTGCTTGTTCTCCTTGATATTCACAAGAGTTTTGATATCTATTGTGATGCTTCTCGTCAGGGTCTTGGTTGTGTTCTTATGCAGGAAGGCAAGGTTGTGGCCTATGCATCAAGGCAGTTGAGGCCTCATGAACTCAACTATCCTACTCACGACTTGGAGTTAGCTGCTGTGGTTCATGCACTCAAGATTTGGCGGCATTATCTGATTGGTAACCGTTGTGAGGTGTATTCTGACCACAAGAGCTTGAAGTACTTGTTCACCCAGCCAGATCTGAACCTCAGGCAAAGAAGATGGTTGGAATTGATCAAGGACTATGATATGGGCATTCAGTATCATCCGGGCAAGGCCAATGTCGTTGCGGATGCACTCAGTCGAAAGGTGTATTGCAACATGTTAATGCTCCAAGGGCAGCAGCCTACCCTCGTAGAGGAATTTCAGCGCCTTAATTTGGGTTTGATCTAGCACGGTTCCCTTGCTACCTTGGTTGTGCAACCGGCCTTGGTGGATCAAATCAAGGCATTACAACACACAGATGTTGGTGTAAGCCAAATCAAGCGGAACATCAAGGATGGGACAGCCAAGTGCTTTTCAGAGGATAAGCATGGCGTTGTGTGGTTTGGGCAACATCTTGTCGTTCCTAAGGTCATGGAATTGCGGGATTTGATTCTCCGCGAAGCGCATGATTCCCCCTTGTCCATCCGTGCCGGGGCTACCAAGATGTATCAGGACCTTCGTCAGAGATTCTGGTGAACCCGTATGAAGCGCGAGATTGCCAAGTTCGTTGCCGAGTGTGACGTGTGCTGTCGTGTGAAGGCCGAGCATCAGCGTCCAGCAGGTCTTCTTCAGCCTTTGCCAGTGCCAGAGTGGAAGTGGGATTCTGTGGGCATGGATTTCATCACCGGTTTGCCCCGTACTTCCTCGGGGAAGGATGCCATCTAGGTTGTCATCGATCGATTGACTAAGGTAGCGCATTTTCTGGCAGTGCGTACCAACCTCAGTGTTAGTCAATTGGCGGATCTCTACGTATCGCGCATTGTGTGCCTGCATGGTGTGCCACGAACGATTGTGTCAGATCGTGGTTCTCTTTTTACCTCTCGGTTTTGGCATCAGTTGCAAGAGGCCATGGGGTCGCGTCTTTCCTTCAGTTCAGCTTATCATCCCCAGACTGACGGTCAGACGGAGCGCGTCAACCAAGTGTTGGAAGATATGCTCCGTGCTTGTGTTCTTTCCTATGGGAAGAAGTGGGAGAAATGCTTGCCATTTGCTGAGTTCTCCTACAACAACAGCTTTCAGGCCAGTCTTGGCATGGCACCATTTGAGGCCTTGTATGGGAGAAGGTGCATAACCCCTTTGAACTGGTCAGAGACTGGTGAGCGGCAGTTTTTCGGCCCAGAGTCGATTAATGAGGCCGAAAGTCAGGTTCAGTTGATTCGCGAGCATTTGCGCACGGCCCAGTCGAGGCAAAAGAGCTATGCAGATCGTCGTCGCCGTGAGTTGAGGTTTGAGCCCAATGACTTTGTGTATCTCAAAGTCTCACCCTTGAAGGGCCATCAGTGTTTTGGCGTCAAGGGCAAGTTGGCTCCTCGCTATGTTGGGCCGTATCGCATCGTCGAGAGAGTTGGGGCTGTGGCGTACAGGTTGGAGCTACCAGCTGCACTTGAGGGTGTGCATGATGTGTTCCATGTGTCACACCTGAAGAAGTGCCTCCGTGTATCAACTGAGGAAACTCCGTTGGAGGTTCTCGATGTGCAGGAGAATTTGACCTACCTCGAGCATCCTGTTCGTATTCTTGAGGAATCTGAACGGAGAACAAGGAACCGTGTCATCAGGTTCCTTAAGGTTCAGTGGTCAAACCATTCTGAAGATGAGGCAACTTGGGAGCGAGAAGATCGCCTTCGTGCAGATTATCCATCCTTCTTCTCCGAGTGAACGGAATCTCGGGTCGAGATTCTTGTAAGGGGGAGAGTTGTAACATCCCAATTTTGGGGCTTGTGTTTCAAATGTAAGAAAATGAGTAGAAATTAAAACTTTTTCTTACATCATGTATTTCCTATGTGTACTGAACAAGTATTGTACAAGAAGTTTTGGAAATACAAAGTCACAAGTCTTTTGATCCAAATCTTGAGCTTTCAAAAACAATCTTGTCAAACCTCTTGATGATCTCCTAGAAATATTTTTCCTGAGTTCTTGGGATGGTATGTGACCCCTCTGAGAAATTTCAAAATTTTTAGAAATTGTTTGAATATTTTTGGAGGTCAGTCAAACCTATTCAAATTCTGGTCAGGCTGTGGGCCAGCACCTTGTGGAATTTTTGGAGGAAAAAGTATAGCACAAAAACCTCTGCAAAATTTATACAAGGTCAATAACTCAGCTAGCAAGCTCCTGCAAAAATTTCAGAAAATTTTGAGTTAGTTTGCTGTCCCAAATAAATCCCCAAAGTTCAGCTCTAATGAAAACCCTAAAATCCAAACCCTGGTTCGAGCCAGACTTGGGTTCGAGTCTGACTCGGGCTCGGGCCACTCGACTCGGTCCAGTCCACGAACCGCGCCAAGTCCGACTCGAGCGCACGTGGCCGTTTCTTAGTCGTTGGATTTAAATCGTGCGGCCTGGATAGATTGAACCGTTCGGACCCTCCAATTGCACTCATTGCTCTGAGTCGTTGGATTGAAATCAAACGCTCATGAGCTCCTCTAGCTATTTTGGAACTCAGAGGACGTGGGACGATCTCGACCGTCCGATTAAATCTTAAACGGTCGCGATCGCCCCTATTCTTCTTCTTCCTCCTCTCTGTCTTCTTCCTCGCGCCGCACGCGGCCACTGTGCGGTATGGCGCTGTCACATCCCGCGTTCGCGCCCTCGCGTGTTGTCGGGACAGTAGCGGCGTGGCAGCACTTTCGGCCAAAAGCCGTGCTCCGCGCTGCCCTCCTTCATTAGCCCTAGTTTTAGCGCGGCTGAGTTCGCCGTAGCTCACCGCGGGGCCCTTTTTCTTTGTTTTGTGCTCGTTAGTTTCAAAAGCCCCGGACCCTCCTCGATTTTCCTTCCACTCCTGATCACCCCACTCATTTGTGCTGTGGTTGAGTCCAACCACAGTGAGCACTCCCTCCGCCATTGATGCCTTGTGAGCTCCTTCGGTGATTGGGTGCTCCAGTGGTTCTAATCCGAATATTTTCCTATCCCTTGGAGCCCTCGTGCCTCCGATCGATTCCCCTAACTTGATTTTGGTTTCCCTTCACAGGAACTCCTTAATTTCAAGTTTGGAATCTTGGCGGCCGTAAGAGCTCCCCTTCGTTCCTAACTCCGGTAAGCCTTCTTCGTCCAACCCTTTGGTCCTGGACCACCTCCGGGCCATCGCAAGCTTACCATGACCATTCCTTTTGCCTCTGGTCGCCCAGGGCATCTTGTCGTCGTGGTCTTCCTCAGCGCCGGCGTCGGTCTCCGCCGCCAGCACTCCTCCGACCTCCCCTGGACCTCTCCTGTGCCCTGGTAAGTTCCTTTTAGCCCTGTAGAGCTTAATCACTAACTAGGTTAGCTCGTAGCGCCCTCTTTTCACGTTTTCGGTTTTTGCCGAAAACACTCCTCCGCCTCTCTCTCTCGCATCGCGTTCTGAGCCCGCTCATTGTTGAGAGTGGTTCCTTTATGTGTGCAATAGTATTAGGAACATTTTCGTACAGGTGGCTAGCGCCGCCGTGGTCTTGGTCGTCGGCGACGTGCCGGCGAGCTCCACGCGGTGCTCGGTACTTTATCGGATTTTTGTCAAGTCCTCGGACCTCCTCGGGTTGTTCTTGGTCGTTAATGACCTCCCCGGGATTAGATCTAGGTCTTAGATTCACTTCTGTGTAAATTCTAAGTCCTAGGACCTCCTAGAGTAATCTCAGCCGTTCAAGACCTCCTTAGGTCGAATCTTAGCCGTTAGATCTGGCTCTATGAAAAACCTTAAGCGCTAGGACCTCCCCTGGTTAGATCCTAGCCGACCATGACCTCCTTAGACTCAATCCGAGCCGCTAGGACCACTCCTGCGCAAAAAGACCTCCTCGCGGTCTTTGTAAAGACCACCCCTAAACCCCCACCCTCAGGGTCCTCCTTGTAAAAGACCACCCTGGTCTTTTATAAAGAAAGCCTCAGGACCTCCCCCCGCGTCGATCTGGACCGTTCAGGACCTCCCTAGGCCTAATCTGAGCCGTCCAGATCTCCTCCCGTTAAAACACTGTCGCATAGGATCTCCCTGAGAAGATCTTGGCCATCCAAGACCTCCTCAATTAAATCCCAGCCGATCAGGACCTCCCCTGGGAGATCTTGACCGCCCGGGACCTCCCTCGCTTGATCGTGACCGCTAAAGACCTCCCTCTGGAGATCTAGACCGTCGAAGACCTCCTCCGTGAGATCTTGGCCGTCCAGACCTCCCTCCGTATGTTTAGCCTTAGGACCTCCCCTAGTGTTCGGAACCGCCAGATCTTGATCTGACGGTCACGACATCCGTTAGGCGCGAGGACCTCCTTTGCGTGCGCTGTGCATGCACTGGTCGTGGCCGTTGGATCAAATCTCAACGATCTAGACCTCCCGGTCGCGGAGGAGGTCTTTCGTGTCTTGCGCTCGAGGTCCGTTCTTTGTGCGATGAAGGATCGACGGCCCACGACCTCTCCTTTTTTCCTTCAGTTCAGTTGGACCTCCCGAGAGCTCAAATTTTCTAAGTCTTTTAATGTTTCAAATTTCAAAAATGCTCAACTTTGTCATTTTAGCTCCTTTTGAATGATTCCATTCTTTGTAGCTCATTATAGTATGAACTTTAATTTGAGAATGAATTTAGGTGTCATGTAGCGAAAAATGTTATAAACCTCATGATCTTGTTTAGTGAAAATGGTTGTCTAGAAATTCATTAAAAATTTGTAAATTGCATAACTTATTCTCTGTAATTCCAAACTGAGCAAACTAAGTTTTGTTAAAATGTAACAGCCCTAACTTAGGGTTTGTATTTCAAATGTAAAATTTTGAGGAGAAATAAAAACTTTTGTTGTCTCTTCAAATCATTTGAAAGTTCCTACATTTTTCCCTAGCAATTTCCATTTTCTAGAATTAAACTCTTGTGAATGGAGATTGTTGTCAGCTAATTCTTAGCCTTCAAACTTTGATCATCCTCTGAAATTATTTTTCCTACCATCTTGATCATCCTATCTACCTCCCTGAATTATTTCACAATTTTTAGATTTTGTTTGCTATTTCGAATGGCCAAGTCAACTCTGTTTGAAATCTGGTCAAACTCCTGGACAAGAACTTGTGAATTTTCTCTAGAACCATGCAGTGCATAAAAGTTTTGGAAAAATTATACAAGGTTGTCCTCTGTCTCTAATGCTACCATAACAATTTCGAAATTTTTGGAGCTCAGGAGCTACCTCTAAAATTCCCCAAACCTTCTCTGTCTTTTAAACCAAATTCTAAAAATCATTCTCGGGCCAACCCAACTCGGGCTCGAGTCCGACTCGTACCACTTGACTCGGTCGCGTCAACTAAACGCACGCATGCAGCGAGTCCAATCGATCGTGACCGTCCGATGCAAATCGAGCGATCCACGTTGCGTATGCAACCGACTGTCCGAATGCATACACCAATCCCACCGTCCATTTCGGATCCAGCGGTCGGTGTGTTCTTGATCAAATCAAACCACCGGTTCGCACCGCTTCGTGCATCGCGACATATGGGTCCCACTGTCGGCATCAACCTTGTCTTCTCGCACCTCACCGGGCTCGCGGCGTGCGTGCATGTTTGCCACGTACCTCGTCGCTGCCACCTTTATGCCCTCGTGTCCGGCTGGGAGGCATCGCCGTGACTTCATAAAAGCCCTGAGCTCATCCACTTCTTCTCCTTTGCGTTCTCGTGTTATCTCCGCCCGATTTCTTGTTTCGTGGGAGAAGGAAACGAGTAGCACGCGCGTTGGAGAAGCCCTTGAGCCCGCAACCTCACCATCGTGAACCACACTCGGTGCGCATCCATTTTCCATCCCGAGCTCGTAGCATCCAGTGAATCGTCCGGAGCCACTTCTTCGTCCCCAACTCCGTTGGTCTCGGCTCTGCAAGCTTGCTAGTGCTCTGGTGAGTTTCCAGCTTCGACACTTGGTCCCTTCGAATCGCATTGATGCACTGAAGTTAATGATGGCTTCATTTTTGTCTTTGGTGCATCGTTGAGGCTGCGCGACCCTTTCTTCTCCAATCACGGTGTTCCGCCGCCGTGGCAATTCCGGCCGTCTCGGACCTTCTTCTTCGACGTTATCTTGTGCTTATTGCTCCTGGAGTCGAGGCGATTCCGTGGCGCACCTTCCCGTAGCTTCTCGAAGTCTGTAGCATCTTCTCCGCGAGCACCGTACTTTCTTCTCCGCCTCCGGCCGTCGTGAGCCCATCTCCGGCGACCATTGGGCTCCGCGTCACCGTCACCGGGTTCGTGAGGTCTTTGCGAACCTTAAGGTACCACTCACTCGTCTTGAAACTCACTGGTTTGCTAGATCACTGCGCGCGCGCATCACCGTCCGTGCGTCTTGAAGCGACGCAGCCCGTGAAGCTTAGTTATCGCTAAACACGGTTACATTAGAGTCAGCGACTTGTGGGCCCTCTCGTGTTAAATCTGTTTTAGGATTCAAATCTAATCGTTTTAATTCTCCGAGTATCATTATGTGGGCGGAATGTCGGTTAGGGATTGTGTAGTTTTGTTAATCGTTTTCTCTTTCATGAAGCGTATTTTTGCTTTGGGCATATGTGTTAGGATTACGTTACGTTGGCGAAGGCGTATTCTTTGAATACGCCTTCGCGTCACCTTATGCGAGCGATCCGCTCGGTCGACATTTTGCGTGGGCCGCTTTGTCGATGGTCGGGGCTAGCCGTGCGTCGAGAGAAGAAGTATTAAGAGCTTTAGTATTTACGAAATGCTTTTACATTTGCCTTATTAAATCGATTAAACTTGTAAAATGCATAACTAATTCAATTTTTATCCAAATTGCATAAAACCAGTCTTTGTTAATTTTGCTTTAAATGTTCTATTTATTAAAATCAGTTTCAACCTACTCATATCGAAAATCTGTTAAATGATTAATTGATGCTTTATGCATTTTCCAAAATTAGAAAATTCATATCTTTCTCAATAATTGTCCAAATTAAATTAGGATTTTTCATTTTCAGATACTAACTATTAGGATAGATTTTATACGCTGGTTACTTTTCATGAAAATTTGTTAAGTAATTAACTAGTGACTTGTTGTGTTTTTAGCTTAGAAAATTCATAGAAAATTGCTAATAACTTAAAATGATTTGTTCTCTGTTTCTAAAATTTTGTTATATCATGCTTAGGATGTGTGAGTTTTGGCTTGTTTGATGTTGTTGAATGTTTGAGTTTTGTCGGTGTTATTCGTTCTTTTCTTTGTTATGTTCGATCGTTAGGCTTCGATATTTGCGGCAACCACGAGGACGATCCTCCGCAACAACTTGAGCAACGGCCAGGCCAGGCAAGCGCTTTGATCATGTTTAATCCCAGTATTTTAAAGATTAATATTTTGTTTCATTTGTATGTATGCATTGCTTAATTTGTGTTAAATTGATTAGTTAAATCCGTGTTGCATATCCTGTAGCCAAAATATTGATCTCTACTACGAGCCTAGGTTATTTCTTTGTGATTAGAGGTCGTGGATGATCTCTTGTCACTTAGTAGATACGATTTCAACTTGCTTAGACATGCTTAGCTATCGGTAGAATCAAGGCGGTTATCGACTTTAGTCGGTAACCTTGATCACACAAAATTTACTACAACTTTATGTTTCACATTTTGCTATGCTTACTTACAAAACTAAAACCAAAAACAAAAATGATTTAGACGCACACAATGGTAAGATTGGTGTGATCTATTGGGTGTGTTGGAAAGGTGCCGGGTCAGTTAAGGACCGAACATCTTGTGAGTTTTGTTATCCAGGCATTTGGCGTGCTAACCACACTAGAGGGTATGGGACCTCTCTTGACCTAGTACTTTGGCGTGTATTGGTCCCGGTCGCGGGAGGTCGCGGAGGGGACGGAGGTGGGAGCATGGTAGTTGTCAGCTTTATCTGAGTGGGTAGTTGTCTTTTCGGCTTTACCATGTAGCGTATGGTGTTTCTACCCATCTGAGCGGCTCGGGTTGATACACAATATTGGAAACAGTCTCGTAGGACTTAGTGTCTTGACATACCTTCGGAAGTGTGCTTTGGCTTAAAGGCGGTGCGAGGTGTGGGTACGATGGTACACCTGCGAGGTTAAAACTATTCGAATAGCCTCGTCCTAGGTGATGGACACGCTTGGGTAAGCTTATCGAGAGTTAGACTACAACATTTAAATTAAAACTTGATGGGTGGTACGAATGGGGATTCGTGCTATTGTTGTGGTGACTATTGGGATAGTCACTTCTAGGTGGTTGCTTGTACCTACCTTTATTTCAGATTATTTCAACGATAAAAATGAATTGCAAACTTGCCTTTAAAGCGTATTATATTATTGCAAATGGAAGTTGGCTTTATGCAAATGAAACATATGGCCTCCACTAAACAAGCTGCATGTAGCATATGAGCAGTGCCGCTAGTTCACACGTCGGTCTTGCGGGTACAAAGACAATCTTTGTACTCGGTGCTTTGCTTAATGTTTTTGTTGCGGAGGAAGAAGGTGAGCCTCGGGGCCTCACTTACGTGAGTGTCTTTGTCGCCGTGGGTGACGACTAGACTTGGCGGTCGGTCGGATGCCTTGTGGGTGAAGGCACACCGATTGGCTTTGTTTATAGCCATCTTATGGCACTTTTGCTTCCATTGTCTTCTTTTGTTATTTGTGTATCTTGGCCTATCGGTCTTTGTGCGTAATAACTCTACTATTTGTTTATCTTTCGTTTGGTAGTGTTGTGTTTGGACTCTATGTGTGGAATGGAGTTGATGTCTAATTTTGTACCAGGTGTGTATACTTTACAGGAAGTATACATATCTCGAGATCGATTTATTTGATTTGTGATGCTAGGGCGGTGTGGTTGGTTAAGCATTACAAACCAAATAAGCTGGGTCCTCACAAAGTTGGTATCGAGCCATTACGACCGTGTAACAAGCATAGTCGTCTTTAGGATATTTTGAAAGTCTTATTTTCAAATCATAAAAGGTTTATGCAAACCTAGGCAGATTCTCAGATTTTATTCCTTACCTATCTTAGCTTTCTACTCTCATCTTACTCTAATTTAAGTTTTGAAACTTGATTTCTCTCTTCACCTTTCAAAAGATAGTTACTACCGGTGGAATTAGTTTGGGGAAAACCATGAAGTTAAATCCAACTAAAACTTGTGGGGATAATAGGGTAAGATGTAAAGGGGTAGTTATGTGTCGATTTTTCTGGTCGAACTTTATCTGCCTTGTGTTTGTTTACGGACCGCTTTCATGAATTTTGGGCTTTCTTGCTCTTAAATTTGTTGCTAACTTGTCTTAGTAAAACAGGATGGCCGGAGAACGCGTGGCGGTGTGATGGTCATGAAGAGGAGCTTCCTCCTCCGACCATGGTGAGGTTCTCGCTCGATCGGCGAAACCGCATGGACCGACGCGCATCTTGGAGGTTATTGCTAGGAATACCTCCACTCCTGCCGTGGTGGCGGCCACCGACTCGTGGGGACTTGCGAGTTCCTCCGTACACGGCCGCCGACTTTCTCCCGCTCACGAGGACCCTCGATGCGGACGATTGGCGCGCATGGTTGGCGAAAGCTCAACATAGCTCGATGCGGCGCGAGGATAAGGCACTTTTCGCATCCCACGGCTTGAGGCGCGGCACTCTCATGGTGGGAGAACTATCTCGCCATGCGACTGCGGGCCATGTGGTCGCGTGGGAGGAGTTCGGTCGGCTTTTCGTCGGGCCCACATCCCAGATGGCCTGATGAAGCTGAAGAAGAAGGAGTTCCTCGCGCTCAAGCAAGGGCGCAAGTCTGTGACGGAGTATCTATACGAGTTTAATCACTTGGCTCGTTATGCTCCGGGTGAGGTGGCCTCATATGAGGCTAAGCAGGAGAAGTTTATGGATGGCTTGTCCGAGGAGCTGCAGGACAAGCTATCTATTGTGGACTTCTCAGACTTTCAGGCCTTGGTAGATAAGGCCATCGTTGCAGAGCATAAGGCAAAGGCGTGGGCGAGTCCATAGCGCAAATGGGAGGCGATCGGTCTACTCACACCGGCCTCGTTCGTCCTCGGCCGGCGGCACGATGGCCCGTTCTTTTGCTCCACCGGCGCCGAGACCATCTCGCACCACTCCTCGCCCACCGCGGGCGTGTTTGATCCACGTGCGCTGCGATCCAGCCAAGAGCGGCCTCGCAATCCGGCGGCGAGGTTACTTGTTTTATTTGCCACAACAAGGGCCATTATGCGAATATGCGCCTCAGTGTTGCAGCGGCCTCTCGCCCTAATGGAGGCGCGGCGCGAGTGGTCATCCACGACGGAAGATGATCGAAGCCCGAGTGCGGCGTGGTCGAGTCAACCACCTTTCACCGAGGAGGCTCGGGAGCGCCAGATGTCGTGATGGGTACACTTCTTGTTAATTCTCGTCCTGCTGCGGTATTATTTGATTACGAGCATCGCATTCTTTATTTCAAGATCATTTGCTGCGCTAGTGGTCTTCACCGTGTTCCTTTGGGAGTTCCTTTGCTCATCCGCTCTCGGGTGGAAATGAGAGATTCTGATGTCGGGATGTTCCTATCATAGTCCAAGGAGTGGGGTTTTGGCAAACCTTATTCGCTCGGTTCGGTGATGCGGATGTGATTCTTGGCATGGATTGGTTGTCCCAACACTTGGGGCAAATCGATTGTGCCGAGAAGGTTGTTTATCTTACCGACTTTCAGCAGCGGCGGTCGGATTTTCGCGCGGTGCAGGGCCACATCTATGTGCATTGTTAGGGTTAGAAGAATTTATTGAACCTGAGCACTCCCCTCTGCAGCAAGACCAATCCCAGCAAGGCAAGCAGTTTGATCATGTTAATCCCAGTATTTTAAGTATTTATGTTGTTTACAAATTATATGTATGCATTGCTAGTTTGTGTTAAACTATTGTCGCTAGTTGACCTAGTAGATGCATTTCCTTAAGACAAATGATTATCCTCTACTACCGTGAGCCTAGGTTATTGCTCGATTTAGGGTTCGTGGATGAGCTCTTGTCACTTAGTAGTTTGCGAATTAATTGCTTAGCCATGCTTATCTTACGGTAGAAATGGCGGTTATCGACTTGTCGATAACCTTGATCATATAAAACTTATTATGATTTATGACTTCCACCTTGTGCCATGTCTACTTATGAAAACTAAAACGAAAAACAAAATGATTTAGACTTGGGCACAATGGTAAGTGGTGTGATTTTCGGTGTGACGGAATGGTGCAGAGTCAATTAAGGACCGAACATCTTGTGAGTACTGTTATCCAGGCAATTTGTGCGTGCTAACCACACTAGAGGGTATGTGACCTCTCTTGACTTAGTACTTTGGCATGTATTGGCTTCGGGTCGCAGGGAGTCGCAGGAGGGATGGTGTTGGGAGCATTGTAGAGTCCGAAAGGCTTCCCCCCCGTAACGGTTGGTTGTCTTTCGGCTGGCAATGTAAGCGTATGGGTTTCTATCCATACGAGCGGCTCGTGGTTAATACACAATATTGGAAAACGTCTTGTAGGACTTAGCCGTGCCGGCATACCTTCGGAAGTGTGCTTTGTGGCTTAAAGGCGGTCTGAAGTGTGGGTACATTGGTACACCCCTGCAGGGTTAAAACTATTCGAATAGCCTCGTCCTAGGTTATGAACACGCTTGGGTAAGCTTTCAGGAGTTAGACTACAACCTTTTAATTTAAACTTGACGGGTGGTACGAATCGGGGATTCGTGCTATGCTGTGGTGGCTATTGGGATAGTCACTTCTAGGTGGTTACTTGTATTTATCATTATTTTCGCTGTTACTTTCAACATTAAAAATTGATTTGTAAACTTGCTTTCAAATGTATTACATTGTTGCAAATAAAGTTGGCTTTGTGCAAATGAGACATACAACCTCCACCTAAATAAGCTTGCATGTAGTTTATGAATAGGTCTGCTATTCCACACGTTAGTTTTGCGAGTACCTTTGTGTACTCAGTTATCTTGCTTAAATGTATTTGTTGCAGAGGAAGAAGGTGAGCTTGAGGGGCCTCACTTCTGTGAGTTGTGCTGTGGTAGCCTTAGAGGCGTCTAGCTGGCGGCTCGGTCGGTTGCCTTGTGGGTTGTGTGGCTAACCGGTCGACTTTTGTTCTAGCCATCTCATGGCACCTTTTGCTTCCGCTGTCATTCTTGTATATTGTTATATTTGGCCGGTCGGCTCTTTTGTAATAACTTATTTTATCTATGTCCTTTACTAGACTTGTTAATGTATGTTGTATGGAAATGATGTGTAATTTTGTGGTGATGTGCATATGCTGCAATTCTGGGAAGCATATGTCCATCGAGGCTTAGAATGTTTAATTAGTAATGCTAGAACCATTTGGAGGTTAAGTGTTACTAGTTAAATATTCCGGGTCCTCACAAGAGCATACATAAGACTTGGTCATGTGGTGACCAGGTATGCATATTCGAGATCCCCGTCATGTAGATGACGGGCTTGAGGTCTCCACATTCGTAGAATGTGGGCATTGAAAAGAGGTCCCCATCAGGAAAACGATGGGCATTTGGTCCCCACACTTGTGGAGTGTGGGCTTGAGGTCCCCTTTACTTGCAAAGTATTGGACAATTGGTCCCTGCGCTTGCGAGCACAAGCATGGTATGCAGGGACGGTTGCATATCTCGTATTACTGGTAAAATACGAAAAAGAGTGGAAGAGAAAAGATGCATTGCATATTTGCATTCATACATCATGAGCTATGTTTCCGAGTAAAGCTTTGGGTTTGAATGTTGTTGCTGTAATTGTGAGGTTAATGATTCTTTTTGGTACTTGTTGAGTCTTTGGGCTCACTCTTGCTTTTGTTGTGTTTTAGGTACCTTTTGCAAGAACGGCATGCATGGGAGGGAGTAGACTTGAGTTGGAGTCACACACTGCCACACATCTTTACAAGTTGATTAATTCTTTTAGAGTGTCCATTAATAATTGCTTAACCGCTTAAGAAATGATCATGGTTAGGCCTTATGCATCGAGGTTCTTTGTAATAATGATGAGAAACGTATTTTGAATATCCTTGAATATGTTCTATTTGATTAGCCTGTTTCTAATGCTTAGTGATGATATTGGATGTTGGAATAATTATTTATGATATTCTTTATCTATTGGAACTTCCGTATAGTTAACTATACAAATGAGGTTCTGCCGGAATTTGATAAATTGTCCTAGGTTAGATTTGTTTTATGATTCTTCAGTAGCATTCCAAGCTCATGTCGGGCTGGGGTGTTATAACACCGTTGTTCCTAGGCGGTTTTTTTACTCTAACGAAATGAACCATCTGCTGTCTTGATTTCCTTCAAAGATAGAGCTGGAAGATCTTGATGTAGTAACTTGACGTTGCTGACACATTTTCCTTTCCATTGCATTGTTTAACCTTCCCTTTCTTGATTCGAATGTAGTTCTGATATATCAAGCTCCACATCGTTCTTCAGTAGGACGAAAGTCACGACTCCATTCAGTCGACCGAAAGAGGTATCAATCGATAGACAGAAGGAGTATCAAATGTAATCTAACATCAACACCGAGATATTGTGTGGAGAAGAGAAGATAAAGCAAGGTTTATGGTAGTCTCGTTTAACCCTTGCTTTACTAGTTCTAATTGCCCGGCTTGGAGAGAAATGCATTGGAGGAGTTGCATGAAAGGATGCATGTGTGCAAATCAGTCCTAAGGCCATTTGAAATTTTTGTTAGTGGGAGTGCAAA
Source organism: Ampelocalamus luodianensis (assembly GCA_036346255.1). Taxonomy (NCBI): domain Eukaryota; kingdom Viridiplantae; phylum Streptophyta; class Magnoliopsida; order Poales; family Poaceae; genus Ampelocalamus; species Ampelocalamus luodianensis. The sequence continues at coordinate 42,310,843 of CM070626.1, forward strand.
TGCTCACATGCATGCTTACGTGATTCTATCAAAATACGAAATTTTGAAGGTGAGTAACTTAGTTGTTCGAGAACCTAGGAAAAATATTTGTAGCCACTATTCACACGAGTTATTGTTTGAAAGGGAAATTGGTTAGAGAAATAGTAGGGAAAAGAATAGACACGCAGGCGTTTCATCTGCTACTTCTTCTCTCCTTTTCACGAATTCACTCAAACTGCCATGCATGCGAAAACAAATTGCAAAAATATGTTGGTCATGCGATGACGATTGCGGTGGTATGACATGCATGGCTTGGTTTTGAGTTTTTGGATGAGATTTGAAGGAGAGAAGCGAAAGGAGTTAGCAGGGAAAGAAAAAGGGTGAAGACAGGAAAAGAAGGGACACGCAAGCGTTTTGCTTGCGGTCGGTCAAACCAAAAAATAAAACGACGATACTAATGCATGCATGATGATACGATTTTTGCGATACATGCGAAAACATAAAATCAAAATAATTAAATTTCTAATTGCAATTTTTCAAACAATTTGATTTAATATTGATTATTATTACTTGACGTGAGAAGAATTGCAAAACATGCTTTGATTAATTTCTCAATTTATATTTAGAATAATTATTCTAAGTTTAGATTTTTAATTATCAACTTTCATTACCATTTGTTTTATTTTTCTTTTAGGTTTGTGTTTTAATTTCAAATTCAGAATTGAACAAACAAATTAAATAGGGAACCAAATAACCTCCAATAAATTCTAGAAAATCCAAACAAGTATATTAGATAATATAGAATCCAACTGAAACAATCACACAATTGAAACCTTTTTAGTTTGGCCCCAAATCAAATTGGAGCTTTTGAATTGGATAAGGAGTATTAGAGTTCTAGGTTTAAATTCTAGTCTTCAAAAATCAAAGGATTTTCAACATAAGGTTTACATAAAAAGTTTTTAAAAAGTCCAAAATTTCACAAATGCACATTAGATGCTTAACTAATCCAACTTATGGATCTTGGGCTGTTACAGATCTACCCCCTTAAACAGAATCTCGTCCCAAGAATCCAGTAGTTCGGAAGTCGCAACAAAAGGCTGTGGCAAACCTAGCTGGGTACCGAACTCAATTCTGAATCAAATGAGGTTCTACAGAAGTTTCAAGTCCAATAGTTGGAAGCTCCGTCGAAAGATTTATGTGATCCTTCCGTCAAGTGTTTCCTAGGGGGTTCTTTCGACTCTAACGAAATGCACAATCTGTTATCTTGATTTCCTTTGAAGATAGAGCTGGAAGATCCTAACGAAGTAACTTGACGTTGCTGACATATTTTCCTTTCCATTGCTTTGTTTAACCTTCCTTTTCTTGATTCCAATGTACTTCCGATATATCAAGCTCCACATCGTTCTTCAGTAGGACAAAAGACACGTACAACTCCATTCAGTCAACTAAAAGAGGTATCAATCGATAGAACGGAAGGACTAGTTAAATGGTAATCTAACATCAACACTGGGATATTGTGCAGAGAAGAGAAGATAAAGCAAGGTTTATGGTAGTCTCGTTTAACCCTTGCTTTGCTAGTTCTAATTGCCCGGCTTGGAGAGAAATGCATTGGAGGAATTGCATAAAAGGATGCATGTGTGCAAATCAGTCCTAAGGAAATTTTAAATTTTGGTTAGTGGGAGTGCAAATGCTCACATGCATGCTTACATGATTCTATCAAAATGCACAAAACAATTTTATTCTTGATAAGGTGAGCACAAGATTTAGCAAACAACCAAAAGCCATATTACCATGACCAGGTCCTTAGCATAACCATCAAACCATCAATTTCACATCTTGAATGACTACTCAATCAGGCCTACTCATGCTAATGAAATCATATCAAATTCTACACAAACATCATGAAAATTTATACTCAAACAAACCTAATCTATTAGTCCAACACAGATTTTTGTTTAAAGACTACTAGTGAGCAACTAGGGTAGGGAAAAAAATACTAAATCAGCAAGAAAAATTCCAGAAAAAATCTGGGATGTTCGTGGGACACTAGAGATGCTACACAAATTTACCCTACACATTAAGCCCAGGTTTTGATAGGTACAACAATTCAGACAAGCAAAACAAGACATAGGCTCAAACACTAGAGAAACTAAGTTAAAAAATTCCAGAAAAAATCTGACATGCTACTGAGGGGTTACAAAACACTAAAAAATTGGGCCCTAGCAGTTTAAGGCAACCTATTAGTTCTAGATTCAAAATCGGCCAGAACAGCCCTACAAAGCATTTGAATTAAATTCTGGAAAAATTACATTCATGAACTACACGCCATCAGGTCATCATGTGAATATTTTCAAGATTTTTTGAATCACCATTTGTTACTGGAGTACTTTTCTTTCAGTCCTTGACAAAATTCACACACACAAGATAGGTTGTTTGTTGGCATAAAGAGCAAATAAATACATACGCGATTCTAGCATGGTTTAAAACACTTTCAGTTGAAGAAGATTAAAAATGAGTCTCATTCAGTTCATGTTAAATTCAACTTCACTCCTCACAATTAAAAAAAAACATGTTCTTTCACTCCACAAAAATCTAGTACATCAAGTTACAATGTAACATCCCCATTTTCAACTTGTGTTTCAAATGTAAGAAAATTAGTAGAAATTAAAACTTTTTCCTTACATCATGTATTTCCTGTGTGTACTAAACAATTATTGCACCAGAGTATGGAGATACAAAGTCACAAGTCTGTTGATCATCTCCTGGGAAATATTTTTCCTAAGTTCTTGGGTTGATATGTGACCCCTCTGAAAAATTTCACAAATTTTCGAAATTGTTTGAAGAGTTTTCTGTCGTCACAAACTTGCTTGACTTGTAGTCAAACCCTAGCTCAAAGCATTGTATAATTTCGGAGAAAAATGCTCAGCATAAAAACCTTTGGAAATTTTATGCAAGGTCCATCTCAATGTCAGCAAGCTACTGCCAAAATTTCATAGAATTTGGAGCTAGTTTGCTAGCTCTAAAAGTCCCTTCAAGATCCCGGTTCAAAATTAAACCTAAGCCCGTCCGAGTCGACTTGGACTCGGACCTCAGTCTTAGTCACACCGAGCCGCTTAGCTGTGTCGGGCTCGGTCGAGTTGGGCGCAGTGGTCCGGGCCATTGGATTTTCAAATCCGACGCCAAAGACCTCCTCGGGTCTTTGTAAAGGACCTCCCACCCGCACGACCTCCTCGAGTTCTTTTACAAAGACAACCTCGAGGGCCTCCCGGGACCTCCTTTGCACCTTTGCAAAGACCACCTCGGCGACCTCCTCGGCCCTCCACGACCACCCCTAGCGCTTGGGTGATCTTGAGCCGTCCATCTTGAGATCTGTGGCTCGGACCTCCCTAAGTGTTAGGACCTCTAATACTTAGCCCAAAATCTGGGCCCTTGATTTCAATCCAACGACTCACGACCTCCCGGTGGAGCTCGGCACTGATTTAGCGTTGAGTTCATTTGACCGATCTTCCCTATTTCTCTCACATCGGGTGGGCCTGGGCATTATCAATTTTTGTGCGTGGCGATGGGAGCAAGTGCCTTGTCAACTCTAGGTCGACAAGCGGCTATGTGTGCCAACATTAAATGTCCGCAGCACCTTTGCTCAAAAGTCACCCCGACACTGCCTCCCATCATGTCGTTGATGCCTAGCTCAGTGCACCCGAGTGGGTGTGACCTTGTTTTCATTTTTGGCGCTCGGCTATATATGGATCCCGGCTTCTCCCTAAGTTTCTTTGGATCCATTCTTGCACCCCTAGTTTCTTCCTCTGCTCTTGAGCTCAAGTCCCCGAAAGCCTCTGTCACCATTGCTCGACCTTGGAGCTCTCCACGACCCTTGAGCTCAAGTGGTTCATTATTGCAATTTTGGCTAATCCTTTTGTTCTCTTGGTCACCTCGAACCTCTCGACTTGCTTTGTTTGACCTTCACAGAGGTTGATAAAGTAGGAGCGTGTGGTTCGTGGCCGAGCGCCGTCTTCTTCACCTCCGCGACCTCCACCTTCACCGGAGCTCTTGCGCCACCTCTAGCTCCTCCATTCCACGGTCGATATTTCATGATCGGAAATCCTATTCTTTTAGACCTCTTCGGTTTCGATTTGGCCGTAATTGGTCCCCCGGTTATCTCCGTTAGCCGCGGTTGGTGGTGCTGTTGGTGTAGTTTTTGGCACCCTTAGGTCCTCCGTCCTATTTGGAGCTCATTCGTGCCTTTGGTTTCCGCCGACGAGGTCCACATCGCCGGCGGCAAGCCGCTGTGCACGCTCGGGTTTTGTCAGTTCAAAACCTCCTGTTTTCATCATATTCTTAGGACCACTTTAATGCTCAAATCATTGCTCATCATTGGTGCTTTAATTGTGTCCTAATTTGTGCCGTGGAGTCACTGACGTGTGGGCCATGGGTTTAGAATTAAAGTTTGGAAATCATTAAGTGTCCCTTTTAGTTTCATTTATTGTCAATCATCTGGAGCATTTAATTTGTCTTAACCACGCCTTACGCCGTTGTCCGGAGGTCTGCGCCATTAAAACCACTCCGGGACCTCCCGCACAAATCCTGGCCGTTAAAGACCTCCGTAGGTTAAATCCCACCGCTAGGATCACCTCCTCCTTGGGGTCCTTTTTGCAAAGACCTCCTTGAGGTCCTCTCATGTGAAAAGGTCACCCGGCCGTTTTGTCAAAACCGCCTCTCGGACCTCCTTGGGGTCCTCTTTGCAAAAAGTCCTTCCTTAGTCGTTTTGAAAACCACCCCGAGCCACCCCACCAAGGTCCTCTTGTGCAAAAGACCACCCTGGTCATTTGTAAAGAGAACCTTCAAAACTACGTTAGGGTCCTCTTTGCAAAAAGACCACCTCGGCCCTTTGTGAAGAAGTCGTAGGACCTCCTCCGCTCAGATCTGGACCGTTCATGACCTCCCCACGGAGATCCAACCGCCCGCATCTCTCTGTTGAACACTGTCGCGTAGGACCTCCCGCGAAGATCATGGCCATCCATGACCTCCTCGGTGAAATCCTAGCCGCCCCGACCTCCTCGCTTCATCTTAGCCGCTCAGACCTCCCACCGAGATCGTGACCGCCTAGGACCTCCTGCCTCCGGGACCGTTAGATTTAGATCTAACGGGCTGAGACCTCCTGTAGATCTCAACCGTCCAGGACCTCCTATGGGAGATCCGAGCCGTTAAGATCTCGTCCGATCAATCGTTGACCTTTAGACCTCCCTAGTGCTCGGGACCGCGGATCTTGATCCGACGGTCACGACCTCTGCAGGCGCGAGGACCTCCTTTGCGTGGCGCGTGGCGTGCACCGGTCGTAGCCATTGATTCAAGATCTACGGCTTAGACCTCCTCGCTAGATCTTGCCGTCTAGGACCTCCTCGTTAGATCGGACCATCAAGTCTAGATCTAACGGCTAAGACCTCCCTTGGCGCGATGAGGTCTTTGCGCCCTCGTGAGCTCATGCGGGTTTTAGCATCTGAGATCGTGAGCCGTGCGATCTTTGATCAACGCCCACGACCTCCCGCTTTTATGGGTTTTCAGTTTAGTCCGAGAAGCTTTTATTTGCACATATTAATTGTTTTAAACTTCAAAATTGCATAACTTTTTCTCTGTAGTCTAAATTTAACAAACTAAAGTTCTATAAATGCATCTGTTAAAGTACTTTAGCTTAGTATAGGTTTTGCAAGTAGTCTTTAATACTGAAATTAATCATGTCTTAGATTTAAAACTTAGAAAATCATAACTAAATCATTTTAACTCCAAATGACCTGAAATTTTATATGGGTTACCACTATACCAGTAGGTAGCTACCATAAAAGTTTCAGCTTCAAAATCTTTCTAGAAAATATTTTTGCTACAGTGCGAATTATGGCCGAAATTAGGTTTTTAGAGAATATCTTTTGCACCACAAGTCCAAATTAAGTTTTTCCAGTTTCTATGTCTAGGTATATCCATATTCTACCTTGTGTGTAAATTTCGTCGCATTTGGATAATTGTTGCTTGCTTTTTCATTTAAGTGTTGCTCGTCTTATTGGTTGTTTTCGTTCTTTCGCTTAGGATTCGATATTTGCGGTAACCCCGAGAACGACCCTCCGCAACAAATTGAGCAACAAAAGCGAGCAAGCGCTTGACCATTTCCCATTAATCCCATTACTTTTAAAGTCTAATATTTTGTTTAACTTCTATGTATGCATTGCTATTTTGTTGTTAAATTGATTAGTTAGACCTCTAGTTGCATAATCTGTAGGTAAATAATTATCCTCTACTACCTGAGCCTAGGTTATTTGCTGTGATTAGAGTTCGTTGGATGAGCTCTTGTCACTTAGTAGATTCGAATAAATATTGCTTAGCCATGCCTAGCATCGGTAGTATTGGGCGATCATCGACTTAGTCGGTGATCTTGATCACACAATTACTTATACTACTCCATTATGTCCAACCCTTGTGTTTTACCATTTTGCAAATCAAAAACTGAAAACAAAATTATATCTTGGCTTGGGCACAATGGTATGTTGATGTGATCGGTTGGGTGTGTGGAATGGTGCCTAAGTCCCTAAGGACCGAGTTACTTGTGCCATTGATCCAAGCAATTATTGCGTGCTAACCACACGAGGGGGATATGGAACCTCTCTTGACTAAGTACTTTGGGAGGTGTTAATTATGAGCTGGTCGGTGGGTGTGTTCCTGTGTGTGTGTGTTGTGGTGTTTGGAGGGAGCATTAGCGCACCGGTTAGGCTGCTTAATGTGTCTTTCTCCGTGGGTTGCGGCTCTTAATTAGCATCGTCCATTGGAAAGCGTCTTGTTAGACTTAGCCATGCCCGCATACCAAAGGAAGTGTGCTAACTGTGGTGGTGGAAAGGCGGTCTATCGTGTGGGTACATTGGTACACCCTTGCGGGGTTAAAACTATTCGAATAGCCTCGTCCTAGGTTATGGACACGCTTGGTTATTTCCACAAGAACTAGACTACAACCTTTTAAAACTTAAACTTGACATGGGTGGTATGAAGGGTACTTCATGCTATTGTTGTGGTGACTATGGGTTAGTCACTTCTAGGTTGGTGTTGTTCTCTATCTATGTTATTATTGTCTCTCTTTATTTGAACAATAAAAGTTAATTGCAAACTTGCTTTGAATCTATTACCTTATCATAAAGGAAAACTTGCTTTATGCTTGAAAATAAGTCCAAAGCCTCATCCACTTAAATAAAGCTTGCATGTAGTTAATTATAGTTACGTTATCTCACACGTCAGTCTTGCGAGTACAAAAACAAGTTTTGTACTCATCCGCTTTGCTTAATATTAATTGTTGCAGAGGAAGAAGGTGAGCCCCAAGGGCCTCACTTTTGTGAGTGTGTTCTGTGTACTGTTTGGGTCGATTAGCTTGGCGGTCCGGTTGGTTGCCTTGTGGGTAAAGGCACACCGATTGGCTTTTGTTCATCGCCATCTTATGGCCATTTGCTTCCATTGTGTATTTACTTATCTTTATGAATTTTGGCATCGGCCTCTCTTTGTAATAACTCTCTTTATATTATCTATGTCTTTCGATTGTTGCTTTTGCTTCGCTCTATGTGTATGAATGGAATTGATGCATGATTTTGTAGCGGGGTGTGTATACCATTTCGGGAAGTATACATATCTCGAGGCTTGGTTTATTTGATTTGTACTTGTTAGGACCTAGTGGATGGTTAAACAAAGACAAGCCGAATAAACCGGGTCCTCACAAAGTTGGTATCGAGCCATTCCGACCGTAGTAACCTAAGCTTGGTCGTCCTTAGGATATTTTGAAAACCTTATTTTCAAAGGGTCAAATGATTTGAAAAGCTTAAGTAAGTTCTCTGATTTTATTCCTTACCTACCTTAGCTTTCTTCTCTGTCTTGCTCTAATTTGAGTTTTAAAAGTGTTTTCCCTTTCCTTCTCTCAAAAGATAGTCATTATCGATTAATTGGGTTTTGGGACCAAAGAGCTTGGCAAATTGAAATGTTAGCCGCCCTCTACAAGGTTTGAAGCTTCCGGTTGAAGATTTCAATTAGGAGGCTTGGATGCGAAATCTGGACAGCGACCATTCAATTCCGGACAGCAGGCTCAAAGGTTCTAACCAGGGTAGAAAATAAGAAATTAACCAAGTAAAACTTGTGGGAATAAAAGGGTAAGATGTGATACTAGTTAGCTAAGTATCTAACGTTATTTTTATCGCTTAACCTTGTTCTTGAGTAGTGTTAGGCTGGTTGTAGTGTGCTGAAATTTTATCTTCTCACACTATTACTCGCTCATTCAATACGGGTTAATGGCATTGAGAAGTTGAGCTTGGTTTGGAGTTTCCTTGCTGTTTTGGAGCTTCTTTGAAACATTTAAAGTTGTTACTTGCTGTTTTTGGCTTTCGGTTAGGTGATGTCTCATTCCCAAATCGTTAGCTTTTCGCTTTCATCAACTTCTAATGTTAGTGCTTTGGTTTCTAACCTAAGTTTCTTAAAGCAGATGGTCGAGGTACTCGTGAGCGCCGTGGTCGGCACTGGTTTAGATGAGGAGCTTCGCCTCCTCCACCATGGCCGAGGTCCTTCTCGGTCGAGCGCAACCGCCAGAGGACGTGGAGGGTCTGGCTGGATGTTATTGCGCGCAACACCTCCGCCTCTTCCGGTGCCTCAGATCCGGGCGGGGGTGGACCTCGATCCGTGGGGCCTTGCCGAGTTTCTTCGCACTCACCCACGCTTCTCCGTGTCCGAGGACCCATTGGGCGCAGATGACCGGCTGCGTCGCGGTTGAGCGTAAGCTCGACGTTGCTCGGTGCTCGACCAGACAGGCACTCTTTGCCTCCCATCGCCTTCAGGGGCAAGACTCTCTGGTGGGAGAACTTCTTGGCCATGCAGCCCGCGGCCACCACTGCTCTCTTGGGATGAGTTCCGGACGGCGTTCGTCGAGCTCACATCCTGCCGCTTGATGAAGTCAAGAAGAAGGAGTTTCGCGCTCAAGCAAGGGCGTAAGTCGGTGATGGAGTACACGCATGCGAGTTCAACCACTTGGCTCGTTATGCTCCATCCGAGGTGGCCACCGATGAGGCCAAGCAGAGAAGTTCATGGAGGGTTTGTCTCGAGAGCCGCAAGACAGCTCTCCATTGTGGACTTTGTCGACTTCCGTGCCTTGGTGGACAAGGCCATTGTTGCCGAGCACAAGGCCAAGGCGTCATGGCGAGTCCCGCAAGCGCAAGTGGGAGGCCCAATGGTCCGCACAGCCGGCCTCTCGCCTCGTGTCGGGCCTACCCGTGGCCCGCTCGCGGCTTCCTACCACCGAGGCCGCCAAACCAGCTCCTCGCCCGCGAGCCGTGCCCCGATCCACGTGCGCTGCAACCAAGCAGGTGGCCCCCGCAATCCGGCCGCCGGGTCACTGCTTTTGTGCAACCGAGAGGGCATTATGCCAATAGTTGCCCTAACAGATCGAGCGGCCCTCGTCCTAATGGAGGACGCGGCGGGGAGGTGGTTCTTCTCGGATCGAGAAGGTTGTCCCGCTACCCAAGGTGTGGGTAGTGGCCGCGCCAACCTCATCTCCGCGGAGGAGGCACAGGAGGCACCCGACGTCGTGTTGGGTACCCTTTCTGTTAACTCTTTCCTCGCTACGCTTTGTTTGATTTAGCGCATCTCATTCTTTTGTTTGAGTCTTTTGCTCGCTGTGGGAGGTCTTCTTTTACTCCATTGTTGGTCCCGCTGCTCATTCGCTCTCCGGTTGGAGTTGAGAGCGAACTGAGTGTAGGGATGTCCTCATGAGATAGAAGGGTAGGATTCTTGGCAAACCTTATCCTCCTTCGATCGGCGAGCTTAGATGTAATCCTAGGCATGGATTGGTTGTCTCAAAGACATGGGACAAATTGATTGCGCTAGGAGGCTCATCTACCTCACGATCCTTCCGCGCGCGAGTTCGCTTTCCGCCGCAGGATCCGCATCTCTTCGCGCTCGGCGGCCACTCTAGATATTAGTGAAGTCCCAAAGTGGTATGTGACTTTGTTGATGTCTTCCCGACGACCTTCCAGGATGCCACCAGCTCGAGACCTCGAGTTTGTCATTGAGTTGGTTCCTGCATCGCCCGATTTCAAAGAGGCCTTACTGGATGGACCCAATTGAGTTGGTGGAGTTGAAGAAGCGGTGGGTGAGCTTCAAGAGAATGGTTTCATCCGCCTAGCTCGTCTCTCTGGGATGCTCGGCAATCTTTGTCCTAAAAGGACAAGACGCTGCGCATGTGCGTTGATTACCGCCCACTTAATGAAGTAACGGTAAGAACAAGTACCCTTTGCCCGTGATCGATGACCTCTTCGATCAATTAACTGGAGCTCGAGTCTTCTCCAAGATTGATTTGAGAGTGGGATATCATCAAGTTCGGATTCGACCTGAGGATATCCCAAAGACGGCTTTTTCTACTCGTTATGGCTTGTACGAGTATACCGTCATGTCATTCGCTTAACCAATGCTCCGCCTTGTTCATGAACCTCATGAATTCGGTGTTCATGGAATATTTGGATAGGTTCGTTGTGGTCTTCATCGATGATATCCTTATCTACTCTAAGAGCGAGGAGGAACACACCGAGCATTTGAAGCTTGTGTTGGGCAAGCTCATGAGCACAAGTCGTATGCGGTTCGCAAGTGCGCGCTCGTTGAAGGAAGTAGCCTTCTTAGGCCATATTCTTTCGGCAGAGGCGTAGGCGTGGATCCTAGCAAGATCAGCGATGTGCTTTCTCGAGTCGACCTACGTCGCCACCGGTTCGGAGTTTTCTTGGTTTAGCGGGATATTATCGCCGCTTTATCGAGAACTTCCAAGATAGCGGCCGATGACTGAGTTGCTCAAGAAGGACAAGAAGTTCTCGTGGTCCGCTGATTGCGAGGACAGTTTCAAGCACTTAAGAAGCGATTGACCACCGCTCCTGTTCTTGTTCTCCCGATGTCCGTCGGCTTCGATATCTTTTGTGACGCTTCGTCCGAGGCCTCGCCAGTCCTTATGCAAGAAGGCAAGGTAGTGGCCTATGCATCAAGGCAATTGAGACCTCATGAACTTAACTATCCTACCCATGACTTGAGTTGGCGCGTGATCCATGCACTTAAGATTTGGCGACATTACCTAATCGAATCGTTGTGAAGTGTATTCGGATCACAAAAGCTTGAAGTATTTGTTTACCCAACCAGATCTGAACCTCGTGCAAAGGAGATGGTTGGAGTTGATCAGGACTATGACATGGGTATTCACTACAATCCGGCAAGGCTAATGTCGCTATGGATGCGCTTAGTCGCAGCGCATTGCAATGCATTGTTGCTTCAGAGCATCGCCCCTCTTCTAGAGGAGTTTCAGCTCTCAACACGGGTTTGGTTGAGCATGGTTCCTCATTGCCTTGGTTGTACAACCAACCTTGGTGGATCGGATCAGTGCGCTCGCATCTGATGTTGGGGTAAACCGCATCAAGGAAAATGTCAAGAACGGAACAGCCAAGTGCTTCTCCGTAGATGAGCTTGGTGTCTTGAGGTTCGCAACGCCGTGGTTCCAAAGGACATAGAGTTGCGGAATTTGATCCTCCGCGAGCCCACGATTCTCGTTATCCATTCATCCGGGGCCACGAAGATGTACCAGATCTTCACCGAGAGATTTTGGTGGACACGAATGAAGAGGAGATCGCGAGGTTCGTTGTCGAGTGCGACGGTGTCGCCGTGTCAAGGCCGAGCATCGCCACCGACCGATTGCTTCACCCTTGCCCATTCCGGAGTGGAAGTGGGATTCGGCCGATGGATTTTATCACCGCCTACCAGTCACCGCGGGCAATGATGCCATTTGGGTTATCATTGACCGGTTGACTAAAGTGGCACACTTTCTTCCATCAAGACCAAGATTCGTGCGGCCACCTTGCGGAGCTCTATATCGCCAGATCGTGAGCTTGCATGGGTACCAAGACGATCGTTTCGATCGTGGTTCCATCTTCACTTCTCGATTACGCATAGCTTGCAAGAAGCTATGGGAACTCGTCTTTCTTTCAAAGATAGCAGTATCACCCCCAAACAGATGGTCGGGCCGAGAGGGTCAACCAAGTTTTGGAGGACATGTCGCGAGCTTGTGTTCTTTCCTATGGAAGCACCGAGAAGTGCTTGCCATTCGCCGAAGTTTTCTTACAACAACGGTTTCAAGCCGGTCTTGGCATGGCACCATTCGAGGCCTTATACGGAGAAAGTGTAGAACCCCATTGAACCGGTGCGAGACCGTGAAAGACCTTTCTTTGGCCCGGACTCAATTAATGAGGCCGAGGGTCAAGTCCACTCATTCGTGATCGCTGCGCACGCACCTCAATCCAGCAGAAGAGCTATGCGGATCGTCGCCGCCGTGAGTTGAGCTTTGAGCCCAATGACTTCGTTTATCTCAAGGTTTCTCCTCCAAAGGTCACCAGCGTTTTGGTGTCAAGGGAAAGTTAGCTCCTCGATATGTCGGTCCATACCGTGTTATCGAGAAGAAGGAGCTGTTGCCTACAAGTTGGAGTTACTCACTGCATCGGCGGGGTACATGATGTGTTCCATGTGTCCCAACTAAAGAAGTGCCTCCGTGTTCCAATCGAGGAAGCTCATTGGAAACTCTTGATGTCCAGAAGATTTGACCTACCGCGAGCGCCCTGCTCGCATACTCGAGGAAGTGAACGAAGAACGAGGAATAAGACCATCAAGTTCCTTAAGGTTCATGGTCGAATCATTCAGAGGATGAGGCTACTTGGGAGCGAGAAGATCGTCTTCGTGCACTACCCTCTTCCTTTTCCGAGTGAACCAAATCTCGGACGAGATTTTTGTAAGGGGAGGTTTGTAACATCCCCATTTTCAACTTGTGTTTCAAATGTAAGAAAATTAGTAGAAATTAAAACTTTTCCTTACATCATGTATTTCTGTGTGTACTAAACAATTATTGCACCGAGTATGGAGATACAAAGTCACAAGTCCATTGATCATCTCTGGGAAATATTTTTCCTAAGTTCTTGGGTTGATATGTGACCCTCCAAAAATTTCACAAATTTTCGAAATTGTTTGAAGAGTTTTCTGGTCAGTCAAACTTGCTTGACTTGTAGTCAAACCTAGCTCAAAGCATTGTATAATTTCTGGAGAGAAATGCTCAACATAAAACCTTTGGAAATTTTATGCAAGGTCCATCTCAATGTCAGCAAGCTACTGCCAAAATTTCATAGAATTTGGAGCTAGTTTGCTAGCTCTAAAAGTCCCTTCAAGATCCCAGTTCAAAATTAAACCCTAAGCCCTGGTCCGAGTCAGACTTGGACTCAGACCTCCAGGTCTTGGTCACACCGAGCCGCTTAGCCGTGTCGGGCTCGGTCAGGTTGGGCGCAGGTGGTCTGGGCCATTGGATTTTCAAATCCGACGCTCAAAGACCTCCTCGGGTCTTTGTAAAGGACCTCCCACCCGCACGACCTCCTCAGGTTCTTTTACAAAGACAACCCTCGAGGGCCTCCCCCAGGACCTCCTTTGCACCTTTTGCAAAGACCACCCTGGGCGACCTCCTCAGCCCTCCACGACCACCCCTAGCGCTTGGGTGATCTTGAGCCGTCCATCTTGAGATCGTGGCTCGGACCTCCACTAAGTGTTAGGACCTCTAATACTTAGCCCAAAATCGGGCCTTGATTTCAATCCAACGACTCACGACCTCCTCGGTGGAGCTCACACGATTTAGCCGTTGAGTTCATTTGACCAGTCTTCCTATTTCTCTCACCACGGGTGGGCACAGGCATTATCAATTTTGTGCGTGGCGTAGGGAGCAAAGCCTTGTCAACTCTAGGGTCGACAAGCGGCTATGTGTCTGCCAACATTAAATGTCCGCAGCACCTTTGCTCAAAAGTCACCCCGACACTGCTCCCATCATGTCGTTGATGCCCTAGCTCTGCACCCGAGTGGGTGTGACCTTGTTTTCATTTTTGGCGCCGGCTATATATGGATCCGGGCTTCTCCCTTAAGTTTCTTTGGATCCATTCTTGCACCCTAGTTTCTTCCTCTGCTCTTGAGCTCAAGTCCCCGAAAGCCTCTGTCACCATTGCTCGACCTTGGAGCTCTCCGGCGACCCTTGAGCTCCAAAGTGGTTCATTATTGCAATTTTGGCTAATCCTTTTGTTCTCTTGGTCACCTCGAACCTCTCGACTTGCTTTGTTTGACCTTCACGAGGTTGATAAAGTAGGAGCGTGTGGTTCGTGGCGGAGCGTCGTCTTCTTCACCTCCGGCGACCTCCACCTTCACCGAGCTCTTGCGGCCACCTCTAGCTCCTCCATTCCCGGTCGAGATTTGATGATCGAAATCCCTATTCTTTTAGACCTCTTGGTTTCGCCGCCGTAATTGGTCCCCGGCGGTTATCTCCTGTTAGCCGCCGGTTGGTGGTCTTTGTTGGTGTAGTTTTGGCACCCTTAGGTCCTCCGTCCTATTTGGAGCTCATTCGTGCCTTTGGTTTCGCCGACGAGGTCCACATCGCGGCGGCAAGCAGCTGTGCGCTTCGGGTTTTGTCGGTTCAAAACCTCCGTTTAAATCATATTCTTAGGACCACTTTAATGCTCAAATCATTGCTCATCATTGGTGCATTAATTGTGTCCTAATTTGTGCCGTGGAGTCACCGACGTGTGGCCATGGGTTTAGAATTAAAGTTTGGAAATCATTAAGTGTCCTTTTAGTTTCATTTATTGTCAATCATCCGAGCATTTAATTTGTCTTAACCGCCTTTTGTCGTTGTCCGGAGGTCTGCGCCATTAAAACCACTCCAGGACCTCCCCACGAAATCCTCGGCCGTTAAAGACCTCCGTGAGGTTAAATCCCACCGCTAGGATCACCCTCCTCCTTGGGGTCCTTTTTGCAAAAGACCTCCTTGAGGTCCTCTGTGCGAAAAAGGTCACCCTGGTCGTTTTGTCAAAACCGCCTCTCTCGGACCTCCTTGGGGTCCTCTTTGCAAAAGTCCTTCCTTAGTCGTTTCGAAAAACCACCCCGAGCCACCCCACCAAGGTCCTCTTGTGCAAAAGACCACCCTGGTCATTTGTAAAGAGAACCTTCAAAACTACGTTTAGGGTCCTCTTTGCAAAAAGACCACCTCGGCCCTTTGTGAAGAAGTCGTAGGACCTCCCTCCGCTCGGATCTGGACCGTTCATGACCTCCCCACGGAGATCCGAACCGTCGGACTTCTCTCTGTTGAACACTGTCGCGTAGGACCTCCCGCGAAGATCATGGCCATCCATGACCTCCTCGGTGAAATCCTAGCCGCCCCGACCTCCTCGCTTCATCTTAGCCGTTCGGGACCTCCCACCGGAGATCGTGACCGTCTAGGACCTCCACGCCACTCGGACCGTTAGATTTAGATCTAACGGGCTGAGACCTCCTCGGTAGATCTCAACCGCCCAGACCTCCTATGGGAGATCTGAGCCGTTAAGATCTCGTCTGATCAATCGTTGACCTTTAGACCTCCCCTAGTGCTCGGGACCGCCAGATCTTGATCTGACGGTCACGACCTCTGTTAGGCGCGAGGACCTCCTTTGCGTGCGCTGTGCGTGCACTGGTCGTAGCCATTGGATTCAAGATCTACGGCTTAGACCTCCTCGCTAGATCTTGCCGTCTAGGACCTCCTCGTTAGATTCAGACCATCAAGTCTAGATCTAACGGCTAAGACCTCCCCTTGGCGCGATGAGGTCTTTGCGCCCAGGAGCTCATGCGGGTTTTAGCATCTGAGATCGTGAGCCGTGCGATCTTTGATCAACGGCCCACGACCTCCCCAGTTTTTATGGGTTTTCCAGATTTAGTCCGAGAAGCTTTTATTTGCACATATTAATTGTTTTAAACTTCAAAATTGCATAACTTTTTCTCTGTAGCTCCAAATTTAACAAACTAAAGTTCTATAAATGCATCTGTTAAAGTACTTTAGCTTAGTATAGGTTTTGCAGTAGTCTTTAATACTGAAATTAATCATGTCTTAGATTTAAAACTTAGAAAAATCATAACTAAATCATTTTAACTCCAAATGACCTGAAATTTTATATGGGTTACCACTATACCAGTAGGTAGCTACCATAAAAGTTTCAGCTTCAAAATCTTTCTAGAAAATATTTTTGCTACAGTGCGAATTATGGCCGAAATTAGGTTTTTAGAGAATATCTTTTGCACCACAAGTCCAAATTAAGTTTTTCCAGTTTCTATGTCTAGGTATATCCATATTCTACCTTGTGTGTAAATTTCGTCGCATTTGGATAATTGTTGCTTGCTTTTTCATTTAAGTGTTGCTCGTCTTATTGGTTGTTTTCGTTCTTTCGCTTAGGATTCGATATTTGCGGTAACCCCGAGAACGACCCTCCGCAACAAATTGAGCAACAGCAAGCAGGCAAGCAGTTTGACCATTTCCCATTAATCCCATTACTTTTAAAGTCTAATATTTTGTTTAACTTCTATGTATGCATTGCTATTTTGTTGTTAAATTGATTAGTTAGACCTCTAGTTGCATAATCTGTAGGTAAATAATTATCCTCTACTACCCGAGCCTAGGTTATTTCTTTGTGATTAGAGTTCGTTGGATGAGCTCTTGTCACTTAGTAGATTCGAATAAATATTGCTTAGCCATGCCTAGCATCGGTAGTATTGGGCGATCATCGACTTAGTCGGTGATCTTGATCACACAATTACTTATACTACTCCATTATGTCCAACCCTTGTGTTTTACCATTTTGCAAATCAAAAATCGAAAACAAAAATTATATCTTGGCTTGGGCACAATGGTATGTTGATGTGATCGGTTGGGTGTGTGGAATGGTGCCTAAGTCCCTAAGGACCGAGTTACTTGTGCCATTGATCCAAGCAATTATTGCGTGCTAACCACACGAGGGGGATATGGAACCTCTCTTGACTAAGTACTTTGGGAGGTGTTAATTATGAGCTGGTCGGTGGGTGTGTTCTGTGTGTGTGTGTTGTGGTGTTTGGAGGAGCATTAGCGGACCGGTTAGGGCATTTAATGTGTCTTTCTCCGTGGGTTGCGGCTCTTAATTAGCATCGTCCATTGGAAAGCGTCTTGTTAGACTTAGCCATGCCTGCATACCAAAGGAAGTGTGCTAACCGTGGCTGGTGGAAAGGCGGTCTATCGTGTGGGTACATTGGTACACCCCTGCAGGGTTAAAACTATTCGAATAGCCTCGTCCTAGGTTATGGACACGCTTGGTTATTTCCCACAAGAACTAGACTACAACCTTTTTAAAACTTAAACTTGACATGGGTGGTATGAAGGGGTACTTCATGCTATTGTTGTGGTGACTATGGGTTAGTCACTTCTAGGTTGGTGTTGTTCTCTATCTATGTTATTATTGTCTCTCTTTTATTTGAACAATAAAAGTTAATTGCAAACTTGCTTTGAATCTATTACCTTATCATAAAGGAAAACTTGCTTTATGCTGAAAATAAGTCCAAAGCCTCATCCACTTAAATAAAGCTTGCATGTAGTTAATTATAGTTCTGTTATCTCACACGTCAGTCTTGCGAGTACAAAAACAAGTTTTGTACTCATCTGCTTTGCTTAATATTAATTGTTGCAGAGGAAGAAGGTGAGCCCCAAGGGCCTCACTTTTGTGAGCTGTGTTGCGGCGCTGTTTGGGACGATTAGCTTGGCGGTCCGGTTGGTTGCCTTGTGGGTAAAGGCACACCGATTGGCTTTTGTTCATCGCCATCTTATGGCCATTTTGCTTCCGCTGTGTATTTACTTATCTTTATGAATTTTGGCCGGTCGGCCTCTCTTTTGTAATAACTCTCTTTATATTATCTATGTCTTTCAGTTGTTGCTTTTGCTTCGGCTCTATGTGTATGAATGGAATTGATGCATGATTTTGTAGCGGGGTGTATATCTGCATTTAGGGAAGTATACATATCTCGAGGCTTGGTTTATTTGATTTGTACTGTTAGGACCTAGTGGATGGTTAAACAGTACAAGCCGAATAAACTGGGGTCCTCACATACAACATCTATAACATCCAAATTTTTAGATTCATGCAAGGAATCTATATGAGCATGTCAAGTTGTTATGTTCTAATTTGATTAACAATTTCTAGACAAAGAAAATCAAGGGCAATTTCAACTTACGCCTCTACCTATTAGTCATTTTCATGCTTTGATCACCAAGATGAACTACTAACCATGCTTCTTGATTTATACAACTTGAGTAACATGACATGCTTGAGTTAATTTAGAACTATATGCATGATCAAAGTATAAGAATCAAGATGCCTAACAAGTAATTTGAGCTATCTTCTACCCGTTTTATGCACCATTCTTGGATTAACATGACTTATTAGCATTTTTGGAATCAATGAAGTTAATGGATGAAATTTGATGGCTAACATGTCACGAGGTGCTCAAGATGAAATAGTAAATGAATACATGAGTATGATGCAAGACTCATGATGCTCAAAATATAATTTGAGACCTCTACTACCCCCCTTAATATTTTGGTGCATAAAAAAAATGAGATGAGGAAAGAATGAGCACAAGGTGAGAAAATGGGCAATAGGTATGCAATTTAACTCTAATATGTACTAATCATTACAAAATCACCAAAATGAGATTTCATGAACCACAATTAGTTTTCCAATATAGTTGCTATACATGCCGCCGTAGGCAATGCGCAACTACTTGGAACAAAGAGAGCAAATGGTTACAAAATCCAGCGTCTACAAGCTAAGTAATATTATTAGAGTGTGTATATTCTAAGAATAAACCCTAATTTAATCATAAAGCAACGCATCGTCTTCTCGTCCATTCGTCGATGCTCTTCACCGGTGACTACTTACTGTTTCTGGTGTTGGAAAAGAGAGACGAGCAATGGAGAAAATGATTTTTCACAAATCAAATGAATATGAGGTAAGAATTAGAGGCTAGGATGGGTAAGAAAGAAAGGAATTATATTACTTGTATTTTTGCAAAATCTTTGCTAGTTTGAAAATACACTTTGCAGACCAAAATCCTAACAACGTCCTATAATACCCGATTATTCGATATCAAATGCTGTAAAGATTAGAGAGGAATTAAGTTAAAATTCAGAATTTTAGGAGAGCCATAGGCCGCCAACCCATATTCGAGAAGAGGGGAGCCGGCCATAGTGGCCCAAGGCCCATGAGTGGGCTGGCAGCCTATTAGATGGCAAGGGAGGGGAGGGGGACCAAACCCTAGCCACATATGCTACAGTAGGCGCCATGCTACAGTACCTCCGCCGCCTTGCCTCCTCCTCTCCCTAGCGCCATCTTCCCTGCTGCTTGTGGCGGGCCGTGGGAAGAAGAAGAAGAGGAACGAAGAGAGAGTGGAAGGAGAACTTCTTTGTGGGATTTGATCAGCGATCTCCGGTGGTTCTACAAGGGTAATGATGCATTCCCCTCGCTGTTTAAGTTGTTTTAGATGCAAATTTGATTACGTTTAGTGGATCGAATCAATGTTGCAGTTAGAACAGTTCTGTCCAGTACATTGTGCGATGGTTTTCATGTGTTTAGATTTCGAATTTGATGATACCGTCTCCTAGAGTTATGTGGGGTTCGTTCTTAGCTTTCAGTGGAGGCAAAGATCACTCAGTTCTGAGTTATTGTTTAAACATTATGATGAATTCTTTGCTGCAGTCCCGAAAGTCTGACGAGAATTAACAATCACTGTATTTGTTAGAATATGACCTAGTTAGATGTTGATTCAGAAGTCTTCCCCATAAAGACTTTTGTATATAATCTCATTAGCTTTCAGGATTGATAAAGAACACCGCATTTGGATTTGTAGAATAAAAGTTATGCATGTTTCAAGTTGACTGTCCAGAAAGCATGTTAGGTTTTATCATTAGTTTTGACCCGTGTGCCACTTTTTGTTAAGGGCAACATTTGGTGTCATGCCAACTAGGATTTTGAAGACAGTGTCCTTAGCTTTCCATAACTGTAAGAATTTTGGGTTTTGGTTAGACCAATCGAAAGTTATGAATATTTCTTTACCGACGTATAGTTCTACTAGATAGATTGTGTATTAAACTTTCGCCTGGATGCTATCCTAGGTTTTCGGCCGAATTGGAAGTTTTCGATACCTTTTCATAGGATCTGAGATCACTCCGTTTCGAGTTTCAGAGCAAAAGATATGACATTTTTAGTACCGCTGTCCAGAACTCCAGATTATTGTTCCGCTAGACTGTTGGTATTATTGTATAGAACAATCTTGTGAACCTCGTGTAGGGAGATGCGTTTAAGCGTTGCGATTAGGGTCTTATTCGCGTTGTATCTTATTCAAGTGATTCAATTGTGTAGGAGGAGAGGGTTCAAGATTAGTGGCTTCGTCCTTGCCTCGTAATGCATCGCAGTTCGAAAGGCAAGTACAATTGATTTGTCTTGATTGCTGTTTGTGCCACTTGATTGATGAATGTGCAATGAGTAATTCCGGTATTTCTTGTTTCCCTTCATAATTAATATACCATGATTATTTGATAACATGTTTACATTCGATATATTCATTCATTTCTTCTTTCATATACATCCACGAAGTGGGTAGTGAAGTCCCATTATTCCAATATGAGCAGTACCTTGTGATTCTTATTGTTGATGAATGCTGAGTGCTTGTTGTTCATACGGTTATTTCTATTATCCATGAGTAGATTTAATGCTTCATATTCTTTTCATGTTCGTTAACCCATGTTTAATGAGATGATGTCTTTCATTATTCATAATTCATTCCATTCATTCAGTAGTCTTGTTTCATCCACGGGAGTGGAATGTAAAGACCCATCAATTCTAGTGTGGGCATATAAGACCCACCATTCCAAAGTGGGTAGATTTGGATCCCGTCTAAAACATTCTTGATACAGGCCTTGGATCCCCGCATTTTGTTAAATGCGGGCCTAAGTGAACACCGACGAGTGTGTCACTAACTATACCGGTATAAGCAGAAGTGGAGTTCATGCATTTCATTCATTCATATGATTTCTGTTATTTAAATTCATATTCTATAATATGACTGTCATGTTCCTATTCGTTTATTCTACATTCGAATTATATTAAGTGACAATATGTTCCTATTCGTTCATCCTACATTCGAATTCTATAATGTGATGTTATGTTCTTACTCATTCATTCTATTACGTTCTTATTCAGTATGGCTCATATTGCTCTGTTGTACTTGCTGAGTCGTAGACTCATTCTTGCCATGTTTACTTGTTTTACGTAAACATTGAAGATGGCATGCTTGGGAGGGAATAGTCATGAATCATTCATTCACTTCACATTATTCACTTGTTAATTAGACGAACCTGTTATTACCTTTCTTTCGATAATCTTTGGATTGTAATAACTGGAGTATGATGGTTGATGTTATCCTTTCTTAGGATATGATTGAATTGGTAATTGTCTAAGATCTTTGTATAGTTTATTGATATGATTATCATAGATGCCTCTTCATGATTAGGTAAATAGAGTCTGTTATGTTGTTAAATTCTGTTTCAATTCTTATGTTCATTCTATCAATTGTTGATTCTTACTGGTTATTAGTTGATAGATGGATGAAAGTATTTCGTATTGTTGATGTATGTTAGTCTTTTAGGTAATATATTAGCTTCTGCATAGCTAGGGTGTTACAGTTGGTATCAGAGCGGGCTTTAGTTCTGTGGAAAATAAAACACTATGAACAATAGGTGGGGTTGGGTAATCCATTGCATCCACATTTCTAGTGGTATATTTCATTATGCTGTACTGTATTGAGTTGCTCCTGCGAAATCATTCTTGTTGTTAATCTATGACATGTTATGATATTCTATATCTATGAATTTATTCAATGGTTGTTATGAGGTGATCCTGTATATTCATAATTGATTGTATTGATTAAGCATGTTGATAACAGATGTTAAGAAGTTGAGGTCAGGGTTGTTGCTCTAGGATTCACCAGGTTAGACCACCGTTCGTGAAATGAGAATAGGGGAGTAGTTACCCCGAGTACCATAGTTTCAGGTGTTGAGCGTGAGTTGCTTTAGAAAGTTGTTCTCTTTCTTGATTTCTGAATTTGGCAAATTCTTGTTCTATGGTGGTTGATGAATTTCTCTTGGGCTTGTGGTTCATGGTATTTGATGAGTTTCTATGGGTCCCTAATGGTTCCCTGACGCAACTGTTTTTCAACTGTTGAGTTGCTTTTACTACTTGTGATGTTCGTCAATTGGCAATATTAATATTTCCATGGTTGTTCTTTCTTTCTTATTGGAAAAAAATGACTCATTTATTCATTTGACATTTTCGGCAATGAGAGTTTTCCGTTGCAAGTTCGTTAACGTGAGAAAGCTTTGGCTCTATATATTTCTTTTGAATCATTCCAATTGTTAAAGGTTAAAGCATCTCTTTTCTGAAGGAAAGTGTGAAAATCCTTTTGTGATACATTGGCATGGTTAAGTCAGAGATTGTAACCCAACAAAGTGGTTGGGTATGGGTTTCCATTGATCTCTATTTGTTTTTCAGAACCGCTATTGTCTTTCTGACTGTTGAGCTCTCTTTGTTACTTGTAAACGTTGTTATTTGACAAGATTGTTCTCTTTTATGTTAGTCATATCTTTCTTGTTGATATAGGTGACCTAGTTACCCGTTTGGTAGTTTGGATAAAGAAAACTATCTTTTACAAATTTCATTGAAGAAAGTCGAACCCTTTGTAAGGTTTTGTGGAGTTATGCGAGACTGATGTTAATTCTTGTAGTAATTTGATCACTTGTGGTGATATTGTTTAAATGGGAATTGATGACTACGGCGGCCCGATCTTCCGATAGGTTCGATTGATTTCGTCGTAAGGACGTTGACGCTTTGAGGCTTCTGACCAGCAGATCATCTCCTTGCAATTCGCTACACCCGCACGACTGTCATTATCGACCACGCTCGCACGCGATCGACGTTACCACGAGGGTTATTGTTCCTGCAAGCAATCGAAGCAACTCACAAGAACAAGGAAGATGCAATCTGAATTGTATTGCGAATATGAAATAAGTTCACAAAGTGGGGTTCCTCAAACCGTACAACGGCGAAACTACAAGTGGCAGAATAATTCTAAGAAAAACACAACCCTATACTGTGACGACTGTTGTATATATATAGGGGGGCGTGAGGAGGTTGACCTAGGATTGTGCGCCTATGGGGAGAGGCATACACAACCTAGGTTTTGACCCCGACACACTTACAAGGCCTTATTAGGCCCAAAACGGTGTCACAACACCTAATGACTAGTCGTGGAGCTTGAGACCTGATCGTAGTGCTAGCAGATCTGGTCGTAGCGCTGATAGGTCTGGTCGTATAGCTTGTAGTCCTGGTCGTAGACCTTGGGAACTAGGACTTGATGGATCCTCCCTATTATTCCTAAGTAACAAAAGATCACAAGTACTAGGTAGTATACCATTCTGCATAGATAAATTATTAGCACCTAGAAACGAGCTCACCTCATAATTTAAGTGGCGTGCTCGAGCTCTTTTCACAGGACCTTGTAGTTTCGCAACTAGATCTGGAGGATTTTGTGTAGTGCGTGTATCCGTAGGAGTGATGTCCTCATCATCCTCCCCCTCTTGAATTGGAGTCATCCTCGACTCAAGCTCATCTGCTTCTCCCACATATGGCTTCAAGTCTGAGATGTTAATGTGGGGCTAACCCCAAAATCTGCAGGTAGCTCCAATTGGTAGGTATTGTCATTTATCTTCTTAATTATCTTAAATGGTCCATCAGCTCTAGGCATCAATTTTGATTTTCTTAATTCTGGAAACCTATCCTTTCTCAAATGCACCCAAACTAAATCACCCGGTTCAAATTTAATTTCTTTCCTACCTTTACTTGCAGCAACCCTATACTTTTTAGTCATACGCTCTATATTTTCTTTAGTTGTTTCATGCAACTTAAGAACAAATTCAGCATGCTTCTTAGCATCTAAATTAATGTGTTCAGAGGTAGGCAAAGGTAGTGAATCAATAGGAGCACGGGGGTTAAAACCATACACTACCTGAAACGGACTTACCTTGGTAGTGGAGTGTACCAACCTATTGTAAGCAAACTCAATGTGTGGTAAACACTCTTCCCACATCTTCAAATTCTTATTTAAAACAGCACACAATATGGTGGATAACATGCGGTTGACAACCTCTATTTTTCCATCAGTTTGGGTATGGCACGTAGTAGAAAACAACAACTTTGTCCCCAATTTGTTCCAAAGTGATCTCCAAAAGTGGCTCAAAAACTTCGCGTCGTGATCCGAGACAATAGTATTGGACACTCCATGTAAGCGAATGATTTCCCTGAAAAATAAATCAGCTATGTTTGTAGCATCATCGCTTTTGTGACAAGGTATAAAATGTGCCATTTTAGAAAATCGATCCACTACTACAAATATATTGTCCCTTCCCCTCTTTGTCCTAGGCATTCCTAAAACAAAATCCATAGAAATATCCTCCCAAGTGGCGTTAGGAATAGGAAGAGGCATATAAAGTCCATGTGGATTGAGACGGGACTTAGCTTTGTTACATGTAGTGCAGCGAGCCACGTAGCGCTCGACATTGCGCCTCATCTTTGGCCAAAAGAAGTGGGCGGCCAGCACATCTTCTATTTTCTTTGCTCCAAAATGCGCCATCAAACCTCCTCCATGCGCCTCCTACAACAACAAAAGACGAACGGAGCTAGCTGGAATGCATAGCTTGTTAGTACGATAGATCAAACCATCATTCAGCACATATTTATTCCATGCTTTCCCTCCCTTACAATGTTCAAGCACTTCTTTAAAGTCCAAATCAGTAGCATATAAATCCTTAATGGCCTCTAAACCAAAAAATCTTATGATCGAGTTGAGATAACATGGTATAACGTCTAGAAAGTGCATTAGCAATCACATTGTCCTTACCTTTCTTATGCTTGATGACATATGGAAACGACTCAATAAATTCTACCCATTTAGCATGTCGTTTATTTAGTTTAGCTTGCCTTCTAATATGTTTTAGCGATTCATGATCTGAATGTATAACAAATTCTTTGGGCCATAGATAATGTTGCCATGTTTGAAGCACACGAACTAAAGCATACAATTCTTTATAATAGGTAGAATAATTCAGACTAGACCCATTTAGTTTCTCGCTGAAATATGCAACTAGTTTACCTTCTTGAATCAATACACCACCTATCCCAATCCCGCTAGCATCACATTCAATCTCAAAAGTCTTACCAAAATCAAGGAGTTGGAGTAGGGGTGCTTGAGTGAGCTTCTATTTCAATAAGTGGAATGCCTTCTCTTGTGCAGGCCCCCATTGGAAAGGCACTCATTTCTTTGTCAATTCATTCAATGGTGCAGCAATGGTGCTGAAATCCCACACAAAACATTGATAGAATCCAGCAAGGCCATGGAAGCTCCGCACCTGTGACACAGTAGTAGGCGTGGGCCAGCTTTGGATGGCTACACTCTTTCCCTCATCCACCTCAATGCCCTGCGGTGTCACAACATAGCCAAGAAACGCAACTCGATCGGTGTAAAAGGTGCACTTCTCGAGGTTACCAAACAAACATGCATCTCTCAAGGCATTAAAAATAGCACGTATATGATTCAAGTGTAGCTCACGTGACTTGCTATAAATCAAGATATTATCAAAATAAACCACCACAAATTTTCCAATGAAAAGACGTAAAACCTCATTCATTAATCGCATAAAAGTACCAGGTGCATTAGTTAGACCAAAAGGCAACACTAACCACTCATATAGTCCGAACTTAGTTTTAAAAGCAGTTTTCCTTTCATCTCCCAATTTCATTCTAATCTGGTGGTAGCCACTTTGCAAGTCAATCTTTGTGAAAATAATAGAACCACTCAACTCATCAAGCATGTTGTCTAGCCTAGGAATAGGATGACGATACCTTATGGTAATATTATTAATGGCTCTACAATCAACACACATACGCCAAGTTCTGTCTTTCTTAGAAACCAAAAGAATAGGAACAGCACAAGGACTAAGGCTTTCTCGTACGTACCCACGGTCCAAAAGATCTTGGACTTGTTGCTGAATTTCCTTAGTCTCCTCTGGATTGGTCTTATATGCAGCACGGTTTGGCAAAGTCGCTCCCGGGATCAAATCAATTTGATGCTCTATCCCTCGAATAGGTGGCAATCCCGGGGGTATCTCAGCTGGAAATATATCCACATACTCCTACAAAAGGTTAGAAACAGTAAGAGGCAAAGAGCTAGATATATCCTCAAATGAAAATAAAGCATCTTTGCATATCAAAGCATAGCATGGCAGCTCTTTATCACAAATTTCAGCAAGCTCAAATTTAGTGACAAGCAAACACACCCCTTCAATTTAATTCCCTCAGCCTTGGAACCAGGCGCCACTTTCTCCCCTTTAGGTGCGAAAACATGTTTCGCTACTTGTTGATTTTCAGAATCATGTTCATTGGTATTTCTTTCATTTCTAGCACGCTCTACTTCATCTTTCACAATTTCAGCGGGTGTCAAAGGCAACAACTTAATCTTCTTACCCCTTTGTGAGAACGAGTAGGTATTAGCTCTACCATGGTGCAAAATATCATTATCATATATCCAAGGCCTACCAAGCAACAACGAGCATGCTTGCATAGGCACTACATCAAAGTCGGTACTATCTTTGTAATTACCAGCTGAAAATTGCACTCTCACAACTTTGTTTACCTTTAAATTACCACACGAATTGAACCATTGGATGTAGTAGGGATGTGGGTGTGGTTGTGTGGTCAAGCGAAGCTTCTCGACCATCTTGGAGTTTGCATGGTTATTGCAACTCCCTCCATCAATGATGACTCTGCAGGCTCTCTCCTTCATGAGGAATCTGGATTGAAACAAGTTGTGCCGCTGATTTTTCTCCGCTCTCTCCACTTGTGCGCTCAGCACTCACTGACGCAACAAGGCTCACTTGAGTCCCTGTGTCAACAACAGCTACTTGTTCTTCTACATCATCAGCATCACTATATGTCTCGTCTCCTCCACTTGCAATGTTAGCTGCAAGCACATACTCATCCTCAATATCACTAGCACTTACATAACCTCCGTCTTCAGTGGTAAGGTATGCTCGCTGACTTGGGTAGTCCCTCATGACATGGCCCATTCCCTTGCAACGATGGCAAATAATTCCAGTCGTACGACCTGTGGAAGCAACCGAAGAAGACCTCTTGGCTGGGGCCTGCACACTAGTAGACTTGTTTACCTCGGGTGCATGTGATGGTGTCGGAGGTGCTGCTGAATGCGCCCTACTCGAGGAGTGGGCAACAGACCGTGTAGCTGAAGGTGGTACTATTTTAACTTGCCCCGACGTTGATCTTGGTGTAAACGTGCTTCCAAAATTGTTCCTTGGCCTCTGCTGTCGTCCCTGCAATTCCTTTTCTGCCAAACATGCAAGGTGAAACAATCTAGGAACACAATCATATTCTTTGTAATCAACTATGTCCTGAATTTCACGTATTAGTCCTCCAGAAAAACATGCCATAGCAGCCTCTTCGTCCTCAATAATATCACAATGCAACATACTAATTTGAAGCTCCTGATAATATTCTTCTACGGATCTATTGCCTTGGTTTAAGCGCTGCAATTTCTTATACAAGTCCCATTTAAAAGAGGGTGGCATAAATCTGTTACGCATAGCAACCTTTAAAGCATCCCATATAGTAGGCGCTAATCCATCATTGCATACTCTACTCCACCAAATGATGGCAAAATTTTTAAATTCACTTGTGGCTTGCCTAACTCTATGCACTTCGGGAACTAAGTGAGCATTATATTTCTGTTCTACCGTTATCTCCCAATCTAGATATACTTCAGCATCATAAGTACCCACAAAAGATGGTATAGTGAACTTGACTTTAGCATATGGATCATCATTATCACGTGCATTATGGTGCTGAAAGTTATTACCTCTCATACCTTGACGGTTGAAGTTCAATCGGTTCCGTTGTCGTGCATCCAAGGCATCGTGGTGGTGCATCTCATTATCGTTGTCGATCTCATGGTCATGGGCTGCACCTTGAGGATCCACATGCCCATTGTTCGGTGGTTGATTGGCCAAACCATCAATGCGTGCATTGAGTGTTGCAATACTATCATTGAGCTGTTGTAGTGTAGCATTTGTCTCCACAAACTTTCTATCAATGTCGTCATTAATAGCATGGCGGTGCTTATCCAACACCCTTGTGAGCTCTTCCCTCAAAACACACTCTTGCGCATCCAATTCCTCACCTGCCATGGTTAGTAGGAGACAAAAGACAACACAAATATATTATCCCTACCAACTACTAGGTGGTGGAAGGTGGAGATCACACACTCTCAAGCGTCTTACCAAGCTCTTATGAATTTCTTACCAAATTGCAGCAGGTGGAATGATCGGAGGAGGTGGGATGTATGAGTGTGGCGGAGGCGAATGCGAGGATCCAAATCTGAGGGCCAAAAGTACGTCGAGCTTGGATAGGCAATGTTTAGTAGCAAGGAATAACAATAATGAAATCAGATTAGCAAAGTTAAATCAAAGTCCACGGTACTCGTCACAGTTGCTGGCCCAAACGCGCTCCTAGCTCTAGCTCAAGCAAGCCGAAAGATAGGGTAGATACAAGCACAAAGGAACAAAATTTGCAAAGCAACCGATATCTCCTGTGGTTGGTCGTGGGTCACCGGAGAGTGGTCATAGACCAACTGAGGGTGGTTGTGAGACAACTGGGGTGGTCTCTCTTTTTTTTTTACCACCGAAACCCAACCTAGGGTTCCTCTTTTCTTCTTTTTCTTCTTCTTTTTTTTGACTGCCGAAACCCAACCTAGGGTTCCTCTTTTTTTTATAAGTGACCTTGACTCACAACTCTTCAAAACCGTTTTCTGGGCCTAGGGATATATAGGTCACAAACTTTTTTCGGAGAGTAGGGGTATAAAGGTAATAAAAAGATACTCTCTCTCTCTGAACTTTGGTTATCTCTGTTTCGGCTATGGAATTTCTTCTCGGTCTTTGTTTGGTCAGGCACGATATGATGAGTGCGTGGGTGTCTCAGAGCAACCAGAAATAGATAGACTCTGAGTAGGATGTCGGAGCAGAAACGAGTAGATGGTCGAACCCGACTAGGTGGTCGAATTCGAGGAGGTGGTCGTATCAAGTAGGTGATCGAATCTGACTAGGTAGTCGAACACGAGGAGGCGGTCGGATGGGGGTGTTGGCTCGAGGAGGTGGTCGGATGGAGGTGGTGTCACGAGTAAGTGGTCGGATGGGGTGGTGACTCAATCTCGGCTATAGCATACAAACCCTAATTGCAACGGATGCAACCAAGGACAAGCCGAGTTACACGATGACCAAAACAGCAAAGATTCGACGCTAGAAACTAGATCACGACGACTAGACCATCAACAAAGACACCGACGATGGACTCGAACTCAACAACGCGAATACTGAAAGCAAAATTGCGAAAGGCACAAAGTGGTTTGGACAGCGGAAAAACTAAGATCTAAAACCTTTTGTGGGGCAATTTTCTGGACTCTAGGTGATGGAACACAACAAACAAAAAGGGGATAAACGAGATTACCTAATGGGCAACCTTTGCTCTGATAACAACTGATGACTACGGCGGCCCGATCTTCCGATAGGTTCAATTGATTTCATCGTGAGGACGTTGAGGCCTTGAGGCTTCCGACAAGCAGATCGTCTCCTCACAATTCGCTACTCCCGCACGGCTGTTGTTATCGACCACGCTCGCACGCGATCGACCTTACCACGAGGGTTATTGTTCCTGCAAGCAATCGAAGCAACTCACAAGAACAAGGAAGATGCAATCTGAATTGTATTGTGAATATGAAAGAAGTTCACAAAGTGGGGTTCCTCAAACCGTACAACGGCGAAACTACAAGTGGCAGAATAATTCTAAGAAAAACCCAACCCTAAACTGTGACGGCTGTTGTATATATATAGGGGGGCGTGAGGAGGTTGACCTAGGTTTGTGCGGCCATGGGGAGAGGCATACACAACCTAGGCTTTCACCCCGACACGCTTACAAGGCCTTATTAGTCCCAAAACGGTGTCGCAGCACCTAATGACTGGTCGTGGAGCTTGAGACACAGTCGTAGTCTTTGCAGTGGGTTGTAGCGCCGCGAATCCGGTCGAAGAACTTGAGACACAGTCGTAGCGCTGGTAGGTCTGGTCGTATAGCTTGTAGACCTGGTCGTAGACCTTGGGAACTAGGACTTGATGGATCCTTCCCATTATTCCTAAGTAACAAAAGATCACAAGTATTAGGTAGTATACCATTCTGCATAGATAAATTATTAGCACCTAGAAACGAGCTCACCTTATAATTTAAGTGACGTACTCGAGCTCTTGTCACATGACCTTGTAGTTTCACAACTGGATCTGGAGGATTTTGTGTAGTGCGTGTATCCAAAGGAGTGATGTCCTCATCAAGAATATTTCAAGATTTGCTTTCATAATCATTTGGGAGCTCATGAATTACGTGGTAGTTGAAATTATTTTAAATAAAATGATATATTGGAATGTCCTATTGCTTCTCAAGAAATTCATGTCATTTAATCTTAAAGACTCTTTTGTGTGAGTTCGCAACGTGAGGTTGCAATCAAAGAGAATTATTATGTTGATTCCTTTAAGAAGAGAAATTTGCTTGTTTGATGTGATATTTCGTAAATAAAAATGTTTCGATTTTTGTGGCTGATATCATTTGGATCTCATGTTTCATGGGTAGTTGATCTATTTCGAGCAAATATGACGTGTTGAAGAATTTTATTGGTTCTTAATTAGTTCTTGTGGTTTGGACTAAAGACCTTATCTCGTTCGTTGTGGCAAAATGTTGTTTTAGTCAAAGGATTAATTTCAATGCTAAATGAAAGAGTGCATTAGGAGTATTTGAGAATTGGAGTCAAGTTTTTTAACTTGTGGTTATTTGAATCGTGCCTAAACTTTCTGCTCTTTCCGCACAAGAGTTGTCGAGTTTCGATCGCAAAGTCTTTTTTTTCTTATTAGTTGTTATTTGCTATTCCCTTTTTGAGGGATGTGTGCCCTCAACTGTGAACTCCACTTTCGTTTTCCAAGATCTTTGTTATCATATTATTTCTTTTGGTTTCGTGCTCGCTGTGAGGAGCAACGTTTTTTTGTGTGACCAAACTTATCCTTGTTCGCCTCTTTCTTTTGAGAATGGATCAACAGTTTTGTGTTGTAAAGTTTTAGAAAGCGTAAGTTGTCAATTGTTTGGTGGTGGTTAAGTGATTGTAGGGATGAGATTTTTCTACCAAGCTATTGGAGGAGTAGTAGAAGATGAATTGGTTTTGACTTGTATCTCTTGGAGGGAATTTGATTCAGATGGAATGTATGGCTTCGAAGTAAAACTGTATAGTGTTACGACTAAGTAGAACTTATGGTATAGTGTAGTTCCAGAACTTTAGTTCATGTTGAAATGTTGGGGATTATCAAATGTATAGAAACCTTGATAAATTTTATAGAGTAACGCAATTGGAAAGTATTGCGATATTGTGTGGGTGATTCCTGATGATATCAATAAGTGAGTATGTCAGAATTGTAGGGATGTTAGAGATTTAATCCGATGATTTCACTATTTGTTATAAGAGAAATTTATTGTAGAGGTCTTGGAGGTTAAATTTGGGTTTTGCATTTTTATGCTAGACTTTTGGTCGCCCAAAGTTTGTGTGTAGAGGAAATAGAAAACTGGAGTATTCTGAGCGGTGGAATGATTGTTGATAGAACCCTTCTGATGTAATTGATGAGCGTGTGTACTAAGGATTCTGAGTTGTTTATCCTTAAAAGTTGAGGTGGTGTGATTGTGTGAGATCTATTCTGAGGTGCTTGGGGTGCCATCTGTCAAATTAATTTTATCAGTAGAAGGAGTTGTCTAGAGTGTTTCAGTGGGATCAGTAGAGCTTCTCCACAAAGGTGTGGATGATGTATTTAGGTCTGAGCATAAATGTTGAGGATGTTAATTTAAGAGGTTTGAGCTCGTGTGATATGCGATGAATTCGAATTCCAAGGTTTGAAAGAAATTTTATTCCTAAAAAAGGCATTCAGAAAAAAGATGTTTCCTCAGGTAGTAAAGCGTTTTCTTGATTCTCGTTTTAGCTTTGTGTTTTTGACTGATGTCTTCCGCAATTTGAGTTGGCCCTATGTTGGCATGTACGATTCTTTACAGTTCAAACAAAATAAAAGAAGTATTTGATTTGGGCGTTCGAGTGATTTCTCCTTTGGCTTTCGTGCTGTTCATTTGCAAACTGCCTAATTAAAAAGTGGAATGGTTTTCATGGTGAATCTTTGATTTTGGATTTGACCCTTTTGGTGGGGAGTTGGCATTGCGTGGTTGCGATGTGAATCCTTTGGTTTCTGTTGGATTCTGACTGTAAAGCAGTTTGTATAAAATGAGTTCATCTATGTGTTCCCGGTTAAGGGAGGTGATCCTTGTTATGGTGAAGAGTTTGATTGAGAGGTGGAACAAGAGTTCCATCTGCTATGCGTATGTTGTGTGGTTTGGCACCAAAAGGAGTGGTTAGCCCAAGGTACATTGGGTTTTTTCGCTAGTTGCGGGAATTCCAAAGCTGGCGCATCGCTAGGATCATCTCGGATCCATACGCGGTGTACGCAACATTTGGTATGTTCCGTTATCAAGTGAGTACTTGGGAGATCTGCGGTTTGAGTTTTCGTTAATGTCGTTGACCATCGAGTAGGATCTTATCTTCGAGTCTTGTCCGATGAGTGTACCTGGAAATGTCGGGACAAGTTGTAACATCCCAAGTTTTGGCTTGTGTTTCAAATGTAAGAAAATGAGTATAATTTAAAACTTTTTCTTACATCATGTATTTCCTGTATGTTCTAAACAATTCTTGTAAAAGGAATATGGGAATGCAAAGTCACAGGTTTTTTGATCCAAACCTTGACTTTTCAAAAACATTCGTGTCAAATTTTGTGATCATCTCCTCGAAATATTTTTTCCAAGTTCTAGGGTTGGTGTGTGACCCCTCTGAGAAATTTCAAAAATTTTAGAAATTGTTTGAATGTTTTTGGGGGGCAGTCAAACCTGTTTGACCTTTAGTCAAAACCCTATTCGAGGACTTTGCAAAATTTTTGGAGAAAAATACACTACATAAAAACCTTTGAAAATTTTACACACGGTCAATATGCTAGTTAGCAAGCTCCTGTAAAAATTGCAAAATTTTTGGAGTTGTTTTGCAACCTCAAATAAATCCCCAAAGTCCAGCTCAATATAAAAACCCTAAAACTAAACTCTGGTCTGAGCCAGACTTGGGCTCAAGTCAAACCTGAGCCCAAGCCATTTCACTCGGTCAAACCAAGCCACCTCGAATCTAAACCGTTGGATTAAAATCCAACGCTCACGACCTCCCCTTGTGCTTCGAACCTCGGGAGATCTTGAGCGAATCTAACCGTCCATTTTTTATCGGACCACCCACGACCACCCTAGCCTTTTTCTGCTCTTCTTCTTCCTCGCACGGTCTGCGATATAGCGAGCGGCATGGCTAGGTCTTGTCGTTCTCCATCGTCAACATCTCTCTGGTCGGGCATTTAGTGCGTGCCGGCTAGCTTTCGGCCGTGGTCATGCCCTACTCCTGCCCCCATCATTTCTTTTTCGGACCATGGCAGCGCTATGGACCATGCTCACCCGAGGATCTCGTTTTTGGCCAAACCCTAGTTCTCCATCTATATGAAGCTCCCTAAACCCCTCTTTGAGCTCCTTTGTAGCACCCCTTAGCATCCCATTGCTTGTGGAGCTCAAAACACCAAAAATACCAAAACAACCATTTTGGATCTTGGTGCTCCAGTGGTTCTTCCTCCCTTCTTTTTGTACCCTCTTGAGCCCCTTAACCCTACATTCATTTCCCCGAACTTAATTTTGGGTTTTATTCACAGGAATCACTCAATTTTAAGTTTGATTCTTTTTGGACGAAATCATCCCCTTTCTCTCCAGCTCCGGTAAGGGCTTCTTTTCTCAATTAATTGCTCCTGGAGCTTCACTGAGCTATAATGAAGCTATAGTGTTGATTTGGTCTCACTCGTTTGCCTCGACCATCATTTTCACTTCATCTTCCTTGGCTTTGGTGAGCTCCTCCGCCGTAAAAGCTTCTCTGGCCATCTTTGAAGCTCTTCTTGGCTAAGGTAGCTTCTTATTAGTCCTTAGATGCTGTGGCACCTGCTTCTTTTGACGATGCAGAGCTCTTTTAGCTATTTTTGTTTTTGGCAATCTTGTCATTGGCGTTCAACTCCAGCTAGCCGCCCGTGTAGGCCATTTCAACCCTACACGTTAGCACCTTTGGGTGCACAATAGTGTTTGCAACCCATTTTGGCACTTTGTGGGCACCGCCGTGGTCTCCTTCGCCAGCGACGAGCCGGAGAAAACCCTCTGAGGAAATCTCCGTTGTCGGATTTAGATAGGCATTGTAGCACAATCATTAGCCATTTATTTAGGATCTTTGTCGGAAGCATGTGTTTATGCGTTAAGTGTGTGGCCCACTGAGTCACTGTCAGGTGGGCCCATCCACGTAAACACCCCCTCTCGCACTAGACGTGGTCGTTAGGACATCATTAATGCTAATCATCATTAATCATTGTTTGGAAATAAATGCCTATCCTAATATGACTCTTTAAGTCACTGCCAAGTGGGCCCGTAGGCCTAAACCATAGTAGCGGAGTCTTTAGGGCAAAAATTGGAATTATTAATTACTAATCATTTATAGTAATTAATTGCTGCCCTAAAAAGCTTAATGTGTCACTGCCAAGTGGGCCTACGCACTTAGCACCCCGCTTGTGCGGTGCGATACCCTTCGGACACCATTAATGCCAATCACTGTTAATCATTAGGTTTAGCACTTAATGGCTATCCTTAATAGTCCCTTGTGTCACTTACAGGTGGGCCCGCATGCCCCTAAAGACCCTCTGTGCACGTTAAATCCACATGTGTTTGCACGCACCGTCCATTTTAGATCTGCGGCCCAGATTACTTGAAACATTCGGACCCCCGAACGTCTCAAGTCTCTGTGGGCCGTCCATCTCACGTTCTATGGCTGAGATCGTGAGTACATTCGGACTTCCGAATGTGCTTGCGCTCTGGGCCCTCCATCTCCAGATCTACGGTCATGGATGATCAGAGCGTTCGGGTCACCTGAACTTCCCATTCATTTTTGACCGTTGGATCTAATCCAACGGTGGGTCCCATGGGCCTCCTCGCGCGCGTGCGTTGTGTTGCAGAGCGCGTGTGTAACACCCCAGCCCGACATGAGCCTGGAATGCTACTAAACAAAACACTAATTATTCTAATCAAGGCAATTTTAGTAAATTTCGACAGAACCTCCCTTGTAAAGTTAATTACACGGAGGTTCCAACATATAGATAATTCATAATTTAACTAACTATCATCCAGAGACATCAAAAGATAATCAAAGATATGCTAAGTATCTCGCAATCCAATGAAGCATAAAGTTCCACTACTCATCATTATTACACTTAGACCACTGCAAGAAACAAGACATAATAAACCTTGAGCATCTTGCCCAAAATAACTAAAAACAATTGCGATCTGAAGATCATTCAACTTTATTTAGATCAAGTGGCATGTGTGTGACTAACAGACTACTTTCCCTCCATGCATGTCGTTCTTGGCTCGGGTACCTAAAACAACAATAAAAGCAAGAGTGAGTCAACAGACTCAGCAAGTACAGAATAAAAGTTATAACATCAGCATCCATATATAGGAGATCAACAATAACACGTCTCAGATGCAAATGCAATGCTCAAGGATCATTTCTCTTTATCTTTCTTTGTGCATTACACCGGTAATGCAAAGTATGCAACCGTCGCCGCATACCCATGCCTGTGCGTGCACGCACAGGGACCAATTGCCCAATACTCCGCAAGTATTGGGGACCTCAAGCCCACACTCCACGAGTGTGGGGATCTCGGGCCCGTCACCTTCACGACGGGGATCTCAAAGGAAAATATACCTGGTCACCACATGACCAAGCCTCAACATGATCTCAATATGCACATGCTCATCATTTATTGATCATCAAATTACTAAAAGACGATAACAACATACAACAATAGAGCATAGACATATTTGGTGCATCCACCAATCTTAAACATTCACCATGCCAACAATCTCGCTATGCTATCTCATATCAAAAGCACACAAGCATGACCAATCAATCACAACCATGAATCAGACACTGCACTTGCCTTAACCGTGAGAGAATGGAGGACGTGAAGACGGTGCTGCCTCCGGTACCAATTCCCCACCCTTGATGAACCAATTGTCGGGCACGATGAGAACCCACGTATGACCTCTCCCCATGAAGATGGTCTTCTACCCCCAACCTTCTTCTTACTCTTGATCTGCTGATAGCAGCAGGAAGGGAGGGCCGGCTTTGGGCGTGAAGGAAGTGGTGCGGTTTTGGGCAGCAGCAGGAGGAACACCATGAGAAGGGGCGCAGCAAGGTGCCACCGAGGGGAGGAGGCGCAGGAGGAGAGAAGTGGCGGCCAAGGGAGGGGTGGAGGCGCCCTAGGTTTGCCCCCATATGGCCACCACCACCCCACCAATGGGCTGAATGCAAGTGGGCTTGAAGCCTTGGCCCAGTTGTCCAACCTTTACGAAAACCCCCTCAAACTGCGCTAATTCTATTTTCTAATTGGTCATTTTCCCTCTTTTAATTATTCTCACCAAACTAGATTTGGGGTATTACACTCTACCCCCCTTAAATAGAATTCGTCCTCGAATTCTAACCGTAGAAATAAACGAAGTAAACCGCGAATAGAACTTAACTTTAGTAAGCGTATAACCGCTATGAACGAAGGTGGATAAAGCTCACGCATGTGAAACCCCAATTCCCAAGTCGCCTCTCTCTCGGACTATTGGGAGAAAGGCACCTTGACACAAACCAACGACTGGTGCCTCAATACTCGCCCTGACCTCTCTAACAACGCACAGGATGATACTGAAAGGTCAGTGGCTCCCGCGAAACTTCAAACTTCGGACCTCTCTGGTACTCGCTCATCACTTGAACAAACATGACAATGCATACTCCGCGCATGGACTCAATATGGTCCTAGCGATTTGCCAACTTCAAACTTCCCACAACTTCCAGAAACAAACCAATGTGCCTTGGGGTATCCTTCCCTTTGGTACCAAACCACAGAATTTGTGCACAAGCATATGGAACGCTCGTTCTATCTTCAGTCGACCTCTTTATCCTAACTAGGAGGGTCTTCGTTAAGCAGGTACGCACAACACAACTTATTTTAATCAACTCTAATAACCAGATTCAACTGAAAACAAAGGATTCACAATGCAATTCCAACTTCCCTCAAAAACACTCAAATCCAAAATCGAAGATCCCCAAGAAAACCCTTTTCACATTCCAACTAGGCAGTTTAGAAATAAATGCCATATAGGCCAAAATCGAAATCACTCGAATAATCAGATTAACCCTTTTTTTTTCCTCAACTGTAAAGAACCACATATTCCGGCAAGAACCAACTCAATTTGTAATTGACATCCGTTATAAACACATAGTTCAAATAAGAACTAAGAGAATATTTCACTATTCAAGATCACACTCTTTCCCATAATTTTTCTTTTAAGATTTTAACTTTCTCTTAAATCATAAGATCCCAAATCATCGCATAACGCATTAACTCATTTCTCTTAAATTGGCAACCTCAAACCTATGCTCTACCGAACACAAAATCCACACTTGTGCAGGGAGACTCCTCCAATCCACAATATCGTACTCTAGCCAACTTCCTTACCGAAAGAATTACTTGTCAAAATAATTTCCAACACAACTCAATATAGGTTTCACCCACCATCACATCCCATAATCCGTTAAGGATGAACAATTTAAAATTCACATCCCACACTCTCATATACTAGCCCTAAAGGATACTATCAATGATCATTCCACTACTCGGAATCCACTCTTATTCTCCTACTTTTACACATAACCGTTGGCAACCAAGATTCTAGCATAAAAATGCAAAGCCCAAATTCAACCTCCAAGACTCATACGACTAACTTTGCGTATAAAAGATCGAGAAATCCTCATATTCACTCCCTAAAATTCCACACTCTAAACATACTCACACATTATCGTCCACATGTAAAATATATATATATATATATATACATATATTTTGACCAAATAATCTTTTAGAAGAATTCTATCTCCCAGAAGGTTATTCACTAAAACCAGGGCATACCTGCCAACATCTCAACCTTACCTACTATTCCACCAATTGACATTACGATTAAATTACTTCGCTAATCCTACTCTCATTAAACTACACCGTCAGAGATCACCTACGCAACCTTGCAAAATTACCCAATCGCGATACTATAACACATTGATCAAGCTTCCAAACTTTTAATAATCCCAACATTCCAACATGATTGAGGATTCTTTGATTATAATTCGCTATAGGTTCCACTAGTTGTAACACTAATCTATTTTATTTCAACGACAATCTTTCCATTTAAATCCAATTCTTTTCCAAGAGTTATAGGACAAAACAAAATCACTTTCTACTGATCTTCAACTAGCTTGGCTCCCATATTTCTCACTACGATCATTTACTTGACCACCACCAACCAATCGCCACATTTCACTCTATAAGGCCTTGCAACCCAAGTCGGATAATCTTTTCTCAACAGGAAAGAGCAAGAAAACACAAGTTTTAACACACGACGAAACACTACTCCTCACAGTGAGCACAAGACCCAAGAGAAATAGTCCAATAGCGTTGATCTCGAAAAAAAAACAAAAGACGAGACACAATTGCGGGCAGAAGTTCACAAGAGGGGAGTTTCGAACAACAATAAATCACAATAAAACACTGCATTTGAAACTCAAGAAACACTTAAGCGACAATGAAAGAAAAGTTATAGGTTACAATCTTGAAGTCCAACCTTAAATACTTATAGTACACCCTTTTTCCTCTTCTCCTTAACAAAGAAAACAATTTCCTTCGTTTACATCACCGCTTGCCAACCAAAGAAGAAGTACTTCTAATACAATTCACGTTAATCACTTAAGAACCCATCAGAACAATCTCACGCCTCGCCTTTCTCAACAATTTCAGTCACCACACTAAGCATGAACTCCCAAAAGCTCACAAATGCGAAACTCCAAACTTTCCATTCAACCGATATTATGGGAGGTGGTCAAATTACCTTCTTTCTGAAAGAATCATCACCACTCCCACAAGTCACAACCCTTTACGGACAATCTTATTCACATCAGGAATAATAAACTATTAACAAGAATTTTTATCATCAACTCTTTTAACAAGGGCATGTAGCCACAAGTCACATTCCTCATGAGACACACATGAATAAATCATTTTTTTTCAACCCTTCACCTATTAGCAATGCTCACACTCATTTTGTACACAACTTCCAATCTAGCGGTTATCATAGACATTTAACATATTATACCATCATAGAAGAATTTATGGTCCTTTCACTATCTACGTTCCCACTAGCAAATATGAGACCATCAAGCAACCATTTAAAGACAATTTTCATATTATTATCCACTAGGACAACAGTCAAATACATCCCTTCCTCTCCTTCCCTACACAATTAAAATTTAACCATTGAGTTCAAGTAATCCAACCGGTTTAGCAACGCAAACATTTTTTTTTTAATTTTTATGATCAACCTTCTCATCAAAGACAGACTATTATCATACCACTCCACCACCAAGTAAACAAAGATCGCCAACTACATCCCATCAATTCATCTCTTAGCGATGCTCAACACCACACTTTGATACATTATAATTGCACCTAGCAGTTACATATAATCAGTACTTATCCATGAAAAATAACTTCCAAGATGAAAATTCACTATGACACTAATCTCACACCTTCTAGACTTATCCATTCCAAAGGATTAGATTAATCCGTAAGGATTAGATTAATCCGTTGAATCCAGCAAATCCAATCTACCAGAAAAGCTTACCCCAATTTATCACCTATAGTGATACACCCAGTTTCATCAACGTTCCACTTCTTAATAACTCTTCTGACCCAGTTAGGTGTGGACATACTTCTTATCACTACCCAACAGGCAATTACCCCATGACAACATCGCATTAATCAACTCCAATTCTAAAAGAATCTGGGCTAAGACCAATCAAGCACCACATTGAAGATCCGACTTGAAAACTCAAATCTTATCAATGACTTCTATGTTTAACACCTCTCGCTTAAACATATCAAGACCTCACGAAAAGACTTTAACTTTCCTCAGAAAAGAGGCATTAACTTGAAAACTCGAAGTAATCCAAGGAAATACACAAAGCCAAAGCTTTCACATGATAAAAAAAAACTTGCGAGAGAGAAACTTTCAGTATGCAGAATACCAAGCGAATAAAAGAATCAGATTCTCCAATAAGAAGGGCAGAACTCCCAAGATACAAATAGAGACCAAGTGAAATCCCAACCAGTTTCACCATCCGCGTCTATACCCAGAATTCGTCTAAATCAAGCTCAAGAAGAAAACAACCACGACCTCAACCTGTAGCTATGGTAGTCGAGGTAGTCACTTCCTAACCTCATACTATGAATGGTGGTGTAACCTGGTAAAGCCCAGGGCCACAACCACGACCTCAACCTCTCAACAACAACTATAATTTTATAGCTATCATACTAATCAAGTCATAAGCATTCGCAATCAATTCACAACAGCAATGATCAATGCGACATAACGAAAATGTAAATGCAATGCTTGAGCCATTCCCATCCTACTGCACTAGTGTGTCAAGTTTTTTAAGTTCATTAACCATTACAAAATTTTAGCAAATTAAGTTACCTAAGTTGTTAATCCATTCACCGCGACCTACAGACCGCTCGATACCAATCGTAACACTGACCCGACATGAGCACGGAATGCTACTAAACAAAACACTAATTATTCTAATCAAGGCAATTTTAGTAAATTTTGTAACCTCCTTGTAAAGTTAATTACACTGAGGTTCCAACATCTGATAATTCATAATTTAACTAACTATCATCCAGAGACATCAAAAGATAATCAAAGATATGCTAAGTATCTCGCAATCCAATGAAGCATAAAGTTCCACTACTCATCATTATTACACTTAGACCACTGCAAGAAACAAGACATAATAAACCTTGAGCATCTTGCCCAAAATAACTAAACACAATTGCGATCTGAAGATCATTCAACTTTATTTAGTTCAAGTGGCATGTGTGTGACTAACAGACTACTTTCCCCCCATGCATGTCGTTCTTGGCTCGGGTACCTAAAACAACAATAAAAGCAAGAATGAGTCAACAGACTCAGCAAGTACAGAATAAAAGTTATAACATCAGCATCCATATATAGGAGATCAACAATAACACGTCTCACATGCAAATGCAATGCTCAAGGATCATTTCTCTTTATCTTTCTTTGTGCATTACACGGTAATGCAAAGTATGCAACCGCCGCAGATACCCATGCCTGCAGGCGCGCATGCACAGGACCAATTTCCCAATACTCATAAGTATTGGGACCTCAAGCCCACACTCCACGAGTGTGGGGATCTCGGGCCTGTCACCTTCACGACGGGGATCTCAAAGGAAAATATACCTGATCACCACGTGACCAAGCCTCAACATGATCTCAATATGCACATGCTCATCATTTATTCATCATCAAATTACTAAAAGACGATAACAACATACAACAATAGAGCATAGACATATTTGGTGCATCCACCAATCTTAAACATTCACCATGCCAACAATCTCGCTATGCTATCTCATATCAAAAGCACACAAGCATGACCAATCAATCACAACCATGAATCAGACACTGCACTTGCCTTAACCGTGAGAGAATGGAGGACATGAAGACGGTGCTGCCTCCGGTACCAATTCCCCACCCTTGATGAACCAATTGCCGGGCACGATGAGAACCCACGTACGACCTCTCCCCATGAAGATGGTCTTCTACCCCCAACCTTCTTCTTCCTCTTGATCTCCTGATAGCAGCAGGAAGGGAGCGCCGGCTTTGGGCAGCAGCAAGGAAGTGGTGCCGGTTTTGGGCAGCAGCAGGTGATGAGGACATGACCTCTATGGATACAACCATATTTGCTATGTTTAATGTTCTAAGTATAAGAGCTCGTACGCTTCACTTAAATTATAAGGTGAGCTCGTTTTTAGGAGTGTCTTTATATTATATGAACTATATGATGCTACCTAATGATGAAATATATATATGTGCAGCACCATGTCACTTTTGGTCCAAGAGAAGCAAGCAGTTCGAGCTGGACCTGTTTTGGAATCCTGTTCGGCCTCCAGAATCAGCCTGACAGCATCAACTTAAAACAGGCATAACTTTCTTATACGGTGTCCGTTTGAGGTCCACAAGTACTTGATTCAAAGCTTATTTCGTCCTCTTTCCAATGGATCCGGCCTCATCTTCAAATTCCTTCTGCACTGATCGTAATCATCAAAAGAAGACATCATATCAATTGTTTGGGCCAATTTGGGCTTTGTAATCATACTGAACTTGGCCCATCTGCCATCGGGCCACTTGGGGGTGCGCTTACTGTTCATGTGAACAGTAACCCATGAGTTTAATCCCACCCCGCTAGTTCTATTAGTTGTGTGGCTCCTCATCCCCTATTTAAGGAGGCCGCACCCCCTCTAGTTTTCTTGGATTTTGTTTATGTTTAGTTTGCCTTCGTTGCAACTTGTATCTTTTGCGTGTGTCGACTAGACCACCCAATTAAGATCCTTATTCAGAATCCCAACTCAATTCAAATATTTCAATTCCTATTTGCAATTTCAGATTGCTTTATCTTGTTCTTGCATGCTTCTTCGGTATATGTAGGAAACGACCTTCGTGGTCAGGTCAACCGGGTATTCGTGCACGGTTGATAACGACTTGTCGAGCAGTTCAGCGATTGCGTGCTTTCGAGCCTTGCTTGTTCGTAGCCAGGATCGTGAGAGTTGAGCGACGCCTACCGAACTTATCGTTCTCATCGAAAGATCGGGCCAACAATCGGACCTTCGGGTTCATCAGGTGGTATCAGAGCTACAGTTCTTCGGTGAGAAATCAGTACTCTTAGTAGTAGATTTGTTTTTCATACCTAGAGTCCAGAAAACTGCCCCAAAAAATTTCACATCTATCATCCATACCGAACCAATCTGAGCCATTGCAATTTTTCTTTCAGTTTTTGTTCGTTGAATTATTGGTTGCATTGTCGTGTTCAAGTTGCTGATTACTAGTTTAGTTAGAGTCTAGTTCGTCATTATCTAGATTGCTTCTCGTGTTTTCCTTCGCGTTGCTTGATCGTTCGTTTAGGGTTCTTAGTTTTGCATCTAAAACAGAAAATTCGTGGGTTAGAACTCCTCTAATCTGCACCAAAAATAGAAAATCCGTACTGTTGTTAATCCCAAAAAAATGAGAGGATTGCTGTGATCTTTTGATAGAGTTAATATTATTTGCGACTTGCGGCAAACCCTAGGGCCAGCCAAATATTAGAAGAAGAAAGAGGCAGCCGCATAAAACAAAAGCCGCGGTAAAAAAAAAGAGAAAAAAGAGAGAGAGAAAAGAAAAGTGTGTAAAAAATTTGTGAAGACCTTCTACATATAACCAAAAGCTTCCACAAAAAAATTTCAGCAAGTTTGGCCAACGGGTTTGAAAGATATAGCAGTTTCAAATTTAAACCCGAGACGGATTCGAGTCCGAGTAGAATTCCGTATCCGAGACACTTTCAGTAAAACGGGCATAACTTTTGCATACGGTGTCCGTTTTTGACATTCTTGTGCTCGTTTCAAAGATAATGACGAGAAGCATCTTTTCCATGTAAGCCACTAGTCACCCTCCAGGTGCGCCAAAATCGG
Organism: Ampelocalamus luodianensis; assembly: GCA_036346255.1. Taxonomy (NCBI): domain Eukaryota; kingdom Viridiplantae; phylum Streptophyta; class Magnoliopsida; order Poales; family Poaceae; genus Ampelocalamus; species Ampelocalamus luodianensis. The sequence continues at coordinate 42,354,731 of CM070626.1, forward strand.
CTATCTTCGGCCCCGAATTCGCGTCGCAAATTTTTGGTTTCTGTTTTTTGGCGATTCTTTCGGTCTTCCTTTCAGATTTTGGAGTTCGCCTCAACTGAAAAGTTGTAGATCTCGTCGAAACCTTTCAAATAAGCATATATAAGCCATATAAAACTTTGCTTTTTCAGCATTTAAGACTTGCTATTGTGTCTGCTCAATCTAGAGGGCTGTTTGCATTGCACCGATATTGCTGTCTTTTGTATTCCACATCGTGCGAACAATCTTGTGCCCTTTACAAAAGTTTGAGTAGTTGGTTAGCGTATCTTCTAGTACTTGTTGTGAGGCTTTCCCTTGCTTGCATCAAGTCACATTGATCGTTGCATGTGCGTACATACACTTCTTTGCATAGGGCTTTGATTAGCTAGCTTTGATTAGGCTAGGATCAGCAACATTGGCTAGTACTTTGAACAATCTTTCAACTTGCATTAACTGTTTTGATTATTGCTGATCCTTGCTACCATATTGAAGCCTTCCAAGCTCCACTTCCTACTAACTCAGCAGGTGTCGTTCCTCGCAATCGTTGGGCTGATCGCAAGTGAGAGTATCACGAACCAGCCACCGGTTGTATCACTTCCTTGCAGTATTGGTAAGAACTTGTAAGAACTGGGTATAAGCTTGAGTGTAAGTGACTTGGTTGAGCCTCCAGAACCTAGTAGTTGATAGGGACATATACTTGTGATTTGTTTCCTTGTTTTCTACTAACTATGGCGAGTTCACTAAAGATTGCAAGATATATCCACCTCTTCTTCGAACTGTTGGACGGGAGTGCAAGATAGTGAACGAGGATGATGCACACTTGAGACAAGTTTTTTCACCACGGGAGGTATATGATAGTGATAGTATGTCTCATAAAATTAACTTCACGGTACCCTCGTTTCTGGGAATTATGATCCCGATGCTTATCTCACATGGGAATTAGATGTACAACAATTATTTGCATGCCATGAATTTCTGATCATCTAAAAGTTAGGTCATTACAGTGAGTTTTATGATTTTGCATCTATTTGGTGGAGTGAATATTGTCGTACTAATCAGAATATATCTAGAACATTGAATGATTTGAAGAGATCAATGAGACATAGATTTGTACCTTCATATTATTCTCGTGAATTGCTTAATAAATTGCAACGCTTAAGACAATGTAGTAGTTCTGTAGAGGATTATTATCAAGATTTGCAAACTATTTTTTCTCATTGTGGTTTAGAAGAAACTGAAGATGCGAAGATAACTAGATTTCTAGGAGGATTAAACCATCAAATTCGGAATAAACTTGTTTATAAACCTCCCACTGTCACTCGTTTGTTTCGTCTTGCTTGCCAAGTTGAAAAAGAAGTACAGGGACGACAATCCAAGACCGTTCGTGCTTTTTTGTCTACTTCCACTACACATTCACGTGTACATGAAACAAATAAGCACACGGTACAAACCTCCGCATCAAGATCATCTTCGGTTGCTTCTCCTGCTGCTGCATCTACCATGATTGCCGCCCCTGCTGCTGTGAGCGTTACTTTGTCTCGTTGTCTTGCACCCTTGGCTCGCTCCTTGTTAATTGAGCTGGAGCAAGAAGAAGAAAGAAAAGCTTCTCACTACTCACCAACTTCAGTACCAACATCATCTGAGTCGAGCCTACAAGGTAATACAAAAGGTACTGATTTGGACACTCAATCTAAGAACAATAACCATGATTTCATGCCTAGTATCATGGAGCAAAGGAAAAATCAGATTGTAGTAGAAACCACTGCATCACATGAGGTGGATGAACCTAGTGTTGAGAAGGTAGAAATTCATTTCCTAGCTACAGAATCTGATATTATTAAGAATTTGCATGAATCCTGTGATAAGTTGATTGATTTGCCAGCTGAGTTGAGTGCACCATGTGATAAACTTGTTGATTTACCTGTTAACTTGAGTGCACCATGTGCTGAAGTAATTGAATTGCCTGCCGTTTTAAATGATTCATGTGATGATTTAATCGCATACAATGATCATGTGGAATTGGTTAGACATAAAGACGTTTTGACTAAAATTTCTCCTGCTGATTCTTTATGTTATATTATGTTGGATTCACCTATGAAATTGTCACATGCCTTGGAAAAAGTTTTTGTAATTGCATGTTCGAAATTCTTGTTTAGCACCTACACCCCTGGATATAAGTTTAATTTGATTGGAGATTATGGTGTAGACAATCAATTTCTTGTATATCGAATATGCATAACTTGTGATCACATCGATGAATTGAAGCATGTTGTTTCGAACAACAATTCTTGTGTGCTGAATCTTGTTCAATATGAGAGTCAAATAAAATTTAGTGCTCATCCCATGCCTATGTGTTCACCTTTTATGGCACCATCTAGTAAGGACAATCTGAATACAGATGTTGAATTATGGAAGAACTTACAAATCTTTTCACCATTGCTAGATGAATTTGCTATTGCTCGTCTGACATATGATTATATGGGTGAATTTTGTTTGATTCCAAAAGTTGTAGATTTGCCCATATATGCTACCACTGCAAGTTTACAACTTTAGAGATTTGAACTGCATAAATGCTTCACATAGATTTGCAAAACTAGTTGCAATAATTGTTGTGTGAGAACTTTTGTTTTGATCATTCACATATATGATTGTTGATGTCTTCTAACATTAATGGTGCAACAACGAAGAACTGTTAAAACAGATGACATATACATATATCATGCATACACTTTGGCTTCTTTGTTACCCTATTTTCAGCTTAACAAAAGCCGAGGACGGCTTTGTTTTCAAGAAAGGGAGGATGATGAGGACATGACCTCTATGGATACAACCATATTTGCTATGTTTAATGTTCTAAGTATAAGAGCTCGTACGCTTCACTTAAATTATAAAGTGAGCTCGTTTTTAGGAGTGTCTTTATATTATATGAACTATATGATGCTATCTAATGATGAAATATATATATGTGCAGCACCATGTCACTTTTGGTCCAAGAGAAGCAAGCAGTTCGAGCTGGACCAGTTTTGGAATCCAGCTCGGCCTCCAGAATCAGCCTGACAGCATTAACTTAAAACAGGCATAACTTTCTTATACGGTGTCCGTTTGAGGTCCACAAGTACTTGATTGAAAGCTTATTTCGTCCTCTTTCCAACGGATCCAGCCTCATCTTCAAATTCCTTCTGGACTGATCGTAATCATCAAAAGAAGACGTCATATCAATTGTTTGGGCCAATTTGGGCTTTGTAATCATACTGAACTTGGCCCATCTGCCATCGGGCCACTTGGGGGGTGTGGTTACTGTTCACATGAACAGTAACCCACGAGTTTAATCCCACCCCGCTAGTTCTATTAGTTGTGTGGCTCCTCATCCCCTATTTAAGGAGGCTGCACCCCCTCTAGTTTTCTTGGATTTTGTTTATGTTTAGTTTGCCTTCGTTGCAACTTGTATCTTTTGCGTGTGTCGACTAGACCACCCAATTAAGATCCTTATTCAGAATCCCAACTCAATTCAAATATTTCAATTCCTATTTGCAATTTCAGATTGCTTTATCTTGTTCTTGCGTGCTTCTTCGGTGTATGCAGGAATCGACCTTCGTGGTCAGGTCAACCGGGTATTCGTGCACGGTTGATAACGACTGTCGGCGATTCAGCGATTGCGTGGTTTCGAGCCTTGCGTGTTCGTAGCCAGGATCGTGAGAGTTGAGCGACGCCTACCGAACTTATCGTTCTCATAGAAAGATCGGGCCAACAATCGGACCTTCGGGTTCATCAGCAGGGAGGAACACCATGAGAAGGGGCGCAGCAAGGTGCTGGCCAGAGGGGAGGAGGCGCAGGGAGGGAGAGAAGTGGCGGCCAAGGGGAGGGTTGGAGGCGCCCTTGGGTTTGCCCCCCCATATGGCCGGCCACCACCCCCACCAATGGGCTGAATGCAAGTGGGCTTGAAGCCTTGGCCCAGATTGTCCAACCTTCAGAAAACCCCTCAAACTGCTGCTAATTCTATTTTCTAATTGGTCATTTTCCCTCTTTTAATTATTCTCACCAAACTAGATTTGGGGTATTACAACGTGGGCCGTTGGATTCCTAATCTACGACCCACATTCGTCCACGTCGTTTTCTTTTTGATAAGTTTGAGTTTATTTCGGTAAACCTTTATTTGTTAACTTAAAATTATATTAAACTTTAAAAACTCATAACTAATTCTTTTTAAATCCTTTTTAGATGGTTCCAACTGTGTTAAATTCTTGTTTCACAAAATTTTAATCTAAAAATGCATTTAGACTTGGTTCGGTACCAGAAAATTTTATAAACAATATTAACTTGTTTCAGCCATTATTGAATATCCCATACATTAAATTGAAACTTGTAAATACATAATGTTTTCTGTATAACTCCAATCTGAGCAAACTCAAGCTTGTAAAATTCCTCTGTTAGTATACTTTAATATGAAATAGGTTTTGATCATGGTTTTATTTCTGAAAAATGATATCTGCTAGTTTTACAACTTAGAAAAATCATAAGTAATTCATTTTAACTCCAAATTGGGTAAACTCAACTTTGCTGTTCTTAGGATGTCATTATCTACCTACCATAAAAATTTCAGGTTCTAGGTCATTCAAGAAATTTATGCTATGAACAGTACCACTAATTAATTTAGTTGAATTTCCAGGCTGAGAGAATTTGTTTTAGATATAACTTTTGCATGCTTAGTCCAAATGACTTGATTCTTGTTCCTAAATTCATTTAAAATCATAAACTTGCTGTTGTATAAATTTCATGAGATTTTGATGGCTTTTGGTGTTGAGTCTTGTTTGGTGTTCTTCGTTCTTATTGGTTTTATCGCATTTTTGCGTTAGGTTCTGAAGATATTATTGATCTTGAATCTGATCCTCAGTAGTTAAACTCTATCCTTCAGCAAGGCAAGCAGATGTAGCATTCATTTGATCATGTTGTTCCTATTATTTTCAAATTCTAATATGTTGTTTGCAAATTCTACGTATGCATTGCTATCTTGTTTTAAACTATTGTCGATTAGTTGACCTATTATATGCATAATTTGTAGGAAAATGTTTATCCTCTACTACTGAGCCTAGGACTACCTTGCTGTCATTTTGGGTTCGTGGATGAGCCCTTGTCACTTAGTAGTACGAGTTAAACTGCTTAGTCATGCTTAGCTATCGGTAGAAATGGGCGGTTGTCGACTTAGTCGATGACCTTGATCACACAAATGCTTATTATGACTTTATGTTTCAGCTTTGAGCTATGTTTAATTGTGAAAACTAAAAATGAAAGCAAAATGATTTGGACTTGGGCACATTTGTATGTTGGTGTGATTTTGGGTGTGACTGTAATGGTGCCCGAGTCAACAAGGACCGAACATCTTGTTACACTAAACCAAGCATTCTTGCGTGCTAACCACACTAGAGGGTATGGGACCTCTCTTGACTTAGTACTTTGGCGTGTGTTGGCTCCGAGTCGTAGGGAGTCGCAGGAGGAATGGTGTTTGGGAGCATTGTAGTTGTCCGAAAAGCTTTACCCCGAGTGGGTAGTTGTCTTTTCGGCTTTACAATGTAAGCGTATGGTTTTCTAGCCATACGAGCGGCTCGTAGTTAACACATAATATTGGAAATGTCTCGTAGGACTTAGCCGTGCCGGCATACCTTCGGAAGTGTGCTTATTGTGGCTCAAAGGCGGTCTGAAGTGGGTGTATATTGGGACACCCCTGCAGGGTTTTGATTATTCGAATAGCCTCGTTCTACGTTATGGACACGCTTGGGTAAGTCTTTCAATAGTTGGACTACAACTTTTAATTAAAACTTGATGGGTGGTACGAATCGGGGATTCGTGCTATGTGGTGGTGGCTTTTGGGTTAGTCACCTCTAGGTGGTTACTTGTTATTTATTGTTAGTCGTTGTTATTTCAATGCTTAAAAATAGATTTTACCAATTGCCTTCAATCTATTACATTATTGCAAATGAAAATTTCTTTACCCGTCCAATTAACCATATAACCAATCTCCTTTGATACAGCTTTCATGTAGCTATGTATAGGCTTGTTACTCGTAAGTCTTGCGAGTACATTAGTGTACTCACCTGCATTGCTTGTTGTGTGCAGAGGAAGAGGGTGAGCCCCAAGGGCATCACTTTTGTGAGTTGTGCTGTGGCAATGTTTGGGACGACTAGCTTGGCGGTCCGGTTGGTTGCCTTGTGGGTTAGGGCACACTAATTGGCTTTTGTTTATAGCCATCTTATGGCTCTTTTGCTTCCGCTGTTATTGATATATTGATGTCATTTGGCCGGTCGGCCTCTCTTTTGTAATAACTCTATATTATGTATGTCTTTTGCTAGACTTGTTATTATGTGATGTATGGAATTGATGTTTGATTTTGTAAAGATGTATATGTGTTGCAATTCTGGGAAGCACATGTCCATCGAGACACGGTGTATTTTGGTTGTGATGCTAGAGCCAACGGAAGGCTAAGTATTACAAGCTAAATAAACCGATGTCTCACAAAGTTGGTATCAGAGCCATACTGACCGTAGAAACCCCTAGCTTGGTCGTCTTTAGGATATTTTTAAAACTTAGCTTCTAAACAACAAATGGTTTATGAAAATCTGAAGTCATCTCTCAGATTTTATTCCTTACCTATCTTAGCTTGCTCACCTTACCTTGTCTTGTTAAGTTTTGAAATGCTGATTTTCCTCTCACCTTCTTTCAAAAGATAGTTGTTTATCGGTTAAATTGGTTTTGAGAGAACCATGAGATTTAAATGGAAGTATTGGCTGTCTTTTGGGCAAGGTTAGGAGTTTCTGGAAGTAAGGATTTCGGCCCGGAGAGTAGAGGGAAAATCTGGACAGCAAGCTTCAGATTCTGGACAGCTAGCTCGTAGTTAGTGTGTGGAACTGAAAATGAGAGGTTAATCTAACTAAAGCTTGTGGGAATAAAAGGGTAAGATATGATATGAGTTAGCTAAGTGCCTAACCCTTCTTTAGGTGGTTTTACCTTGCTTTTTAGCTGTGTTGAACCAAAGGATTATGTTCTGAAATTGACTTCCTAAAACTGATTGCTCGTTCTTCCATATGAGTTAGTCATACCGGGAAGCATTTCTAGTTCATTTCTTCGTGAATTATTGATTTCCTTGCCTTTAGTTTTCAGGTTTGTTCCTTGTCTGTCTTAGTATCTGTTCCCACCCAAACTTTCGGTTGAATTCCCTAGCTTTTTGCTCACCTACCTAATTCTTGTATGCTTTAGATGGGCAGCTGGTATTTGGTCAAGGAGACATGTGCGGAGTACGTGGACGGGTATCCCGCACTACTGCGAGATATGATGTGGCGTGCCAACTTCACCTACCAACCAGAGTATGCATCTACCGTCGGGATCGGGGACCTGGAATGGAAGAGTATCGATGTGTGTCAACGTCATCGCAAGACAAGTGACCGGCAGTATTGTAACAACCCCAAAATTAGGGTTTGTATTTTAAATGTATAAAAGTATTAAAATTTAAAAACTTTTGTTGTATCTCTTGATCACGCTCATGGTTTCCAAAATCTTGTGCACAATTTTAAAATTTTGGAGATTGTATTAAAGTTTGTGTTGAAATTTCAAATTTTTAAACTTAAATTCCATTGCTATTTGAATTCCAAGAAAATATGTGAATGAAAGTTTCCAAAAATAATTTATTCAAATACTAGATAATTTATCTTGAATTATGATTATTTTTACCAAATTTTTAGAAGTCATTTTACCTTCACCAAAATTCAGATCAAATCATTAATGCAGATTTGAAAACAATTTTATTCTAACAAATTTTAATGTATAAAATGTTTGAAATTATTTTTCCTAAGTCCTATTTGAACCTAGAGTGCCCACAAAATTTCTCAGATTTTTCGAATTTTATTTATATTTCAAATGGCTAGGTCAAACTTGTTTATTTTTCACCAAACACTAAAACCTTAAAACCTAGCCGCACTTTGTTCCTCCGACCTAAACCCGAGTCCGACCGGACCTTTTTGCCACTCGGTTCCAGCCAGACCAGCCCGCACCGCTTTGCCCTCCCCCTCTCACTTACCGGTGGGCCTCGCTTGCCAGGCCTCCTCTTCCACGTCTTCCCCACGCGCCTCCCGCCCGAGCGCCCGCTCGCCAGCTCCGCCCGCATGTGCGCCACCGCATCATCGCCGGTTTGGCCATCAACGCCCGCGGTTTCTCGCGCGCCTCACCTTGCCCGCAACGACCGCTCTTTGCCCATCCTCTGCCCGACCGCACGCCCGTGTTCCGCGCTGCCCTTGCCCTGCCTTTCTCCCTCGGCGTCTCCGTGCCCATGCCACTGTCATACCACCGCTTCCTCTCGGTTCCTCCGCCCCTTCTCTATACAAGCCGAGCACCGAGTGCCTAAGCTCCTTTTCTTCACCTCTACACCTTCCCTCTCCATTTCCTCCTCTCCCCGAGCTCCAAATTAAGCAAGCCCCAATGCCATTTTTGCCGGCCGCGCCACCGCCTACCCCTCCGGCCACACCATTGAGCTCCAACCTTGGCCAACCGCGTCATGCCGCGTCCCACATCACCAGGAGGCGAACCCCTCAATCAATTTCGGTTTTGGTCCACTGAGGAGCTGCGCATGGGCCTTCTTCTCCAACCACGGCCGAATCCGCCTCCACCGTCGCCGCCATTGATTCGGAGAGCCCGAGCTCAATTCCTTTTGTCGTGAGCATGTTTAGACCTTTCCCTAACTCTCCTTATCACTCACATTCTCTCTCGATCACCCCAGGTCGCCGCCATCGAGAAGCACCCCGCGCCGCCGCAGGCTCTCGTCGCCGGACCACTCCGGTGCTTCCCCGTCTTCGCCGACCACCCCGGTGAGTTCCTTGAGTCTCACTGATGCTCATGTGCGCGCTAATTCCTTTCCCCTCTCTCTCTGGCGCCGTCGCCCCTTGTCACCCCCACTGCCTGCCGCCGCGCCCGTCGCCGCGCCGCCACCATGCACCTCCGGCTACCCCGTGACCACCTCTAGCCTCAGTAGACTTCAGGCAACCCATTTTGGCCTTGGTTCCCACCTCGCCGAGCCTCCACCGCCGGCGCCGTTTCCAGCCTAGAGCAGCTCGTGGCTCCTCTGCTTCTTCCCTGTTTGCCCTGTGGCTGACAGTGGGCCCCACCTTCCTTAAGCGAGGTTCTAAATGCTAATCAACCTTAGGAATGGTCATTAGTAACTCACATGCTTAAGCTTAATTGGAAAATTGAGGTTTGGAAGGAAGTAGTCACTGGTTCTCTGTATTTGTTCCTCTCTGTTGTCAGCTTCTCTGTTGTCAGTAATCTAGAATTGGTGAATTGCTGGTTAGTTAAATCTTGTTAGTGCTTGATGTTTCCCCTAAGTTGTAGTGGTTAGCGTGAAGTCATTTTGGTTAGTAGCTATAAGTTTCTAGCTTTTGTTGGCATGAATATTCAAAGAAGATGTTAGATGATCATGTTGTTTGTCTCTGTACTTGTGAATCTTGCTTTTACAAGTATAGTAAGGCTTGGTAGTAGGAGCATGCTGAAATTTGTTAGCCTTTCAATACTTTGGTGGGGTGCTTAGGAGTGTTAATAGCTGAATGTTAATAAAGCCCAAACTTAGTTATAAAATTGCTTAGCATCTATTAGTTGGATAATGAGCGAGTCAGTATTCCCATAAGCAAAATTGTAGGCCTAAATGAGTTCATAATAGTAAAGGTTGCATAGAATAGTTAGTTAATTCAAATGTGGTATTTTGCTGCTTAGTTCATAGATGTGTACGCAATCACCATCAAAGTCTGCCGAAAGAAGAGACCATATAAGGAGTTTGATTTTGACTGTATGATTATCGTGGAAAATAAGTGAGTTTGGAAAGATCAGTAATAAGAAATCCTATCTAATTTAAATAAACTCTGTATCATCTAATTTTTGTTCCTAATTTCATGATCTATCTTCTGTGTTATTGATTTTTGGAACTGTTGGCGTTCTGGTGTTTATTCACTGTTTTTCGCTTTGGCAGTTTTTATCGATAGATGACGTTGATTATCGAGAGTGATCCTCTGCAGCAAGTCGAATATCTCTAGCAAAGCAAAGGCAAGCAGTTTGATCATATCCAGTTCATTCCCATTATTTTCAAGCCTAATATTTTGTTTAACTTGTATGTATGCATGCTTTTGTGTCAATGATTAATTTTGTCGATTAGAGGTAGTTAATCCCATTGCATTGTTGCCCTGAAAATTGTTCACCCCTGCCACTACCTTAGGAATATTATTCTCACTTGTGAATTAGAGCCCGGTGAATGATTTAGGGCCTTTTATTTGTCTTTGCGATTTAATGCTTAGCAATGCTTAGATACCGGTAGAATTGGGCGGTTATCGACTTAGTCGATAACTTTGATCACACAAAAATTATTACAACTTATGATTCAGCACTCTTGCTATGTTTAATTGCGAAAACTAAAAACCAAAAAACAAAATGATTTCGACGCGGGCACAATGGTAAGATGGTGTGATTCTTGGGTGTGACTGGAATGGTGCCCGGGTCAATTAAGGATCGAACATCTTGTGAGTGGATTGTTATCCAGGCATTTTTGCGTGCTAACCACACTAGAGGGTATGGGACCTCTCTTGACCTAGTACTTTGGCGTGTATTAGCTCCGGGTCGTAGGAGGTCGCAGGAGGGATGGAGGTGGGAGCATGGTAGTTGTCCGAAAAGCTTTATCCTGAGTGGGTAGTTGTCTTTTCGGCTTTACCATGTAAGCGTATGGATTTCTATCCATACGAGCGGCTCGTAGTTAATACACAATATTGGAAAAAGTCTCGTAGGACTTAGTCTGTGTGAAGCATACCTTCGAAGTGTGCTTTGGCTTAAAGGCGATGCAAGTGTGGGTACATGGTACACCTGCGCAGGTTAAAACTATTCGAATAGCCTCGTCCTAGGTGATGGACACGCTTGGGTAAGCTTTTCAAGAGTTAGACTACAACCTTTTAATTAAAACTTGATGGGTTGGTATGAACGGGTGTTCATACTATTGTTGTGATGGCCAATGGGTTGGTCATCTCCAGGATGTCTTTTTGTCACTACTTCATCAGATATGTTGTTATTTCTGCAAATAAAATTTGAATTGTTAAAACTGCCTTCAAAACTATTACATTATTGCAAAAGAAAACTTGTTTTCTGCTAAAAGTAAGTCCAGAGCCCCCTCCACTTAAATAAAGCTTACATGTAGTTAAATTATAGTTCTGTTACCCTTACACGTCAGTCTTGCGAGTACAAAAACAATTTTTGTACTGAGATGCTTTGCTTAATGTTTTTGTTGCAGAGGAAGAAGGTGAGCCCCATGGGCTTCCCTTTTGTGAGATGCGCTCGGATTTGACGACTAGCTTGGCGGCCCGGTTGGTTGCCTTGTGGGTAAAGGCACACTGATTGGCTCTTTTATTTATCGCCATCTTATGGCTTTTGCTTCCGCTGTGTAGTTTGTTATTTATCTTGTAAGTTCATTCTGTTGTATTTATTGAAGTTTTATTATTGTAACCTCTTGTTGTATGGATTTGATACATGATTTTGTAACGGGGTGTGTATACTGCATTTCTGGGAAGTATACATATCCTGAGGCTTAGTTTATTTGAATTGTGATGCTAGGGTCAATGGAAGGCTAAGCATTACAAGTCGAATAAACCGGGGTCCTCACAAAGTTGGTATCAGAGCTGTGCTGGCCGTAGAAACCCCTAGCTTGGTCGTTATTAGGATATTTTGAAAAACTTATTTTCAAAATGTCAAATGGGTTATGAAAACTTAAGTAAGTTCTTAGATTTTACTCCTTACCTATCTTAGCTTGCTCATCTTGCCTTATTCTTGTTGAGTTTTCGAAAAGGTTGTTCCCCTCTCTTCTCCTTTCAAAGTTAGTTGGGTATCGGTTAAATTCGGTTTGGGGAATAATGCGATTTGAAAATGTGAAGTGTTAGTTGTTATTTAGTGAAGATTTGAAGCATTCGGAGTTGAAGCACTCATCTCGAAGCTCGGATACAAAATCTGGACAGCAAGCACAAGTTTCGGACTACGAGCATTTAGTTCGTCGTTAGGATTAAAAGTGAGATGGTAAATCAACTAAAATTCATGGGATTAAAAGGGTAAGATGTGATATTAGATGGCTAGTGCCCAATCCACCCTTATATGGTTTTTGCCATGCCTTTTAGATGCGTTAGAACTTGAGTTGTGTTCTAAAATGTTATCATCCTAAACGAGTGCTCGTTCGTTCAATACGAGTTAGTCGTACCGGGAAGCAAATCTTTTGCTTTGTGATTTTGCGTTGGTGTTATGCTTGCATAAAAACATTTGGAGTTCATTTCTTGTTATGTGTTTGCAATCTGGTTAGGGTAATGTGATGAGGGCATCCCTAACACTTATACATCTTTCCCTATTGGTGGTCATACACATACTGAGGTGGACACCATACATGACGCTACAAATAATTCAAGTACAGAAGTGCATATTGGTCCACTGACGAGAGCAAGAGCTAAACTTCTAAATCAACAGGTGCTTTTGTTTCTTAATGAATCTTCTATTGTCATTGATGAGAATTGGGTATTACCTCATGCAAATGTTTTGTGCATTCTTAGGTTTGAATATTGTGAAGCCTTTGGAGGAGAGGGAGGCTGGGAACAAATTCATGGAGAAGAAACACATGTGGCCAACAAGGGTTACATTGGCATCAAAAGAAGCATCAAGTGTATCGAACAAATTCGCGCAAGCTAAGAGAAGGAAAGCTCACAATACAAGGGGAACCGAGAGGGAGACTAGTTTAAATTTCCAAATTAAAGTAGGACGTTTTTTTGAATCGGATTATCGTTCATGTGAACGATGTCGGACTTGGATTATCGTAGCAATGAACAGTGTCGGACTCGGATTATCAGAGCACTCTTGCCATCGTTCATCCGAGTTTTGTGCTTGCGTGGGAGGCTATATAAACCCCATGGCGCACCATAGAGGCGGACCGGTTTATGCATAAGATTGAAACATAGCTATTGCTTGTTCTTTCGACACGAGTTCATGCGAGGACTTTGAGAGAGAATTAGGCGATCCATTTGTTTTGTTCTGCAATCCAAGGTCAAGCCGTCGTTCCATTGGGAATTGGGACTTGGCGTTAAATCGTTCGTGGTCTCGCGACGAACAACTACCCGTGTGTTTTGGGCGTATTCAAAGAGTTGAGGGTTCGTGCATTGGCGCGAGTGTTCACTTAGCGACATCGTCTACTTTGCATCAACTATCCACGGTTCCTCATCGAGAAGATCGGGCCTCCCCGTATCATATGGTATCGATTCTAGGTTTACTCGGTGAGAATTTCTTTACCCGTAGTTAGATTCGTTTTCTATCCTATCGTCCAATAAACCAAAATTGCAATACCAAAACCGTAGTTTAATTTGATATTTCTTGTGCGTTTAGTTAAGTTTTCATCCATTAGAGTTTTTGTTTTTAGTGCTGATCCATGTGTTCCTTTTTGCGTTGCTTAATCGTTGTGTTCACATAAACTGCACTAAATTGCTGATTGAATTCCTCAATTAGCACCCAAAAGAGATAGGTGACCAAAACACTTTGGGTTTCTTGAGCTTCACTTATATTCTTTCATCCTTGAGACTAGCTTTTGTACATTGCACTAGGGCTGTTCTTTGGTTTATTTACACGTTGTTGAATTGTGAGACTTGTGCAATCAAGAGGAGCAAACCCTATTTCGCCATTGCAATAAGAAAAGAGGAAAAGGCAGCGGTTACAAGAAAAAGCCACGGCTTGAAAAGGTATTAAAAAAACAAAAGATCAAACCCAAATACCAGTACCAAATTTTTCCTTTCGGTTTCCTTAATAGCCGAAGGGCTAAGAGCTTTGTTCATGCGGTTTTGAGAAAAAAACAAACAAAAGGGGCTGGCGAAATTGGGAAGAGTAAACCTTAGTCCACAATTTCAGATTGTGTATTTAATCTATTTGAGCAATCTTGTGCCCTAACATTGATATCTTTGCAATTGGCTAGCGTCTCTCATAGTACTTGGTGCAAAAACGAGCTAGTTTTCATCTCAATTTCAGTTTGTCTATCACTAACTCATTCCTTTGTTTGCATTAAGTCACATTTATCTTTGTTTGTGCGTTCATACACTTCGCTTAAACCTTTGGATCAGCACATAGGCAAAATACTCTAGCTTGGATCATTACTTAGCTTTACAATACCTTGAATATCGATTGCATAGGATATACACATACCGTCCGAGCTCCACCTACACCCGCTTGTGTACTCCCTTGCTCTTGGTTACGCTCATACATTATGCAGGTTAAGGTCGCCATTGTCTGGCTCGTCGATTTGCCGTCCTTGATTCACTTTGGAGCGGTAAGCTTGTCTTGTTTTCGGGATGTTGAGTTGCGGCGTAGTAGAGAGCGCTTTGTTTTACTAACCGGATATAACCTCGTTTCTTGTTTGTGAGTTGTTGCCATGTCGAGTCACGAGGAGGATCCACCTAATCCAGAGGCACCGGTTACGTGGGCGAGTACACTCTGGTTGCGCGAGATGCTTTGCAAAAACAACTTCAAGATGGTGACAATGGCGTGCGCGATGAACTCGGGGAAGTTCAGACTGGACTGAACACCCTCGGAGAGGAGGTCACACAATTGCGTACGGCCATCAACCATAACTTCTTGGAGCTATGCGCCATGTTCGCACAACACAATCTTCGTGGGGGTGCGCAAGCTGATGACACGAGTGTGCACGGCTCTCCGGCCGTTTTGCACAATGAGACCGAGGATGAGCGTGCTATTCGTGTGGATGAGGAGCGACGACAGCGGCAGGCGCGTCGCATGGCGGTGCCGCCAAACGTTGGGATGGCAGCCGCGGCACGCCCTCAGGCTCATGGGCGTGGCCGAGGCAACGGCGGCCAGGGTGGAGGCGCACCACAGGGTGTCCACGGAGGAGGTGTGCATCGTGCACCTCGTAGCATGGCTGATGAGGCCGAGCAATGGGATGACGATTTCCCGTCGGCGACTACGATGACCGACAAGCGCCACCATCGCAACAACGCAGCAGCGTCGACACGCGGCGGCGCCGACGATTTTGTCGCTAAGCCCAAATTTACTCTTCCTATATTTTCAGGTGGTACAGATGTGGAGCAATACCTCACTTGGGAGCTGAAGGTGGATAAGTTGTTTCGAATGAACAACTATTCCAATGAGAAGAAGTTGTTGCTTGCTTCCAATGGCTTGGATGATTATGCTACACATTGGTGGGAGCGATTCATTCGTAGCGCATGGAGCGCCATGAGTTGCCGATTATCACCGGGAGCGGATGAAGCGACATTTGCGGGCACGCTTTGTACCTCGCCACTACAAGCGCCACTATTTGAGAAGTTGACAGGTGCGACAAGGTATGAGGTCAATTGATGAATATCATAAGGAGATGGAAACTATCATGATACATGCAGATGTCCGCGAGAATGAAGAACAGACCATGGCGAGATTTCTAGCTGGCATGAATCATGCTGTCAAGCGCATTGTCAATCACCATCCCTATAATGATATGATTGAGTTGTCGCACCAAGCACGCGGCCGAAAGCGAAAGTGATTGAAGATGCACGGTTCGCTGCCTGCTCACGTCCTTCACCACCCAGACAGCCATATAACAACAGCCACCAAACAAGAGCACTCCGCCGAAGCAATTCGGCAATGCGCAGCCCCGCAAGTAAGAAGTCGAGAGTACACGGCAGATCGTGCGCCGACTGCGGCGCCCGCGCTAGTGTGACCTCGCCTATGGGGTCAACAGGACGCTCACGTGACATCATTTGCCACAAGTGCAAGGGTGTTGGCCATTTAAGAGGGATCGCCCAAATGTCGAACTATGCTTATCACCGAGGATGGCGGTTATGTTTCACTAGTGATGACGAGTCGCCGATGCGCAACCGCCTTGCACATCGATGACATAGAACAATGTGAGTGCGATCTGAGTTTCTAACACCGAGCAAGATTCCATTGTTTGCACGCCCAAGGTGCTTAGTGTGATGCCATCGCCGTCACTCGAGCAGGTGCAATTTGTTTGGACTTGGCGAAGCTTGATAAGGGTAAGGTGCGCAAAGTGATCATTGATGGCGGAAGTTGTCACAATTTGGCTAGCAAGGATATGTGTCATAAGTTGGGTTTGAAGTACTTGCCGCATCCACGCCCTTATCATGTGCAATGGTTGAGCGACAAAGAGGAAGTGAAGGTGAACTATATGGTGCGAGTGACGTTTTCTTTGGAAGTACACCGACATCGTGGATCGCGATGTTGTGCCTATGACGGTGTGTCACTTGCTCTTGGGACGCCATGGCAATATGACCGTTCTGCTTGCTTCATGATGGGCGTACAAATCGCTACACATTTCGATGGAATAATATGGATATCATCTTGAAGCCCCTTACACCGCAATGCATTGTGAATTCTTCAATGCGAAAATTGAGATGCACGTTGAGACCGCCAAAGAGCGAGAGAAGAATTTAGTGATGTTAGCCACCAAATCGAAATGAGAGAATTCAGCGAAGATCCCAATTTGGTGCACTTTGTACTATTGTACAAAGACGCCTTGCTTTCGACTAACGACTTGTCTTCTCTTCCTAGTGGTGTTGCTTGTGTTTTGCGGGACTTCAATGACGTCTTTCCAAACGAGGTACCACTGGGCTACCACCAATTCGTGGGATAGAACATAAGATCGACTTGATTCGGGAGCGTCATTGCCGAACCGACCACCGCATCGCACCAATCCCGAGGAAACAAAGGAAATTCGAAACAAGTACAAGAGCTTCTCTCCAAAGGGTATGTGCGTGAAAGCTTAAGCCCTTGTGCTGTTCTGTTATTTTAGTTCCTAAGAAAGATGGTTCATGGCGTATGTGCGTAGATTGTCGAGCGATTAATAATATCACAATTCGATATCGTCATCCTATACCTCGCTTACATGATATGCTAGACGAATTGAGTGGTGCTTTTATTTTTCTAAGATAGATTTGCGCAGATGGTTACCATCAAATTAGGATGCATGAAGGGGATGAGTGGAAAACAGCATTTAAAACAAAATTTGGGTTGTATGAGTGGTTAGTCATGCCTTTTGGTTTAACTAATGCACCTAGTTCATTCATGCGCTTAATGAATCATGTTTTAAGGCATTTGATTGGTAAATTTGTGGTTGTGTACTTTGATGATATTCGATTTACAATGCACTCGAATCTGAACACATAGACCATCTTAGACAAGTTCTACAAGTGTTGCGTGAGGCTAGGTTATTCGGTAACTTAGAGAAGTGCACCTTTGCAAAGATCGTGTCATCTTTTGGGCTATGTTGTTTCTCGCACAGGAGTTGAAGTAGATGAGTCTAAAATTGAAGCGATTAAAAATTGGCCAACTCCTGTGAATGTAAGTCGATTAGGAGCTTTCATGGTCTCGCTGGTTTTTATCGGCGCTTTGTGAAGGATTTTAGCACCATAGCTGCCTTTGAATGAACTTCTTGAAAAGGGTGTTGAATTTGTGTGGGGTAGCGCAAGACAATGCTTTTCTGAACTTAAGAAACGCTTGACTGAAGCACCGTTGCTTGTTTTACTGATTTCACTAAAATTTTTAAATTGAGTGTGATGCTAGTGGATTGGGTATTGGCGGTGTTTTAATGCAAGAGGGTAGACCGGTAGCTTATTTTAGTGAGAAACTAAATGGTGCTCAATTGAATTATCCGGTCTATGACAAAGAACTTTATGCTTTAGTGCGTGCGTTAGAAACTTGGCAACACTATTTATGGCCTAAAGAGTTTATTATTCATTCGATCATGAGGCATTAAAGTATTTAAAGGGCCAAGCAAACTGAACAGTAGACATGCCAAATGGGTCGAATTCATTGAGTCGTTTCCTTACATTGTAAAATATAAGAAGGAAAGGAAAATGTGGTAGCCGATGCTCTCTCTAGGAAAAGTGTGCTTTTAACTCAATTAGGAGTGCAAGTTCTGGTTTAGAGAGTTTGCGTGATTTCTATGCTCATGACCATGATTTTCCGTTCCTTATGCACATTGCAAAGAGGAAAGGCTGGGATAAATTTCACATCCATGATGGGTTTTGTTTCGCAATAACAAATTATGCGTTCAGACTCCTCCGTGCATTTGCTATTACTGCAGAATCACATGCGGGTGGGTTGATGGGACATTTTGGACGTGAGAAGACGTTATCTATCTTTGGCGATCACTTTTATTGGCCTAAGATGAGGCGAGATGTAGAGAGGTATGTGCAACGATGCATTACTTGCCACAAAGCGAAATCAAAATTGAATCCACACGGTTTGTATACCCTCTACCTGCTCCCAATGCACCATGGGAGGATATTAGTATGGATTTTGTTTTAGGATTACCTAGAACTAAGAGGCGAGTGATTCTGCTTTTTGTCGTTGTGGATCGTTTTCAAAGATGGCACACTTTATTCCGTGCCACAAGAGCGACGATCGTCGCATATTGCTAACTTGTTTTTCGGGAGATCGTGAGGCTACATGGCGTGCCACGCACTATTGTGTCGATCGTGGCGTGAAGTTCATGAGCTACTTTTGGAAGACACTTTGGGGTAAACGGGGACGGTTGTTATTCAAAGACGACTTGTCATCCCCAAACCGATGGTCAAACGGAGGTGGTGAACCGCACACTTTCGATGCTACTTCGGACCATGATCAAGAAGAATCTGCGAGTGGGAGGATTGTTTGCCGACGTGGAATTCGCTTATAATCGGTCGTGCACTCCACTCACGCAGCTTGTGTCCTTTTGAGGTGGTGTATAGTTTCAAACCCTTTACGACGCTTGATTTGCTGCCACTTCAAGTCAACACCGTGTTCATATGGAGGCATCCAAGCGAGTGAGTATGTGAAGAAATTGCATCTCAAAACAAAAGAGGAGATAGAGCGCAAGGTCAAGTCCTATCTTTGAGAAGGCGAATAAGAAACGAAAGAAGATGATTTTTCAACCAGTGATTTGGTTTGGGTGCACTACCGCAGGATCGTTTTCGTAACGCCGCAAGTCTAAATTGCTGCCACGAGGTGATGGACCTTTCAAGGTGCTTGAGAAGATCAACGACAATGCCTACAAGATAGAGCTTTCCGCGATGACTATGGCGTGAGCTCTACTTTCAATGTTGCTGATTTATCACCTTTCTTTGGTGGTGATGATCTAGCGTTGAGGACGACGCCTTTTCAAGAGGGGAGGATGATGAGGCATCCCTAACACTTATACATCTTTCCCTATTGGTGGTCATACACATGCGAGGTGGACGCCATACATGACGCTACAAATAATTCAAGTGCGTATGCATATTGGTCCACCGACGAGCAAGAGCTAAACTTCTAAATCAACAGTGCTTTTGTTTCTTAATGAATCTTCTATTGTCATTGATGAGAATTGGGTATTACCTCATGCAAATGTTTTGTGCATTCTTAGGTTTGAATATTGTGAAGCCTTTGGAGGAGAGGAGGCGGGAACAAATTCATGGAGAAGAAACACATGTGGCCAACAAGGGTTACATTGGCATCAAAAGAAGCATCAAGTGTATCGAACAAATTAGCAAGCTAAGAGAAGGAAAGCTCACAATACAAGGGGAACCGAGAGGAGACTAGTTTAAATTTCCAAATTAAAGTAGGACGTTTTTTTGAATCGGATTCTTCGTTCACGTGAATGCGATGTCGGACTCGGATTATTGTAGCAATGAACGATGTCGGACTCGGATTCAGTAGCACTCGGTTCCATCGCTCATCCGAGTTTTGTGCTTGCGTTGGAGGCTATATAAACCCCCATGGCCGCACCATAGAGGCGACCGGTTTATGCATAAGATTGAAACATAGCTATTGCTTGTTCTTTCGACACCAGATTTCATGCGAGGACTTTGAGAGAGAATTAGGCGATCCATTTGTTTTGTTCTGCAATCCAAGGTCAAGCCGTCGTTCCATTGGGAATTGGGGACTTGGCGTTCGTCGTTCGTGGTCTCGCGACGAACAACTACCCGGTGTGTTTTGGGCGTATTCCGAAGAGTTGAGGGTTCGTGCATTGGCGCGAGTGTTCAGCTAGCGACATCGTCTACTTTGCATCAACTATCCACGGTTCCTCACTGAGAAGATCGGGCCTCCCCCCGTATCATAATGTCTATTTCCCTAGACGATGCCTTGTTGCAATATTAGGATTAAATTAGGGTTTATTCGTAGAATATATATACACCGTAATGGTATTACTTAGCTTGTAGACGCTGGATTTTGTAATCACTTGCTGTCCTTGTTCCAAATAGTTGTGCATCGCCTACTGGCGGCATGCATTGCAATTATGTCGGAAAACTATCGGTGGTTCAATTGATCTCATTATGGTGATTTTGGAATGATTAGTGCATGCTAGAATTAAATTGCATACCCATTGCCATTCCCTCACCTTATGCCCATTCTTTCCTCAACTTATCTTATATGCACCAAAATATTTAAGGGGGGTAGAAGATACCTCAAAGTACTTGTTAAGCATCTTGATTCCTATACTTTGATCATGCATATAGTTTCTAAATTAAGTCAAGCATGTCATGTTACTCAAGCTGCATAAAACAAGAAGCATGGTTAGCAGTTCTTCTTAGTGATCAAAAGCATGAAAATGACTAATATGTAAAGGTACAAATTAAAATTATCCTTGATTAGGCTTTGTCTTAAAATTGTTAACCAACTTAGAAGTTTGACAACTTGCTGTGCTCACCTTAACAGAAATGAAATTGTTATGTCACATTGATAGGAGCATGTAAGCATGCATGTAAGCATTTGCATTTCGTTAGAAGCATATAAGCATGCATATGAGCATTTGCACTCTCATTAACCGAAATTTAAAACTTGCCTTAGGACTAATTTGCAGACATGCATCCCCTCGTGCATTCATCCTGTGCATTTCCTGTCCCAGCCAAGCAAATAGAACCAGATAAGTGAGGTTAAGTGAGACCACCTTAAAACCTTGCTTGACTTCTCTTTTCTACGCCGAGTCCTGGTGTTGATGCTAGAATACCACCTAACCAGTCTTTCCGTTCTATCGATCGATGCCCCTTTTCGGTCGACTGAGTGGAACCGAGTCTATCGTACTACCAGAAGACGACGTGAAGCATGATGTCAAATTATCTACAAATCAAGAAAGGAAAGGTTAAACAAACCAATGGAAAGGAAAATGTGTCAGCAACGTCAGGATACTGCATCATGATCTTCCAGCACTATCTCGAAGGAAATCAAGACAACAGATGGTGCATTTTGTTTAGAGTTGAAAAGAACCACTTAGAAAACACTTAACATATGGACATTAGAAATCCTTCAACAAAGTTTCCCTCTTTAGCACCTAAAGCTTCTGAAGAACCTCTCCGGATTCGAAGTTGAGTTCGGCTCGCATCGAAATCCGAAGTATGACCACGTGACCAAACCCACCTAGGTTGCCATAGCCTTTCGTTCCGACTTCCGAACTACCGGAATCTCGGGACAAGATTCTGTTTAAGGGGGGTAGATTTGTAACAACCCCAAAATTAGGGTTTGTATTTTAAATGTATAAAAGTATTAATATTTAAAAACTTTTGTTGTATCTCTTGATCATGCTCATGGTTTCCAAAATCTTGTGCACAATTTTAAAATTTTGGAGATTGTATTAAAGTTTGTGTTGAAATTTTAAATTTTTAAACTTAAATTCCATTGCTATTTGAATTCCAAGAAAATATGTCAATGAAAGTTTCCAAAAATAATTTATTCAAATACTAGATTATTTATCTTGAATTATGATTATTTTTACCAAATTTTTAGAAGTCATTTTACCTTCACCAAAATTCAGATCAAATCATTAATGCAGATTTGAAAACAATTTTATTCTAACAAATTTTAATGTATAAAATATTTGAAATTATTTTTCCTAAGTCCTATTTGAACCCTAGAGTGCCCACAAAATTTCTCATATTTTTTCGAATTTTATTTATATTTCAAATGGCTAGGTCAAACTTGTTTATTTTTCAGTCAAACACTAAAACCTTAAAACCTAGCCGTGCACTGTTCCTCCGACCTAAACCCGAGTCCGACCGGACCTTTTTGCCACTCGGTTCCAGCCAGACCAGCCCGCACCGCTTTGCCCTCCCCCTCTCACTTACCGGTGGGCCTCGCTTGCCAGGCCTCCTCTTCCACGTCTTCCCCACACGTCTCCCGCCCGAGCGCCCGCTCGCCAGCTCCGCCTGCATGTGGGCCACCGCATCGTCGCCGGTTTGGCCATCACCGCCCGCGGTTTCTCGCGCGCCTCACCTCGCCCGCAACGACCGCTCTTTGCCCATCCTCTGCCCGACCGCACGCCCGTGTTCCGCGCTGCCCTTGCCCTGCCTTTCTCCCTCGGCGTCTCCGTGCCCATGCCACTGTCATACCACCGCTTCCTCTCGGTTCCTCCGCCCCTTCTCTATACAAGCCGAGCACCGAGTGCCTAAGCTCCTTTTCTTCACCTCTACACCTTCCCTCTCCATTTCCTCCTCTCCCCGAGCTCCAAATTAAGCAAGCCCCGAATGCCATTTTTGCCGGCCGCGCCACCGCCTACCCCTCCGGCCACACCATTGAGCTCCAACCTCGGCCAACCGCGTCATGCCGCGTCCCACATCACCAGGAGGCGAACCCCTCAATCAATTTCGATTTTGGCCCACTGAGGAGCTGCGCATGGGCCTTCTTCTCCAACCACGGCCGAATCCGCCTCCACCGTCGCCGCCATTGATTCGGAGAGCCCGAGCTCAATTCCTTTTGTCGTGAGCATGCTTAGACCTTTCCCTAACTCTCCTTATCACTCACTTTCTCTCTCGATCACCCCAGGTCGCCGCCATCGAGAAGCACCCCGCGCCGCCGCAGGCTCTCGTCGCGGGACCACTCCGGTGCTTCCCCGTCTTCGCCGACCACCCCGGTGAGTTCCTTGAGTCTCACTGATGCTCATGCGCGCGCTAATTCCTTTCCCCTTTCTCTCTGGCGCCGTCGCCCCTTGTCACCCCCACTGCCGGCCGCCGCGCCCGTCGCCGCTCCGCCACCATGCACCTCCGGCTACCCCGTGACCACCTCTAGCCTCAGTAGACTTCAGGCAACCCATTTTGGCCTTAGTTCCCACCTCGCCGCGCCTCCACCGCCGGCGCCGTTTCCAGCCCAGAGCTGCCCGTGGCTCCTCTGCTTCTTCCCTGTTTGCCCTGTGGCTGACAGTGGGCCCCACCTTCCTTAAGCCAGGTTCTAAATGCTAATCAACCTTAGGAATGGTCATTAGTAACTCACATGCTTAAGCTTAATTGGAAAATTGAGGTTTGGAAGGAAGTAGTCACTGGTTCTCTGTATTTGTTCCTCTCTGTTGTCGACTTCTCATTGTCGTGTAATCTAGAATTGGTGAATTGCTGGTTAGTTAAATCTTGTTAGTGCTTGATGTTTCCCCTAAGTTGTAGTGGTTAGCGTGAAGTCATTTTGGTTAGTAGCTATAAGTTTCTAGCTTTTGTTGGCATGAATATTCAAAGAAGATGTTAGATGATCATGTTGTTTGTCTCTGTACTTGTGAATCTTGCTTTTACAAGTATAGTAAGGCTTGGTAGTAGGAGCATGCTGAAATTTGTTAGCCTTTCAATACTTTGGTGGGGTGCTTAGGAGTGTTAATAGCTGAATGTTAATAAAGCCAAAACTTAGTTATAAAATTGCTTAGCATCTATTAGTTGGATAATGAGCTAGTCAGTATTCCCATAAGCAAAATTGTAGGCCTAAATGAGTTCATAATAGTAAAGGTTGCATAGAATAGTTAGTTAATTCAAATGTGGTATTTTGCTGCTTAGTTCATAGATGTGTACGCAATCACCATCAAAGTCTGCCGAAAGAAGAGACCATATAAGGAGTTTGATTTTGACTATATGATTATCGTGGAAAATAAGTGAGTTTGGAAAGATCAGTAATAAGAAATCCTATCTAATTTAAATAAACTCCGTATCATCTAATTTTTGTTCCTAATTTCATGATCTATCTTCTGTGTTATTGATTTTTGGAACTGTTGGCGTTCTGGTGTTTATTCGCTGTTTTTCGCTTTGGCTGTTTTTATCGATAGATGACGTTGATTATCGAGAGTGATCCTCTGCAGCAAGTCGAATATCTCTAGCAAAGCAAAGGCAAGCAGTTTGATCATATCCAGTTCATTCCCATTATTTTCAAGCCTAATATTTTGTTTAACTTGTATGTATGCATGCTTTTGTGTCAATGATTAATTTTGTCGATTAGAGGTAGTTAATGTCATTGCATTGTTGCCCTGAAAATTGTTCACCCCTGCCACTACCTTAGGAATATTATTCTCACTGGTGAATTAGAGCCCGGTGAATGATTTAGGGCCTTTTATTTGTCTTTGCGATTTAATGCTTAGCAATGCTTAGATACCGGTAGAATTGGTCGATAACTTTGATCACACAAAAATTATTATAACTTATGATTCAGCACTCTTGCTATGTTTAATTGTGAAAACTAAAAACCAAAAAACAAAATGATTTCGACGCGGGCACAATGGTAAGATGGTGTGATTCTTGGGTGTGACTGGAATGGTGCCCGGGTCAATTAAGGATCGAACATCTTGTGAGTGGATTGTTATCCAGGCATTTTTGCGTGCTAACCACACTAGAGGGTATGGGACCTCTCTTGACCTAGTACTTTGGCGTGTATTGGCTCCGGGTCGCAGGAGGTCGCAGGAGGGATGGAGGTGGGAGCATGGTAGTTGTCCGAAAAGCATTATCCCGTGTGGGTAGTTGTCTTTTAGGCTTTACCATGTAAGCGTATGGATTTCTATCCATACGAGCGGCTCGTAGTTAATACACAATATTGGAAAAAGTCTCGTAGGACTTAGCTGTGCCGGCATACCTTCTAAGTGTGCTTTGGCTTAAAGGCGATGCGAGTGTGGAGTGCAGATGGTACACCTGCGGGGTTAAAACTATTCGAATAGCCTCGTCCTAGGTGATGGACACGCTTGGGTAAGCTTTTCAAGAGTTAGACTACAACCTTTTAATTAAAACTTGATGGGTTGGTATGAGCGGTGCTCATACTATTGTTGTGATGGCCAATGGGTTGGTCATCTCCGGATGTCTTTTGTCACTACTTCTTGTATCATTGTTATTTCGCAAATAAAATTTGAATTGTTAAAACGCCTTCAAAACTATTACATTATTGCAAAGAAAACTTGCTTTCTGCTAAAAGTAAGTCCAGAGCCCTCCACTTAAATAAAGCTTACATGTAGTTAAATTATAGTTCATTGCCCTTACACGTCGGTCTTGCAGTACAAAAACAATTTTTGTACTCAGATGCTTTGCTTAATGTTTTTGTTGCAGAGGAAGAAGGTGAGCCCCAAGGGCTTCCCTTTTGTGAGATGCGCTCGGGTTTGACGACTAGCTTGGCGGCCCGGTTGGTTGCCTTATGGGTAAAGGCACACTAATTGGCTCTTTTATTTATCGCCATCTTATGACTTTTGCTTCCGCTGTGTAGTTTTGTAACATCCCAAATTTTGGCTTGTGTTTCAAATGTAAGAAATTGAGGGTAAATTAAAACTTTTCCTTCATCCTTTTACTCTTGAAACTTTTTTGAAATTCTTGTAAAGGAATTTTGGGAAATTCAAAATCAAAAGCCTCAATTATCAAGTCAATAACCTCCTTGGTCAAATCTTTTGTCAAACCCTTGTAAATAATTTTCCCTGGTTCTAGGGTTGCTTGGTAACACCTCTGAATTATTTCATAATTTTTGGAAATTATTTGAAATATTTTAGAGGCAAGTCAAACCTTGGTCAAACCTCTGAAATAACCTTCTGGAATTTATTGAGAAAATTCTAGTGCACAAAAATCTCTGGAAATTTTATGGAAGGTTAATCATTAAGTCTGGAAGCCCCAGTTAAAATTTCATAAATTTTGGAGTTGATTTGATGCCTCAATTAAATCCCCAAAAGTTTCAGCTCAAAAATCAAATTCTAATGGGTTTGCACTGTTCATTGGACTCGAGTCAGACTCGGGCTCGAGCCAACCGACTCGGTCGAGTCAACTAACTGTACCGGCAAATCGATCGGGCGCGCGCGCTCTAGACCGTTGGATCTCCATCGGACGGCTTGCGTTCGTGTATGCATTCGGACAACTCCGGTTGCCCCGGATTCGCAGCCGTTGGATTTCAATCGGGCGGTCGTCGTTCATCCGATGCCGTTTCAACGCGATCGCACGCTAACCCTTGGATGCAAATCGGACGGTTGGCCGTCGTCGCCTTCCTCTCGCTCGCGCGGCGCAGCGCCATGGCGGAGCTGAGCGTGGGCGCGCAGTGCTTTGTCCCATCCGGCGACCTGCGCCGTGTGTCTGACGCATTAAATGCCCGTCACTCCACCGCCCGTTTAGTCGTCGTCTCAATCGCCCCGTCGCTCACGGCGACGCGTGGCAGCGAGAACCCGGGCGAACAACGGTGCTCGTGCTCCTCAAGCCTACTTAAGCCCCCGGTCACCTCCGTTGGCTTCCTTTCCTCTCCCGCAGCTCTCTTGCACCCTCCGAGCTTGAGCGAGCCCATACCACCAGCGCCCATTTCCGCCATTGCCGAGCTTGGAGCTCCTGCGCGACGGTGCTCCAGTGGCTCCTCGCCCGATTCTTCCTCCTGCTCTTTCCTTTTACCTCTGTGGTGCTTAACCCTCACTCTATTTTGGGTTTCCTCTGAGAGGCAAGGGGATTGAGTTTTGGAGCTCGCGACGCCGGTGCCCTTTTCTTCTCCGGTGCCGGTAAGACCCCCATTTCCCAATCCCGGCCTCCTGGAGCTTCCCTGTGGTATTGCGAAGCTCATGGTACTACCTAGTGTTGCTAGTTTGACCCAGGTTGACTCCTCCACGGTGAAGCTCTTCGCATCGCCGCTGGACTTCGTCGCTGGGCTGCTCTGATCATCCTTCCTCCACCCCAACCCCGTCATCGTCTTCAGTGAACCCCTGGTGAGCTTAAGCTTTTCCCCGTTTAGCTTTTGCTGCACCGTAGCCATAGTTCCCTGTTTCGGTCGCGCCGCCGCCGCCGTTAGCCTCCGGCTATCGTTTGGACTCCGGTTGGTCGCGTTAAGTCCATAGGACCCTGTCATAGCTTTTGCACCCGTCCATTTGCGCGTAGCTTAGCCATATCGTCGTTTTCGCTTTCGGCCGTAGCACTCCCTCCGCCTCTCGCGCGCGCGCGCGTCGGTCACCAATGGCCTCGCCGGCTGGTGCCATCAGTGCGCAATAGTGCGAGATCCGTTTTGGCCCTTGGCGGCGTCGCCATGGCGATTCGCGCGCGATGAGCCGAGCAAGCTCGCGGCGGAAACTCCTCTGTTGTCGGGCGGAGCTCGGTCGGCGGCGTGTCTCATTACGGTCGTTCGATCTAGAGATCTACGCCCTCGCTCTCCACGCCGCCGCCCTCCTCTGCGCGCTTCGATTACTGTGTCGCTCGGGTTCAACCGGGGACGTCCGATCTGAGATCGACGGCTCTCAATCGTCCACGTCTCCGGATGCTAGGAAAGGTCCCGAAAGTGCTAAGTCCAGAAATCAGTATCACATTTGGGTCTTGTCATTTTCATATCTTTGTCATATTAGCTCCGAATTAGATGATTCCAATTTTGTTAGTTTCCTTATAACTTGAACTTAAATATAAAAATAATTGTAGACCATAATCAAACTTGGAAAACCATTTTCAAAAATAGTAAACCAGTGAACATAATACTGTTTTTCAGAACTTTAGCAAACTTGTAAAATGCATAGCTTTTAATCTATAGATCATTTTTGTATGAATCCAATTGGATTAGTTTCCACTGCTAATGTATTTGCTGGGAAAATTGGTTTCACAAATTTTACTGTTTTTAAAAATCATAAGGATCATATTTTAGTTTAATACCCTAAACAATTTAAACAAATTATAACTCTTTCAATATAACTCCAAATGACCTGAAATTTCATATGGGTTACCACTATACCAGTAGGTAGCCACCATAAAAATTTCAGCTTCAAAACCTTTCTAGAAAATATTTTTGCTACAGTGTTAATTGTGGCCGAAAATAGGTTTTTAGGGAATATCTTTTGCACCACAAATCCAAATTAGGTTTTTCCAATTCCTATGTCTAGGTATATTCGTGTTCTACCTTGTGTATAAATTTCATCGCTTTTGGATAATTGTTGCTTGCTATTTCATTTAAGTGTTGCTCGCCTTATTGGTTGTTTTCGCTCTTTCGCTTAGGATTCGATATTTGCGGTAACCCCGAGAACGACCCTCCGCAACAATTTGAGCCACAACAAGCAGGCAAGCAGTTTGATCATTTCCCATTGATCTCATTACTTTTAAAAGTCTAATATTTTGTTTAACTTCTATGTATGCATTGCTAATTTGTTGTTATATTGATTAGTTAATCCTCTAGTTGCATAATCTGTAGGTAAATGATTATCCTCTACTACCGAGCCTAGGTTATTTCTTTGTGGTTAGAGTTCGATGGATGAACTCTTATCACTTAGTAGATTATGAATGAATATTGCTTAGCCATGCCTAGTTATCGGTAGTATTGGGCGATCATCGACTTAGTCGATGATCTTGATCACACAACTACTTATACTACTCCATTATGTCCAACCCTTGTGTTTTATTGATTTACAAATCAAAACTGAAAACAAAACTATATCTTGACTTGGGCACAATCGTATGTTGATGTGATCTGTTGGGTGTGTGGAATGGTGCCTAAGTCCCCAAGGACCGAGTTACTTGTGTCACTAAGCCAGCGCTTATTGCGTGCTAACCACACGAGGGGATATGGAACCTCTCTTGACTAAGTACTTTGGAAGGTGTTAATTATGAGCTGGTCGGTGGGTGTGTTCTTGTGTGTGTGTTTTGGAGGAGCATTAGCGGACCGGTTAGGGTGGCTAATGTGTCCTTCTCCGTGGGTTCGGCTCTTAATTAGCATAGTCCATTGGAAAGCGTCTTGTTAGACTTAGCCATGCCCGCATACCAAAGGAAGTGTGCTAACCGTGGTGGTGGAAAGGCGGTCTATCGTGTGGGTACATTGGTACATCCTGCGAGGTTAAAACTATTCGAATAGCCTCGTCTAGGTTATGGACATGCTTGGTAAGGTCGTGCAAGAACTAGACTACAACCTTTTAAAACTTAAACTTGACATGGGTGGTATGAAGGGTACTTCATGCTATTGTTGTGGTGACTATGGGTTAGTCACTTCTAGGTTGGTGTTGTCATCCATCTATTGTTATTATTGTCTCTCTTTATTTGAACCATAAAAGTTAATTGCAAACTTGCTTTGAATCTACTACCTTATTGCAAATGAAAACTTGCTTTATGTTGAAAATAAGTCGAGCCTCATCCACTTAAATAAAGCTTGCATGTAGTTAATTATAGTTCTGTTATCTCACACGTCGGTCTTGCAGTACAAAAACAAGTTTTGTACTCATCCGCTTTGCTTAATATTAATTGTTGCAGAGGAAGAAGGTGAGCCCCAAGGGCCTCACTTTTGTGAGTTGTGTTGCGCGCGTCTGGGACGATTAGCTTGGCGGTCCGGTTGGTTGCCTTGTGGGTAAAGGCACACCGATTGGCTTTTGTTTATCGCCATCTTATGGCCATTTTGCTTCACTGTGTATTTACTTATTTGTATGACTTTTGGCAGTCGGCCTCTCTTTTGTAATAACTCTCTTTATATTATCTATGTCTTTAAGTTGTTGCTTTTGCTTGACTCTATGTGTATGAATGGAATTGATGCATGATTTTGTAACAGGTGTGTATCTGCAATGCAGGAAGTATACATATGTCGAGGCTTGGTTTATTTGATTTGTACTGTTAGGACCAAGTGGATGGTTAAACAGTACAAGCCGAATAAACCGGGGTCCTCACAAGTTTGTTATTTATCTTGTAAGTTCATTCTGTTGTATTTATTGAAGTTTTATTATTGTGACCTCTTGTTGTATGGATTTGATACATGATTTTGTAACGGGGTGTGTATACTGCATTTCTGGGAAGTATACATATCCTGAGGCTTAGTTTATTTGAATTGTGATGCTAGGGTCAATGGAAGGCTAAGCATTACAAGTCGAATAAACCGGGGTCCTCACAAGTATTACGTACAATTTTCGGGTTCACGCCACCTTCAAAGCCATGGCCATTCAAGAAGCCGCTAGCAGGGTTATGAGTCAACTTCGTCATGACTTGACGGAATTGTCTCAACCACCCTACGATCACTTTCCACAAAGAGGTTTTAAAGCGGACATAAACACGTTCGCTGAGATTCAGTTCGGAGAAGACCCTCAAGTGCGCCAGTTGGCGAGATTGGTCCACATCATGGACCAATTTCATCGCTGCAATCTGTTTGAGCTGTTAGAAACTCGGCGCCATCTCAGGGAGGCCCAGGAGTACCTTAGGATCGGGGTTAGCATGAACAGTGTTCCTCGCAATGTGCTTTATGGTGCCAATGAGACCTCCCCAGCTGCTGCGGCACCACCTGGGTTTCGACTTCCGGAAATGACGGGGCCAGTGCCTGTCTATGGACCGCGCCGCCAAGTCCGCATGACAGTAGGATTTCCTAGCAATCGAAGGCCCGATCCTCCGGAAGGTCATGTTTCTTTGTTAGGATCCCCGAGGCGTCTCTTCAACCCTTTGTCTCCACTGGACACCGGATCACCTGGAGCTCATCTTCTGGACGAGTTCCCTGTGAACTTAACAGGGATGACCACATCTAGGTGTGTGGGAACTACCGTGGGAGTTGTATCGAGCTAATAGCTGTCCTTTGGAAAATGTAATAGGATAGCACCTATTCAGTTATGTATGTTGTGTAAGACTCTGTTGTGGGGTAGTAGCCTTTTTCCTTCCTCAATTAACTAAGAAGGACTTTATTATGCCCAGAGCTAATTGGTGCTTTTTAATTTGACTGGCACATTTTCTACCGGTCAGAACCAAGATTTGTGCCGGTCACTTGGCCAAGCTTTATGTCCCAACGATCGTAAGCTTGCATGATGTACCTAAGACGATCGTTTCCGATCGTGGTTCTCTGTTCACTTCTCGCTTACTTTCAACACAGCCTTCCATCCTCAAACTGATGGTCAAACGGAACGGGTCAACCAAGTTTTGGAAGACATGCTCCGTGCTTGTGTTCTTTCCTATGGGAAGAAGTGGGAGAAGTGCTTGCTGTTTGCCGAATTCTCCTATAACAACAACTTTCAGGCTAGTCTCGGCATGGCACTTGTATGGGAGAAGGTGCAGAACCCCACTGAACTGGTTAGAAACTGGTGAGAGGCAGTTCTTCAGCCCAGACTCGATCAATGAGGCCGAAAGCCAGGTTCAGTTGATTCGCGAGCATTTGCGCGTAACCCAGTCCAGGCAAAAGAGCTATGCGGATCGTCGTCGCCGTGAATTGAGCTTTGAGCCCAATGACTTCGTTTATCTCAAAGTCTCACCCTTGAAGGGCCATCAGCGTTTTGGCATCAAGAGTAAGTTGGCTCCTCGTTATGTTGGGCCTTATCGTATCATCGAGAGAGTGGGAGCTGTTGCATACAGGTTGGAGTTGCCAGCTACACTTGAGGGGGTGCATGATGTGTTCCATGTGTCCCATTTGAAGAAGTTCCTCCGTGTTCCAGCCGAGGAAACTCCGTTGGAAAGTCTCGATGTGCAAGGAGATTTAACCTACCGCGAGCATCCTGTTCGTATTATTGAAGAATCTGAACGAAGGACAAGGAACCATGTCATCAAGTTCCTTAAGGTTCAGTGGTCGAATCATTTTGAGGATGAGGCAACTTGGGAGCAGGAAGATCGTCTTCATGCGGACTACCCGTCTTTCTTCTCCGCGTAAACGGAATCTCGGGACGAGATTCTTGTAAGGGGGGGGGAGATTTGTAACATCCCAAGTTTTGGCTTGTGTTTCAAATGTAAGAAAATGAGTAGAATTTAAAACTTTTTCTTACATCATGTATTTCCAGTATGTTCTAAACAATTCTTGTAAAAAGAATATGGGAATGCAAAGTCAGAGGTCTTTTGATCCAAATCTTGACCTTTCAAAAACATTCTTCTCAAATTTTGTGATCATCTCCTGGAAATATTTTTCCCAAGTTCTAGGGTTGGTGTGTGACCCCTCTGAAAAATTTCACAATTTTTAGAAATTGTTTGAATGTTTTTGGGGGTAGTCAAACCTGTTTGACCTTTAGTCAAAATCCTATTCCAGGACCTTGCAGAATTTTTGGAGAAAAATGTACTGCATAAAAACCTCTAGAAATTTTACACAAGGTCAATATCCTAGTTAGCAAGATCCTGTAAACATTTCAAAATTTTTGGAGTTGTTTTGCTACCTCAAATAAATCCCCAAAATACAGCTCAATATAAAAACCCTAAAATTAAACTCTCGTCTGAGCCAGACTTAGGCTCGAGTCAAACCCGAGCCCAAGCCATTTGACTCGGTCGAACCAAGCCACCTCAAATCTAAACCATTGGATTAAAATCTAACGCACATGACCTCCCCTTGTGCTTTGAACCTTAGGAGATCTTGAGCGAATCTAACCGTCCATTTTT
The DNA here is from genome assembly GCA_036346255.1 of Ampelocalamus luodianensis. NCBI lineage: Eukaryota > Viridiplantae > Streptophyta > Magnoliopsida > Poales > Poaceae > Ampelocalamus > Ampelocalamus luodianensis. The sequence continues at coordinate 42,387,280 of CM070626.1, forward strand.
GATTGGACCGCCCACGACCACCGTAGCCTTTTTTTGCTCTTCTTCTTCTTCGCACCGTGCGCTGTACAGCGAGCGGCATGGCTAGGTCTTGTCATGCTCCCTCATCAATGTCTCTCTGGTCGGGCATTTAGTGCGCGCCGGCTCGCTTTCGGCCGCGGTCATTTCTTTTTCAGACCATGGCAGCGGTATTGACCAAGCTCACCCGAGGATCTCGTTTTTGGCCAAACCCTAGTTCCCCATCTATATGAAGCTCCCTAAACCCCTCTTTGAGCTCCTTGGCAGCACCCCTTAGCTCCCCATTGCTTGTGGAGCTCAAAACACCGAAAACACCAAAACAACCATTTTGGATCTTAGTGCTCCAGTGGTTCTTCCTCCCTTCTTTTTGTACCCTTTTGAGCCCCTTAACCCTACATTCATTTCCCCTAACTTAATTTTGGGTTTCATTCACAGGAATCACTAAATTTTAAGTTTGAATCTTTTCGGCCGAAATCATCCCTTTTCTTCTCCAGCTCCAGCAAGGGCTTCTTTTCTCAATTAATTGCTCTTGGAGCTTCTCTGAGCTATAATGAAGCTATAGTGTTGATCTGGTCTCACTCGTTTTGCTCAAACCATTATCTTCCTTGGCTCCGGTGAGCTCCTCCGCCGTAAAAGCTTCTCTGGCCATCTTTGAAGCTCTTCTTGGCTAAGGTAGCTTCTTATTAGTTCTTAGATGCTGTGGCACCTGCTTCTTTGGACAATGCAGAGCTCTTTTAGCTATTTTTTGTTTTTGGCAATCTTGTCACCGGCGTTCAACTCTGGCTAGCCGCCCATGTAGGCCATTTCAACCCTGCACGTTAGCACCTTTGGGTGCGCAATAGTGTTTGCAACCCATTTTGGCACTTTGTGGGCACCGCCGTGGTCTCCTTCGCCGGCGACGAGCCGGAGAAAACCCTCTGAGGAAATCTCTGTTGTCGGATTTAGACAGGCATTGTAGCACAATCATTAGCCATTTATTTAGGATCTTTGTCGGAAGCATGTGTTTATGCGTTAAGTGTGTGGCCCACTAAGTCACTGTCAGGTGGGCCCAGCCACGTAAACACCCCCTCTCACACTAGACGTGGTCGTTAGGACATCATTAATGCTAATCATCAGCTAATCATCATTAATCATTGTTTGGCAATAAATGCCTATCCTCATATGACTCTTTAAGTCACTGCCAAGTGGGCCCGTAGGCCTAAACCATTGAAGCGGAGTCTTTAGGGAAAAAAAATTGGAATTATTAATTACTAATCATTTATAGTAATTAATTGATGTCCTAAAAAGCTTAATGTGTCACTGCCAAGTCGGCCCAACCACTTAACACCCCGCTTGTGCGGTACGATACCCTTCGGACACCAGTAATGCCAATCACTGTTAATCATTAGGTTTAGCATTTAATGGTTGTCCTTAGTAGTCCCTTGTATCACTTATAGGTGGGCCCGCGTGCCCCTAAAGTCTCTCTGTGTATGTTAAACCTACGTGTGTTTGCGCGCACCGTCCCTTTTAGATCTGCAGCCCAGATTCCTTGAAACATTTGGACCCCCGAACGTCTCAAGTCTCTGTGGGCCATCCATCTCACGATCCGTGGCTGAGATCGTGAGTACATTCGGACTTCCAAATGTGCTTGCGCTCTGGGCCCTCCATCTCCAGATCTACGGTCATGGATGATCAGAGCGTTCTGGTCACCGGAACGTCCCATTCATTTTTGACCGTTGGATCTAATCCAACGATGGGTCCCGTGGGCCTCCTCGCGCGCGTGCGTTGTGTTGCAGAGCCCGTGGGCCGTTGGATTCCCGATCTACGGCCCACATTCGTCCACGTCGTTTTCTTTTTGATAAGTTTGATTTTTTATTTCGGTAAGCCTTTATTTGTCAACTGAAAATTATATTAAATTTTAAAACTCATAACTAATTCTTTTTAAATCCTTTTTAGATGGTTCCAACTGTGTTAAATTCTTGTTTCACAAAATTTTAATCTAAAAATGCATTTAGACTTGGTTCTGTACCAGAAAATTTTGTAAACAATATTAACTTGTTTCAGCCATTATTGAATATCCCATAAATTAAATTGAAACTTGTAAAATGCATAACTTTTTCTGTATAACTCCAATCTAAGCAAACTGAAGCTTGTAAAATTCCTATGTTAGCATAATTTAATATGAAATAGTTTTTTATCATGGTTTTATTTCTGAAAAATGATATCTGCTAGTTTTACAACTTAGAAAAATCATAAGTAATTCATTTTAACTCCAAATTGGGTAAACTCAACTTTGCTGTTCTTAGGATGTCATTATCTACCTACCATAAAAATTTCAGGTTCTAGGTCATTCTAGAAATTTATGCTATGAACAGTACTAGTAATTAATTTAGTTGAATTTCCAGGCTGAGAGAATTTGTTTTAGATATAACTTTTGCATGCTTAGTCTAAATGACTTGATTCTTGTTCCTAAATTCATTTAAAATCATAAACTTGTTGTTGTATAAATGTCATGAGATTTTGATGGCTTTTGTTGTTGAGTCTTGTTTGGTGTTCTTCGTTCTTATTGGTTTTATCGCATTTTTGCGTTAGGTTCCGAAGATATTATTGATCTTGAATCTGATCCTCAGCAGTTAAACTCTATCCTTCAGCAAGGCAAGCAGATGTAGCATTCATTTGATCATGTTGTTCCTATTATTTTCAAATTCTAATATGTTGTTTGCAAATTCTACGTATGCATTGCTATCTTGTTTTAAACTATTGTCGATTAGTTGACCTATTAGATGCATAATCTGTAGGAAAATGTTTATCCTCTACTACTGAGCCTAGGACTACCTTGCTGTGATTTTGGGTTCGTGGATGAGCCCTTGTCACTTAGTAGTACGAGTTAAACTGCTTAGTCATGCTTAGCTATCGGTAGAAATGGGCGGTTGTCGACTTAGTCGATGACCTTGATCACACAAATGCTTATTATGACTTTATGTTTCAGCTTTGAGCTATGTTTAATTGTGAAAACTAAAAATGAAAGCAAAATGATTTGGACTTGGGCATATTGGTATGTTGGTGTGATTTTGGGTGTGACTGGAATGATGCCTGAGTCAACAAGGACCAAACATCTTGTTACACTAAACCAAGCATTCTTGCGTGCTAACCACACTAGAGGGTATGTGACCTCTCTTGACTTAGTACTTTGGCGTGTGTTGGCTCCGAGTCGCAGGGAGTCGTTGGAGGGATGGTGTTTGGGAGCATTGTAGTTGTCCGAAAAGCTTTACCCCGAGTGGGTAGTTGTCTTTTCGGCTTTACAATGTAAGCATCTGGTTTTCTAGCCATACGAGTGGCTCGTAGTCAACACATAATATTGGAAATGTCTCGTAGGACTTAGCCGTGCCGGCATACCTTCGGAATTGTGCTTATTCTGGCTCAAAGGCGGTCTGAAGTGCGGGTACATTGGTACACCCCTGCAGGATTTTGATATATTCGAATAGCCTCGTCCTAGGTTAGGGACACGCTTGGGGAAGTCTTTCAAGAGTTAGACTACAACTTTTAATTAATACTTGATGGGTGGTACGAATCGGGGATTCGTGCTATGTGGTGGTGGCTTTTGGGTTAGTCACCTCTAGGTGGTTACTTGTTATTTATTGTTAGTCGCTGTTATTTCAATGCTTAAAAATAGATTTTACCAATTGCCTTCAATCTATTACATTATTGCAATTGAAAATTGCTTTACACGTCCAATTAACCATGTAACCAATCTCCTTTGATACAACTTTCATGTAGCTATTTATAGGCTTGTTACTCGTAAGTCTTACGAGTACATTAGTATACTCACCTGCATTGCTTGTTGTGTGCACAGGAAGAGGGTGAGCCCCAAGGGCCTCACTTTTGTGAGTTGTGCTGTGGCAGTGTTTGGGACGACTAGCTTGGCGGTCCGGTTGGTTGCCTTGTGGGTTATGGCACACTAATTGGCTTTTGTTTATAGTCATCTTATAGCTCTTTTGCTTCCGCTGTTATTGATACTTTGATGTCATTTGGCCGGTCGGCCTCTCTTTTGTAATAACTCTATATTATGTATGTCTTTTGCTAGACTTGTTATTATGTGATGTATGGAATTGATGCATGATTTTGTAAAGATGTATATGTGCTGCAATTCTGGGAAGCACATGTCCATCGAGACACGGTGTATTTTGGTTGTGATGCTAGAGCCAATGGAAGGCTAAGTATTACAAGCTAAATAAACCGGGGTCTCACACAAGTGTTATGGCAGACGTTGGTTTACGCGTTGTAGTCTCATCAGTCCGAGAGAGAGGGCACTTGGGAGCTGGAATCTCGTATGCGCGAGCAGTATTCGGATTTGTTCATATCGGGTACATGTTACCTGTTATTAGTTTTCAGTTGCAGCTAACCTTTCGCGTAGGTCGGTGTGAGGATTCGGGGTCGAAACCAGTTTTTGGGGGTAGAATATAATACCCGATTATTCGATATCGAATGCTGAAAGATTAGAGAGGAATTCAGTTAAAATTTAAAATTTTACAAGAGGTATGGGCCGCCAACCCATATTCGAGAAGAGGGGAGCCGGCCATAGTGGCCCAAGGCCCATGAGTGGGCTGGCAGCCCATTAGAAGGCAAGGGAGGGGAAAAAACCCTAGCCACATATGCTACAGTTGCCACTATGCTACAGTAACCCCGCGCTACAATAGCGGGGTGCTACAGTATCTCTGCTTCCCTGCTGCTTGTGGCCGGCCGTGGGAAGAAGAAGAAAAGGAAGGAAGAGAGAGTGGAAGGAGAACTTCTTCATGGGATTTGATCAGTGATCTCCGATGGTTCTACAAGGGCAACGATGGATTTCCCTTGCTGTTTAGGTTGTTTTAGATGCGAATTTGATTACATTAAGTGGATCGAATCCCTGATGCAGTTAGAACAGTTCTGTCCAGTACCTTGAGCGATGGTTTTCATGTGTTTAGATTTCGAATTTGAGGATCCCGTGTCCTAGAGTTTTGTGGGGTTCGTTCTTAAATTTCAGTGGACGCAAAGATCACTCAATTCCGAGTTACAGTTTAAAAGTTATTATGAATTCTTTGTTGCTGTCCTGAAAGTTTGACGAGAATTAGCAGTCACTGTATTTATTAAAATATGACCTAGTTAGAAGTTGATTCAGAAGTCTTGCCCGTAACGACTTTTGTAGATAATCTCATTTACATTCAGGATTGATAAAGAACACCCCATTTGGATTTGGAGATGTGAGGACCCCCGAGACCGGATCCGTATCAAGCTAAGTGATTACGCCGTAAACGCAACACTTAACGTGAGACGAACACGATTCCGAGTGACCCGGATAAGTGTCACATGCTAGCTCCCAAAGATCAGTGGCTAACATGCACATATCCTAGTACACAACATTGCAATCACATCCATACACATAGTACAAGAATAAAAGAATCAATTACAACATCAGTTAAATAGAATCTTATAGTACAAGGTTGCATAAGAGGGCCGATCGGCTAAATCTAACTAACACAATTAAATTGCAGCAGAAGATAAACTTAAAATAAAAAGGGAATAACCGAGTTGGTATGCCCACAATCCCACAAGCAACCAACTGGAGTTAAAGCCGTTGCACCCGTCGTTCTCACCTGAACAAATAGACACTGTTAGAGTACAAAGTTGTACTCACGAGACTTTCAAAAGGAATAAGGATGCATGTAAGTATCAAAGGAAGGCTACTAAACTAGTCAAATTTTTGGCATAAAACAAGTTTTGCATAAGGATAAAAGATTATAACTTGCCATTTGTAAAACATTTAGAAAACATTTAATGATAGTAAGTAATGATCAACAATGGTATAATTTCTACGTATAATCAACACACGAACATCCCGTTCATAGCACAATTTATTCCTCAACAAATTTAACGTGCGAACTACGCGTTCATGAAATCATTTCAGATTTGAGCAAACTAACATAATGACATAACATTTTCAACCATAACCCAAACTTAATTTTCCAAAAGCTAACTGTGCCTGCTTTCCCACAAGTGTTGTCCATAACCTAGGATGAGGCTATTCGAATAGATTTAGTTACTCTGCAGAGTTGTACAGCTTTACCCACACAATATGCATTCCTCATAATGTCGGCCAATGCACTCTTCCGTAGGAGTGTGACTGAGGTAGCATAACGAGACCGTTACAATGCTATGTCCTAACTATCAACCCACCCGAGGAACAGAAACCCCGTGGGAGTCAAAATGCCTCCTAACCACAGGTGAACTTCGTTACGTAAGTAAGTCCCTCTCAACAAGAGACCCTTAAGAGAAAGTAATACGACCCTTAACATGCCCCCGCGAGATTGACAAAAGAACAATTAAATACATAACAATAACCATTGTCAATCCCATTGTGTTTTGATAGCTAACACACAACAAATTATTAAGCCAAGCCTTCGCCATTATCTCGGCGTGTGGTTGCAAGTAAGACTTGGTTCATCACACCACAGACCGGTCCTTAATCACTCAGACGGGGCTACACAATTCCATAACAACAAACACAATAATAATTCATCATCACCCTACACCCGTCCAAGTTAAGAACATAAAAACCATGCCCAACATGTTCACAAACCCCAGATGCGAAGATCTGGATACATCCCTCAAATCCATCATAATCCAATCCATAAAATCCTCAAACTTTCAATAAGATTCAATTCAATCCACCGGCCGATGGACTAGCTCCATCAACCGCTTTCGGCTACAATTACTAGCATGGCTAAGCATCGTTCTACAAACTGGCAAACAACCCATATAACATATAACCTTAATTATTCAAGGAAAAAGGGGTAATCAACATTCAAAGGAGGGCTAATGCAGTAATTAGGAGATTAACTATTTCTACCCATGAATATACATTTTAAGATAGCATGCAATTGCGATAATAAACTCACACAAAACTTTTAAAAACCACTGGGAGCAATATGATCAAGAGGAGGGTGCTCGCACATTTGCTTTACCACTTGTTCAATCTCAGGTTACTCACATATTGTTCTCACGAATATAACGGTATCGTCGAAAACCTAATCGAAAGACGATATTGCAATAAACACCAAATAAGCCAAAAATTCAAAATACTCCAAAATGCATGAAATTTACACAGTGGGTAGTTCATGATTTTATATAAATTTAGTTGAAAGAATTATTTCATTTGGATTTAGTATGTGAAAGTTATCACAGTTTGAAAATTAGCAATTGAATAAAAGCTGAAAAACCCTAGCTTAGTTACTGTTCATCCGTAATTAATTGTTTTGTGAAAATTTGCATAACAGTGGTGGGGATAAGGATTGCATGGTTGGAAATAAAATAAAAATTTATGTTCAATAAAAACTGAATCCCACTTGGAGTTCAAATTAATTTTCTATGAATTTTTGAAGTTAATTCAATTTTTAGTGTAAAACTAATTCTTTTCTGAATTTTTTTAATACATTTAATACATTTATACTCATTCTAACCTAGCCTCTGCTATTACAAATGGGACATACATATTTTCTTTTCTTTTCCATTTAATTCCTCAAGGAAAACATGTACCGACAAATCTAATCTTCTCATAACGATTTACTTAACCGATTCTCCGGTGTTGAATCCAATCACATACATAACACTTTCCGATCAAATTCTCATATCTTGATCTAAATCCCGTACCAACCTCCACTAAGGCATAATCAAGGTAGTCAATACAACAAATAACTCCCGGACTCATGCACTTCCATCTATACAATCCATCATATAAATCCATCATATAAATGTACTAAATCCACCAAGTTATGGGCATAAGACTATAATCAAATCCATCAATTGTTCTTTGCTAGACTAATTAAGCTAATACTAACTACTAGCTCTACTAGTCTAACCTCATCAAGTCATAATCGCATACACTCAATTTACCACCGATCGAGGTTTAATTGACTAACCGACACCTAATGAGCTTTACAATAATTGGACATCCGATAATTAATAGCTCACTAATCGATCAACTCATATCTACATCACCGAAATAGCCATGTACGACATCTACCAATCCAATCACATACATGCCTCTACGATCAACTAATCAATCATTTATCTACTAATCCAATTGAAGGCACAGTTCCATTGACTCAACACATAAGACTTATCTACTAATTACATAGCAATCCAATCATTTATCCGCACTTAAATAATCTATTGCTACCTTCTCCCAATTCTTGCATGTATATAACTCACATAACTATCACTTAAGACATTCCATCAATTTACTCAAGCTTAAATAAATCATCCGATTCAATTAATCCAATAATGTATATATAATCCGACATCCACCGAGCTACAATACACAGTCCCGCCACAAAAACTAATTATTTGCATTCACAATATTTCATCACATAATCACGCCTTCGCATCGATACGACCTAACCGGAAAATTATACCGGTCTTAAGCTACCAAAATATTTTTATAATTAAACATGCATAAATAGATGCCATGCTCATGACTAATATGCAACATGCACAAGTAAATAACGTAAACGCGATTTTACACTAATGATTTTTACCATGGCACTAGGCGTGCGAATCGTCACCGGGCGTCGTCTTCTCGGCTCCACGTCCGTCGTAGTCGTCGCCAATCCCGTGTCCACATCCGGCTCCTCGTCCATGTCCGTCATCCTAGTGCCGCCGCATGCGCCACGCCGTCGCGTTGACAACACCTCGCCTCGCTCGCCCTCGACGGCGTCGTGTATTGGGATGCCGCGCCGTGCTCTGGTGCGCCTCACTGAGCCACCACGCCATGCCGCGCTGCCACATGCATGGCCACCGGCCTTGACGCTGCGCCTCGGAGCCCTCCTAGTGCCTCAGCCCAGCCGCCGCCGTGCCAACGCCGCTGGCCGCCGCCGCTGCTCCTGGTCGGCCGCATCCTCGGCGCCCTCGTCTTCACGGTGGGCTGCCGTAGCAGTGCCTCGGTGTCGTCGCACCGCTGCCTCTTGGCCTCGAGGCCATGCTTGCCTTGCCCTGGGCGCCGCGCCGTCGCTACAGCATACATGCAGCGCATGCATGCACTACTGCATGGAGCCGCCGACGTCTGGACCACATCGCCCAGCCGCCCAGGGCCTGGTCGCTGCTCGGCCACCTTTCTCCTCCACGCCTCGGCTGCAGCTGTCGTCTCCTGTGCTGGGCCTATCAGTAGGATGCTCGCGCCTGCGCCCAGCCTTAGCGTCACTGAGCTGGCTCCTCGCCTCCGGCCGTGCACCGCGTCAGCCTTGGGTTGGCCTCGTCGCTGCCACTCCTTAGCTCGGCCGCGACATCAAGCCGCTGGCCCAGCCTCCATTGCCGCCTCATGGACCTCGCACCGCTGGGTTTCCTGCTGTTACTCCTTCATGCCCAAGCTGCTGCTACTTCTTCGTCCACAGAATAGGAACTCTAGCTCAAGATCACTCCCCAACCGAACAGCTTGTGCCAACGTGAATCACTCAAATGGTTGTGCATGTGAAAACTAATTGGACGAGTGGAAAGCCATGATGATTAGGATCACCACGGTATAACATGCGTGGGCTAATTCTCAGTTTTTGGTTGGGATTTAGAGAAGAGAAGGTTGTAACTTGAGCTCTCATGAAGATAGAAATGGACTGGTAGCTCTATTTGGGGAAAAGAAAAATGGCGTAGAGGAAGGGAACGTGGAGAAGAAAAGACTGAGTGGGGAAGGGAAAGGTTCAGCTGGGGAATAAAGTAATGGCAGTGTGCTTGGTGCTGGCAGTGGAGTCTTTAGTCGTTGGGTAGAAGGAAATGAGAGAGAGAGGAGTTCTTGTTTGAGAAAGAAAGAATAGAGGGGAGGTGACTGGTTCGGCTGGAAAATGGAATAGCAATGGATGGTGTTGGCAGTGGCGTGTAGCTTGGTTGGTGGGTGGTTCGGCTGTGATAAAATAGATTATCAAATGGTAGTGGGAAGGAATAAAGAAACGACAAGGAGAGGAGAGTGGTTCAGCTTTGCAATTGATGGGAACATGGCTCTCGGTTGGAACAAATACAATGGCAGAGAGTGCTTAGTTGGGGGAGAAAAATGGTTGCAATGAGCATCTCCACAGTCTATTACTTCCTTTCCTCTTCTCTAATTCACTCAAACGATCATGCATGCGAGAACTAGAGGTAGGAATGGATTGCTCTCGCGACGATGAACGCCGTTGCGTAACATGCGTAGCTCAGTTCTTCATTTTTGGTGGAGATTTGAAGGAGAGAAGGATGGTGAGATGAACATGTACAAAAGTGCTAGCTTGAAGACTAGAAGTAGTGTTCCTGTTGGGGGAGAAAGAGAATGGCGTGGGGGAATAGATGGACAGTGACTGCTTTGTCTCGGCTGGGCACAAAGAAAAGGGAAAATGGAAGGGGGTGCCCACAGCTAGCTAGCTACCTCATGCATATAAGTATATACTACTAGCTCCCCCACTTCATACCTCTCTCTGAGTGTGTCAAGCAGCATGCTGCATGTAAATATGTGTGCAACCAGCAGCTACTAGAAGTGTATATAGTGGATCGAGTAGTGGATTAATGAGCATGCAGGCGTTTTGCTTGAGGTCGGTTGAACCGAAAAATATAGCGACGATACTAATGTATGCAAGATGACATGATTTTTGAAAAACATGTGAAAACAACAAATAAAAAATAATTTAATTTAAATGCAGTCTCTCAAACAATTCGATTTAAAATTGTTGGTCATTATTATTATTATTATTATTTTCATACAACTTTAAAACATCTCGATTGATTTTTAAAACAAACCTGTGACTTAAACATGGGAAATTTTTTGAAACACGGTCAAATATTTATTAGATTGCCAAATTAAATATTAACATCCTGATTCTGAAAATAGGGGTGTTAAAGTAGAACAAAAGTTATGTATATTTTAAGTTGACTGCCCAAAAAGCTCGTCAAGTTCTGTCATTAGTTTTGACCCGTTTGCCACTTTTTGTTAAGGGCAAAATTTGGGTGTCATGCCAACTAGGATTTTGAAGATGGTGTCCTTAGCTTTCCAGAATAGTAAGAATTTTGGGTTTTGGTTAGACCAATCGAAAGTTATGAATATTTCTTTACCGACGTATAGTTCTGCTAGACAGATTGTGTATTAAACTTTCGCTTGAAGGCTATCCTAGGTTTTTCGCCGAATTGGAAGTTTCCGCCAACTAGACTAACGTGTAGGTTTTTGATACCTTTTCATACGATCTGAGATCACTCCATTTAGAGTATCAGAGCAAAAGATATGATATTTTTAGTACCGCTGTCCAGATTATCGTTCCGCTACACTGTTGGTCTTATTGTATAGAACAATTTTGTAAACCTTGTGTAGGGAGATTGATACGGGGGAGGCCCGAAGGAACCGTGGATAGTTTATGCGAAGTAGACGATGTCGCTAGCTGAACACTCACGCCAATGCACGAACCCTCAACTCTTCGGAATACGCCCAAAACACACCGGGTAGTTGTTCGTCGCGAGACCACGAACGACGAACACCAAGTCCCCAATTCCCAATGGAACGACGGCTTGACCCTGGATTGCAGAACAAAACAACGGATCACCTAATTCTCTCTCAAAGTCCTCGCATGAACTCTGGTGTCGAAAGAACAAGCAATAGCTATGTTTCAATCTTATTATGCACAAACTGGTCTAATGGATACAATGGAGGGGCAAGGGTACTTAAGGCGCCCTCCACGACTCACGCTGTAATACCCCAAATGTATTCGAGAGAGAAGAAATAAATTAGAGACAAGGACCAATTAGAAAAGTGTTTTAACAGGAGATTAGAGGGGGATTTACGCATAATTTCGACAACTTGGGCTATGGGCTTCCAGCCCACAGTATTTAGGCCCATGAGGGGCTGGTTACCAATAAAAAGAGGAAGAAAACCCTAGAAGTGGTACTGTAGCATGGCATGCTACAGTACCTGCCACTGCTACAGTGCCATGAACAGTAGCCACCCCAATTGGAGGAAGAAGGCGATCACCCGGGAGATCGATTGGCCAAGAAGAAGGAGATCGCTGGAGGTGCCCGGCTGTTGGAGGAGGAGGAAGGTGAGGGGAACAGGACCATCATTGGGGGGAGAGTTCGCTGGTGGGTGCTCATCGTGCCCGGCAATCGGTTCTTCAAGGGTAACCTCGTTTTCCCCTTGTTTAGATGTTTTAGCGCTTAATTGTTCTATGTCGGTAATTCTGTTGCCTAAGGGCAGATCGTGTTAGAGGGACGTTTTGATATAGTTAAGTACGGATTCAGTCTCGGACGTCTCCTAGGAAGTTGTAGAGGACGTCAATAGCTTTCAAAGAAGTGCTAGAACATAATTTTTGGACCTTTGTAGCAAAAGTTATGAATTTAATGGTGCGTCTGTTCTGCAACCCTGTCAGTTTCCCGATAGGTTTAGTAATATGACCTTTGCGATCAGTTAAAGAGAGAATTAGAGAATCTCAGTATAACGAAAGTTGTAGATAATTATCGTAGCTTTCAGGGAAGAATAAGAACGCAAAATTTGGATGAACAAGCTGAAAGTTATGATAGTTCTAGTGCTATATCCAGAAAGTCTGACGTGAAATCGATGTGTTGTTAATCAGCTTAAACGTGATTTTAGATGGCCGAATCAGGGAGGCTCACCAACTAGGTGTAGTTGGGAAATTTGATTACCTTTTAATGAAGTCCAAGAACACTTAATTTGGACCACTATACGGAAAGATATGAATTTTAGAACTTGACTGTTCACAGAGGGCAGTTCAGTACTTAGGAAAGTGGGGTCGGGATCGCGTTGCAATCTGCTACTTGATGTGTTCGCTTATATAATTCATGTTTTTCGTTGCTGTGGTCTTAGTTTATATTCTTAATGTATTAGGTGGGGGATTAGTACGGGAGGCAGCACCGTCTTCACGTACTCCATTCTCACGCGGTTAAGGCAAGTGCATTGTTTGATCCGTGGTTGTGATTGATTGGTCATGTTTGTGTGCTTTTTCGATATGTGATAGCATAGTGAGATTGTTGGCATGATGTTGGTTTAAGATTGGTGGATGCTCCAAATATGTTTATGCTCTATTGTCGTATGATGTTATCGTCTTGTGGTAATTTGATGATGATTAAATGATGAGCATGTGCATATTGAGATCATGTTGAGGCTTGGTCACGTGGTGACCAAGTATGTTTACCTTTGAGATCCCCGTCATGAATGTGACGGGCCCGAGATCCCCACACTCGTGGAGTGTGGGCTTGAGGTCCCCATTACTTACGGAGTAATGGGCAATTGGTCCCTGTGCTTGCGAGCACAGGCATGGGTATGCGGCGACGGTTGCATACTTTGCATTACCGGCAAAATGCAAAAAGAGATAAAGAGAAAGGATCCTTGAGCATTGCATTTGCATGTGAGATGTTCTATTGTTGCATTTCTAGCTTTGGATGCTGATGTTATAATTGTTAATATGTACTTGCTGAGTCTGTGGGCTCACTCTTGCTTTTATTGTTGTTTTAGGTACTCGATCCAAGAACACATGCATGGGGGGAAATAGATTGATAGTCACACACTCACATCATGAACCAAATAAAGATGAATAAACTTCAGACTGTGTTTCCTATTACTGGGCGAGTTGCTCAAAGATTTATTATATTTATCTCATGTAGTGGGTTAAGTGTAATAATGATGAGTAGTGGAACTTTATACTTCTCTAGTTATGTTAGACACTTAGCATGATTTGATTATCTATTGAGGATTAGAGTTGATGGCTTGATTATTTGTGATTTACTTGTGCATTGGAATCCCTGTAATTGATTTTACAGGGAGGTTCTCACAAATTTATTAAAATTGCCTTGGTTAGAGTTATTTAAGGTTAGTTCAGTAGCATTCCGGGCTCATGTCGGGCTGGGGTGTTACAGTTGGTATCAGAGCGGGCTATAGGTCCGTGGTTAATAAAACATTAATTTTGACACACTAATCACAGTAGGTGGGATTGGGTTATTGCATTGCATTTACGTTTTCGCATGTTGTATTGATGATTCCTGTTATGATATACATACATATATATATATATACATATATATATTATAATGCTATAGTTAATATGTGTGGGGATAACCCATGTTGAGAGGTTGAGGTCGAGGTTGTGGCCTGTCTTTATGCAGTTAAACCATTGTTCGTGGTATAGCAATAGTGAAGTGCCCACATTGGATATCGTAGTTCAGGCTTTAATAGTAAGTATATTTAGAAGAGTTGTTCTCTTCTTTGAAATTTGAATTTGGTCAACTCTTGTCTAGTTGGGGTTGATGAGCTTCTCTTGGGTTATTAGTTTATTACGGTTGATGGGTTGCTTTGAAAAGGATTGATTTGTTTCCATTGGTTTAATTTTGTCCTGTAAAGCAATCATTGTTTTCCCAATCGTTGAGTTAATTTTTTGCGGCTGGTGAACTTGGTTGATTGTCAAGCTTGACCTTTATAATGGAGTTTTGTCCTGCTCATTGGAAAACCTTGACCCATTTATTCGCTTGATATTTTTTTTTTAGCTAATGAAAGTTTCCTTTTGCAAGTCCTTTAGTGCATGGAGGCTTTGACGCAAGGTATCTCTTTTGGGTATTTTGAGTGTGGAAGTTGAATGTTTCTCTTTTATGAAAGGAAACGTTAAACCTTTAGCGATGTCTTGTCATGGTTAAACTAGAGGTTATAACCGAAGAAATTAATGGTTGTGATATGGGTTATCAAGTTGAGTCTGTAGTGTGGTGCATATTGGATCTTAACTAAGATCCTTGGAATGGAAGTTGTTTAATTTGATGGTGTCTTGTAGTAGTTCTTGTCGAACTGTGTTTAAGGGTATGGTTGTACCCAATTGAGGTTAAAGGATTTATTAATAATTGTGAGATATTGGTGATTTGGTCTGAGCATTAAGATTGTGGAATTTGTTAAATTTATTGGATAATCGGTGTAATGGGTCCCAATGGATTAATCTATCAATAGTGATGATTATGTTAAGGATATGTTTGACGTTGCCTTAGAGGATTTTAATCCAGAAATTTTCATAAGCTGACTACTTGATGATTATACTTAATTGCTAGATTGAAAAATTTATACCGGATTGGATGAATGTTGAAGTAGTACCTTGTGAAAACCGGTGATTTAAGGAGATGATGTTATTAAATCCTTAATTAAACTCTGAGCATAAAGTGGAATATTGACACGGTGTATATAGATGGTTCAGGTGATTACAAATAGACGTATGATCCTATTTGCATACGTGATAGTTACAATTGTCAATTGTTGATGATAGATGAGGTGGGTGTTGAGCACCATTTATGGATTAGTGGATGAATGATTATGTGGTTTGTGATAGTGTGTCTAGCGAAATTATTATTTGATAGCATGATCTGATTAGAAGATGTTTGTTTCAATCTTGTGGCTTG
This sequence comes from Ampelocalamus luodianensis, assembly GCA_036346255.1. Lineage (NCBI taxonomy): Eukaryota > Viridiplantae > Streptophyta > Magnoliopsida > Poales > Poaceae > Ampelocalamus > Ampelocalamus luodianensis. The sequence goes on from CM070626.1 coordinate 42,402,691, forward strand.
TGTTTCTTTTGGGTAGGTTTATGAGGGGATAAGAGGCTATGATGAGTCTCGCTAAGAGTGTATTATGTCATTGTTATGGCGATGGTCAGTAAGGGATTATGATCATAATATTGAATGTTTTGTGTAAAGGAATTGGATTGCTCACCTAATATTGATTAAATGAAAATGTTTCTAGTTTCGTGTTTGTGATCTTTCAGACCTTAGGTTGGTGTGGTAGCTGAAATTGTTTTGAGCAAAGTGAAGTGTTGAGAGGTTTTATAAGTTCCTAGGTGGTTTATGTGTTGTGGTCTTCGTCGTTCTCGACGCTGGATCATCACCACCAAAGAAAGGTGATAAATCAGCGACATTGAACGTAGAGCTCACACGATAGTCATCGCCGGAAAGCTCTATCTTGTAGGTATTGTCGTTGATCTTCGCAAGCACCTTGAAAGGTCCATCACCTCGCGGCAGCAATTTGGACTTGCGGCGTTCTGGAAAACGATTCTTGCGATAGTGTACCCAAACCAAATCACCTGATTGAAAAATCATCTTCTTCCTCTTCTTGTTCACCTTCTCAGCATAGGACTTGACCTTGCGCTCTATCTCTTCTTTAGTTCTCAGCATATTCAGCTCGCTTGGACGCCTCCATATGAACATGGTGTTGACTTGGAAGTGGCAGCAAATCAAGCGGCGTAAAGGGTTTGAAGCCATACACCACCTCAAAAGGACACAATCAAAAGGGAGTGCACGGCCCGATTATAAGCGAATTCCACGTGCGGCAAACAATCCTTCCACTCGCGCAGATTCTTCTTGATCATGGTCCAAAGTAGCATCGAAAGTGTGCAGTTCACCACCTTCGTTTGACCATCAGCTTGGGGATGACAAGTTGTGCTGAATAACAACTTCGTCCCCAGTTTACCCCAAAGCGTCTTCCAGAAGTAGCTCATGAACTTCACATCGCGATTTGACACAATAGTGTGTGGCACGCCATGTAGCCTCACGATCTCCCTGAAAACCAAGTTAGCAATATGCGACGCATCGTTGCTCTTATGGCATGGAATAAAGTGTGTCATCTTCGAAAAACGATCCACAACGACAAAAACAGAATCACTTCCCCTCTTAGTTCTAGGCAGTCCTAAAACAAAATCCATACTAATATCCTCCCACGGTGCATTGGGAACAGGTAGAGGGTATACAAACCGTGTGGATTCAACTTCGATTTCGCTTTGCGGCAAGTAATGCATCGCTGCACATACCTCTCCACATCTCGCCTCATCTTAGGCCAATAAAAGTGATCGCTCAGCATAGACAACGTCTTCTCACGTCCAAAATGTCCCATCAATCCACCTGCATGTGATTCCTGTAGTAATAGCAAACGCACGGAGGATTCTGGAATGCATAATTTGTTAGTGCGAAACAAAAACCCATCATAGATGTGAAATTTATTCCAGCCTTTTCCCTCTTTGCAACGTGCGTAAGGAACGGAAAAATCATGGTCATGAGCATATAAATCACGCAAACTCTCTAAACCAGGAACTTGCACTCCTAATTGAGTTAAAAGCACACTTTTCCTAGAAAGAGCATCAGCTACCACATTTTCCTTTCCCTTCTTATATTTCACAATGTAAGGAAACGACTCAATGAATGCGACCCATTTTGCATGTCTACGGTTCAAGTTTGCTTGGCCCTTTAAATACTTCAATGCCTCATGATCAGAATGAATAATAAACTCTTTAGGCCATAAATAGTGTTGCCAAGTTTCTAACGCACGCACTAACGCATAAAGCTCTTTATCATACACCGGATAATTCAATTGAATACCATTCAGTTTCTCACTAAAATAAGCTACCGGTCTACCCTCTTGCATTAAAACACCGCCAATACCCAATCCACTAGCATCACACTCAATTTCAAAAAATTTAGTGAAATCAGGTAAAACAAGCAACGATGCTTCAGTCAAACATTTCTTAAGTTCAGCAAAAGCATTGTCTTGCCCTACCCCCCACACAAATTCAACACCCTTTTTAGTAAGTTCATTCAAAGGGGCAGCGACGGTGCTAAAATCCTTCACAAAGCGCCGATAAAAACCAGCGAGACCATGAAAGCTTCAAAGGAGTTGGCCAATTTTTAATCGCTTCAATTTTAGACTCATCTACTTCAACTCCCTGTGCAGAAACAACATAGCCCAAAAAGATGACACGATCTTTGCAAAAAGTGCACTTCTCTAAGTTCCCAAATAACCTAGCCTCACACAATACTTGTAGAACTTGTCTAAGATGGTCTATGTGTTCAGATGCAGTGCGACTGTAAATAAGAATATCATCAAAATACACAACCACAAATTTACCAATCAAATGCCTTAAAACATGATTCATTAAGCGCATGAAAGTACTAGGTGCATTAGTTAAACCAAAAGGCATGACTAACCACTCATACAACCCAAATTTTGTTTTAAATGTTGTTTTCCACTCATCCCCTTCATGCATCCTAATTTGATGGTAACGACTGCGCAAATCTATCTTAGAGAAAATAACAGCACCACTCAATTCGTCTAGCATATCATCTAAGCGAGGTATAGGATGACGATATCGAATTGTGATATTATTAATCGCTCGACAATCTACGCACATACGCCATGAACCATCTTTCTTATGAACTAAAATAACAGGAACAGCACAAGGGCTTAAGCTTTCACGTACATACCCTTTGGAGAGAAGCTCTTGTACTTGTTTCTGAATTTCCTTTGTTTCCTCAGGATTGGTGCGGTACGGTGGTCGGTTCGGCAGCGACGCTCCTGAAATCAAGTCGATCTTATGTTCTATCCCACGAATTGGTGGTAGCCCAGCTGGTACCTCGGTTGGAAAGACATCGCTGAAGTCCTGCAAAACACAAGCAATACCACTAGGAAGAGAAAACAACTCGTTAGTCGAAAGCAAGGCGTCTTTGTACAGCAGTACAAAGTGCACCAAATTGGGGTCTTCGCTAAAATCTCTCATCTCTGATTTGGTGGCTAACATCACTAAATTCTTCTCTCGCTCTTTGGCAGTCTCAACGTGCATCTCAATTTTCTGCATTGAAGAATTCACAATCTGTTGCAGTGTAAGCGGCTTCAAGATGATATCCATATTGTTCCATCGAAATGTGTAGCGATTTGTACGCCCATCATGAACAGCAGAACGGTCATATTGCCATGGCCGTCCCAAGAGCAAGTGACACACCGTCATAGGCACAACATCGCAGTCCACAGTGTTGGTATACATCCCAATAGAAAACGTCACACGCACCATATAGTTCACCTTCACTTCCTCTTTGTCGCTCAACCATTGCACATGATAAGGACGTGGATGCGGCAAGTACTTCAAACCCAACTTATGACACATATCCTTACTGGCCAAATTGTGACAACTCCCACCATCAATAATCACTTTGCACACCTTACCCTTATCAAGTTTTGCCCAGGTCTGAAATAAATTGCACCGCTGCTCGACTGACGGTGATGGCATCATACTAAGCACCTTGGGTGTGCAAACAATAGAATACTGCTCAGTGTTAGGGAACTCAGGATCGCACTCACATTGCTCTATGTCATCGGTGTGCAAGACTGGTTGTGCATCAGGCGACTCATCATCACTAGCTGAAACATAACCGCCATCTTCGTTCATAAGCATAGTTCTGACATTTGGGCAGTCCCTCTGAAAATGGCCAACACCCTTGCACTTGTGGCAATTGATGTCACGGGAACGTCCTGTTGACCCCATAGACGAGGTCGCACTAGCAGCGGGCGCCGCAGGTCGACGCGCCAGTGATGGTGTACTCTCCAGCTTCTTACTTGCGGAACTACGCATTGCCGAATTGCTTCCGGCCGGAGGAGTTCTCCTGTTTGGCTGGATATTGTTATATGGCTGTCCCGGACTAGCTGAAGAATGTGAACGAGCAGCGAATCGTGCGTCTTCAATCACTTGTCGCTCGGCTTCGCGTGCTTGGTGCAGCAACTCAATCATATCATTATAGTGATGGTGATTGACAATGCGCTTGACAACATGATTCATGCCAGCTAGAAATCTCGCCATGGTCTGTTCTTCATTCTCGCGGACATCTGCATGTATCATGATAGTCTCCATGTCCTTATGATATTCATCAATTGATCTCATACCTTGTCGCAGCCCTGTCAACTTCTCAAATAGTGAACGCTTGTAGTGGCGAGGTACAAAGCGTGCCCGCAAATGCTGCTTCATCTGCTCCCAGGTGATAATCGGCAACTCATGACGCTCCATGCGCTTACGGATGAACTGCTCCCACCAATGTGTGGCATAATCATCCAAGCCATTGGACGCAAGCAACAACTTCTTCTCATTGGAATAGTTGTTCATCCGAAACAACTTATCAACTTTCAGCTCCCAAGTGAGGTATTGTTCGACATCTGTACCACCTGAAAATATAGGGAGAGTAAATTTGGGCTTAGCAACAAAATCCTCGGCGTCGTCGTGTCGAGGATGCTGCATGTTGTTGCGGTGGTGGCGCTGTCGGTCATCGTCATCAACGGGGAAATCGTCATCCCATTGCTCGACCTCATCAACCCAGCTACGAGTGCACGCTACGAGGTGCACGATGCACACCTCCTCCGTGGACACCCTAGCCGCCGTTGCCTCGGCCACGCCCATGTGCCTGAGGGCGTGCCGCGGCTGCCATCCCGACGTTTGGCGGCACCGCCATGCGCCGCGCCTACCGCTGGCGTCGTTCCTCATCCACACGAATAGCACGCTCCTTCTCGGTCTCATTGTGCAAAACGGCCGGAGGGCCGTGCACACTCGTGTCATCAGCTTGCGCAGCCCCACGTAGATTGTGTTGTGCGAACATGGCGTGTAGCTCCAGGAAGTTATTGTTGATGGCCGTACGTAATTGTTTGACCTCCTCCCCGAGAGTGTTCAGTCCAGTCTGAACTTCCCCAAGCTCATCGCGCACGCCATTGTCACCATCATGAAGTTGTTTTTGTAGCATCTCGCGCAACCGAGTGTACTCTGCCACGTTAACCGGCGCCTCCGGATTAGGTGGATCCTCCTCGTGACCTGACATGGCAACAACTCACAAACAAGAAACGAGGTTATATCTGGGTTAGTAAAACAAAAGCGCTCTCTACTACGCTCACAACTCACTGTCCTGAAAACAAGACAAGCTTACCGTTCCAAAGTGAATCAAGGACGGCAAATCGACAGTTGTGACAGCGAACGACCTTAACCCGGTAATGTATGAGCGTAACCAAGAGCAATGGAGTACACAAACGGGTGTAGGTAGAGCTTGGACAGGTATGTGTATATCGTATGCAATCTGATATTCAAGGTCTTGTAAAGCTAAGTAATGATCCAAGCTAGAGTATTTTGCCTATGTGCTGATCCAATAGGTTTAACCGAAGTGTATGAACAAACACGCAAAGATAAATGACACTTAATGCAAACAAAGGAATGAGCTCAAACGGAAATAGAGATAAAACAAGCTTGTTTTGCACCAAGTACAAGGATAGACGCTAGCCAATTGCAACAAAATATACTAGGGCACAAGATTGCTCAAAGAAAATTGAAAAACACAAACTGAAACTATGACCTGGTACTATAGCAGCCCAAATTAGGCGCGGATCAACTCGGAAAAGGATGCTGTCTTCACGGGAAACCTTAGAATCACTTGTAGAGGGTCTGTGTCAATTTTGAGCGAATTCTGAGAAACTTGAATTTTTCTCGGTTTGCGGGCCCGTTTTGAGGCCCTAAAAGATCTTTTTTGGGGTCGAAGTCGCTGCGCGTATGCCCGAGTGCTTACGCGGATCTAAAATCCCCAGATTTCCCAGACTTTTGGCTCTATTTTCCTGTTTCCTTTCCAACAGATCAAGAAACGCTCCAATCGGAGGTCGTATGGAAAAGTTAGCTTTTTTTTAATGCCGCGACTCTTTCTATATGCGGCTGCCTTTTGCTCTTCTGTTCTCTCTTCTTTCAATGGTCGAATGTATTTTGTGCTACTCTCGTGTTTGCGTAATATCCACAATTCAGCAAAGTGTAAACAAAGTTCAATGAGCAGCCCAAAGCAATATCAATAGCTAGTCTCAAGATGAAAGGATATATAAAAGATACCAAATGTGGTTCAGCCGGTGATGATGTCGTGGCTGAAACACAAGATGCAGCAATTGGACTCGGATTGTGTTTGAGCTAGAGGTTGATACGGACGCTAGTCCCACCAAGGAGTTCGGATAAGGAAGCAACACCGTTTCGGATTACAGTTTTTGGGTGCTAATTGAGGGAGTTCAATCAGCAATTTTTGACAAAGATTAAGCTACGCAATGGAAACACAAGGATCAGCACTAAAACAAAACTCTAATGGATGAAAACTTAACTAAACGCACAAGAAATAACATATTAAACTACGGTTTTGGTATTGCAATTTTTGGTTTATTGGACGATAGGAAAGAAAACGAATCTAACTATGGGTAAAGAAGTTCTCACCGAGTAAACCTGGAATCTGATACCACATGATACGGGGGAGGCCCGATCTTCTCAGTGAGGAACCGTGGATAGTTGATGCGAAGTAGACGATGTCGCTACCTGAACACTCGAGCCAATGCACGAACCGCCAACTCTTCGGAATACGCCCAAAACACACTGGGAGTTGTTCGTCGCGAGACCACGAACGACGAACGCCAAGTCCCCAATTCCCAATGGAACAACGGCTTGACCCTGGATTGCAGAACAAAACAATGGATCGCCTAATTATCACTCAAAGTCCTCGCATGAACTCTGGTGGCCGGCCGTGGGAAGAAGAAGAAAAAGGAAGGAAGAGAGAGTGGAAGGAGAACTTCTTCATGGGATTTGATCAGTGATCTTCGATGGTTCTACAAGGGTAACGATGGATTTCCCTTGATGTTTAGGTTGTTTTAGATGCGAATTTGATTACATTAAGTGGATCGAATCCCTGATGCAGTTAGAACAGTTCTGTCCAGTACCTTGAGCGATGGTTTTCATGTGTTTAGATTTCGAATTTGAGGATCACGTGCCCTAGATTTTGTGGGGTTCGTTCTTAAATTTCAGTGGACGCAAAGATCACTCAATTCCGAGTTACAGTTTAAAAGTTATTATCAATTCTTTGTTGCTGTCCTGAAAGTTTGACAAGAATTAGCAGTCACTGTATTTATTAAAATATGACCTAGTTAGAAGTTGATTCAGAAGTCTTGCCTGTAACGACTTTTTTAGATAATCTCATTTACATTCAGGATTGATAAAGAACACCTCATTTGGATTTTTAGAACAAAAGTTATGCATATTTTAAGTTGACTGCCCAAAAAGCTCGTCAAGTTCTGTCATTAGTTTTGACCCGTTTGCCACTTTTTGTTAAGGGCAAAATTTGGGTGTCATGCCAACTAGGATCTTGAATATGGTGTCCTTAGCTTTCCAGAATAGTAAGAATTTTGGGTTTTGGTTAGACCAATCGAAAGTTATGAATATTTCTTTACCGACGTATAGTTCTACTAGACAGATTGTGTATTAAACTTTCGCCTGAAGGCTATCCTAGGTTTTTGGCCGAATTAGAAGTTTCCGCCAACTAGACTAACGTGTAGGTTTTTGATACCTTTTCATACGATCTGAGATCACTTCATTTAGAGTATCAGAGCAAAAGATATGATGTTTTTAGTACCGCTGTCCAGATTATCATTCCGCTAAACTATTGGTCTTATTGTATAGAACAATTTTGTAAACCTTGTGTAGGGATATTGATACGGGGGAGGCCCGATCTTCTCTGTGAGGAACTGTGGATAGTTGATGCGAAGTAGACGATGTCGCTAGCTGAACACTCGCTCCAATGCACGAACCCTCAACTCTTCGGAATACGCCCAAAACACACCGGGTAGTTGTTCGTCGCGAGACCACAAACGACGAACGCCAAGTCCCCAATTCCCAATGGAACGATGGCTTGACCCTGGATTCCAGAACAAAACAATGGATCGCCTAATTCTCTCTCAAAGTCCTCGCATGAACTCTGGTGTCGAAAGAACAAGCAATAGCTATGTTTCCATCTTATTATGCATAAACTGGTCTAATAGATACAATGGAGGGGCAAAGGTACTTAAGGCGCCCTCCACGACTCACGCACGGCCTAGGGCCGGCTACACACGCTGAATCAAACTCTAATTCGGCTAAGACCCAAAAACACAGAAAAAGGAAAACCTAACTTAAACCCATCACATTGTTTCGGTCATAGAAGCGTGATCGTACGTCTTCTGAAGTTGGGGCCATACCCATTGTGTGGGCCTTGGAATAAGCTTTCAAACAAGTCCAAGAACACCCCAATCGGACTCCGTATGTAAAAGTTATGGCCTTTTTATTACAGGCCTGTTGGGCTGTCGCGAACCGAATCCGAATTGAATTCTGAGTTGATTCCGAGATGAATTCCGGTTGGACTTGTGGAAGATCCGAATTGGGCTTGAATTCTTGGGCTTTTCTCCTCTTGCTTGACCCACGTGAGCTTCTCCTCCATTGCTTTGGCTCCGGCCCCCCTCTCCTCCCTCTCGGTTCCAAAGGCTTCACAATGTTCAAACCTGATTCACTCACGTAATCAATAATTCCTTTGGAACCTAACGCGAAAAGGCGATAACCAAATAAGAACAAGAACTTCAAATAAAACCCAACAGCAAAAGTTGTCCAAATACCATGAAATTTATACAGCAGAAATATTATGATTTTAGAAAATTTTAGAAACAGGAATCAGGTCATTTGGACTAAGCATGGAAAAGTTATGGCTAAAACAATTTCTATCAGCCGGTTAAATTCCAGATTAATTCCTATCTGTTACTGTTCATGGCACAAATTTCCAGAATGATCTAGAGTATGAAATTTTTATGGTAGGTAGGTTAAGTCATTCTAAGAACAGCAAAATTGAGTTTGCACAATTTGGAGTTAAAATGAATTAGTTATGATTTTCTAAAGTTGTGAAACTGGCATATACCACTTTACAGGAACATAAATATGAACAAAACCTATGCTAAGCTAAAGTACACTACCAGAGGGATTTTACAGATTTGAGTTTTCTCAATTTGGAGTTATACACAAAAAGTTATAGATTTTACAATTTTGAAGTGATTTTTCTAACCCTCATTTCATTTAAACTTCCACTACAAGATATTCCCATCTCTAGTGTAGAACAGAGCCTCAAATCATCCTCAATTTAAAGTCTACTCTATTACAGAGCTAATGCAGTTTGAATCATTCATAAAGGAGTTAAAATGACAAGGTTATGCATGTTTGAAAATTGAAGACTTAAATACTTTTGAAAACACACTCTCGGGGAGGTGCAAACGAACCAGAGAAGACAGGGAGGTCGTGGACCGTTGATCCGAGATCGCACGGCTATGGAGCACAGGAGCACAGCGCAACCGTACGGAGGAGGTCCACGCGCACTGGGAGGTCCAAGCCGTCGAGATGGAATCTAACGGCCCAGATGTACGTTCAGCGCACACCAGAGATCTCCTGGCACCTATAGGAGGTCATGACCGTCAGATCTAGATCTGGTGGTCCAGAGCTCCACGAGGAGGTCCTAAAGGTAAAGATCGAATGGGGGAGGTCCGGACGGTGAGATCTAAAGGAGGAGAGGTCTTGGCGACCGAGATCTACCAGGGAGATCTTTAGCGGCCGAGATCTCAGAAGGGGAGATCTAAAGGGAGGTCCTAGTGAGGGAGGTCTGGACACTCAGGATCTACCAGAGGAGGTCCTAGGCGGCCAAGATCTAGATGGGGGAGGTCCTGGCAGCAGAGAGCTTCACAGAGGAAGATCTCAACGGTCGAGATGAACTGGAGGGAGGTCCCAGCGGTTAGGATTTCACAGGGAGGTCCTACGCGACGAGGTCTAACGGAGGGAGGTCCTTAACGGCTAAGATCTCATCAGGGGAGGTCTTAATGGTCAGGATCTGAGCTGGGGAGGTCCTCAAAGATAAGGACTTAACAGAGGGAGGTCCTGACGGTCCAGATCTCTGCTGGGAGGTCCTGAACGGTGAAGATTAAATCGAGGGAGGTCCGATGAGACAGAGTTTTAGGGGGAGGAGATCTGGACGGCTCAGATGGACCTGGGGAGGTCCTGGATGGTCCAGATCGAGGCGGAGAGAGGTCTAAAGCGATAAGGTTTTATAGAGAGAGGTCTGGACGGCTAAGATCTCCACGGGGAGGTCTTCAACGGCCCAGATCTGCCCAAAAGAGGTCCTGTGACTTAGCTTCTCCGAACAAAGGACCAGTGGGAGGTCTTTTTGCAAAGAGGACCCTGAGGGAGGTCCTGGGGTGGTCTTTACAAGAATGACCAGGGGAGGCCTTTTTGCAAAGAGGACCCCGAGGGTGGTCCAACGGCCCTGATTAGACCTTGGGAGGTCCTAAACGGCGGAGATCAAACTAGGAGGTCGTGGGGGGGGGTCCGAGCGGGGACTAAGGACACGACTACAGGAGGTCCAGGCCCCACGTGCAAGTGACAGGTGGCGCTTCCGACAGCTAATACTGGCCAGACACCATAACTACTGGTCGTAACCATTAATGACGCGCGGGAGACGCCGCGGGGTTTTAAAGATTTGGGCCCATGCGACAGAGGCTCACGGGGGCGGTTTTAAGACACGAACAGATCCCTAATGACTAAAAATCATTGGACATTAATGGTGTCCGAGAATTCTGACGACAACGGGAGCTCCCGCCGGCAAATTCCCGAGAGACTTCAACGGGTTGCCGCCGGCGATCCCGGCCGCGGCGGTGCCCAACTAATACAGGAATGGATTCACAATAGCGATAGGAACCCAGTGGTGGCAGCCTCGCCGGCGGTGAGGGCTCTCAACGTCGGCTAGCCGGAAAAACGAAAAGAGGTCTAAATAGTGCAACTTGAAAACGGCCGAAGGCTTCGGGGTGGTCTAAAGGAATGGTTTCCCAGACATCTATGGACTAATAAGAGGTTACCTTAGAGGGGGAAGCTTCACAGTTGGCCGGAGCAGATTCGCACAAGGTGAAGCTCACCGGACTTGAAGAAGAGAGGTGAAAAATGGCACCCTGAGCTGAGGAAGAAGATGACCAATTTCAGCCGAATTTGAACAAACCCCAAATTGGACAGATGCTGCGAATCAAATCCAAAATTAAGTGAGGGGATATGTTCAAGATAGTGAGGAGGAAAAAATGGTGCAAAGAATTGTGGGGGAGGACCACAGGAGCACCAAGAACACCAAAGAAGCTTTTCGGGCCAACAACAGGGATTGTCAGATTTTGAAGTATTAAGCTCCAAAGTTGAAAGTGGAGCTGGAGGGTGGTCTAAAGAGAGACAAGGAGATATGAGGGGTTCTTAAAAAGCTTTGAAAGGGTTAGGGTTTGACAAGGAGTCCTACGGGAGACAGAAGGAGCAAGGCTCGAGACCAGCCGAAAGTGAAAAGGTGAAAAAGAGGTAGGTTAGGGCATGGCATGGCCGATCCTGTCTCCTACAATATTTGATGTCGACTAGGGCAGGTGTAGGGAACATGAAATGACACTACCATTACTCTCCTACTGCTCACGCACGTCCAGAGGTTGAAGACAACCAATAATGCATTTGGGTGATTATTGGCCGTCGGATCTATCGCGAACGGCTTCGATCATAGAGCTCTGGTGCTTTCAAAAACGACAGAGAAGGAGGAGGGGACGTCGTGGCCGTTAGATTGGGGATGGGAAGCCATGAGCACCCCAAACCTCTGGAGGCTAGCGCACCCGGGGAGGTCGTGAGCCTTGAATCTTAAATCCAACGGCTCGCACACGGTTGCTCAGGACCGAGCTCGGGTGCGGCCTGAAGGCGTGGTCCAACCGAGTCGGTTGAGTTAGGCTCGGGCTCGAGCCCGAGCCTGACTCGAACCAGAGTTGGACTTTTGACTTTTGAAGAGAGTTGGACAATGGAAAATTGATTGAGGTAGTAAACTAACTCCAAAAATTCTAAAATTTTACAGGAGTTGGCTGAATCAAATGTGGGCCTTGCATAAATTTTTTTCAGGGGTTTTGGTGCTGCACAAATTCCTCTAAAAATTCTGCAAGGTGCTGGTCCTTAGTTTGACCAGGATTTGAATTGGGTTGACTTGCCTCCAAAGGCATTCAAACAATTTCTAAGAATTGTGAAATTTTTCAGAGGGGTCTCAGACCATATTAGGAACTTAGGAAAAATATTTTCAAAGCATGATCCTAAGATTTGACTTGAATGTTTTTGGAAGACAAGGTTTTTGGATAAAAGGACTTGTGACTTTGTATTTCCGTGACTTCTTGTACAAGAATTGTTTGGTACAACAGGAAATATATGATGTAAGAAAAAGTTTTAATTTCTACTCATTTTCTTAGATTTGAACCACAAGTCTAAAATTGGGATGTTACACTTATTCAAGTAATTCAATTGTGTAGGAGGAGAGGGTTCGAGATTAGTGGCTTCATCCTTGCCTCGTAATGCTTCGCAGTTCGAAAGACAAGTACAATTGATTTGTGTTGATTGCTATTTGTGCCACTTGATTGATGAATGTGCAATGAGTAATTCTGGTATTTCTTCTTTCCCTTCATAATTAATATACCATGATTATTCGGTAATATGTTTACGTTCGATATATTCATTCATTCCTTCTTTCATATACATCCACGGAAGTGGGTAGTGAAGTCTCATTATTCTAATATGGGCAAGTACCTTATTATTCTTATTGTTGATGAATGCTGAGTGCTTGTTGTTCATACGGTTATTTCTATGATCCATGAGTAGATTCAATGCTTCATGTTCGTTAACCCATGTTTAATGAGATGATGTCTTTCATTATTCATAATTCATTCCATTCATTCAGTATTAATGTTTTATCCACGGGAGTGGAATGTAAAGACCCATCAATTCCAGTATGGGCACGTAAGACCCACCATTCCAAAGTGGACAGATTTGGATCCCTGTATGAAATGTTCTTTATACGGGCCTTGGATCCCCGCATTTTGTTAAATACGGGGCTAAGTGAACACCGACGGGTGTGTCACTAGCTATACCGGTATAAGCAGAAGTGGAGTTCATGTATTTCATTCATTTATATGATTTCTGTTATTCTAAATTCACATTCCATAATATGACTGTCATGTTCCTATTCGTTTATTCTACATTCGAATTTTATTAAGTGACGATATGTTCTTATTCGTTCATCCTACAATCGAATTCTATAATGTGATGTTATGTTCTTACTCGTTCATTCTATTATGTTCTTATTCAGTATGGCTCATATTGCTCTGTTGTACTTGCTGAGTCGTGGACTCATTCTTGTCATATTTACTTGTTTTAGGTAAACATTGAAAACAATATGTTTGGGAGGGAATAGTCACGAATCATTCATTCACTTCACATTATTCACTTGTTAATTAGACGAACCTGTTATTACCTTTCTTTTGATAATCTTTAGATTGTAATAACTGGAGTATGCTGGTTGATGTTATGCTTTCTTAGGATATGATTTAATTTCTAATTACCTAAGATCTTTGTATAGTCTATTGATATGATTATCATAGATGCTTCTTCATGATTAGGTAAATAGAGTCTGTTATGTTAATAAATTCCGTTTCAATTCTTATGTTCATTCTATCAATTGTTGATTCTTACTGGTTATTAGTTGATAGATGGATGAAAGTATTTGGTATTGTTGATGTATGTTAGTCTTTTAGGTAATATCTTGGCTTCCGCATAGCCAGGGTGTTACACATCCATTGCTACATCTTAACCTGCAGTCAATATGGCTCTGATACCAACCTCTGTGAGAGCCCTGGGCGATTCAACTTGTAATGCTTAACCCTCCAATTGGTTCTAGCATCACAAATTAAATTTTCCCGCTCTAAGTGTATTATGTATCTCCCAGGGGAGGTACACATACACCCTCACAAACATCAATATCAATCCATACATAAGTTATTACAAAACCGATATCTTAATAGTTTACAACATATGAACATACAAGTTCAATTTTCATACAAACGGCCGACCGGCCAAATAACAAGATAAAATATCAACTATGCAGTGGAAAAAAGTAAATAAACAGAAATAAAATCATGAATTAACCATCATTAAGTCCCAATGGATTGCAATAACCCGCAGGGCAAACGACTGGGTTGAAACCGAAGCAAGCCGACGTTCCTGCTCAATCTTTCCTCACCCGATTTGATATTAATACCTGCTGTCCAGATTAGTACTCTGCAAGACTTTACCAAGCCTATAGCTACATGCAAGCTCTACTCAAATGAGAAGGCTATAGGGTTCCTTTTCAGCACAAAGCAATGTTTCAATTCAAATACAATGTTGTAGATTCAAATGGCAAGTGAGCAAACATTTTCAATACATTAAATAACAGCGAGTGATTAACATTAGACAATAATTAATAACAACAGGTGGCTGCCCTTTCATCACACAAACATAGCATGAGAAGCCATTCTCAATGCCACCGATCAAGTTTTAAGTTTAAAATTCCAAAATGTTGAGTTTAATTCTTGCGGGAAATAACCAATCATGTCCATAACCTAGGATAAGGCTATTCGAATAGATTAAACCCTGTAGGGTTGTACAACTTTACCCACATGTCAGACCGCTCCTTTTGCCACCGGATAAAGACACTTCTAAAGATATGCCGGTAGAGATAAGTCCTACGAGACATTTTCCAATGGAATGAATTAATTAAGAGTCGCATGTATGGGGGTTAACCCTCCGCGAACTGCCCATCATGGGCTCCCACGGAGGACCCACACGTTGTGTCAGACACATCGGCCCAGCCTTAGCAACTGCCGATGCTCCTCGGTGTGGAGAACCTAGACAGGAACCCACCCCTCACATGCCTAACAACAATAGAATAATAGAATATTTTTCTCCTAATCTACCACTGGCGACTCATTGATTAACACCTCCCAAAGTACCAAGTCAAGAGAGGTCCCATATCCCCCTCATGTGGTTGCACGCAAAAGTGCTTGGATCAATGGCGCAAATAATTCAGTCCTTGTTGACTCGGGCACGAAGCACACACCCAACAGCACTCCATCCAATCAATGTGCCCAAATCCAAATCATTTTATTTTTAGTTTTAGTTTTCCAAAAATAATAGCATAAGGTGCTAGACATAACATAACAAAATGATTTATGTGATCAAGGTCATTGACACAGTCGACAACCGCCCAACCTATCGGAAGCCAAGCATTGCTAAGGATGGCATCGAATAAACATAAATAGACCATATAACATCCACCGGGCTCTAATTCACTAGCGGAATTATTAACTTAGGCTAGTGGTAGGGGATGAACAATTTTAGGGAATTCATGCAAAAGGATTAAATACCTCTAATCGAGAAACATAATTTGACAAATAAAGCATGCATACATACAGCTGCAAACAAAATAATATTTTGGAATATAATAGGATCAATATGCATAAAAATAATGGGTGCTTTCCTTTGTTTGCTGGTACTCTGGACATTCACATGATCATCTGTGTTGTACTCCCGAATCATCGTCATCTAATGATAAGTACAAACAAAACGAAAACACATAATAAACAACCAAAATTCCAAAAGTCTCCAAAAATTATGAAATTAATAAAAAAGGTAGATTATGATTTTAGATGAATTTAGGTAAAATAATTATTCCATTTGGATTTAGTATGTGAGTGTTATAGCAGTTTGAATAATCATATTTTAAGAAAATCAAAAAAAATTGCTATCTATTACTATTCATCTGATTTTAATTATTTAGTGAAAATTTTTAGGATAGTGCAGGATATATGGATTAGATGGTTAGGAAGATAATAAGATTTTAAGACTAAAATAATTTGGTTCACCTCATTTGGAGTTCATATGAATTTCTTATGTATTTGTGAAGTTGATTTAATTTCTAGTGTAAAAATAATTCATTCCAGAAATTAATTCTAATTTCAAAATTTTCTGGGACATTAACATGTTTTAAACCTTTTCCATGTTAAAGTACATTAAAAATAGAAACCAACAAAATTGGTTTCACTCAATTTGGAGTTGATTTGAATTTAGTTATGAGTTTTTTTGAAGTTCAAAACAATTTTTATTAAACATCTCATTGACCTATTGATATCTCCAATAACAAGGCATAAAGCTACTGTAATTTTGATAATCATATAGTCTAACCCTTGTCCTTGAAATATTTTTACTTTTTTAGATCAAAAGCTAATGGCTAGTTAACTCAATATGATTTCTATGGCCTTTGCATTTGACCTAGCTTTAGCTCACTGGTTCAATCATTCACTTAATAGCTCATAAATTTTATTAAGAATTTTCCTAAGTGACGTATTCTCTTGATTGATTTATTTACTAACCATCTTTTGTGTTTAACCAAAGTTGGTTGGAGGTCCTACTACTATTGAGATGATGCAACTCAAAGTTATATTTGCTTTTTGTTGATAAAGTTGTTAGGGGTTACAAAGCACTGTCAACATGTTCAACTTAATGGACCTAGCCACCGACATTACTTGTTCTTCAGATTAAATTGCTCCTTTTAGATAAATCTCTCATGACTATTTAATCCAATAAAACTTTTACATCTACTTGCAGTATAACTGTCATTAGCCTATTGATATCTCTAAATGTCCATAGATTATTGTAATATCTCATTTTAATAAATGAGTATTTAATGAATTAGAAAAGGATTAGTAATCTGAATTTTTGTGGGAAAATAGTTATGGGCCTTCGGCTCATACCCAAGAGGTGGGTCGGCCATCAACAAAAAGGGGGGAGAGGGGGAAACCCTAATCAAGTACTATAGCTCATGGTACTGTAGCACCACCATTACTGTAGCACTCCTCCCTCACCTCCTGGTGGCACCTCCCCTACTCTTGTGATCCCCATTATTGCCGGCCATTGGAAAGGAGGAGGAGAAGGAAGAGAGGAAGAGGAAGAGGTAGAAGAAGGGGGATCCTCGCAGGGGCTTCAGCGAGGTCCACCGAAGAATTTGTGGGTAAACTCGTGTTCCCCATTAGTTTTTGTAATTCTTTCATATGCGAATTGTCCCCGATAGTCAGATTAGAAATTTGCAGGGTAGATCAGTGTTTTTGTAGTTCTGTTAATTCATAAGATTGAGTTAGTTCCGTGGACTCAGTATTTACAATCTCCTTGAGATATGTGGGAAATTGTGTTGGCTTTAAGAAAAGTATTAATTTGTAATTTTTGGTTAGATAATGAATTAGTTATGATTTTTACAAGTCTGAGTGCCCGTTCAGTCTATGGTTTCGGGCAGCGAGCTTAGTTCTATGATTTAGGGTCTAGAGATATGGATGAATCTGGTTAGTTGATCTCAACGAGTTGTGCAGACACCTTCATGATGAATCTAGGGAGTTCAAGTTCATATTGTTTGGACAAATAGAGCGAAAGTTATGAATTTTGGTGTGTTGCGGATCCTGGAACAATATCTCCTCCTCGTCATCCGACTCCTTCCGTCCACTTGTTTGACCTATCTGTTCAAGAGTAGGAAGTGGCCCTTTGCCAGAGTAATAGTCTTCGAGTTTTCGTAGAAAAACTCGGCAGTTGCGGAGGTCATGCCCTTCTTTTTTGTGATAAGGACACCACCTGGGTTTATCATTCTTCCAATCAAGGCACTTACCTTTGCCTCGATCAGGATTTTGTTTGGAGTTGCGTGGCTCTTTGTCGCTTACAGCTAGGACCTCCTTAGAACTAGTAGCTAGAGACTTATGTCACTTCACCTTGTTTTTGGATTTTTTAGCCTTTTTATCCCTTTTCTTACCACTTTCGCTTGTCTCTTGAGAAAGATTGTCTTCATGGTCAATAGTATTGTTCCACTCGACGGCTTCAGCGGTAGTCGCATATCTATTGGCCATCTCGAAGTGTTCGGCGACTGTGGCAGGAGGATTCAAAGCAATGTCCTCTGTTATCCTTATGCTGTGGACTCCCTGCTTGAAAGCTCTGATAACAAACGAGTCAAAAACCTCCAGAATAGAATTGCGAACCTGACTAAAGCACCTGATGAATTGACGCAGAGTCTCATGATCGTTCTATCTTATCCGGTGCAAGTCGTCCTCCTTTCTAGGGCGGTTGTAGGTGCCCTGGAAGTTCGTGTGAGGACCCCAATTTATTCGGTTTGTAACGCTTAACCAACCGCCTGGTCCTAGCATCACAAATCAAATAAACTGAGCCTCGAGATATGTATACTTCCCAGAAGCAGTATACACACCTCCCACAAAAGTATGCATCAACTCCATTCCAAACATAGAGTCCAAACACCACACTACCAAACGGAAGATAAACAAATAGTAGAGTTATTACAGACAAAGGCCGACAGGCCACAAGATACATAAATAACAGAGAGAAGACAGCGGAAGCAAAAGTGACATAAGATGGCTATAAACAAAGCCAATCGGTGTGCCTTCAACCCACAAGGCATCTGACCGGACCGCCAAGTCTAGTCGTCCCACGAACGGCAACACACTCACGTAAGTGAGGCCCTTGGGGCTCACCTTCTTCCTCTGCAACAAAAACATTAAGCAAAGCACCGAGTACAAAGATTGTCTTTGTACCCGCAAGACCGACGTGTGAACTAGCGCACTGTTCATATGCTACATGCAGCTTGTTTGGTGGAGGCCATATGTTTCATTTGCATAAAGCCAATTTTCATTTGCAATAATGTAATACAGTTTGAAGGCAAGTTTGCAATTCGTTTTTAATGCTGAAATAACAGTAAGGTAATAATTACAAAAGAGTAAAGAAAAACAACCTAGAAGTGACTATCCCAATAGTCACCACAACAATAGCACGAATCCCAGATTCGTACCACCCAACAAGTTTTAATTTAAAATGTTGTAGTCTAGTTCTTACGGGCGTATCCGAGCGTGTCCATAACCTAGGGCGAGGCTATTCGAATAGTTTTAACCTGCGCAGGGTGTACCAATGTACCCACACTTGCATCGCTTTAAGCCAAAGCACACTTCCAAGGTATGTCGCACGGCTAAGTCCTACGAGACTTTTTCCAATATTGTGTATTAACTACGAGCCGCTCGTATGGATAGAAATCCATACGCTTACATGGTAAAGCCGAAAAGACAACTACCCACTCAGATAAAGCTTTTGGACAACTACCATGCTCCCACCTCCATCCCTCCCGCGACCTCCTACGACCCGAGCCAATACACGCCAAAGTACTAGGTCAAGAGAGGTCCCATATACTCTAGTGTGGTTAGCACGCAAAAATGCTCGAGACGGTGGCGCAAGTAACTCGGTCCTTAATCGACTCGGGCACCTTTCCAATACACCCAACAGATCACACCAGCCTTACCATTGTGCCCAAGTCTAAATCATTTTGTTTTCATTTTTAATTTTGCAATTAAACATGGCAAAAATGCTGAAACATAAAGTTGTAGTAAATTTTGTGTGATCAAGGTTACCGACTAAAGTCGATAACCGCCAGCTTCTACCGACACTAAGCATGTCTAAGCAAATTGACCCGGACCTACTAAGTGACAAGAGATCATCCAGCGATTTCTAATCACAGCAAATAACCTAGGCTCAGGTAGTAGAGGAATATCATTTGCCTACAGATTATGCATCTAAAGGATTATCTAACCAATTTAACACAAATTAAGCGATGCATACATACAGTTGAAACAAAATATTAGACTTTAAAATACTGGGATTAACATGATCAAACTGCTTGCCTGGCTGCTGTTGCTCAGAATGCTCAACCTGTTGCAGAGGATCGCTCTCAGGGTTACCGCAAATGTCGAAGCCTAACAATCGATCAAATAACAGCAAATAAGAACGAATAACACCGACAAAACTCAAACGTACAATATCACCAAAACATGCCAAAACTCACACAGCAGCCTAAGCATGACATAACAAAATTTTAGAAACAGAAAACAATTCATTTTAAGTTATTAAGAACTTTCTATGAATTTTCTAAGCTAAAAACACAACAAGACACTCGTTAATTACTTAACCAACTTTCATGAACAGAAACAGTATCTAAAACCTATCCTGATTATTAGTATACTGAAAATGAAATTTTACAGAATTGGGTTCATTGAGTTTGGACAATTATTGAAAGAGATATACATTTTCTAATTTGGAGATTACATTCTACAACATTAAATTAATTAACAGATTTTTGATACAGGGACAAGGTTGACACTAATTCTAGTAAATAGTACATTTAAAATGAAAATTAACAAAGACTGGTTTCATGCAATTTGGATAAAATTGAATTAGTTATGCATTTTCTAAGTTTAATTGAATTAACGAGGCAATGTAAAAGCATTTCGAAATATCAAAGCATTTAAATCTTTTCTCCAGCAACCAGCTAGCCCCGGACAATCGACGATGGGCCCGCGAAAGGTGCCGACTGCAATTGCATCGCCACGAAGGTGACGCTGGCGATTCGAGAATACGCCTTCGCCTTACCAAAGTGCAAACCTAACATACTCTCACAGAGAAATACGCTTACCGACAGAGAAAATGCATTACCAGAGCTACACAACCCTAACTGACAGCATGGACCCACATGGCAGTGACTAAGAGAAAACATAACGGTTGGATTAAAGGATTTCTAAACGCGATTTAACAGAGAGGGCCCACAAGTCAGAGGCTAAAACTAGACGCGATTAGAGCTAAACTAAAACATCACCGGCGGTTCACCGGCGCGCACAGAGACGGCGGCGCGGCCGCGCAGTGGATCTCGCAAACCAGTGAGTTTCAAAATGAGTGAGTGATACCTTCGGTTCACAGAGACTTCGCAACCCGCAGGTGGCGACGCGGGTCCGATGGTCACCGGAGTTGAGCTTGCGACGACCGAGGCGGAGAAGAAGATGCGCCTCCGCAGAAGACGCTAAGAGCTTCGAGAAGCTACGGAAGGTGCGCACCAGCCGCCTTGACTCGTGAAGGTTTCGCCACGATCAAGACGACGATGGAGCACTGGCGGCCGGAAACACCGCGCGCGCGAATCACCGAACTTGAGAAGAAGGGGTCGCACCGCCTCGGTGATGCATCAAAGCATGAAACAAAGTCACGCTTAGACTCAGCGCTGTGATGCGATCCTAAGGGCTAGGTGACGGCTAGAAAATCACCGGAACGCAATTTGAGTTCACGGAGTGAGAGCGCCGGAGGCGGAGACGCCGAACCAGCTCTGGCGATACATCGGGCGCCAAGGATCCGGAATGGGCAAAATGGAGGCAGCGAGGCAAGAGGAACACGACGGCGGGTCGCCGTTGCTCGAACGACGCTGAGGTGGTGGTGCCGCCCTCGGTTTCTTCTCCTAGAAGCTAAGAAATGGGCGGAGAGGCGTAAGAATGGCTGCGAAAGGAATGGACGACCCTAGGAGGTAGATGGACTTCAGCGATCCTCGGAGGCGCACACGCGTCCCTGCGTGGCAGCGACGAGTCGTGTGGCACACATGCGCGAAGCGCCAATGAGCTCCAGAGGCGTGAGTCGGCGAGGAAGAACTCGACAAGGATGGCCCACATGTCGACAAAGAGCCGAAGCGGTGCGAGTCGGACCAAGTGTGGTTCAACGATTTGGTCCGCTCGATCAAGAAAATGTCGACCGTTGATCTTGTGAGGACCCCAATTTATTTGGTTTGTAATGCTTAACCAACCACCGGTCCTAGCATCACAAATCAAATAAATCGATCTCGAGATATGTATACTTCCTGAAGCAAGATACACACCTCGGTACAAAATTAGACATCAACTCCATTCCACACATAGAGTCCAAACACAACACTACCAAACGGAAGATAAACAAATAGTAGAGGTTATTACGCATACAGCCGACTGTGCCAAGATACACAAATAAACAAGAACGACAATGAAGCAAAAGTGCCATAAGATGGCTATAAACAAAGCCAATCAACGTGCCTCCAACCCACAAGGCATCCGACCGACCGCCAAGTCTAGTCGTCACCCACGGCGACAAAGACAGCCTTACGTATGAGGCCCCGAGGCTCACCTTCTTCCTCTCGCAACAAAAACATTAAGCAAAGCACCGAGTACAAAGATTGTCTTTGTACCCGCAAGACCGACGTGTGAACTAGCGCACTGCTCATAAGCTACATGCAAGCTTACTTAGTGGAGGCCATATGTTTCATTTGCATAAAGCCGATTTTCATTTGCAATAAGGTAATACGCTTTTAAAGGCAAGTTTGCAATTCATTTTTAAGATTGAAATAACAAGAAAGATAATAATAACAAAAGCGAAAGATAAACAACCTAGAAGTGACTATCCCAATAGTCACCACAACAATAGCACGAATCCCATTCGTACTCACCCATCAAGTTTTAATTTAAATGTTGTAGTCTAACTCTTGAAAAGCTTACCCAAGCGTGTCCATCACCTAGGGCGAGGCTATTCGAATAGTTTTAACCCTGCAGGTGTACCATCTGCACCACACTTGCATCGCTTTAAGCCAAAGCACACTTCCGAAGGTATGTTTGCACACTAAGTCCTACGAGACTTGTTCCAATATTGTGTATTAACTACGAGCCTCGTATGGATAGAAATCCATACGCTACATGGTAAAGCCGAAAAGACAACTACCCACTCAGATAAAGCTTTTCGACAACTACCATGCTCCCACCTCCATCCCTCCCGCGACCTCCTGCGACCCGAGCCAATACACGCCAAAGTACTAGGTCAAGAGAGGTCCCATATACTCTAGTGTGGTTAGCACGCCGAAATGCTGGATAAAAATTCACTCACAAGATGTTCGGTCCTTAATTGACCGGCACCTTTCCACTACACCCAAAAGATCACACCAATCTTACCATTGTGCCCGGCCCAAATCCTTTTTGTTTTCATTTTTAGTTTTGCAATTAAACATAGCAGAAATGCTGAAATATAAAGTTGTAGTAAATTTTGTGTGATCAAGGTTACCGACTAAGTCGATAACCGCCCATTTCTACCGATACTAAGCATGTCTAAGCAATTTGACCCGATCTACTAAGTGACAAGAGATCATCCAACACTAATCACAAAGAAAATAACCTAGGCTCGGTAGTAGAGATCAATATTTTGTCTACAGGATATGCAACTACGGATTTAACTAATCAATTTAACACAAATTAAGCGATGCATACATACAGTTGAAACAAAATATTAGACTTTAAAATACCGATAAACATGATCAAACGCTTGTTCGTCGCGTTTGCTCAAGTTGTTATGAGGATCGTCCTCGGGGTTGCCGCAAATATCGAAGCCTAACGATCGAGCATAACAAAGAAATAAGGACGAATAACACCGACAAAACTCAAACATACAACAACATCAAAACAAGCCAAAACTCACACAAGAAATTTAAGCATGACATAACAAAATTTAAGAAACACGAACAAATCATTTTAAGTTATTAAGAATTTTCTATGAATTTTCTAAGTTATAAACACATCAAAGCACTAGTTAAATACTTAACAAATTTTTATGAACATAACTAGTATCTGAAACCTATCCTAACAATTAATATACTGAAAATGGAATTTTACAGAATTGGGTTCAATGAATTTGGACAATTATTGAAAGAGATATGCATTTTCTAATTTAGAAGATACATAAGACATCATTTTATTAGCTAACAGATTTTTGCTACAGAGACATGGATGAGCTAATTTTATCAAATAGTACACTTAAAATGAAAATTAACAAAGACTGGTTTCATGCAATTTGGATAAAAATTGAATTAGTTATGCATTTTCTAAGTTTAAATGAATTAACAAAGGCAAATGTAAAACATATTACGTAAATACTAAAGCATTAAATCCTTTTTCTACCCACACCAACTAGCCCCGACATCGACAATGGGCTCATGAAAATGTCGACTGCAACAACCACCACGCGAAAGTGACGTCGGCGCGTATTCTAAGAATACGCCTTCTGCTACCAAAGTGCAAACCTAACATACTCACAGAGAAATACGCTCCCAACAGAGGAAACGACACGAGCTACACAAACCTAATCGACAACATGGACCCACATGGCGTTGACTCGTAGAACAAATAACGGCTGGATTAAAGGATTTCTAAACGTGATTAACCAAAGAGGTCCCACAAATCGTGGATACAACTAAAGAACTTAATTACAACTAAAGACGAGATTAGACCTTAACAATGGCGGCTGCTCGACGGAGCTCCCGCGCGTGGGCGCGCGGCAGGTGGAGGATCCGAGTCGAGCGGTTTCGGGCTCGCTAGTGGCCTCACTGGTTGCGCAGCAGCCCCACGAACACAATGGTGCGGTGCAGAGCCAAATGGTCGTTGGAGGTGAGCTCACGACGGCGGAGGCGAGAAGAAGCCACCGCTCCCGAGGAGAAGACGCCACGCGCCGAGGAGCTTTGGGAAGGTGCGCAACAGCTTCGCTTTGACTCCGTGAAGGATAAGCCCAAGATAACGCCGATGAAGAGGGACCGAGGCGGCGGAATTGCCACGGCGCGAACACCGTGCTCAAGAAGAACCGCCGCATGGCCTCTGGGATGCACCAAAGAACAAAATAAGATCACCACTAGACTCGGTGAAGCAATGCGATCCTAAAGGACCAAGCGCCAAGCTTGATACTTACTAGAACACCAGAAGCTCGTGGGGCCGAGCTCACCGGAGGCGGGACGAAGACACCACCCTTGGCGATTCACCGGACGACAAGGATCCGGATGGCCAAAATGGACGCGCACCGAGTGTGGTTCACGATGGTGAGGTTGTGGGCTCAAGGGCTTCTCCAACGCGCAACGCTACTTCGTTTCCTCTCCGCCAAACAAGAAATCGGACGGAGATAGCACGAACGCAAAGGAGAAGAAGTGGGTGAGCTCGTGGCTTTTATGAAGTCACGCGATGCCTCCCACCGGACACGAGGGCATAAAGGTGGCGGCGAGGCACGTGGCGCGCATGCGATCGCCAATGAGCTCCGTGAGGTGCGGAGAGGACGAGGTGATATCGACAGGTAGGGTCCACCGTTAGCGATCGACGCGGTGCGAGCCGATGGTTGGACTCGACAAGATCGCACCGACCGCTGGATCCGAAATGGACTACCGAGATTGGTGTATGCATTCGACAGTCGGTTGCGCACGCAACGTGGATCGCTCGATTTGCATCGGACGGTCACGATCGATTGACTCGCGCGCGTGCAGCTAGGCGGTGCGACCGAGTCAAGTGGTGCGATCGTTTGAGTCGGACTCGGGTTCGAGCCCGACAAACAGTGTTTTCTGATTTTTGATTTTAAAAGCTGAGAGAGTTTAGGGAATTTTTAGAGATAGATCCCGAGCTCCAAAAATTCCGAAATTTTTATGGTAGCTACTTGAGACAGAGAACAACATTGAATAAATTTTCCAGAACTTTTTATGCAATGAAAAGTTCTGCAGAAAATTCACAAGCATGCTGACCTAGGATTTGACCAGATTTTCAACTAGTTTGACTTGGCCATTTGAAATAGCAAATAAAATCTAAAAATTGTGAAATAATTCAGGGAGGTAGATAGGATGATCCAGATGATAGGAAAAATAATTTCAGAGGATGATCACAAGTTTGAAAGCTAAGAATCTGATAACAACAATTTCCAATCACAAGAATTAAATTCTAAAAATTGGAAATTGCTAGGGAAAATTGTAGAACTTTCAAATGATTTGAAGAGACAACAAAATTTTTATTTCTCCTCAAAATTTTACATTTGAAATACAAACCCTAAGTTAGGGCATTACAAATCTCCCCCTTACAGAATCTCACCCAGATTCGATCATCGGGAGAAGAAGGATGGGTAATCGCCGAGACGATCTTCCCGCTCCCAAGTGGCTTCATCCTCGGAGTGGTTTGACCACCGAACTTTTAGGAACTTGATCACACGGTTCCTCGCTCGCGTTCGCTTCTTCGAGGATACGAACGGACGCCACGATAAGACGGATCTTCTCGCACATCGATATTTTCCAATGGTGTTTCCTCAACCGAATACGAGGCACTTCTTCAATTGTGACACATGGAAAACATCATGCACCCTTCAAGTGTAGCCGGCAACTCCAACTTGTATGCAACAGCTCCCACTTTCTTGATGATGCGATATGGCCCGACATATCGAGGAGCCAGTTTGCCCTTGACACCGAAACGACGATGTCCCTTCAGAGGTGAGACTTTGAGATACACAAAGTCATTGGGCTGGAAACTCAACTCACGGCGACGACGATCTGCATAGCTCTTCTGCCTGGACTGAGCTATGCGCAAGTGCTCACGAATCAATCGCACTTGACTTTCCGCTCATTGATCGAATCCGCCAAAGAACCGCCACCGGTTCACCGGTTCAACGGTGTTCTGCAGCCGCCGTCCATACAAGGCCTCAAATGGTGCCATGCCGAGACTAGCCTGGAAGCTGTTGTTGTAGGAGAACTCGGCATGCGGTAGGCACTTCTCCCAATTCTTCCCATAGGAAAGAACACAAGCACGGAGCATATCTTCAAGCACCTGATTGACGCGCTCCGTCTGACCATCAGTCTGAGGATGGTAGGCGGTCGAAAAGTAAGACGGGTCCCCATGGCTTCTCAGAACCGTGCTATAGCCGAGAAGTGAAAAGAGAGCCACGATCGACACAATCGCTCGTGGCACACCATGCAAGCTCACAATGCGGAGATATAGAGATCGACAATCGATCGACACCGAGAGTGGTGGCATCGGCAGAAGTGCGCTACCTTCGTCAATCGATCGATAATAACCCAGATAGCATCCTTCCCCGAAGAAGTGCGGGCAAACCAAAGGAAGTCCATACCAACGGAATCCCACTTCCACTCGTATAGGCAAGGGTCGAGGAGACTGCGGACGCCGATGCTCGGCCTTGACGCGACAACATATGTCACATCCGCCACGAACCCGCAATCTCGCTTCATGCGAGTCCACCGTAATCTCGACGCAGATCTTGGTACATTTTAGTGGCCCGGGATGGATGGACAAAGGCGAATCATGGGCCTCTGAAGAATCAAATCCCGCAACTCGGGACCTTTGGGACCACAAGACGCTGTCCAAACCACACAACACCGTGCTCATCTTCTCGTGAAACACTTGGCCGATCCATTCTCGATGTTCTCGCTGATTTTTCCCACACCATCATTCGATTGGTGTGTCGCCTTGATTTGATCCACCAAGGTCGGTTGCACAACCAAGGCAGACAAGGGAGCCATGCTCAACCAAACCTGTTGAGACGCCAAACTCGCAAGAAGTGCAGTCCGTTGCTCTTGGATCATTAAAGTATTGCAAAGATACCTTTCGCTAAGTGCATCAAAGAACCACATTGGCCTTGCCAGGTGATACCGAATACCCATGTCATAATCTTTGATCAATTCTAGCCATCTCCTCTGCGAGGTTCAGATCCGCCGAGTGAACAAGTATTTCAAACTCTTGTGATCGGAATACACCTCACAGCGCTTACCGATCGATAATGCCGCCAAATCTTGAGTGCATGCACCACAAAGATCCAACTCTAAATCATGGGTGGGATAATTGAGCTCGTGAGGTCTCAATCGCTCGATGCATAGGCAACCGCTTTGCCTTCCCGCATAAGAACACATCCAAGTCCTCGACGAGAGGCATCGCAATAAATATCGAAGCTCTTGTGGATATCGGAAGAGTGAGGATCGGGCCAAGTCAACCGCTTGAGCTCCCGAAAGCTCTCATCGCAAAGCGAGGTCCACACAAACTTCCCGTCCTTCTTGAGCAATTCGGTCATTGGCTTTGCGATTTTGGAGAAGTTCTCGATAAAGCGCGTAGTAGCCCGCTAAACCGAGAAAACTCCGCACATCGGTGACCGACTTGGCCGCCTCAAGATAGAACGTCGACCTTGCCGGGATCCACAGCTATGCCTCCACCGAAAGAACATGGCCCAAGAATGCCACTTCCTTCAACTAACTCGCATTTCTTGAACTTCAGATACAAACGTGCTCCCGCAATTTGCCGAAAACAATCTTCAGATGCTCAAGATGCTCGCTTGATCTTGGAATAGATAAGAATATCATCAATAAAGACCACCACAAATTTATCCAAATACTCCATGAATACCGAATTCATTAAGTTCATGAACAAGGCCGAGCATTGGTTAAGCCAAAGGACATGACGGTGTACTCGCATGACCCATAACGAGTAGTGAAAGCCGCTTTGAATATCCTCGATCGATCCTCGACTGATGATACCCCATTCTCAAATCAATCTTTGAGAACACCTGGCTCCGATCCAATCGATCAAACAGATCATCAATGCGGGCAAAGGGTATTTGTTCTTCACCGTCACCTCATTGAGAGGACGGTAATCAACACACATGCGCAAAGTCTTGTCCTTCTTCTTCACAAAGATCACCGGACAGCCCCAAGGAGATGAATCGACGGATGAAACCCTTTGCTTGGAGCTCACCAAGCCGCTTCTTCAATTCTTCTAGCTCATTGGGAGGCATTCGACACGGCGCCTTCAAATCGGGCGATGCCGGGCAGCAACTCGATGACAAACTCTGATCTCGAACCGAGGCATCCTGTAAATCATCGGAAAAACATCCTCAAAGTCGATACTATGGGAACATCCTCGACCGCAAGGTCGGCTTCGCTAATGCACATAAATATGGCCCCGTAGTCGCGCGAAAACCCGACCGCCGCTCAAGGGTGGTGAGATAGACAATCTTCCGGCACAATCGATATGCCCCAAGTGTTGGGACAACCAATCCATGCCAAGAATCACATCCAGACTCATTGAATCGAGCAAAATAAGGTTTGCCAAAAATCCCACTCCTTCGACTACGATAGGAACATCCCGACATCAGAATCGGCTCTCATTTCCGACCCGGGAGCGGATGAGCAAAGGAACTCGCAAAGGAACACAAGAAGACTACTAGCAGCAGCAAATGATCTTGAAATAAAAGAATGCGATGCTCCGTAATCAAATAATACCGGCGGACGAGAATTAACAAGAAGTGCACCCATCACGACATCCGCGCCCCGAGCCTCCTCACCGAAAGGTGGTTGACTCGACCGCGCCGCACTCGGGCTTCGGATCATCTTCCGTCGTGGATGACCACTCCCGCCGCGCCCTCCATTAGGACGAGGGGCCGCCGCAACACTCGAGGGCGAGCATTCGCATAATGGCCCTTGTTGTGGCAAATAAAACAGTGACCTCGCGCCGGATTGCGAGGCCGCTCTGTTGCCGATCGCAGCGCACGTGGTCAAACACGCCCGCGGTGGACGAGGAGCTGGTGCGGATGGCCTCGCGCCGGTGGAGCAAAAGAACGGGCCATCAGTGCCGCCCACCGAGGACGAGTGAGGCCGTGTGAGCGCATCGATGATGCCTCCCATTTGCGCTATGGACTCGCCACGCTTTGCCTTATGCTCAGCAACAATGGCCTTATCTACCAAGGCCTGAAAGTCAGAGAAATCCACAATAGATAGCTTGTCCTGCAACTCCTCAGACAAGCCATCCATAAACTTCTCCTGCTTAGTCTCATCTGAGGCTACCTCTCCCGGAGCATAACGAGCCAGATGATTAAACTCGTATAGATACTTCGTCACAGATTTGCGCCCTTGCTTGAGCGCGAGGAACTCCTTCTTCTTCAGCTTCATCAGGCCATCAGGGATGTGGGCCCGACGAAAAGCTGATCTGAACTCCTCCCACGCGACCACATGGCCGCGGGCCGCATGGCGAGATAGTTCTCCCACCATGAGAGTGCCGCGCTCAAGCCGGTGGGACGCGAAGAGTGCCTTATCCTGCGCCTGGCACTTAGCTATGTTGTGCTTTCGCTCAACCATGCGCGCCAATCGTCCGAATCGAGAGGGTCCTCGAGCGGGAGAAAGTCGGCGGCCGTGTACGAGGAACTCGCAAGTCCCCGCGAGTCCGTGGCCGCCACCACGCGGCAGGAGTGGAGGTATTCCTAGCAATAACCTCCAAGATGCGTGTCCGTCCATACGGTTTCGCTCGACCGAGCGAGCACCTCACCATGGCTCTGAGGAGGGGAAGCTCCTCATCATGACCAGCCTGGCCGATCGCCACGCGTTCTCCCGCCATCCTGCTTCACTAAGACAAGTTAACAATAGCCGAAAAACAAGAAGTCGACAACCTCATCAAATAACTTACTAACAAAGACAAAACAAACACAAGACTTTTACGTTACAAAACCAATTGACAAAAATCGACACTTAGCAAACTCACATATACCTTACCCTTATACCCCCACAAATTTTACTCGGACTTAATTTCTATGGTTCTCCCAAAGACTAATTCTACCTGTAGTAACTATCTTTTGAAAGGAACGAGAGAAACCAAGTTTTAAACTCAAATTAGAGTAAGATGAGAGTAGAAGGCTAAGATAGGTAAGGAGTAAAACTGAGAATCGCCTAGGTTTTCATAAACCCTTTTATACTTTGAAATTAAGCTTTCTCAAAATATCCTAAAGACGACTATGCTTGGGTTGTTACGGTCGAATGGCTCGATACCAACTTTGTGAGGACCCCAATTTATTTGGTTTGTAATGCTTAACCAACCACCGGTCCTAGCATCACAAATCAAATAAATCGATCCTCGAGATATGTATACTTCCTGCAGCAAGATACACACCTCGGTACAAAATTAGACATCAACTCCATTCCACACATAGAGTCCAAACACAACACTACCAAACGGAAGATAAACAAATAGTAGAGGTTATTACGCACACAGCCGACTGTGCCAAGATACACAAATAAACAAGAACGACAATGAAGCAAAAGTGCCATAAGATGGCTATAAACAAAGGCAATCGTGCCTCCAACCCACAAGGCATCCGACCGACCGCCAAGTCTAGTCGCCACCCACGGCGACAAAGACACTCACGTATGAGGCCCCGAGGCTCACCTTCTTCCTCTGCAACAAAAACATTAAGCAAAGCACCGAGTACAAAGATTGTCTTTGTACCCGCAAGACCGACGTGTGAACTAGCGCACTGCTCATAAGCTACATGCAAAGCTTACTTAGTGGAGGCCATATGTTTCATTTGCATAAAGCCGATTTTCATTTGCAATAAGGTAATACAGCTTTTAAAGGCAAGTTTGCAATTCATTTTTAAGATTGAAATAACAAAGAAAGATAATAATAACAAAAGCGAAAGATAAACAACCTAGAAGTGACTATCCCAATAGTCACCATTAACAATAGCACGAATCCCGCATTCGCACCACCCATCAAGTTTTAATTTAAATGTTGTAGTCTAACTCTTGAAAAGCTTACCCAAGCGTGTCCATCATCTAGGACGAGGCTATTCGAATAGTTTTAACCTCGCAGGTGTACCATCGCATCTACACTTCGCATCGCTTTAAGCCAAAGCACACTTCAAGGTATGTCGCACACCTAAGTCCTACGAGACTTGTTCCAATATTGTGTATTAACTACGAGCCGCTCGATGGATAGAAATCCATACGCTTACATGGTAAAGCCGAAAGACAACTACCCACTCGTGATAAAGCTTTTCTGACAACTACCATGCTCCCACCTCCATCCCTCCCGCGACCTCCTGCGACCGGAGCCAATACACGCCAAAGTACTAGGTCAAAAGAGGTCCCATATACTCTAGTGTGGTTAGCACGCGAAATGCTCGGATAAAAATTCACTCACAAGATGTTCGGTCCTTAATTGACCTGCACCTTTCCATCCACACCCAAAAGATCACACCAATCTTACCATTGTGCCTGTCCCAAATCCTTTTTGTTTTCATTTTTAGTTTTGCAATTAAACATAGCAGAAATGCTGAAATATAAAGTTGTAGTAAATTTTAGGTGATCAAGGTTACCGACTAAGTCGATAACCGCCCATTTCTACCGATACTAAGCATGTCTAAGCAATTTGACCTCGATCTACTAAGTGACAAGAGATCATCCAATGACCTCTAATCACAAAGAAATAACCTAGGCTCGTAGTAGAGATCAATATTTTGTCTACAGGATATGCAACTACGGATTTAACTAATCAATTTAACACAAATTAAGCGATGCATACATACAGTTGAAACAAAATATTAGACTTTAAAATACCGATAAACATGATCAAATCGCTTTTTCTTTGTTGCTCGTTGTTGCGAGGATCGTCCTCGGGGTTGCCGTAAATATCGAAGCCTAACGATCGAACATAAAAGAAATATCGACGAATAACAACCGACAAAACTCAAACATACAACAACATCAAAACAAGCCAAAACTCACACAGCAGACCTAAGCATGACATAACAAAATTTAAGAAACAGAGAACAAATCATTTTAAGTTATTAAGAATTTTCTATGAATTTTCTAAGTTATAAACACATCAAAGCACTAGTTAAATACTTAACAAATTTTTATGAACATAACTAGTATCTGAAACCTATCCTAACAATTAATATACTGAAAATGGAATTTTACTGAATTGGGTTCAATGAATTTGGACAATTATTGAAAGAGATATGCATTTTCTAATTTAGAAGATACATAAGACATCATTTTATTAGCTAACAGATTTTTGCTATAGAGACATGGATGAAGCTAATTTTATCAAATAGTACACTTAAAATGAAAATTAACAAAGACTGGTTTCATGCAATTTGGATAAAAATTGAATTAGTTATGCATTTTCTAGGTTTAAATGAATTAAAAGTGCAACAGAAAACATATTACAGAAATACTAAAGCATTAAATCCTTTTTCTACCCACAGCCAACTAGCCCCGACATCGACAATGGGCGCACGCGAAAATGTCGACTGCAACAACCACCCACGAAAGTGACGTCGAAGGCGTATTCTAAGAATACGTCTTCGGCTTACCAAAGTGCAAACCTAACATACTCTCACAGAGAAATACGCTTCCCAACAGAGGAAACGCATTACCAGAGCTACACAAACCTAACTGACAACATGGACCCACATGGCAGTGACTCAGAGAACAAATAACGGGCTGGATTAAAGGATTTCTAAACGCGATTAACCAAAGAGGGCCCACAAATCAGGGATACAACTAAAGAACTTAATTACAGCTAAAGACGAGATTATACCTTAACACCGGCGGCTCGACGGAGCTCCCGCGCGCGGTCGCGGCTGACGGAGGTGGAGGATCTGGAGCCGAGCGGTTCCCTGGGCTCGCTAGTGGCCTCACCGTTGCGCAGCTGACCCACGAACACAATGGTGCTTGCAGAGCCAAATGGTCGCCTGAGGTGAGCTCACGACGGCCGAGGTGGAGAAGAAGCCACCGCTCCCGAGGAGAAGACGCCACGCGCCGAGGAGCTTTGGGAAGGTGCGCACGGCCGCCTTGACTCCGTGAAGGATAAGCCCAAGATAACGCCGATGAAGAGGGACCGAGGCGACGGAATTGCCACGACGGCGAACACCGTGCTCAAGAAGAACCGGCCGCACAATTTCGGGATGCACCAAAGAACAAAATAAGATCACCACTAGACTCGGTGAAGCAATGCGATCCTAAAGGACCAAGCGCCAAGCTTGATACTTACTAGAACACCGAGAAGCTCGTGGGCCGAGCTCACCGGAGCGGGGGCGAAGACACCACCCTTGGCGATTCACTGGACGACAAGGATCCGGGATGGCCAAAATGGACGCGGCACCGAGTGTGGTTCACGATGGTGAGGTTATGGGCTCAAGGGCTTCTCCAACGCGGCAGCGCTACCTTCGTTTCCCTCTCCGGCCGAAACAAGAAATCGGACGGAGATAGCACGAGAACGCAAAGGAGAAGAAGTGGGTGAGCTCAGGGCTTTTATGAAGTCACGGCGATGCCTCCCAGCCGGACACGAGGGCATAAAGGTGGCAGCGACGAGGTATGTGGCGCGCATGCGATCGCCAGCGAGCTCCGGTGAGGTGCGGAGAGGACGAGGTGATATCGACAGTAGGGTCCACCGCCGCCGATCGACGGCGGTGCGAGCCGATGGTTGACTCGATCGAGATCGCACCGACCGCTGGATCCGAAATGGACTACCGAGATTGGTGTATGCATTCGACAGTCGGTTGCGCCGCAACGTGGATCGCTCGATTTGCATCGGACGGTCACGATCGATTGGACTCGCGCGCGGTGCAGCTAGGCGGTGCGACCGAGTCAAGTGGTGCGGTCTGGTTTGAGTCGGACTCGGGTTCGAGCCCGACAAACAGTGTTTTGTGATTTTTGATTTTAAAAGCTGAGAGAGTTTAGGGAATTTTTAGAGATAGATCCCGAGCTCCAAAAATTCCGAAATTTTTATGGTAGCTACTTGAGACAGAGAACAACATTGCATAAATTTTCCAGAACTTTTTATGCACTGAAAAGTTCTGCAGAAAATTCACAAGCATGCTGACCTAGGATTTGACCAGATTTTCAACTAGTTTGACTTGGCCATTTGAAATAGCAAATAAAATCTAAAAATTGTGAAATAATTCAGGGAGGTAGATAGGATGATCCAGAAGATAGGAAAAATAATTTTAGAGGATGATCACAAGTTTGAAAGCTAAGAATCTGATAACAACAATTTCCAATCACAAGAATTAAATTCTAAAAATTGGAAATTGCTAGGGAAAATTGTAGAACTTTCAAATGATTTGAAGAGACAACAAAAGTTTTTATTTCTCCTCAAAATTTTACATTTGAAATACAAACCCTAAGTTAGGGCTGTTACAGATCTAGGATGGACGGCCGAGATCAATGTATGCATTCGGACAGGTCGACGAGACAAACAATGAGGACCGTGCGATCTTCATCGGACGGCTGATAGCCTTCGGGCTGGCGCGGTGCAACTAGGTGGTGCGACCGAGTCAAGTGGTGCGGGTCGGACTCGAGCCTGAGTTGGGTTCGGGCCCGAGGAACAGTGTTTTCAGAATTTGATTTAAAAGACAGAGAAGGTTTTGGAAATTTTTAGAGGTAGCTCCAGGGCTCCAAAATTTCCGAAATTTTTATGGTAGCTACAAGGGACATAGAAAAACATTGCATAAATTTTCCAGAACTTTTTATGCACTGCATTGTTCTACAGAAAATTCACAAGCTACTGACCTAGGGTTTGACCAGAAATTCAAACTAGTTTGACTTGGCCATTTGAAATAGCAAATAAAATCTAAAAATTGTGAAATAATTCAGAGAGGTAGTTAGGATGATCAAGATGATAGGAAAAATAATTTCAGAGGATTATCATAGGTTTGAAAGCTAAGAATCTGATAACAACAATTTCCAATCACAAGAATTAAATTCTAAAAATTGGAAATTGCTAGGGAAAATTTGGAAATCTTCCAAATGATTTGATGAGACAACAAAAGTTTTTATTTCTCCTCAAAATTTTACATTTGAAATACAAACCCTAAATTAGGGTTGTTACAAATCTCCCCCTTACAGAATCTCACCCGAGATTCGATCACCGAGAGACAAGGGCGTAACTGCTGCTGAGACGATCTTCCCGCTCCCAAGTGGCTTCATCCTCGGAGTGGTTCGACCACTAAACTTTAAGGAACTTGATCACACGGTTCCTTGTTCTGCGTTCAGCTTCTTCGAGGATACGAACGGGGCGCTCACGATAAGACAGATCTTCTTGCACATCGATATTTTCCAATGGCGTTTCCTCCACAGGAACACGAAGGCACTTTTTCAATTGTGACACATGGAAAACATCATGCACCCCCTCAAGTGTAGCTGGCAAGTCTAACTTGTAAGCAACAGCTCCCACTCTATCGATGATGCGGTAGGGTCCGACATACCGAGGAGCCAGTTTGCCCTTGACACCGAAACGCTGATGTCCCTTCAAAGGTGAGACTTTGAGATACACAAAGTCATTGGGTTTGAAACTCAACTCACGGCGACGCCGGTCGGCATAGCTCTTCTGCCTGGACTGAGCTACGCGCAAGTGCTCACGAATCAATTGCACTTGGTTCTCGGCCTCATTGATGGAATCTGGACCAAAGAACTGCCTTTCACCAGTTTCTGACCAGTTCAACGGTGTTCTGCCGCGCCGTCCATACAAAGCCTCAAATGGTGCCATACCGAGACTAGCCTGGATGCTGTTGTTGTAGGAGAACTCGGCAAGCGGTAGGCACTTCTCCCAATTCTTCCCATAGGAGAGAACACAAGCACGGAGCATATCTTCAAGCACCTGGTTGACGCGGTCCGTCGACCATCGATCGAGGGTGATAGGTCGAAATGAACGAAAGACGGGTCCCCATGGCTTCCTGCAGACTATGCCAAAACCGAGAGGTGAACAGAGAACCACGATCTGACACAATTGTTCGTGGCACACCATGCGACTCACAATGCGGGATATGTAAAGATCCGCTAATCGATTCACATCAATCTTCGATCGCCTTTGGAAGGAAATGAGCCACCTTCGTCAATCGATCGATGATAACCCATAATGCATCCTTCCTGCAGAGTACGGGTAGACCGGTGATGAAGTCCATGCCTCGAATCCCACTTCCATTCTCGCATCGCAAAGGCGAAGGAGACCACCGACGCCGATGCTCGCCTTGACGCGACAACATATGTCACATCTGGCCACGAACCTGGCAACCTCGCGCTTCATGCGAGTCCACCAGAATCTCTGACGCAGATCTTGGTACATTTTAGTGGCCCTGGGATGGATGGACAAAGGCGAATCATGGGCCTCCTGCAGAATCAAATCCCGCAACTCTGGGACCTTTGGGACCACAAGACGCTACCCAAACCATACAACACCGTGCTCATCTTCTGTGAAACACTTGGCTGATCCATTCCTGATGTTCTGCTTGATTTTACCCACACCAACATCTGATTGCTGTGCTGACTTGATTTGATCCACCAAGGTTGGTTGCACAACCAAGGCAGCAAGGAAACCATGCTCAACCAAACCCAAGTTGAGACGCTGAAATTCTGCAAGAAGTGCAGGTTGCTGCTCTTGGATCATCAGAGTATTGCAATACACCTTTCGGCTAAGTGCATCAGCAACCACATTGGCCTTGCGAGGGTGATACTGAATACCCATGTCATAATCTTTGATCAATTCTAGCCATCTCCTCTGCCTGAGGTTCAGATCTGGCTGAGTGAACAAGTATTTCAAACTCTTGTGATCAGAATACACCTCACGATTTACCGATCGATAATGCCGCCAAATCTTGAGTGCATGAACCACAGAGAAGCTCTAGATCATGGGTGAGATAGTTGAGCTCATGAGGTCTCAATCGCTCGATGCATAGGCAACCGCCTTGCCTTCCCGCATAAGAACACATCCAAGTCCTCGACGAGAGGCATCGCAATAAATATCGGCTCTTGCGGATATCGTGAAGAGTAAGGACTGAGTCAAGTCAATCGCCGCTTGAGCTCCCGAAAGCTCTCATCACAAGCAGAGGACCACAAACTTCTTGTCCTTCTTGAGCAATTCAGTCATCGGCTTTGCGATCTTGGAGAAGTTCTCGATAAAGCGGCGGTAGTAGCCCGCTAAACGAGAAAACTCCGCACATCGATGGATCGACTTGGCTGCCCCAAGATAGAACATCACCGACCTTGCCGGATCCACGACTATGCCTCCACTGAAAGAACATGGCCCAAGAATGCCACTTCCTTCAACGTAACTCACATTTGCTTAACTTTGCATATAGTGATGCCCCGCACTTTGCCCAAAACAATCTTCAGATGCTCAAGATGCTCGCTTGATCTTGGAATAGATAAGGATATCATCAATAAAGACCACCACAAATTTATCCAAAAACTCCATGAATACTGAATTCATTAAGTTCATGAACAAAGTCGAGCATTGGTTAAACCGAAGACATGACGGTGTACTCGCATAACCCATAACGAGTAGTGAAAGCCATCTTCGAATATCCTCCGATCCGATCCTCGACTGATGATACCCCATTCTCAAATCAATCTTTGAGAACACTGATCCAGCTTAATCGATCAAACAGATCATTAATGCGGGCGAGGATATTTGTTCTTCACCACACCTCATTGAGAGGACTGTAGTCAACACACATGCAAAGTCTTGTCCTTCTTCTTCACAAAGATCACCTGACAACCCCAATGAGATGAATCGGACAGATGAAACCCTTTGCTTGGAGCTCACCAAGTCGCTTCTTCAATTCTTCTAGCTCATTAGGAGGCATCCGATACGCGCCTTCGAGATAGGGCGACGGCAAAGAACTCAATGACAAACTCAAGATCTCGAACCGAGGCATCCCGCAAATCTTCGTGAAAGACATCCACAAAGTCGATACTATGGAAACATCCTGACCGCAAGGTGGCTTCGCTTCTAATACACATAGATGTGGCCCCGGCCGCGCGAAAATCCACTGTTCACTCAAGGGTCGTGAGATAGACAATCTTCCTCGCGACAATCGATTTGCCCCAAGTGTTGGGACAACCAATCCATGCCAAGAATCACATCCAGACTCACGAATCGAGCGGAATAAGGTTTGCCAAAAATCCCACCTTTGACTATGATAGGAACATCCCGACATCAGAATCGCCTCATTTCCGACTCGGAGAGCGGATGAGCAAAGGAACTCCCAAAGGAACACAAAGAAGACCACTAACAGCAGCAAATGATCTTGAAATGAAAGAATGCGATGCTCGGAATCAAATAATACCGCAGCAGACGAGAATTAACAAGAAGTGTACCCATCACGACATCCGCGCCTCCCGAGCCTCCTCACCGAAAGGTGGTTGACTCGACCACGCCGCACTCGGTCTTCAATAATCTTCTCGTCGTGGTGACCACTCCCGCCCGCGTCCTCCATTAGGACGAGGCTACCGCAACACTGAGGGCAAGCGTTGGCGTAGTGGCCCTTGTTGTGGCAATAAAACAAGTAACCTCGGCCGCCGGATTGCGGAGGCCACCTGCCTGCGGATCGCAGCGCACGTGGCTGAAACACGGCCGCGGTGGGCGAGGAGCGGTGCAGATGGCCTCGCGCGGTGGAGCAAAAGAACGGCCATCGGTGTTGGCCCACCGAGGACGAATGAGGTGGTATGAGTAGACCGATGCGCCTCCATTTGCGCTATGGACTTGCCAACGCTTTGCCTTATGCTCGCGCAACAATGGCCTTATCTACTAAGGCACAAAGTCGAGAAGTCCACAATAGATAGCTTGTCCCGCCGCTCCTAAGACAAGCCATCCATAAACTTCTCTGCTTAGCCTCATCTGAGGCCACCTCCTGAGCATAACGAGCCAAATGATTGAACTCGCATGTGCTCAGTCACGATTTGCGCCCTTGCTTGAGCGCGAGGAATTCTTTCTTCTTCACTTCATCGTGCCATCCGGGATGTGGGCCCGACGAAGGTCGACTGAACTCCTCCCACGCGACCACATGGCCGCGGGCGCATGGCGAGATAGTTCTCCCACCATGAGAGTGCGCGCCTCAAGCGGGTGGGGCGCGAAGAGTGCCTTATCTGCGCTCGCATCGAGCTATGTTGAGCTTTCGCTCAACCATGCGCAGCCAATCATCCGCATCGAGAGGGTCTCGAGGCGGGAGAAAGTCGGTGGCTGCGCACGGAGGAACTCGCAAGTCGCCGCGAAGTCCGGTGGCCGCCACCACCGGTAGGGGGAGTGGAGGTATTCCTAGCAATAACCTCCGGGATGCGCGTCGATCCATGCGGTTTCGCTCAATCGAGCGAGAACCTCACCATGGTCTGAGGAGGGGAAGCTCTCATCATGACCAACTCGCCGATCGCCACGCGTTCTCCGGCCATCCTGTTTCACTAAGACAAGTTAACAATAGCCTAAAACACGGTCGACAACCCACTACAAATAACTTACTAACAAAGACAAAACAAACACAAGACTTTTAAGTTACAAACCAATTGACAAAAATCGACACTTAGCAAACTCATACATATCTTACCCTTATGCCCCCACAAATTTTAATTAAACTAATTCTCTATGGTTCTCCCAAAGACCGATTCTACCGTAGTAACTATCTTTTGAAAGGAAAGAGAGAAACCAAGTTTTTAAACCGAAATTAGAGTAAGATGAGAGTAGAAGGCTAGGATAGATAAGGAGTAAAATCGAGACCTCGCCTAAGTTTTCATAAACCCTTTTATATTTTGCAAATAAGCCTTTCCAAAATATCCTAAGGACGACTATGCTTGGGTTGCTACGGTCAGAATGGCTCTGATACCAACTTTGTGAGGACCCCAATTTATTTGGTTTGTAACGCTTAACCAACCGCCTGGTCCTAGCATCACAAATCAAATAAGCGAGCCTCGAGATATGTATACTTCCCATAGTGAT
This sequence comes from Ampelocalamus luodianensis, assembly GCA_036346255.1. NCBI lineage: Eukaryota > Viridiplantae > Streptophyta > Magnoliopsida > Poales > Poaceae > Ampelocalamus > Ampelocalamus luodianensis. The sequence goes on from CM070626.1 coordinate 42,442,835, forward strand.
ACACACCTCCCACAAAAGTATGCATCAACTCCATTCCAAACATAGAGTCCAAACACCACACTACCAAACGGAAGATAAACAAATAGTAGAGTTATTACGCACAAAGGCCGACAGTGCCACAAGGTACATAAATAATGAGAGAAGACAGCGGAAGCAAAAGTGCCATAAGATGGCTATAAACAAAGCCAATCGGTGTGCCTTCAACCCACAAGGCATCGGACCGACCGCCAAGTCTAGTCGCCCACGAAACGGCAACACAGCTCACAGAAGTGAGGCCCTTGGGGCTCACCTTCTTCCTCTGCAACAAAAACATTAAGCAAAGCACCTGAGTACAAAGATTGTCTTTGTACCCGCAAGACTGACGTGTGAACTAGCGCACTGCTCATATGCTACATGCAGCTTGTTTGGTGGAGGCCATATGTTTCATTTGCATAAAGCCAATTTTCATTTGTAATAATGTAATACAGTTTGAAGGCAAGTTTGCAATTCGTTTTTAATGCTGAAATAACAGTAAGGTAATAATTACAAAAGAGTAAAGAAAAACAACCTAGAAGTGACTATCCCAATAGTCACCATTAACAATAGCACTAATCCCGCATTCGTACTCACCCAAAGAAGTTTTAATTTAAAATGTTGTAGTCTAGTTCTTACGGGCGATCCGAGCGTGTCCATAACCTAGACGAGGCTATTCGAATAGTTTTAACCTGCGCAGGTGTACCAATGTACCCACACTTGCATCGCCTTTAAGCCAAAGCACACTTCCAAGGTATGTCGGGCATCGCTAAGTCCTACGAGACTTTTTCCAATATTGTGTATTAACTACGAGCCGCTCGTATGGATAGAAATCCATACGCTTACATGGTAAAGCCGAAAAGACAACTACCCACTCAGATAAAGCTTTTCTGACAACTACCATGCTCCCACCTCCATCCCTCCCGCTACCTCCTCGCGACCCGAGCCAATACACGCCAAAGTACTAGGTCAAGAGAGGTCCCATATACTCTAGTGTGGTTAGCACGCAAAAATGCTCAGACGGTAGCGCAAGTAACTCGGTCCTTAATCGACTCGGGCACCTTTCCACTCACCCAACAGATCACACCGCCTTACCATTGTGCCCAAGTCTAAATCATTTTTGTTTTCATTTTTAATTTTGCAATTAAACATAGCAAAAATGTTGAAACATAAAGTTGTAGTAAATTTTGTGTGATCAAGGTTACCGACTAAAGTCGATAACCGCCAGATTCTACCGACTAAGCATGTCTAAGCAAATTGACCTGCACCTACTAAGTGACAAGAGATCATCCAAAGATTTCTAATCACAAGAAATAACCTAGGCTCGGTAGTAGAGGAATATCATTTGCCTACAGATTATGCATCTAAAGGATTATCTAACCAATTTAACACAAATTAAGCGATGCATACATACAGTTGAAACAAAATATTAGACTTTAAAATACTTGATTAACATGATCAAACCGCTTGCTCGGCCGCTGTTGCTCGTAATGCTCAACACCATTGCAGGATCGCTCTGGGGTTACCGCAAATGTCGAAGCCTAACGATCGATCAAGTAATAGCAAATAAGGACGAATAACACCGACAAAACTCAAACATACAATATCACCAAAACATGCCAAAACTCACACAGCAGCCTAAGCATGACATAACAAAATTTTAGAAACAGAGAACAATTCATTTTAAGTTATTTAGAACTTTCTATGAATTTTCTAAGCTAAAAACACAACAAGACACTAGTTAATTACTTAACCAACTTTCATGAACAAAACAGTATCTAAAACCTATCCTGTAATTAGTATACTGAAAATGAAATTTACAGAATTGGGTTCATTGAGTTTGGACAATTATTGAAAGAGATATACATTTTCTAATTTGGAGATTACATTCTACAACATTAAATTAATTAACAGATTTTGATACAGGGACAAGGTTGACACTAATTTTAGTAAATAGTACATTTAAAATGAAAATTAACAAGACTGGTTTCATGCAATTTGGATAAAATTGAATTAGTTATGCATTTTCTAAGTTTAATTGAATTAACAAGGCAAATGTAAAAGCATTTGTAAATACCAAAGCATTTAAATCTTTTCACCAAGCAACCAGCTAGCCCCGACAATCGGCAGGATGGGCGCGCGAAAGGTGCTGACTGAACAGATCGCTCACGAAGGTGACGCCGAAGGCGATTTCGAGAATACGCCGCCTACCAAAGTGCAAACCTAACATACTCTCACAGAAATACGCTACCGGCAGAGAAAACGATTACGAGCTACACAACCCTAATCGACAAGATGGACCCATATGGCGTTGACTAAGAGAAAACATAACGGTTGGATTAAAGGATTTCTAAACGCGATTTAACAGAGAGGGCCCACAAGTCAGAGGCTCAAACTAGACGCGATTAGAGCTAAACTAAAACATCACCGGCGGTTCACCGGCGCGCACAGAGACGGCGGCGCGGCCGCGCAGTGGATCTCGCAAACCAGTGAGTTTCAAAACGAGTGAGTGATACCTTCGGGTTCACGAGACTTCGCGAACCCGCAGGTGGCGACACGGGTCCGATGGTCACCGGAGTTGAGCTTGCGGCGGCCGGAGGCGAGAAGAAGATGCGCCTCCGTGGAGAAGACGCTAAGAGCTTCGAGAAGCTACGGGAAGGTGCGCACCAGCTTCGCCTTGACTCCAGTAGGAAGGTTTCGCCCACGATCAAGACGACGATGGAGCACGGAAGTGGCCGGAAACACCGCGCCGGCGAATCACCGAACTTGGGGAAGAAGGGGGTCGCACCGCCTCGGTGATGCATCAAAGCATGAAACAAAGTCACGCTTAGACTCGCCACGTGATGCGATCCTAAGGGCTAGGTGACGGCTAGAAACTCACCGTAACGCAATTTGAGTTCACGGAGTGAGCGCGGAGGCGGGGACGACGAACCAGCTCTTGACGATACATCGACGCCAAGGATCCGAATGGGCAAAATGAGGCGGCGAGGCAAGAGGAACACGACGGCGGGTCGCCGTTGCTCGAACGATGCTGAGGTGGTGGTGCCGCCTCGGTTTCTTCTCCTACCAAGCTAAGAAATGGGCGAGAGGGCGTAAGAATGGTTGCGAGAAGGAATGGACGACCCTAGGAGGTAGATGGACTTCGTGCGATCCTCGAGGCGCACACGCGTCCCGGCGTGGCGGCCGACGAGCTGCGTGGCACGCATGCGCGAAGCGCCGCCGAGCTCCGTGAGGCGCGAGTCGGCGAGGAAGAACGACAAGGATGGCCCACATGTCGGACAGCAATGGCGAAGGCGAGTCGGACCAAGTGTGGTTCAACGATTTGGTCTGGCTCGATCAAGAAAATGTCGACCATTGGATCTAGGATGGACGGCCGAGATCAATGTATGCATTCGGACAGGTCGACGAGACAAACAATGTGGACCGTGCGATCTTCATCGGACGGCTGATAGCCTTCGGGCTCGCGCGGTGCAACTAGGTGGTGCGACCGAGTCAAGTGGTGCGGGTCAGACTCGAGCCTGAGTTGGGTTCGGGCCCGAGGAACAGTGTTTTCAGAATTCGATTTAAAAGACAGAGAAGGTTTGGGAAATTTTTAGAGGTAGCTCCAGGGCTCCAAAATTTCCGAAATTTTTATGGTAGCTACAAGGGACATAGAACAACATTGCATAAATTTTCCAGAACTTTTTATGCACTGCATTGTTCTACAGAAAATTCACAAGCTGCTGACCTAGGGTTTGACCAGAAATTCAAACTAGTTTGACTTGGCCATTTGAAATAGCAAATAAAATCTAAAAATTGTGAAATAATTCAGGGAGGTAGTTAGGATGATCAAGATGATAGGAAAAATAATTTCAGAGGATGATCATAGGTTTGAAAGCTAAGAATCTGATAACAACAATTTCCAATCACAAGAATTAAATTCTAAAAATTGGAAATTGCTAGGGAAAATTTGGAAATCTTCCAAATGATTTGATGAGACAACAAAAGTTTTTATTTCTCCTCAAAATTTTACATTTGAAATACAAACCCTAAATTAGGGCTGTTACAGTTCGCCAGCAGAAGGTCACAGAGGTGCGGGCTCGAGTAGATCGACTCGAAGGGCTAGTTCAACAGCCATGATCGAGCAGATCCTTCAAGCACAGTCAGAAGGTAATTCACCATTGCATGCTCTCTGCCTCCTGCTGCTCGGATAGCTGTCGTGAGATCTGGAGGAATTCAATGGGATTTTGGGTTTCATCAAATGTCTCCATGTTCGCTGGTCGAAAGCGGGGTGGACAGCGAAGTACTCGACGATCGGGTGAAAATGCCCGACATCCAGTGATAACTTCTTAGCGCCTTCTTTGCAGAAAAGAAGGGTTAATATCACCAGGTGATCGTACTCGATGATACCCAGCCTCATTCTAATCAGAACACCCACCAACCTTGAGCCCGAATGCTACTAAAATTAAATTAAACTAAGACCAATTACCAATTTTAGTGGAACCTCCTTTGTATAGTTAACTATACTGAGGTTCCAACAATTAATCATAACAATTAACAATAAACTCCATATTCAAGTTCATTCAGGCATGCAAGATAATCTAAATAACATAGACAAAATGTGCTATTCTCATTATTACAATTAATCAAACTCAAAACCATCCATAAGTGATTCTCAAGCGGTTTACTTATTATTGAATAAAACTAAATAGCAATGCCTTAAGGATGAGTGGTAGTGAGTGCATCCAAACATCTACTCCCTCCCATGCATGCCGTTCTTGCTAGTTGTACCTAAAACATATCAAAGCAAGAGTGAGCCCAAAGACTCAGCTAGTATCAACAAGGCTAAAGCTAAGTTCACAATCATAGCATCAATATACCAAAATAAACATTACACTAAACAAAGCCTTCATGCTTATGTAATGCGACCAATGCAATGCACCTTTTAAACTTTATCTCTTTTCGCATTTTACCGGTAATGCGGGGTATACAACCGTCGATGTATACCCTTGCCTGTGCCCTCTGGCACAGGGACCAAGAGCCTATACTCCACAAGCATAGGGACCTTTGCCCATCATCTTCATGATGGAGATCTCTTTACGCATTGCCCACATTCCACGAATGTGGGGACCAAAAGCCCATCATTTACATGACTGGGACCTCAACTATTCATACTTGATCACCACGTGACCAAGTCTCAAACATGCTTAAAACATGCATATGTACTATGACATCATCTTTCAAACATATGAATTCAACGTGTACATAATCACATGAAAGCGTTAACAACATACAAAGGGAGCTTTAACCATAACTTGTATTTACAAAGATATATTGTAATTCATCACATTAACATCCATGCATGGCTAATACGAACAAGACACAATCAAACTCAGCAAACAATCATAATTATTCTTCAACCCGAATACTTGCCTCAACCATGCGAGAACGGTGGATGCGAAGAGGGCGCTGCCCCTGGGATCACGCTCCCACCTGAACATAAAGATAACCCAATCTAAGACGAACATACTGGACCAAAAGCATAAATAACAACACAATTGAACTCACTAAACTTCCAAGCGTTTCCAATCTTCCAATTTCTAGCGATCGATTTGGTGTTCACTGCGAACAGTCAAGTTCTAAAATACATAACTTTCTGCTCAGGAGTCAAAATAATATGTTCTAATACTTTTTGGAAAGGTACTTAAATTACCTAAATAAACTTAGTTGGGGAGCCCTTCTGATTCTGCCATTTACTGCCCCTACCAAGCTAATCTACAGAACATCAATTATCACGTCGGGTTCTCTAGACAATACACTAAAACCACCATAACTTTTGCTACGAAAGTCCAAATCTTGCGTTCTTTATCTCTCTGAAAAGGTATGGAGATTACCCACATTTTGTGTTATATTGAGATCCTTTGATTTTGCCTTTACCTAATGGCTTAACCCAGTTTGCTACAGACTGTCCGAATGCTGACAGATTAGCAGGACAGCGGCACTTAAAAATTCATAACTCACTGACCGTTAATCGGATTTGGGCGTTCTTGGCGGCCACGGAAAGCTAAGAACATAAGCCAACTATCTCTAGGAGGCTGGATCCCCAGATTCTACTTCTAACAACATGAAAACCGTCGTCCAAACTACTGGACAGAACGTGATCTATTAAACCAACGCAATTCAATCTACCAAACGACAACAACCGCAACTACTACGCATCAACCAATGAAGAACACGCGACGTTACCCTTGTAGAATTGCATAAGGTTGAAGATCTTGCCCCGCGAAGTTGATCTCCTTCCCTCGCCTTGCTCCTTCCACCAATGGCCGGTAGCGAGGAGCACCAAGACCGGCAACAGGGAGCACCAATGGGGGTGGCTCCGGGTGGTGGAGGTGCAACACCAGGGACTTGGGGCGGCAGCAATGGAGGTGGAGATGGGGCTGCAACCAGCAGGGGGGAGGCGCAAGGTGGAGAGGAAAGGCGAGAGGATGGGGGCGGCGGCCACAAGGTGGAGGGAGTGGGAGATGTGGGGGAAGTGGGGGGAGTGCTAGGGTTTGCCCCCCTATTGGCCGGCCACTTATGGGCCATGGGCCCCACGTTTGTCCCCTCCCTTGGGCTTCATGGCTGCCCCCTTAGCCCACAAGGCCCTCTCTTGGGCATGCTGGCCAAAGGCCCAGGCCCAAAACCAGAAGAACAGACAAAACGCCGAAATTTGCTCTTTTAAAATTCGAATTCGAACAGAATTCTTTCTGAACGAAAACGGGGTATTATATTCTACCCCTCTTAAACAGAATTCGAACCCGAATTCTACCTGTCATCTACTCGAAAAAACACAACAACAACAACTAAAAATTAATATCCAACAAGATGTACCCGACGTGGACAACTTTGGTTAAAGCTCGATCATGCGAGACTACCTCCCAAGTCTCTTCTCGCTCAGACCGACATGACCATAACACCATAACGTATACCCAAGTCTATACCTCAACACTCTCTTTGACCTCTCCAGTACATGTATCGGATGAGACTCGAAGGTGAGATCTTGCTCGGTGGTCAACGGCGTTAACGAAACCTCAAACTCTGGATCTCCCAAGTACTCACTCAACACGAGAACATACAAGATGATACGTTCTCCACGCACGGACTCGAGACAGTCCTGGCGATACGCTAATTAGCGAAACAACCCAAAATACCTTGGGGCAACCCCTCCCAGTAGTACCGAACCACGCAACATGCTCAAAGAACACTGAACTCTTGTTCCACCTCTCAATCGAACTTTTTCACCCAAACAAAGATCACCTCCTTTAACGAGCGACACACAACAGAACTCGCTTTAAACACACTCTTTTACCGACATAGCCCAACTGAAAATGAAGGACTCTCATCGCAACCAAGCGTTACCAACTCGGTACTAAAAGAGTCAAACTCATAATCGAAGATTTATCACGAAAATATTTCCACCTTCAAATTAGAAAATTTGCAAATAAACACTACGTCCGCCAAAGGAGAAATCACTCGAAGATCCAAATCCATCATTTCTTTTATTTTTTCTGAACTGCTAAGAACCACACATGTCAACATAAAGCCAAGCTCAAATTGCGAAAGACATCCGTCATAAACACATAGCTCGTACAAGAATCAAGAGAGCGTTTCAGCACTCGAGGAAATATTCTTTTCTCAATTTCTCTTTTAGAAATAAAATTTCTCTCAACTTTTTGGAATCCCGATTCATCGCATAACACACTAATCCATCTCTCTTAACTTGACATTCTCAACGCTATACTCAAACGGAAATACATCAACCACACCTCTGTAGAGAGGCTCTATCGACCCCATAGAAACAATACTCTAGTCAACTCCTCTACCGACAGAATTACTTTGATAGATAACTTCTGATGCATCCCAAAATGGATCTTCATACGTAATCACGTTACCTCAATCCTTTAAGAATGAACAACTCGAATTCACATCACATATTCTCATGTATTTTATCAAAAAATTTCTATCAATGATCATCCCACTATTCGAAATCCACCCTTATACTACTTCTCCACATTATCATTGGGCGATCAAAGTTCTAGCATAACAATGCAAAGCCCAAATTTAACCTCCAAGACTCTTACAATGAACTTTTCATATAAAAGATAGGGAAATCCTTATATTAAATCCCTAAAATTCCACAATTCCAACATACTCACTCATTAACATCATCATGAAAATATTTTCTTGACTAGTTTACCTTTACAAAGATTATAACTCTCAGAAGGTTACTTATTAAAACCAAATCATTCTTGACATTAACTCAACATTTTCCATTATCCCATTAATTGGCATGACGATTCGATTATTTTGTAATCCCACTCTCATTAAACCACACCATCAAGTATAACCTTCACAACCTCGCAATACTACCAAATTGCGATACTCTATAAAATTGATTAAGATTTCCATGCTTTCGATAATTCTAATGTTCCACTCGAAGTGAACAAAAGATCTTGGATCACAATCACTATAGGTTCTACTAGTTGTAATAATGCAATCAGTTTAACCTCCAAAGACAATCTTCTATTGAGGTAAACTTCTCTCAAAGAACTATATTACGAAATTATTTCATCCTCCAATGCTTATCGAATAAATTACAACCCAAAGTTTCACAACTACAATTATTAAATACCTCAAAAGACGCAGGTGAAACGAATAGGTTGATTCTTTCTCAAAAGAAAGAGCGAATGGAATAAATTTTCATCAACTAGGAAAACATGTGCCACCCACAGTGAACACAGGACTAAGGAAAAAAATAGTCACTTTGGCAAAGTACTCGGAAAACATAAGGGAAAGTCAACAGTCGAGGGCTCAAGCCATACTGAAAGCGAATACAAACCACAAATGACAAGAAGATAATGCCCTATAAAATTGATAAACCCTTATGGAATAACTGCATAAGGTTTAAGCACACTCAAATAAACTGCATGATGTGAAACGTGACTTAAATCTCAGTTACTTATACTTCACTCCTTCCTTTAACAAGAAAGGTTATTTTCTGTGATTACTACATCACTTTGCTAGCTTAAACAAGATAAGCTCTTAAAACCCAAATCATAGGAACCACTTAAGAACCAATAAAATCTTTCGACATGTCACTTTGCTCAAAACTGTAACAGCCCTAACTTAGGGTTTGTATTTCCAATGTAAAATTTTGAGGAGAAATAAAATTTTTGTTGTCTCATCAAATCATTTGGAAGTTTCCAAATTTTCCTAGCAATTTCCATTTTCTAGAATTAAATTCTTGTGAATGTAAATTGTTATCAGCAAATTCTTAGCTTTCAAACTTGTGATCATCTTCTGAAATTATTTTTCCTATCATCTTGATAATCCTATCTACCTCCCTGAATTATTTCACAATTTTTAGATTTTAATTGCTATTTCAAATGGCCAAGTCAACTCTGTTTGAAATCTGGTCAAACTCCTGTACAGCAGCTTGTGAATTTTCTGTAGAACAATGCAATTCATAAAAGTTCTGGAAAATTGTACAAGGTTTTCTCTGTCCTAGCAAGGTCCCATAAAATTTCAGAAATTTTGGAGCTCGGGAGCTATCTCTAAAAATTCCCCAAACCCGCTCAGCCTTTTGAAAATCAAACCTGAAATCATCGCTTATCGCTCGAACCAACTCGAGCTCGAGTCCGACTCCGCACCACTTGACTCGGTCGCACCGCCTAGCTGCACCGTGAGCCCGATGGTCGTCACCGTCCGATGGAGATCGAACGGTCCACGTTGCTTGTCTCGTCGACCGTCCGAATGCATACATCGATCTCACCAGTCCGCTTTAGATCCAACGGTCGGTGTGATATCGATCGAGTCAAACCATTCCACCGTGCCGCACTGCACCGCCTCGAGCCGTTTGCCACCGCCGGCGTGTGGGGCCCCATTTGTCGTCGTCACCTACCTCTCGCCAAGAGCCGAGCGCCGCGGCATGCATGCGCGCCACCTCGCCTCGCCGCCCATTCTCGGTTTCTCACGCGCTTCACCTCGGCGCATCACCGCTGCTAGCCCATACCCTGGTGCGGCATTAATCGCCGCCACCTACCTCTCGACTCGCCGCTTTTTCTTCCTTGCGTCTCGTGCCGAAGCTCCGCCTCGCTTCTCCGCCTCGTCCCTACTTAAGCTCACCCAAAGCTCCTCTTTCTTCTTTAGACACCATTAAACAATCCCTATCACCCATTGCTCCTTCCGAGCTCAAATCATAGTAGTGCTCAAACTTTGGTTCACGGCCGTGCCGCCCGCCGTCACACACACAACCAAAGTGAAGCTCATCTTCTCCTTTTCGCGTCATGTCGTGTTCCGCATCCCTATCATGATTTCCCCTCGGCTAATTTTGAGTTTCAATCGCAGGGGCCGTTGAATTTAGGTGTCCTCTTCTTCGGCCGAAAGTTGGGTTCTTCGTCCTCACCCGGTGAGTTAGTTCCTAGAGCAATTGCTCGCGCTAGCACCATCTAGTGCACTCACTCGAGCTATCTCCGTCTCTCTTTTCCCTATTTTTGCTCAGGTTGCTCCTCCTCGGTGACCCCTTGTTCGCCGGCGTTCTCGCTGTCCGCCATCTCCGGCAGCCTCTTGAGCTCCATCGTCATTCCGTGAGTTCCTGGTAACTCACTGATGCCCATGCGCGCGCTAATTTTCATTGTCTACCTCTCTGGTGCAGCCGCACCTTGTCACCCCCGCTGCCGACCGCCGTGCTCCGCCGCCACCGCCACCGTGCTTCTCCGTCGAACCCGCGACCACCCTTAGCTTCGTAAACTGGCGACCCATTTTGGCGTCGCGACACCTTCAAGGCCACTCCTTCGCAAGCCGAATCCAGTCTAGAGTGTAACATCCCAAATTTTGGCTTGTGTTTCAAATGTAAGAAATTGAGGGTAAATTAAAACTTTTCCTTCATCCTTTTACTCTTGAAACTTTTCTGAAATTCTTGTAAAGGAATTTTGGAAATTCAAAATCAAAAGCCTCAATTATCAAGTCAACAACCTCCTTGGTCAAATCTTTTGTCAAACCCTTGGAAATAATTTTCCCTGGTTCTAGGGTGGCTTGGTAACACCTCTGAATTATTTCATAATTTTGAAATTAATTGAAATATTTTAGAGGCAAGTCAAACCTTGGTCAAACCTCTGCCTTAACCTTCTGGAAATTTTTGAGAAAATCCCAGTGCACAAAAACCTCTGAAAATTTTAGGAAGGTTAATCCTTAAGTCAGGAAGCTCCAGTTAAAATTTCATAAATTTTGGAGTTGATTTGATGCCTCAATTAAATCCCCAAAGTTCCAGGTTTAAAAATCAAACCTTAACCGGGTTGTACTGCTCATTGACTCGAGTCGGGCTCGCTCGAGTCACTTGACTCGACCGAGCCAACTAATTGCACCGGCGCGTCGAGCGCGCGCGCGTCATCGGCGTTAGATCTCCATCGGACGGCTCGAGTTCGTGTATGCATTCTGACAACTCCGGTTGCCACGAATCGCAGCCGTTGGATTTCGATCGGGCGGTCGACATTCGCCGATGCGCTTTCAACGCGGTCGTGCCCTCGCCTGATGCGAATCGGACGGTGTGCGTCGTCGCCGTCCTCCTCGCCGGCGCGCGCAGGTCGTCGATGGCGAGCGAGCGTGGGTGTGCGGCGCCACTGTCCACTCCGCGCCCTCGCCAACGGTCTCCGCATTTAATGCCCGTCCCCACCGCCCCGTTTAGTCGTCGTCTCACCTGCTCCCGTCGCTCACGGCGACCGCGGCGGCAGAGAGAACCCGAGGTGAAGCAACGGCGTTCTCGTGCCCCTCAGGCCTACTTAAGCCCCCTGGTCACCCCGTTGGCTTCTTTCCTCTCCCGCGCTCTCTCTTGCACCCTCTAAGCTTGAGCGAGTCCATACAACACCAGCGCCCATTTCCGCCATTGCCGAGCTTGGAGCTCCTGTCGCCTACGGTGCTCCAGTGGTTCTTTGGCGCCCTTCTTGCTCCTGTTGCTTCCCCTCCCCTCGGTGGTGCTTAACCCCCACTCCATTTCAGGTTGCTTCAACGGGAGCGCCGAGATTTTGGATTTTCCCCAAATCGGCCGCGAGCACCTTTCTTCGTCTCCAGCGCCGGTGAGTCCTCCTCCCTCCGATTCCTTGCTCTGGTAGCATCCTGGAGTCGTTTGGAATCCATCTTGATGACGCGGTGTGGTTGGTTTTGCTCAGGCCGTCCGCTCCACGTCCGTCTTCCTCGGTCCGCCGCGAGCCGCCGCCGAGTCGCTCGACCGCCTCTGCACTCCGCGTCGGTCAGTCGCTCCTCGTAGCCCCTAGATGCTCAGGCACCGCTTGAATGGACCGCTGCGGAGCTCTTTGCTGCTTGTCGTCGTTGTCACTTTTCCCGTGCCGCCCCTCGCCGTCGCGCCGCCGCTCTGGTCCACCACCGTCGGTGTGGGTGGTACCAGAGGGTGCGCAATGCTATTGCGCACCCATTTCTGGCATTCACTCGCGCGCCGTCTTTGTTGGTCGCGGCGTTTTGCGGTGAAGCCATCGGGCTCGCTCGCGACGCGCGCCCGGTAGCGTGCGCCGCGTGGCCCGTTGTCGCGCCGTCTATCCCTAGATCTGCGGCGGGATTTTCGTTAGATTTGTGCTATGCACCGTGTCACGTTGCTTGTGAGCCGTCCATCTTGAGATCGACGGTCCACGCCTCTATTCGCCTCGCGCGCGTTTTCAAGCGCGTTAGCGTGGTTCAACCGGGAACGTCGATCTAAGATCGATGGTTGTGGTTCGTCCACGTCGAAAGTGTTAGGAAAGTCCCGAAAATACTAAGTCCAAATCAGTGTCACATTAGGGTCTTGTCATTTTCATATCTTTGTCATCTTAGATCCAAATTAGATGATTCCAGTTTTGTTAGCTTCCTTATAACTTGCACTTAAATAGAAAAATAATTGTAGACCATGATCAGATCTGGAAAACCATTTTCAAAAATAGTAAACAAGTGAACTTAATACTGTTTTTCAGAACTTTATAAACTTGTAAAATGCATAACTTTTAATCTATAAATCATTTTTGTATGAATCCAATTGTTTTAGCTTCCACTGATAGTGTATTTGCCAGGAAAATTGGCTTCACAAATTTCACTATTTTTAGAAATCATAAGGATCATATTTTAGTTTAATACCCTAAACAATTTAAACAAATCCTAACTCTTTCAATATAACTCCAAATGACCTGAAATTTTATATGGGTTACCACTATACCAATAGGTAGCTACCATAAAAATTTCAGCTTCAAAACCTTTCTAGAAAATATTTTTGCTACAGTGCTATTTAAGTATAGCATTTTGGCCGAAAATAGGTTTTTAGAGAATATCTTTTGCATCACAAATCCAAATGAAGTTTTTCCAATTCCTATGTCTAGGTATATTCCTACTATACCTTGTGTATAATTTTCGTCGCATTTGGATAATTGTTGCTTGCTTTTTCATTTAAGTGTTGCTCGTCTTATTGGTTGTTTCGTTCTTTCGCTTAGGATTCGATATTTGCGGTAACCCCAGAACGACCCTCCGCAACAAATTGAGCAACAGCAGCAGGCAAGCAGTTTGATCATTTCCCATTGATCCCATTACTTTTAAAGTCTAATATTTTGTTTAACTTCTATGTATGCATTGCTATTTTGTTGTTAAATTGATTAGTTAGACCTCTAGTTGCATAACCTGTAGGTAAATAATTATCCTCTACTACCTGAGCCTAGGTTATTTGCTGTGATTAGAGTTCGTTGGATGAGCTCTTGTCACTTAGTAGATTTTCGAATAAATATTGCTTAGCCATGCCTAGTATCGGTAGTATTGGGCGATCATCGACTTAGTCGATGGTCTTGATCACACAAATACTTATATTATTCCATTATGTCCAACCCTTGTGTTTTATTGATTTTGCAAATCAAAAACTGAAAACAAAAGTTATATCTTGGCTTGGGCACAATGGTATGTTGGGTGATCTGTTGGGTGTGACTGGAATGGTGCCTGAGTCCCTAAGGACCGAGTTACTTGTGCCATTGATCCAAGCAATTATTGCGTGCTAACCACACGAGGGGGATATGGAACCTCTCTTGACTAAGTACTTTGGGAGGTGTTAATTATGAGCTGGTTGGTGGGTGTGTTCTTGTGTGTGTGTGTTGTGGTGTTGGAGGAGCATTAGCAGACCGGTTAGGGCATCTAATGTGTCTTTCTCCGTGGGTTGCGGCTCTTAATTAGCATCGTCCATTGGAAAGCGTCTTGTTAGACTTAGCCATGCTGCATACCAAAGGAAGTGTGCTAACCGTGGTGGTGGAAAGGCGGTCTATCGTGTGGGTACATTGGTACACCCTGAGAGGTTAAATCTATTCGAATAGCCTCGTCCTAGGTTATGGACACGCTTGGTTATTTCCCACAAGAACTAGACTACAACCTTTTAAAACTTAAACTTGACATGGGTGGTATGAAGGGTACTTCATGCTATTGTTGTGGTGACTATGGGTTAGTCACTTCTAGGTTGGTGTTGTTCTCTATCTATGTTATTATTGTCTCTCTTTTATTTGAACAATAAAAGTTAATTGCAAACTTGCTTTGAATCTATTACCTTATTGCAAATGAAAACTTGCTTTATCTGAAAATAAGTCCAAAGCCTCATCCACTTAAATAAAGCTTGCATGTAGTTAATTATAGTTACTGTTATCTCACACGTCAGTCTTGCAGTACAAAAACAAGTTTTGTACTCATACGCTTTGCTTAATATTAATTGTTGCAGAGGAAGAAGGTGAGCCCCAAGGGCCTCACTTTTGTGAGTGTGTTGCTTGGCGCTGTTTGGGACGATTAGCTTGGCGGTCCGGTTGGTTGCCTTGTGGGTAAAGGCACACCGATTGGCTTTTGTTTATCGCCATCTTATGGCCATTTTGCTTCATTGTGTATTTACTTATCTTTATGAATTTTGGCGAGTCGGCCTCTCTTTGTAATAACTCTCTTTATATTATCTATGTCTTTCAGGTTGTTGCTTTGCTTGACTCTATGTGTATGAATGGAATTGATGCATGATTTTGTAGCGGTGTGTATCTTGCATTTCAGGAAGTATACATATCTCGAGGCTTAGTTTATTTGATTTGTCTTGTTAGGACCAAGTGGATGGTTAAACAGTACAAGCCGAATAAACCGGGGTCCTCACAAAGTTGGTATCAGAGCCATTCCGACCGTAGTAACCCAAGCTTGGTCGTCCTTAGGATATTTTGAAAACCTTATTTTCAAAGGGTCAAATGATTTGTGAAAGCTTAAGTAAGTTCTCGGATTTTATTTCTTACCTATCTTAGCTTTCTTCTCTCGTCTTGCTCTAATTTGAGTTTTAAAAAGTGTTTTCCTCTTTCCTTCTCTCAAAAGATAGTCATTATCGATTAATTGGGTTTTGGGACCAATGAGCTTGGCAAATTGAAATGTTAGCCGCCCTCTACAAGGTTTTGAAGCTTCCGAAGTTGAAAATTTCAATTAGGAGGCTTGGATGCGAAATCTGGACAGCGGTCATTCAATTTCCGGACAGCAGGCTCGAAGGTTCTAACCAGGGTAGAAAATAAGAGATTAACCAAGTAAAACTTGTGGGAATAAAAGGGTAAGATGTGATACTAGTTAGCTAAGTATCTAACGTTATTTTTATCGCCTTAACCTTGTTCTTGAGTAGTGTTAGGCTGGTTGTAGTGTGCTGAAATTTTCATCTTCTCACACTATTACTCGTTCATTCAATACGGGTTAATGGCATTGAGAAGTTGAGCTTGGTTTGGAGTTTCCTTGCTGTTTTGGAGCTTCTTTGGAAACATTTAAAGTTGTTACTTGCTGTTTTTGGCTTTCGGTTAGGGTGATGTCTCATTCCCCTAATCGTTAGCTTTTCGCTTTCATCAACTTCTAATGTTAGTGCTTTGGTTCCTAACCTAAGTTTCTTAAAGCAGGATGGCTGGAGGTACTCGTAGCGGCCGTGGTCAGCAGCCTGGATTGGATGAGGAGCTTCCGCCTCCTCCGACCATGGCTGAGTCCTTCTCGGATCGAGCGCAACCGCTCGGAGGCGGAGGGTCTGCTGGATGTTATGCGCGCAACACCTCCGCCCTTTCGGTGCCTCGAGATCGGGCGGGGTGGACATCGATCCGTGGGGCCTTGCTTTGAGTTTCTTCGCACTCGGCCCCACGTTCTCAGTCGAGGACCCATTGGGCGCGAATGACCTGGCCCGTTGCGTCGGGTTGAGCGTAAGCTCGGCGTTGCTCGATGCTGGACCAGACGGGGCACTCTTTGCCTCCCATCGGCTTGAGGCGGCACTCTCTGGTGGGAGAACTGCTTGCCATGCAGCCCGCGGCCACACTGTCTCTTAGGATGAGTTCGGACGGCGTTCCGTCGAGCTCACATCCTGCCGGCTTGATGAAGTGAAGAAGAAGGAGTTTCGCGCTCAAGCAAGGCGTAAGTCGGTGATGGAGTACACATGCGAGTTCAACCACTTGGCTCGTTATGCTCCATCCGAGGTGGCCACCGATGAGGCCAAGCGAGAGAAGTTCATGGAGGGTTTGTGCGAGGAGCTGCAAGCGGGCTCTCCATTGTGGACTTTGCGACTTCCGTGCCTTGGTAGACAAGGCCATTGTTGCGCGACACAAGGCCAAGGCGCCGGCGAGTCCATAGCGCAAGTGGGAGGCCCAGATGCCCGCAGGCGGCCTCTCGTCCTCGTGTCGGGCCTACTCAGGGCCCGTTCGCGGCTTCCTACCACCGAGGCCGCCAAAGCCGGTTCCTCGCCCTCGCGGGCATTGCCCCATCCGTGCGCTGCGAACCAGCGAGTGGCCCCGCAATCCGGCTGCGGGGTCACTGCTTTTAGCAACGGAAGGGCATTATGCCAATAGTTGCCCTAACAGGGTGGAGCGGCCTCGTCCTAATGGAGGACGCGGCGGGAGGTGGTTCTTCTCAGATCGGAGGTTGTCCCCGCTACCCAAGGCGTGGGTAGTGGCGCGTCAACCTCATCTCCGCGGAGGAGGCACGAGAGGCACCCGACGTCGTGTTGGGTACCCTTCGGTTAACTCTTTCCACCACTACGGTTTTGTTTGATTCAGGCGCATCTCATTCTTTTGTTTCTGAGTCTTTTGCTGCTGTGGGAGGTCTTCTTTTTACTCCATTGTTGGTCCCGCTGCTCATTCGCTCTCCCGGTTCGGAGTTGAGAGCTGAATCTGAGTGTAGGGATGTCCCTGTTGAGATAGAAGGGGTAGGATTCTTGGCAAACCTTATCCTCCTTCGATCGGCGAGCTTAGATGTAATCCTAGGCATGGATTGGTTGTCTCAGCACATGGGACAAATTGATTGCGCTAGGAGGCTCATCTACCTCACGATCCCTTCGGCGGCGGGTTAGCTTTCGCCGAAAGCTGCGAGATCCGCATCTCTTCGCGCTCGGCGGCCGACTCTAGATATTAGTGAAGTCCCGGTGGTATGTGACTTTGTTGATGTCTTCCCGGCGACCTTCGTGGATGCCACGATTCGAGACCTCGAGTTTGTCATTGAGTTGGTTCCGGTGCATCGCCCGATTTCAAAGAGGCCTTACCGAATGGACCCGATTGAGTTGGTGGATTTGAAGAAGCAACTAGGTGAGCTTCAAGAGAAGGGTTTCATCCGCCTAGCTCATCTCCTTGGGGATGCTCAGCAATCTTTGTCGAAAAGGACAAGGCAGCTGCGCATGTCGTTGATTACCGTCCACTTAATGAAGTAACGGTAAAGAACAAATACCCTTTGCCCCGCATCGATGACCTCTTGATCAATTAACTGGAGCTCGAGTTTTCTCCAAGATTGATCGAGAGTGGGATATCATCGTTCGGATTCGACACGAGGATATTCGAAGACGGCTTTTTCTACTCGTTATGGCATGCGAGTATACCGTCATGTCATTCGGCTTAACAATGCTCCGACCTTGTTCATGAACCTCATGAATTCGGTGTTCATGGAGTATTTGGATAGGTTCGTTGTGGTCTTCATCGATGATATCCTTATCTACTCCAAGAGCGATGAAGAACACACCGAGCATTTGAGGCTTGTGTTGGGCAAGCCGTGAGCACCAATCGTATGCGAAGTTCGGCAAGTGTGCGTTACGGTTGAAGGAAGTAGCCTTCTTAGGCCATATTCTTTCGGCGGGAGGCGTGGTGTGGATCCTAGCAAGATCAGCGACGTGCTTTCCTGGAGTCAGCCTACTTCGGTCACCGAAGTTCGGAGTTTTCTTGGTTTAGCGGGATATTATCGTCGCTTTATCGAGAACTTCTCCAAGATAGCGAAGCCGATGACGGAGTTGCTCAAGAAGGACAAGAAGTTCTCGTGGTCGTGATTGCGAGAAAAGTTTCCAGCGCAGAAGCGATTGACCACCGCTCCGTTCTTGTTCTCCCGATGTCCGTCGAAGCTTCGATATCTTTTGCGACGCTTCGCCGAGGCCTCGGTTGTGTCCTTATGCAAGAAGGCAAGGTAGTGGCCTATGCATCAAGGCAATTGAGACCTCATGAACTTAACTATCCTACCCATGACTTGGGTTGGCGGCGTGATCCATGCACTTAAGATTTGGCGACATTACCTAATCGGTGATCGTTGTGAAGTGTATTCGGATCACAAAAGCTTGAAGTATTTGTTCACCCAACCAGACCTGAACCTCCGGCAAAGGAGATGGTTGGAGTTGATCAAGGACTATGACATGGGTATTCACTACCATCCGGCAAGGCCAATGTCGTTGCGGATGCACTTAGTCGCAAAGCGCATTGCAATGCATTGTTGCTTCAGAGCATCACCCCCTCTTCTAGAGGAGTTTCAGCTGTCTCAACACGGGTTTGGTTGAGCATGGTTCCTCGCATTGCCTTGGTTGTACAGACCAACCTTGGTGGATCGGATCAGTGCCGCTCGTGATCGGATGTTGGGGTAAACCGCATCAAGGAAAATGTCAAGAACGGAACAGCCAAGTGCTTCTCCGTAGATGAGCTTGGTGTCTTGAGGTTCGGACAACGCCTCGTGGTTCCAAAGGACATAGAGTTGCGGAATTTGATCCTCCGCGAAGCCCACGATTCCCCGTTATCCATTCATCCGGGGCCACGAAGATGTACGGGATCTTCGCGAGATTTTGGTGGACCCGAATGAAGAGGAGATCGCGAGGTTCGTTGTTAGAGTCGACGTGTGTCGTCGTGTCAAGGCCGAGCATCGGCGTCCGTGGATTGCTTCACCCTTGCCCATTCCGAGTGGAAGTGGGATTCGGTGGGATGGATTTTATCACGGCCTACCAGTCACCGCGGGCAATGATGCCATTTGGGTTATCATTGACCGGTTGACAAAAGTGGCGCACTTTCTTCCGATCAAGACCAAGATTCGTCACGGTCACCTTGCGAGCTCTATCTCGCCAGATAGTGAGCTTGCATGGGGTGCCGAAGACGATCATTTCTGATCGTGGTTCCATCTTCACTTCCCAGTTCTGGCATAGCTTGCAAGAAGCTATGGGAACTCGTCTTTCTTCGGCCTGACATATCACCCCCAAGCGGATGGTCGACCGAGAGGGTCAACCAAGTTTTGGAGGACATCTTTGCGAGCTTGTGTTCTTTCCTATGGGAAGCACTGGGAGAAGTGCTTGCCATTCGCCGAGTTTTCTTATAACAACAGTTTCCAAGCCAGTCTCGGCATGACACCATTTGAGGCCTTATACGGGAGGAAGTGTAGAACCCCGTTGAACTGGTCTGAGACCGGTGAAAGACCTTTCTTTGGCCCGGACTCGATTAATGAGGCCGAGGGTCAAGTCCACTCATTCGTGATCGCTACGCACGGCTCAATCCGAGCAAAAGAGCTATGCGGATCGCCGTCGTCGTGAGTTGAGCTTTGAGCCCAATGACCGTTTATCTCAGGTTTCTCCTCCGGGGTCACCAGCGTTTTGGTGTCAAGGGCAAATTGGCTCCTCGATATGTCGGTCCATACCGTGTTATCGAGAAGAAGGGAGCTGTTGCCTACAAGTTGGAGTTACCTGCTGCACTGGCGGGGGTACATGATGTGTTCCATGTGTCCCAGCTAAAGAAGTGCCTCCGTGTTCCAACGGAGGAAGCTCCGTTGGAAACTCTTGATGTTCAGGAAGATTTGACCTATCGCGAGCACCCTGTTCGTATACTCGAGGAGGCTGAGCGAAGGACAAGGAACAAGACCATTAAGTTCCTTAAAGTTCAGTGGTCAAACCATTCCGAGGATGAGGCTACTTGGGAGCGAGAAGATCGTCTTCGTGCAGACTACCCCTCTTTCTTTTCCGAGTGAACCAAATCTCGGGACGAGATTTTTGTAAGGGGGGGAGGTTTGTAACATCCCAAATTTTGGCTTGTGTTTCAAATGTAAGAAATTGAGGGTAAATTAAAACTTTTCCTTCATCCTTTTACTCTTGAAACTTTTCAAATTCTTGTAAAGGAATTTTGGGAAATTCAAAATCAAAAGCCTCAATTATCAAGTCAACAACCTCCTTGGTCAAATCTTTTGTCAAACCCTTGGAAATAATTTTCACTGGTTCTAGGGTGGCTTGGTAACACCTCTGAATTATTTCATAATTTTTGGAAATTAATTGAAATATTTTAGAGGCAAGTCAAACCTTGGTCAAACCTCTGTCTTAACCTTCTGGAAATTTTTGAGAAAATCCCAGTGCACAAAAACCTCTGGAAATTTTAGGGAAGGTTAACCCTTAAGTCAGGAAGCTCCAGTTAAAATTTCATAAATTTTGGAGTTGATTTGATGCCTCAATTAAATCCCCAAAGTTCCAGGTTTAAAAATCAAACCTTAACTGGGTTGTACTGTTCATTGGACTCGAGTCAGGCTCGGGCTCGAGTCACTTGACTCGACCGAGCCAACTAATTGCACCCGGCGCGGTCGGCGGCGTAGCGCGTCATCACCGTTAGATCTCCATCGGACGGCTCGAGTTCGTATGCATTCGGACAACTCCGGTTGCCACAGGATTCGCAGCCGTTGGATTTCGATCGGGCGATGCGACGTTCGCCGATGCGCTTCAACGCGGTCGTGCCTCGCCCTTGGATGCGAATCGGACGGCTGTGCGTCGTCGTCCTCCTCTCGCTCGGCCGCGCGCGAGGTCGTCGATGGCAGAGCAGAGCGTGGGTGTGCAGCGCCCTGTCCACTCCGCGTCCTCGCCAACGGGTCTCCGCATTTAATGCCCGTCCCCACCGCCCGTTTAGTCGTCGTCTCACCGCTCCCGTCGCTCACGGCGATCGCGGCAGAGAGAACCCGAGTGAAGCAACGGCGTTCTCGTGCCTCTCGAGCCTACCAAGCCCCTGGTCACCCCGTTGGCTTCCTTTCCTCTCCCGCAGCTCTCTTTGCACCCTCTAAGCTTGAGCGAGTCCATACAACACCAGCGCCCATTTCCGCCATTGCAGGCTTGGAGCTCCTGTCGCCTCTGATGCTCCGGTGGTTCTTTAGGCGCCCTTCTTGCTCTGTTGCTTCCTCCCCTCGGTGGTGCTAACCCCACTCCATTTCGAGTTGCTTCAGCGGGAGCGCCGAGATTTTGGATTTTCCCCAAATCGGCGCGAGCACCTTTCTTCGTCTCGGCGCGGTGAGTCCTCCTCCCTCGATTCCTTGCTCTGGTAGCATCACGAGTCGTTTGGAATCCATCTTGATGACGCGGTGTGGTTGGTTTTGCTCAGGCCGTCCGCTCCACGTCGTCTTCCTCGGGTCCGTCGCGAGCCGCCGCGGGCTGCTCGACCGCCTCTGCACCTCCGCGCGTCGGTCGGTCGCTCCACGTAGCCCCTAGATGCTCGTGCACCGCTTGAATGGACCGCGCGGAGCTCTTTGCTGCTTGTCGTCGTTGTCACTTTTCCCGCGCCCCCGCCGTCGCGCCGCTCTCAGTCCACCACCGTCGGTGTGGGTGGTACGAGGGTGCGCAATGCTATGCGCACCCATTTAAGCATTCATTCGCCCGCGCCGTCGCTGTTGGTCGCGGCGTTTTGCCGGTGAAGCCATCGGGCTCGTTGCCGGACGCGCCAGGCGCGTGCGCAACGTGGCCCGTTGTGCGCCGTCTATCCCTAGATCTGCGGCCGGGATTTTCGTTAGATTTGTGCTATGCACTGTGTCACGTTGCTTGTGAGCCGTCCATCTTGAGATCGACGGTCCACAGCCTCTGTTACGCCTCACGCGCGCGTTTTCAAACGCGTTAGCGTGGTTCAACCGGGAACGTCTGATCTAAGATCGATGGTTGTGGTTCATCCACGTCGCTGAGTGTTAGGAAAGTCCCCGAAAATGCTAAGTCCAGAAATCAGTGTCACATTAGGGTCTTGTCATTTTCATATCTTTGTCATCTTAGATCCAAATTAGATGATTCCAGTTTTGTTAGCTTCCTTATAACTTGCACTTAAATAGAAAAATAATTGTAGACCATGATCAGATCTGGAAAACCATTTTCAAAAATAGTAAACAAGTGAACTTAATACTGTTTTTCAGAACTTTAGCAAACTTGTAAAATGCATAACTTTTAATCTATAAATCATTTTTGTATGAATCCAATTGTTTTAGCTTCCACTGATAGTGTATTTGCCAGGAAAATTGGCTTCACAAATTTCACTGTTTTTAGAAATCATAAGGATCATATTTTAGTTTAATACCCTAAACAATTTAAACAAATCCTAACTCTTTCAATATAACTCCAAATGACCTGAAATTTTATATGGGTTACCACTATACCAATAGGTAGCTACCATAAAAATTTCAGCTTCAAAACCTTTCTAGAAAATATTTTTGCTACAGTGCTATTTAAGTATAGCATTTTGGCCGAAAATAGGTTTTTAGAGAATATCTTTTGCATCACAAATCCAAATGAAGTTTTTCCAATTCCTATGTCTAGGTATATTCCTACTATACCTTGTGTATAATTTTCGTCGCATTTGGATAATTGTTGCTTGCTTTTTCATTTAAGTGTTGCTCGTCTTATTGGTTGTTTCGTTCTTTCGCTTAGGATTCGATATTTGCGGTAACCCCGAGAACGACCCTCCGCAACAAATTGAGCAACAGCAAGCAGGCAAGCAGTTTGATCATTTCCCATTGATCCCATTACTTTTAAAGTCTAATATTTTGTTTAACTTCTATGTATGCATTGCTATTTTGTTGTTAAATTGATTAGTTAGACCTCTAGTTGCATAACCTGTAGGTAAATAATTATCCTCTACTACCTGAGCCTAGGTTATTTGCTGTGATTAGAGTTCGTTGGATGAGCTCTTGTCACTTAGTAGATTTTCGAATAAATATTGCTTAGCCATGCCTAGTATCGGTAGTATTGGGCGATCATCGACTTAGTCGATGGTCTTGATCACACAAATACTTATATTATTCCATTATGTCCAACCCTTGTGTTTTATTGATTTTGCAAATCAAAAACTGAAAACAAAAGTTATATCTTGGCTTGGGCACAATGGTATGTTGGGTGATCTGTTGGGTGTGACTGGAATGGTGCCTGAGTCCCTAAGGACCGAGTTACTTGTGCCATTGATCCAAGCAATTATTGCGTGCTAACCACACGAGGGGGATATGGAACCTCTCTTGACTAAGTACTTTGGGAGGTGTTAATTATGAGCTGGTTGGTGGGTGTGTTCTTGTGTGTGTGTGTTGTGGTGTTGGAGGAGCATTAGCGGGCCGGTTAGGCTGCCTAATGTGTCTTTCTCCGTGGGTTGCGGCTCTTAATTAGCATCGTCCATTGGAAGCGTCTTGTTAGACTTAGCCATGCCTGCATACCAAAGGAAGTGTGCTAACAGTGGTGGTGGAAAGGCGGTCTATCGTGTGGGTACATTGGTACACCCCTGAGGTTAAATCTATTCGAATAGCCTCGTCCTAGGTTATGGACACGCTTGGTTATTTCCACAAGAACTAGACTACAACCTTTTAAAACTTAAACTTGACATGGGTGGTATGAAGGGGTACTTCATGCTATTGTTGTGGTGACTATGGGTTAGTCACTTCTAGGTTGGTGTTGTTCTCTATCTATGTTATTATTGTCTCTCTTTATTTGAACAATAAAAGTTAATTGCAAACTTGCTTTGAATCTATTACCTTATTGCAAATGAAAACTTGCTTTATGCTGAAAATAAGTCCAAAGCCTCATCCACTTAAATAAAGCTTGCATGTAGTTAATTATAGTTCTGTTATCTCACACGTCGGTCTTGCGAGTACAAAAACAAGTTTTGTACTCATGCGCTTTGCTTAATATTAATTGTTGCAGAGGAAGAAGGTGAGCCCCAAGGGCCTCACTTTTGTGAGTCTGTGTTGCGCGTGCTGTTGGGACGATTAGCTTGGCGGTCCGGTTGGTTGCCTTGTGGGTAAAGGCACACCGATTGGCTTTTGTTTATCGCCATCTTATGGCCATTTTGCTTCAGCTGTGTATTTACTTATCTTTATGAATTTTGGCAGTCGGCCTCTCTTTGTAATAACTCTCTTTATATTATCTATGTCTTTCGCTTGTTGCTTTTGCTTGGCTCTATGTGTATGAATGGAATTGATGCATGATTTTGTAGCGGGTGTGTATCTTGCATTTGGGAAGTATACATATCTCGAGGCTTAGTTTATTTGATTTGTCTTGTTAGGACCAAGTGGATGGTTAAACAAAGATAGTCGAATAAACCGGGGTCCTCACACGAGCCTCTCTGTTCTTCCTTGTGCTCCTGTGTCGTTGTGGTGACAAGTGGAGCCCACCTCCTTGAGCTTTATAGTTAGTTGCTAATCATGCTTATGATTGTTCATTAGTTCACTCTCATTGCATGATCAAAATTTGGTATTGGAAGTTTGAAAGCATTTTAGTTCGTTCTCTGTAATTGTTCTTCTCTTGTCGTTTTTCATTTGTCGAGAACCGAATTTGGTTTCATGCTTATACTATTCAAATCGGTTAGTGTTTGATGACTTTCCTTAGTAGTAATGGTTAGTATGAAGTCGGTTGGTTAGTATCATTAAGCTTCAAGGCTCTTGTTGTCATGATTCACCAAAGGGATAGTTAGATGAGCATGTTGTTGTCTCTGTGCTGTTGATTTATCAGTGTAGTGAGATTTGGAGTAGTAGCATGTTGAATTGTGATGACCTTAAAATTGTGGGTGTGATGCTTAGGTGTGTTAGTAGCTGGATTTTATTAAAGCCCAAATCTAATTGGAATTTTGTTTAGCATCTCATAGTTGGATACTTGACTAGTTAGTGTTTTCATTAACTTCTTGTAGGTTCTGTGACCTCAACTAATAATGGTTGTTTTAGAGTAACTAGTTATTTTTGATGTGTTAACTTGATGATTAAATAATAGGTGTGCACACAATCACCATCAAAGTCTGTCCAAAGTTTAAATCATATAGGAGGATTGATTTTGTGGCTAACCTGATAATAAGTGAGTGGATAGATCAATCACTTGAAAGCATGTCTTTTTGAAGCATCCTTGTAGCAGTTAATTGTTACTCCTTTAGTGTTGGTCTAACCTCTGTGTATAAATTGGTGTTTGTGTTTGATTATTGAGTTTTGCCGGTGTTATTCGTTCTTATTCGCTGTTTTGTTCAATCGTTAGGATTCGATATTTGCGGCAACCCTGAAAACGACCCTCCGCAACAAATTGAGCAACAGCAGCCAGGCAAGCAGTTTGATCATGTTTATCCCAGTATTTTAAAGTCTAATATTTTGTTTCAACTGTATGTATGCATCGCTTAATTTGTGTTAAATTGATTAGTTAAATCCGTAGCTGCATATCCTGTAGACAAAACATTGACCTCTACTACAGCCTAGGTTATTTCTTTGTGATTAGAGGTGTTGGATGATCTCTTGTCACTTAGTAGATCCGGTCAAATTGCTTAGACATGCTTAGTATCGGTAGAAATGGGCGGTTATCGACTTAGTCGGTAACCTTGATCACACAAAACTTTCTATAACTTTATATTTCAGCATTTCTGCTATGTTTAATTGCAAAACTAAAAATGAAAACCAAAAATGGTTTAGACGCGGGCACAATGGTAAGATTGGTGTGATATATTGGGTGTGATCGAAAGGTGCCCGGTCAATTAAGGACCGAACATCTTGTGAGTGGATTGTTATCAGGCATTTTTGCATGCTAACCACACTAGAGGGTATGGGACCTCTCTTGACCTAGTACTTTGGCGTGTATTGGCTCAGGTCGCATGAGTCGCGGGAGGATGGAGGTGGGAGCATGGTAGTTGTCCAAAGCTTTATCCCGAGTGGGTAGTTGTCTTTTCGGCTTTACCATGTAAGCGTATGGATTTCTATCCATACGAGCGGCTCGTAGTTAATGCACAATATTGGAAAAGTCTCGTAGGACTTAGCTGTGTCGGCATACCTTCGGAAGTGTGCTTTGGCTTAAAGGCGGTCTGAAGTGTGGGTACAGTGGTACACCCCTGCAGGGTTAAAACTATTCGAATAGCCTCGTCCTAGGTTATGGACACGCTTGGGTAAGCTTTTCAAGAGTTAGACTACAACCATTTAAAATTAAAACTTGCAGGGTGGTACGAATCTGGGGATTCGTGCTATGTTGTGGTGACTATTGGGATAGTCACTTCTAGGCGGTTACTTGTATCTATCTTTATTTCGCAGTTATTTCAACAGTAAAAATGAATTGCAAACTTGCCTTTAAACTGTATTACATTATTGCAAACAAATCTAGCTTTGTGCAAATGAAACATATGGCCTCCACCAAATAAGCCTGCATGTAGCTTATGAACAGGTCCGCTAGTTCACACGTCAGTCTTGCGGGTACAAAGACAATCTTTGTACTCAGGTGCTTTGCTTAATGTTTTTGTTGCAGAGGAAGAAGGTGAGCCCCAAGGGCCTCACTTCTGTGAGCTGTGTTGCCGTTTCGTGGACGACTAGACTTGGCGGTCCGGTCAGATGCCTTGTGGGTTGAAGGCACACTGATTGGCTTTGTTTATAGCCATCTTATGGCACTTTTGCTTCCGCTGTCCGTCTTGTTCATTTGTGTACCTTGGCACATGCGGCCTTTGTGCTGTAATAACTCTACTATTTGTTTATCTTCCGTTTGGTAGTGTAGTGTTTGAACTCTATGTTTGGAATGGAGTTGATGTCTAATTTTGTACCGAGTGTGTATCTGCTTTGGGAAGTATACATATCTCGAGGATCGATTATTTGATTTGTGATGCTAGGACCAGGTGGTTGGTTAAGCATTACAAGCCAAATAAATTGGGGTCCTCACAGAAACAAACTCAATCACCACATAACTCGAGAGGTCCAAATGAACACAAACGCAAAACTCGAAACACTTTTACTAAATTAAATTTATGAAAGACGATCCAATTACTTTATTTCTAAAGGAATCATCACCACACACACAAGTCACAATCTCTTGCAGATAATCTAACATCAAGAATAATACACTCTGAACACGAATCTTTATCATCAACTATTCCATTAGAAAGCCCCGAAAGTTTCACCAAATTGTTCCTACTTCCTTTTCATCCCATCTTCAAAACGAGTATACCAAAACCATACAACATCACTACATCAACCTTTTAAGTTTAGAAGGGGTCTACTACACAATTGAAAAGCTCCTACCAAAACCCTTTCATCAAGGACACATTATCATCCGATTATTTCATAATCATGTGGGCATAAGCCACCTATTATATCATATCAGTTCAACTTTTAGCGATGCTCAACATCAAACTTCAACACACAACAATTATACTACAACCATTGTTGTTATCAACTGGCATTATTATGAAATCTAGTTGCTACCTACTTTCCTTCCCAAATCACATGGATATTAACAAACACATATTCAACTGTTCCTCCTCATATTTGGATTTCGGCAAAAATACACTAAAACTTCAAAAATCGAAATCTTCTATCGATCAAAAGTCTCAACAACACTAAAACCAAATTCATCGCGTCATTCTATATAGAAGAACTACATAGAACTCCTCCCATAAATTCTAGATCCACCGATATTCAATCCATTCCACTGGTTGTACACAATTCCAATAACTAATCATACTAGGGAATATGTAAATCTAGCATTTCCTTTAGTTTCCCTGTAATACTCCGGAAGTGTGAGAAGTCAAGAATCGGGTTAATTAAATTTAATCGATGGCGAATTATTTAATCGGGAAGCTTTTATTTTCAGTTTCGTCAAAATAAGATTAGAGAAGGGCTTTTAGCTTGTTCTAATCCCTTTGGGGCTGGGCCTTGGCCCATCTAGTGTGGCCGGCCAAGGGGGAGGCCACCTCCCCAAACCATAGCCGCCCCCTCCCCTCTCCCTTTCCTCCTCCCACTTGGCAGCCGCCTACTCCCCTTCCTCCCCTCTTTGGCGAATCCTCTTTCCCCTTGCACCTCCCTCTCCCAAGGTGCTGCCCCTGCACCTCCCTCATCCAAGGTGCTGTCCATTGCGCAAGAAGGAAGAAGGAGAGGAAGAGAAGAAGGAGAAGAAGGAGAAGAAGGAGAAGAAGTTTTATGTGGGGTTTGGTTCAGCGATTTCTAGTGGTTCTACAAGGGTAACGAGATGCTTTTCCGCTGTTTGATCCTTAGTAGATGCGAATTTGATTAGAATTGTCGGTTAATTGTTGGGCTGCAGAAGATGCAGTTCTGTCCAGAACTTTGCGTGAGTATTTTCGTGTATTTAGAGTCTGAATTTTAAGTTTCCATCTCCTAGAGATATGTGGGTTATTTCGTTAGCTTTCAGTGGCGCGAAGATCACTCGATTCCGAGGTTTGAGTCAAAAGTTATGGTCGATTTAGTATCTGCTGCCAGAAATCTGACGAGAATAATCTGTCTGGTTATTTCCTAAAATATGAAAGGAATTTGGTAGAATCTGAAAGTTCACCCTTCTAGGTTATTGTAGGTAATTCGATAACCTTTTCAGATTGATAAAGAACGATCAATTCGGAGTTACCAATTAAAAGTTATGGTCATTTTAGTTTTGCTGTTCGTTTGTGTAGACAGATTCCGTACTGTAAGTTCAGACAATGGTTAGCCTATTTTTTTGGCCGAATTGGAGTATCGTGTCAACTAGAGTATTGTAGATTAGTCAGTTAAGAATCTACAGAAATTGGGTTTACCTCTTTTTGACTTCCAGATCATGAGTTATGTCATTTACCGTGCTGCTGTCCAGAATCAGATTATGGCAGCAAGCGTTGTTGTTCGCGTTCAACTTTGTAAACTCGTTCTGAGTAGTCTAGTAAGCATTGTAGAATGCCGATTAGTAGCGTTGGGTGTATTATGACCTTATTGAATTTATTTTTACTTGTTTAGGAGGTGAAGCCTCGGGTTTAGGAGTATCGCCTTGGCCGGCTAACGCGTCACATCGTGGAAGGCAAGTAAATGTAGCGGTTGTGCTACGGTTTAAACCGTGGTTCTTACTACTTGCACTATGTATGATTGACGTAATGTTGAACGATATGCCATGGTTACATGTTTTCTAAGTATGAATGTGGTAGCAAGATATTAATCAATTGCTATGTTTGGATGAGTTTGGGTAGTATTGTGGTAATTTGCTTAATGAGCCAAATGCGGAATATGAAAATAAACTCAAGGTGGACATATTGATAATTCCTTGTGGTTTTATTCATGATGATCATGTTGTGGTCTATGTGGTAGAGTTCCCTTTAGATCGATTGATTTTGATCTTGGTGAATCGAGTGTGGGTTATGTGGTAATGGTCTTATGACACAATGGTATGGTGCTTAATGAGACACATGTGGATTATGAGAAATATTCATGATGAGTATGTTGTTGACCTTCGTGGTTAAATTCTTGTGGTTTATGATTATCATATCATTCATGACATATCATGACATTTGCATTGTGGATGTCGCGCTTTTAGCCGCGATCAGACGGTACAACATCGTGCATTGTCAGTAACGATGCATACCTTTACCTTGTTGGGTAAAGGTGCGGTGGAGCATAGCATACATATGCATTGCATTGTGGAAAGATCATTTGCATACTCATGCAAGATATTGAGGTGAAGTTATTTTGCAAACAAAGCGCAACTTCATAGTTGCAATGTGAAATTGACTCATGAGAGTCTCTTGTGAATGCGTGTAATGTGGTTGTGGTTGTGGAATAGGGTTCATCCCTTGTGGTATGGTAGAGGTTGTGATTGTGGCATGAGTTTCCTCTCTCTTGTGGTAATTGTTGATAGCAGTCGTGGATGCGAGAAATAGTAAAGTTATGAGGTAAAACATGTTAATACCTTATTGTCATTGGTAGTGGTAGTGGTGATTAATATGAAGCGATTGATCAAGATTCAATTGTTAATATTTTACTATCATTGGTAGTAATTATGGTTGAGGCTATAATTATGATCATTATGGGAATTGTATATCGATGCTTAATATCTCTGTAGTTTAATTAGCTTGTAAATGAATGTGGATTCACATTATGGATGGGGACATATGGATTTTTAATGATGTTGTGTATTTGTTTGTAGACTAATAGCACATTAAGCGGTTTGCTTCTTTGAGATTTTATCTCACTCTTGTTGTTTCTTCCCCTTTCGGTGATTGTTGAGCATTCATGGGATGGGTAGAGCGGCACCACATAATGCACTTGGTTCATCAACTCATGTAATAATAAAGTCGATGAAATTCTAGCCAAACGCTTAAATATTTGTGGATGATTATGTTATTTAATAAGGATGGACTTGTGAACCATTCTTTGATTAATCTGATAGAGGTAGTTTAATTAATGAACTTGTTACCGTTATCTTTGTTCCCTTAGTTGTTTATGCTTCCGCTTAATGCTTCTTGTCTAGAGATGTTGCCGAATTAAGTTATAATTGAAATTATTGGCTAGCTGTAGAGTGGTTTAGTAGCATTCCAGGGTATTGTGGGTCTGAGGTGTTACAGGTTGGTATCGAGCGGGCTTTAGGTCCGTGGTAATTAAAATATTAAATTGACACCTTTGGTGCAGTAGGATGGGATGGGTCAAGCATTGCATGCATGCTTTGACATGTTATATTGATTATTCATGCTATGAGATAATCTTGTATGTTTATGTGTTGTTTCTATGACTGCTATGAGTGAGGATAGTCAATGATAAGAGGTAGGGTTTGCGGCTGTTGCCTTGGGCATTGCGGTTTATACCCCCATTCGTGAGTGCGGGGATATTGATCGATTACCTCGGGTAACTTAGTTGCGGATGTCATGGGTAAGTTTCTTAGAAAAGTGTTATCCTCCTTGAATTGATGTTGGCGATTCTTGGCCTAATGCGATTAATGATTTTCTCTCGAGTTAGCTGTTTATTGCGGTTGTTAGGTGTCACTAGGCCTCCAATTGTTCTTGAGGCCAAGTATTGTTTCTTTCGATTGATGGGATGTTTGATCGCTCGTGGCAGTGCTTTTGGAGAGATTGGTATTTTCCGTGTTGTTCCATCTTTCTTCTTTGGAAAACATGACTCTTGTATTTCGTTTGTTATTTTGAGAGAGAATCAAAGCTTTATGTGAGAAGTTCATTAACTTGTGGAAGCATTGGCTCTATGCATTTCTTCTAAGTTATTTCGACTTTTGAAGTTTGATTTCTCCCTAGAAGGAGTGTTAAAATCCTTTATGATGTTTTGTTGTGTTTAAGTAGTAGGTGGCAATTATGTAAATAATTGGTAGATTGTGAATTATCAAGTTGAAAAGTTAGTGTGGTACATCATTAATTTCTACTATCATCTTAGAAGTGAAGTCGATTAATATGATGTTGTCTGTTGTAGTATCTTGAAGATTTGTGGCTAAGAATTTAGCGTTACATGTGTAGAACTCATGCATTTATCAAAGAATATGAAAAACAATTGTTTTGATTATTGTAGTTGTTTAATTTTCCCAACTTGTTGGATAGATTGGATTGATTGATCTTAAGTAATTAATCGACCATTCGGGATGGTCAAGTAAGGAGGTGTTGGAATATTGCCTTAATAAGATTAACCTTTAATATGTTCTCTCTTTACATACTTGATGAGCATGTACAAGCTATTAAAGTTATGCAACTTTACCACGCTAAATTGTTGAAATATGTATAAAGAAATGGATGAAGGTTGATGTATTGACTTGTGAATCTGGTCTTATAAAGTGGTATTGTTGATGTTTAAAGTTATTTTATTTTAATATCTTAACATAAGGTGGAGTATTGAATCATGCTCTTTATTTGTCTTTGAGATTGCAAATTAGAGATAGGATCATTAATGCTATGCTGATGAAAAATTAATAATCAATTATTGACAGCAATGGCTAGAGTGTAATTACTTTTTGCTAAACTAGAGTTGAGCATCAGTACGAGATAAATGTATGAAATCTAATAAGAGATTCATACTAGCATGTTTTGTGAGGTTGTTATGTTCTAATATCAGCTTGTTAAAGAGTTTGTTTTAATATGATGGCTTATGCACTAGGTTTAACTAGATTAAGTAGTTGGAATCTTATTTGGATAATAAGAACATGATGAAGTGATTTATGGTGTTCCTTTTGGAAAAAATATGAAGGAGTGGGATGATATGCTGATATTTGCAAAGAATGTTTTATCTTGTTGTGAATACAATCGATAGCATGTAGTTGTGATTATGGTGTTGAATGTTTTAAAAATAAAGGAATTTGTTAATTCCATAATACTAATTGAATTGAAGGGTGTGAGATTTACGGTTTGAAATCTTTTTGTACCTTATGACTTGTGTGATAGCCGAGGTTGCTTTGAGTAAGCGACATGTTGAATGATCTTTTGGTTTTCATCCGAATCTCGTGTTGTGGTCTTCAAGCATCCTTTGTTGGAATTGGCGGGATCTTTGTTATAAAAGAAAAATTGCTTCTTATTGAAAGGAAAAGTTGTACTATAAGTATTTGAGGTACAGATTGATCTTATCTTGTGTTTTCCAACCTCTTTGCTATTTGTTATTCTTTTGGTCTTTTGGCTATTGAGATGACAACCATTTTTTTACGTATGCTGAAATTTATTTCTTCTTACCTCTTCTTCTAAGAACATGGTAATTGTTGTGTGTTGCGAAGCCTTTTGTTGAGTAATGTGACTTATTAGTGGTAGTCTAGTGATGTTTTTGTAGGAGCCTTAAATATCTCAATGTTTAAGATACAATGGATAATATATTATTTCCATGGAATAATCCTTGAGAAGGATATGTTTTAAATAGAATGTTTATCTTGGAGCTGGCGATTCATTGATGTTAAGAAATGAGTGTTTGCTAATTGGGAAATTATTGTTATGACAAGTAGTGCGATGCTCTCTTGATTCTTGTTTTTCTTTGTGTGTTTATAGCGAGGCCTTTTGCAAAATTGAATTGTGTTTATGTTGATGCGTAGTCTTTTCCAGTTAGGAAAAGAAATTGATTGTTTTGGTGCTGTGAGTGATTTTCACTCTTAGCTTATGTGGTGTGGTTCTCCAATTGTCTACTTGATGAGTAGAATTATTTTGTGGTGAATCCTTTGTTTTGGATCGAGGTCCTTTGAAGGAAAGCTGGTTGCTAGTGTGATGCGTGAGAGTTCTTTACTCTTACATTTCTTTGGGTTCTATTTGCAAAAGATACCGTTGTGCTTCTAGTAGAATGATGTGAGTGGAATTTGTGATCAAATTCTTGAAAATGGGTATAATGTGTTATCCACGAGTATATTTAATAAGAGAAAAGTGTTTTAAGAAAGAGGATGGTTTTAGAAAGTGGTCTTAATAGTTATTGCGGAAATTTTTGCCAATTGGCGGGACTGTTGGCTGCTTCGGGGCCGACAAAGAGTTATGCGGATGTTCGCGCCGAGAGTTGGAGTTTGCGGTGGGAAGCCTCGTGCTCCTTGGGTGTCTCCGACCAAGGGTATTGTTCGTTTGGTACCACCGAAAGCTTAGCCCGCGGTACATCGGTCCTTTCGGTGTTTGCTCGGGTGGGTAGTTTGGCTTATCGTTTGGAGTGCCAAACTCTTTGAGTGGTGTGCACAATGTTTTTCATGTGTCTATGGTGAGGAAATACTTGCGGGATCCAGAACACAAGATTGACTCAGAACAGTCACGCAGTGGAGCAGACCTCACTTTGTGGAGAGTCGGCCGATTCGTATCTTGGATACGTCGGGCGGTCTTGAGAATAAGACCATCAAGTATGTGAAGGTCCTCTGGGCGAATCGATCGAGAGAGAAGCTACGTGGGAGTTGGAGGATCATTTGCGAAAGAAGTACCCCGAGCTCTTTGAGGCTGGTAAGTACTCCTAGTTTGGGTAGTTTGTTTGCTTGTTGTTCTTTTCTTTGTGGTCGGTAGAGTTGGATTCGAGGACGAATCCTTTTAAGGTGGGAAGCATGTAATACTCCGGAAGTGTGAGAAGTCAAGAATCGGGTTAATTAAATTTAATCGGTAGCGAATTATTTAATCGGGGAAGCTTTTATTTTCAGTTTTCGTCAAAATAAGATTAGAGAAGGGCTTTTTCGCTTGTTCTAATCCCTTTGGGGCTGGGCCTTGGCCCATCTAGTGTGGCCGGCCAAGGGAGGCCACCCTCCCCCAAACCCTAGCCGCCCCCCCTCCCCTCTCCCCCTTTCCTCCTCCCACTTGGCAGCCGCCCCTACTCCCCTTCCTCCCCTCTTTGGCCGAATCCTCTTTCCCCCTTGCACCTCCCCTCTCCCAAGGTGCTGCCCCCTGCACCTCCCCTCATCCAAGGTGCTGTCCATTGCGCAAGAAGGAAGAAGGAGAGGAAGAGAAGAAGGAGAAGAAGGAGAAGAAGGAGAAGAAGTTTTGCGTGGGGTTTGGTTCAGCGATTTCTAGTGGTTCTACAAGGGTAACGAGATGCTTTTCCCGCTGTTTGATCCTTAGTAGATGCGAATTTGATTAGAATTGTCGGTTAATTGTTGGGCTGCAGAAGATGCAGTTCTGTCCAGAACTTTGCGTGAGTATTTTCGTGTATTTAGAGTCTGAATTTTAAGTTTCCATCTCCTAGAGATATGTGGGTTATTTCGTTAGCTTTCAGTGGCGCGAAGATCACTCGATTCGAGGTTTGAGTCAAAAGTTATGGTCGATTTAGTATCTGCTGCCAGAAATCTGACGAGAATAATCTGTCTGGTTATTTCCTAAAATATGAAAGGAATTTGGTAGAATCTGAAAGTTCACCCTTCTAGGTTATTGTAGGTAATTCGATAACCTTTTCAGATTGATAAAGAACGATCAATTCGGAGTTACCAATTAAAAGTTATGGTCATTTTAGTTTTGCTGTTCGTTTGTGTAGACAGATTCCGTACTGTAAGTTCAGACAATGGTTAGCCTATTTTTGGCCGAATTGGAGTATCGTGTCAACTAGAGTATTGTAGATTAGTCAGTTAAGAATCTACAGAAATTGGGTTTACCTCTTTTGACTTCCAGATCATGAGTTATGTCATTTACCGTGCTGCTGTCCAGAATCAGATTATGGCAGCAAGCGTTGTTGTTAGCGTTCAACTTTGTAAACTCGTTACGAGTAGTCTAGTAAGCATTGTAGAATGCCGATTAGTAGCGTTGGGTGTATTATGACCTTATTGAATTTATTTTTACTTGTTTAGGAGGTGAAGCCTCGGGTTTAGGAGTATCGCCTTGGCCGGCTAACGCGTCACATCGTGGAAGGCAAGTAAATGTAGCGGTTGTGCTACGGTTTAAACCGTGGTTCTTACTACTTGCACTATGTATGATTGACGTAATGTTGAACGATATGCCATGGTTACATGTTTTCTAAGTATGAATGTGGTAGCAAGATATTAATCAATTGCTATGTTTGGATGAGTTTGGGTAGTATTGTGGTAATTTGCTTAATGAGCCAAATGCGGAATATGAAAATAAACTCAAGGTGGACATATTGATAATTCCTTGTGGTTTTATTCATGATGATCATGTTGTGGTCTATGTGGTAGAGTTCCCTTTAGATCGATTGATTTTGATCTTGGTGAATCGAGTGTGGGTTATGTGGTAATGGTCTTATGACACAATGGTATGGTGCTTAATGAGACACATGTGGATTATGAGAAATATTCATGATGAGTATGTTGTTGACCTTCGTGGTTAAATTCTTGTGGTTTATGATTATCATATCATTCATGACATATCATGACATTTGCATTGTGGATGTCGCGCTTTTAGCGCGACCGTGCAGTACAACATCGTGCATTGCCAGAAAGACGATGCATACCTTTACCTTGTTGGGTAAAGGTGCAGTGGAGCATAGCATACATATGCATTGCATTGTGGAAAGATCATTTGCATACTCATGCAAGATATTGAGGTGAAGTTATTTTGCAAACAAACGCAACTTCATAGTTGCAATGTGGAAATTGACTCATGAGAGTCTCTTGTGAGTACGTGTAATGTGGTTGTGGTTGTGGAATAGGGTTCATCCCTTGTGGTATGGTAGAGGTTGTGATTGTGGCATGAGTTTCCTCTCTCTTGTGGTAATTGTTGATAGCGATGCGTGGATGCGAGAAATAGTAAAGTTATGAGGTAAAACATGTTAATACCTTATTGTCATTGGTAGTGGTAGTGGTGATTAATATGAAGCAGTTGATCAAGATTCAATTGTTAATATTTTACTATCATTGGTAGTAATTATGGTTGAGGCTATAATTATGATCATTATGGGAATTGTATATCGATGCTTAATATCTCTGTAGTTTAATTAGCTTGTAAATGAATGTGGATTCACATTATGGATGGGGACATATGGATTTTTAATGATGTTGTGTATTTGTTTGTAGATGAATAGCACATTAAGCGGTTTGCTTGCTGAGATTTTTATCTCACTCTTGTTGTTTCTTCCCCTTTCGGTGATTGTTGAGCATTCATGGGATGGGTAGAGCGGCACCACAAGAATGCACTTGGTTCATCAACTCATGTAATAATAAAGTCGATGAAATTCTAGCCAAGCGCTTAAATATTTGTGGATGATTATGTTATTTAATAAGGATGGACTTGTGAACCATTCTTTGATTAATCGATAGAGGTAGTTTAATTAATGAACTTGTTACCGTTATCTTTGTTCCTTAGTTGTTTATGCTTCCGCTTAATGCTTCTTGTCTAGAGATGTTGCCAATTAAGTTATAATTGAAATTATTGGCTAGCTGTAGAGTGGTTTAGTAGCATTCCAGGGTATTGTGGGTCCTGGGGTGTTACATTCCCTTTCCACACATTTAAATTAATCCATGGGAACCAAAGAACCCAACAAGTTTAGCAACCTAAACGATTTTAATGACCAGACTAATTCATCAATGTTTCATACTTCTTAATATCACTTTTGAGTCCAAATAGGTATGGACATACTCTCAGTCACTACTCATATATACAGTTTATGAAGAACTAGTAGAAGACAACATCAACTTAATTAATTTCACTTCCAAGGTTACTAATTAATATTAATTATGCACCACACCAATGACTCAACTTGATACCCATACCATATCGAGTTATTTGATTACAATCTCTGATTTAACCATAACAAGGCGTCACAAAGGATTTTAACAATTTCCACGGAAAAGAGATGCATTAAACTTCAACACTGGAATAATCCAAAAGAAATACATAGAGCCAAAGCTTTCTCATGTTAACAAACTTGCAAATGAAACTCTCATTACCCAAACTATCAAACGAATACATGAGTCATTCTTTTCCAATGAGAAAGAAGGAACAACCATAGAATTATCAATATTGCGAATTGAGGAAGATCACAAGTAGTAAAAACAGCTCAACGATCGGAAAACAATAATTGTTTGAGAACCATTAGAGACCATTGAAACACAACAACTACCATGAACCACGAACCCAAGAGAAATTCATCATCCACTACGAACAAGAATTTGCAAAGATTTGAGCTCAAGAAAGAAAACAACTTTCTAAGCGGCTCCGCTCAACTCCTGCAACTATGGTATTCGGGGTAACTACTCTATTCGTCTTCCACGAATGGTGGTATAACCTGACAAAGTCCAAGGCCACAACCACGGCCTCCACTTCTTAACAACCATTATCGACACGCATAAACAATATAAACAAATATGGTTATACATGATCATCTCATGGCAATCATAGAATAGATTCATAGATATAGAATATCACAACATACCATATCATAGATTAACAACAAGAAAGATAGTACAGAGGCAATTCAACAATTGCTCAAGAAATGAAACATAACAACAGATAATGCGGAAGCAATGTAATTCCCAACCCCCCTACTGTGCACAGTGTGTCAATTTAATATTTTTCTATTAACCACGGACCTAAAGCCCGCTCTGATACCAACTCTAACACCCCAACTCAACCTTGAGCCTGGAATGCTACTAAAATTAAATTAAACTAAATTAAACTAACACCAATTACCAATTTTCGGCAGAACCTCCTTTGTATAGTTAACTATACCGAGGTTCCAACAATTAATCATAACAATTAACAATAAACTCCATATTCAAGTTCATTCAGGCATGCAAGATAATCTAAATAACATAGACAAAACGAGCTATTCTCATTATTACAATTAATCTGAAACTCAAAACCATCCATAAGTGATTCTCAAGCGGTTTACTTATTATTGGAATAAAACTAAATAGCAGTCGCCTTAAGAATAAGTGGTAGTGAGTGCATCCAAACATCTACTCCCTCCCATGCATGCCGTTCTTGCCAGTTGTACCTAAAACATATCAAAGCAAGAGTGAGCCCAAAGACTCAGCAAGTATCAACAAGGCTAAAGCTAAGTTCACTGTCATAGCATCAATATACCAAAATAAACATTACACTAAACATAGCCTTCATGCTTATGTAATGCGACCAATGCAATGCACCTTTTAAACTTTATCTCTTTTCGCATTTTATCGGTAATGCGGGGTATACAACCGTCGATGTATACCCTTGCCTGTGCCCTCTGGCACAGGGACCAAGAGCATATACTCCACAAGCATAGGGACCTTTGCCCATCATCTTCATGATGGGGACCTCTTTACTCATTGCCCACATTCCACGAATGTGGGGACCTCAAGTCCGTCATTTACATGATGGGGACGTAAACTATTCATACTTGGTCACCACGTGACCAAGTCTCAAACATGCTTAAAACATGCATATGTACTATGACATCATCTTTCAAACATATGAATTCAACGTGTACATAATCACATGAAAGCATTAACAACATACAAAGGGAGCTTTAACCATAACTTGTATTTACAAAGATATATTGTAATTCATCACATTAACATCCATGCATGGCTAATACGAACAAGACACAATCAAACTCAGCAAACAATCATAATTATTCTTCAACCCGAATACTTGCCTCAACTGTGCGAGAACGGTGGATGGGAAGAGGGCGCTGCCCCTGGGATCACGCTCCCACCTGAACATAAAGATAACCCAATCTAATACCAACATACTGGACCAAAAGCATAAATAACAACACAATTGAACTCACTAAACTTCCAAGCGTTTCCAATCTTCCAATTTCTAGCGATCGATTTGGGGTTCACTGCGAACAGTCAACTTATAAAATACATAAATTTCTGCTCAGGAGTCCAAATAAGATGTTCTAATACTTTCTGGAAAGGTAATTAAATTACCGAAATAAACTTAGTTGGGGAGCCCTTCTGATTCTGCAATTTACTGCCCCTACCAAGCTAATCTACAGAACATCAATTATCACGTCGGGTTCTCTAGACAATACACTAAAATCACCATAACGTTTTCTACGAAAGTCCAAATCTTGCATTCTTTATTTCTCTAAAAAGGTCTAGAGATTACCCACATTTTGTGTTATATTGAGATCCTCTGATTTTGCCTTTAACTAATGGCTTAACCCAGTTTCCTACAGACTGTCCGAATGCTGACAGATTAGCAGGACAGCGGCACTTAAAAATTCATAACTCACTGACCGTTAATCGGATTTGGGCGTTCTTGGCGGCCACTGAAAGCTAAGAACATAAGCCAACTATCTCTGGGAGGCTGGATCCCCAGATTCTACTTCTAACAACATGAAAACCATCGTCGAAACTACTGGACAAAACGTGATCTATTAAACCAACGCAATTCAATCTACCAAACGACAACAACCGCAACTACTACGCATCAACCAACGAAGAACACGCGACGTTACCCTTGTAGAATCGCAGAAGGTTGAAGATCTTGCCCCGTGAAGTTGATCTCCTTCCCTCGCCTTGCTCCTTCCACCAATGGCCGACAACAAGGAGCACCAAGACCGGCAGCAGGGAGCACCAATGGGGGTGGCTCCGGGTGGTGGAGCTGCAGCACCAGGGACTTGGGGTGGCAGCAATGGAGGTGGAGATGGGGCTGCAACCAGCACGGGGGAGGCACAAGGTGGAGAGGAAAGGCGAGAGGATGGGGGCGGCGGCCACAAGGTGGAGGGAGTGGGAGATGTGGGAAGTGGGGAGTGCTAGGGTTTGCCCCATATTGGCCGGCCACTTATGGGCCATGGGTCCCACGTTTGTCCTCCTTGGGCTTCATGGCTGCCCCTTGGCCCACAAGGCCCCTCTTGGGCTCTGGCCAAAGGCCAGTGCCCAAAACCGGAAGAACAGATTTAAACACCAAAATTTGCACTTTTAAAATTCGAATTCGAGCAGAATTCTTTCTAAACGAAACGGGTATTATATTCTACCCCCTTAAACAGAATTCGAACCCGAATTCTACATATCATCTACTCGAAAAAACACAACAACCACAACTGAAAATAAATATCCAACAAGATGTACCCGACGTGGACAACTTTGGTTAAAGCTCGATCATGCGAGACTACCTCCCAAGTCTCTTGTCGCTCAGACCGACGTGACCATATCACCATAACGTATACTCAAGTCTATACCTCAATACTCTCTCTGACCTCTCCAGTACATGTATCGGATGAGACTCGAAGGTGAGATCTTGCTCGGTGGTCAACGGCGTTAACAAA
This sequence comes from Ampelocalamus luodianensis, assembly GCA_036346255.1. Lineage (NCBI taxonomy): Eukaryota > Viridiplantae > Streptophyta > Magnoliopsida > Poales > Poaceae > Ampelocalamus > Ampelocalamus luodianensis. The sequence continues at coordinate 42,483,677 of CM070626.1, forward strand.
ACCTCAAACTCTGGATCTCCCAACTCCTCACTCAACACGAGAACATACAAGACGATACGTACTCCGCGCAGAGACTCGAGACAGTCCTAGCGATACGCTAATTAGCGAAACAACCCAAAATACCTTGGGGCAACCCCCCTAGTGGTACCGAACCACGCAACATGCGCAAAGAACACTGAACTCTTGTTCCACCTCTCAATCGAACTTTTTCACCCAAACAAACATCACCTCCTTTGTGTATTGTATTGGGTATCCTGGTTACAATCAGTGGAAAGACTTGCGCTAATCTTGCTACTGATTGCCTCTCAAAAAGTTCTTTTGGGCCTCCCCCGTTTCTCTCTGACTGAAGTCTTTTTGTAGTGTGTGCAGAGGTTGTCGTTCCGGGTTAAGAGACTCCCCATTATTCCGTAATAATGGCAGTAATCACCAGAGTAGTAACCTCCCACGTTGCTTCGACGACTACTAATCAAAGATAATGGTGCATTACCTGTAGTTATTCCAGAGAATAACTACGTACATTGACCGCTCGGATCTCATAGTTAATTAGGCCTACAGGCAAGTGGACCTAGTTAACTGTGAAAAAGTCGTGGTAGAACTGGTCGTATAAGAACTTACGACCAGGGGGTAGTCGTAGAAAAGCTTACGACCGAGTACTGTCGTAGAAAGACTTACGACTGGAGGTAATCGTAGGAGGACTTACGATTCTGGGGGTGGTCATAGAAAGACTTACGTGGTAGTCGTAGGAGGACTGGTCGTAGAAAAGCTTACGACCGAGTACTGGTCGTAGAAAGACTTACGTGGTAGTCATAGGAGGACTTACGACTGTGGGGTGGTCGTAGAAGAACTTACGACTACCTGATTGAATTCTCACTTACCACTGTAAGGGGTATACTCAATAGCTATATGACGTCATATTTACCCATAATACTTAATTACAGATAAATAGTAAAATGAAGATTATTAGATCCTCGTCATCTAGCACCCTAGCTTCAAGTGAAAATAACTTACTTGGGAAGGGAGTCATAGATGTTCTTACGACCACTAGGTGGTCGTAGGATAAGGGTTGAAGGAAAAACTCTTCAACACGTGTTTCATTTGACTAGAAATATACTTGGTCAAGGAGGTTTGTTGGAAATCTCACGACTACGAGGTAGTCGTGGAAAATCTTACGACTACGGAGTAGTCATGGCTCAATGATCGGAAGAAAACCTTTCCGAGTGGTATTTCTTTTGACTGGAAATACGCTTGGCCAAGAAGGTAATTTCGCTTGAGGTGTAAAATGAGTCTCAGTTTTCTCGAACAGGCAAATTTAAAAGGATCTATCCATTAGAGCAATTCCCGAAGCGGTGGGAACCGTTGAGTTTCCACGGCGTTTCATTTCAAGCACACGGTTATAAAAATGACCATAGGGGTAACTTTAGGGTTCTTACCTTTCCCCAATTCACCCTGACTGTTCATCTCATTCTCGCCTCCTCCGCCGCCGTGAAAAACTGTGCGTTTTCTTGAAACCTTTCCAAATCCAAACCTCCTTCTCGTGAGGAAAATGGCCAGGATCGGCTCTGAGTGGGCGGAATCGGAAATGGATACGATGAAGATGAACGCATTGGTTGCTGCTGAGAAGATCCCTGAAAAGGTACTTGTAAAGTGGATTTCAGCAGTTGGACAACATTGACCGTCGGGGGAGGATGGGCAAATCCCTGTCTTCCAGGCGTAATATGAGTGCGGCCTTCGATTGCCTGCTCACCCTTTTTTCACACTCGTGCTCGAGCACTTTGGGGTGGAATTAGTGAACCTTGGTCCTAATTCCATCACAATGTTAAGTGTATTCGTGTATTTGTGTGAGGCGTACCTAGTAATTCCAGCAGACCTCGAGCTTTTCCAGTATTATTACGGGATGGCTCGGCAAGTCAGAATTGCTCGGAGTTGCGGTCTGAAGCTCCATGATGGGAAGTCGAAGGAGTATATTCATATGTTCACCCGGTCCTCGTGGCCAGGGTGGAAGAAGAAGTGGTTCTACAGGGAAGTCACCGAGGAAGACAGCCTCTCGTTTATTGGGAATGCTATTGAGAGGATTTCTTCCTGAGATTCGACTCCCAGGAATCTTAACCGGATCGCCCCCTATATTCAAGCTATCAAAGACCTGAAGGCAGGGGGACTTAATGGATGACACGTGGTGAAGGACTTCATCACGCGCCGCATTAGTCCTCTGAAGAAACGAGTCTCTCCCATGTAGAGGTACTCGGGAAAAGAAGACCCGACCAGGGACTACAAGGAGGGTAAGTGAAATTCTCACTTTTGACTCTGGTTTTGGTTAGTCCTAATCTGGTTTGTTGACCATGCCCTGTTTGCACAGATCTTTCACAGGCGGAGATTGATACCCGCGTCAAGCTTATCTATGAGAAAAGTCCATCAAACGAGGCAGCTCCTCAAATTCTTGCGGTTTTGACCGCAGAGGAGAAAGTGGAGCGCCTAAAGGTATTCGAAAATCGACTTCGTCTTTAGGCCTTTATGGTCGTAAACAGGCTTACGACTAGAGGATGTGTCGTAGAAGAAACTTACGACTATGGGCTGGTCGTAAAAGAACTTACGACTAGCGAGTGGTCGTAGAAAAACTTACGACCACTTTTTGTAATATTTTCTTTTTCTGATCTCAACAGAAAGTAGGCATGGAAGACCACCAAGACGATGCAAAAGTCGCATTGGTGGTCATTGGGGCAATGGCGGAAGCGGAGCAAATAAAAGCTCCTCCAACTAAAAGGCGTCGACTTGTAAAGGTCGACGACAAAGGTGGCGCGAGTTCGACTCCTTCTGCTCCCTTCGCTCAATTCGTTGCAGATATGGTAGCTGCAGGGAAGGCAAGGATAGAGGAGGCTACCATAGCCCTTAAGCGCAAAGCCCCCAAGGCCAAGGTACCCTTCTATTATGACAACAAGACTTTCGTAATTTCTACTTCTCGTGGCTTTGTAAAGCAGCTAGAAAAGAAAAATTGGAAAAGGTTCGTGTCTTTTGTGAAGGAAATCGCTGCTTCAGCAGAACTCGAGCTCGAGGGGAGCAGTGCTCTTGAAGTGGTCGAGAGGGACCTCGGCCACTCGGGGAGTCAGGAGGGTCACGAAGAGGTGACTCCCGTTCCCCTGATTGAATCTCGACCAATAGTAGTCGAGAAGAAGTCGAAGAAATCTTCTGTTGGGAAGGTTGCTTCTAAGTTCCTGGTTAGGTCCAAGACGCAGAGGTATGTAAAAAACAAAAGTATAAGAACAACATTTACCCTTTGTTTTTCACGATTTAACTTGCTCTCTGTTTTATGATCTTAGCCCAACTCCTTCAGCTCCCATGGATGTTCCTACTGAGAAGCCCGCTCCTACTTCTTCAACAAATGATGGTGCGAGAGCGGTGGTAGCTGAAGTTCCAGCCACCATTCCCATGGTGGAAGAAGTCGTCGCTACTGAAGTTGCTACGACCACTGATGTAGTCGTAGAAATGGAGGCGAAGACAGGGGAGGCCATGAAGAAAATGCCAGGAGAAGGTGGTGGTGAGAGCTCCAACCACCACGCCTGTAAGGAGGCTGTCGAGGATGTTCCTTCCGGTCCGCAAGGCGGTGCTACCATCATAGAGTCAGAGGAAGAGGAATACTTTAACTTCTGCTGTAATTTCATTGGCCCCGCTTCCATCGTAGGATCTTCCGCTTACAGATCTCGCGATCGAGTCTCTCACCCCAGCAGCATTCCCAACTTTGGAGAAGTTTTCGATGACGAACGTCTCGAACGGGTTTGGTGGAGACGTGTCGAGGAGATGGATGGGCTGAAAGATCCGACGAGGATAGTCTCCATGTTCGCTCGGACGACCATGAATGTAAGTATCTAATGATACCTATAAGTATGGTTTTATTCTCGCTTCTTATTGTCTTTCTTTCTTGCAGAAAGCCTTGGAACAAATTGCCACGGTTTGTGAGTACAACCGGCAACTCGTCACGCTACGATAAGAGAAAGCTGTTCTCTACAAACAAGCAGAGAGGTGGTGAGTAACTGATACTTGTAACTGCTTTATGTTCCAACTACTTGTACAGTACTCGTGAGGATTGCCTTAGAAATCCTTACGACTTGGTGTTGGTCGTAGAAAAACTTACGACCATGAGTAATCGTAGAAGAACTTACGATCACATGATAGTTGCAGAAATACTTACAACTTGATACTGGTCGTAGAAAAACTTACGACCAGGAGTGATCATAGGAGAACTTACGATCACGTGATAGTCGCAGAAATACTTACGACTAATCGTCTCTGTATTCATGTCTACTCTTAACTCTTTCAGGCTTAAGAGTGACGAAAAAACCTTAGCTGATTCACTCGACTACGAAAAAGCCGAGACGAAAAAGCTAAAGGATGAAATAACCAACCTTTAGAAGAAGCTTCAGCATGCCAACTCTGTGACCCAACAGTTGTAGGAAAAAATAAACAGTACGTCCCTGAAGTTATAGTTGTTTATAATCTTGATCTTCACCTTCCTAACTTATTGTTCTTTTTCAGAAAAAGAAGACGAGACCAGGGCCCTCCAAGCCAAGGTGGGGACCCTTCAGATCGAGGTACAAGAAAAATCCTTGGTCATCCACGAAATCACTCGCATCGCCAAGGACAAAGATCAAAGAATTGAGAAATTAGATTCACAATTAGCGGGTAAGTAATCCTTTACCTGCTATTAAATCGCTTTTTCCTCTCATAGAATCGTTTTATCTAACTAACTTTACTCTTTTCAAAGCGATTAGTTGAAATAAAACAACTCCATGAGGCTTCGACTTGCACCCAAGGGGAGATGAAGTCAATGAAGGTCAATCTTCAAGACAACATTTCACTTTTGAACAATGTACTTGGTGGGCTTCGTGCCAAAAAGGTCACACCTCGTGACGACACGATAGCCGCTCACACGAGTGCCATTGGGGAGCAAGTTGGTACTTTGCAAGAGTTGGTGACCACTCTGAAGACCAACCAGACCGACTTGATAAAGGAAGCGGTCAAATGAGCTGTAAGCTATGTCTTAGCAAAGCTTAAAGCCTGTGACCCCAACCTTAACCCTCATTCAATTGAAGCCGACTTCTACTGCACTGAAGCCGAAGCAGAACGGTTGATCGAGGGCATGCAGCTAGTAGGCGAGAAGGTCGCGGAGGAGATGCAAATAGGATCTCCTTCATCAAAGTAGTCTGTAATAGAGACTTGTAAAGACAAGCCTTTTGTTGATGTATAAATATATGATATTTCTTTTTTCTTGCAAATCATCTCATAGAGTAGTTAGTAACTCGTAAGATAATGAAAGGAAAAAAATAATTAGACCAAATATCTGTGATCCTTCCTTCCTCCTTCCTTTTTCCTGCAAATCATCTCATAGAGTAGTTAGTAACTCGTAATATAATGAACGGAAAAAGAAACTAAGACTAAGAGTTGAAGTCATGTTTATAACTTTATCCTAGCCCCCCGACTATTTGCTTAGTTTATTTGAATAAACTAAGGAAATAGTGAAAAAAGGGTTTCTGAAAACAGAGAGGTTTGTTTAACTTATAGTTTTCGATCTGGATTATCTTGCACTAGTCGAAAGCGTAGAAACGAATCGACGCTAGGAAGTTCCTTCTAGTGGGTAGGACCACATGCAGACATAAAAGGCTTCGACTAGGTGATGTTACCATCTCCGACCAGATTAATCAAATTAAGAACAACAACTTCAGTTAAACAAACATCTAGAGGACCTTAAAAATTTGTCCAACATTTTTTTACTGCACTCGATAAGTTTGTCCTAGCAGCAAAAGTAGGAAACAGGACAACACTAGGAAGTTCCGTCTAGTGGGCAGGACCACGTGCAGAAAGGAGAAGCTTCGACTAGGTGTGTTTCTTCCTCCGACCAGTGAAAACCAACCAAGTTTACCAAAAGTAGTCGAACGAATCTCAAAAGTGCAGTCTTTTTAGGGTATTTTTCAAAATAAACAAATAAACTAAAGTGATAAGAGTTTGCTTAAAAACACACCAAATAATGTAAGGACCTTCCCACTTAGGGGAAAGCTTATTCCGATTAGACTGGGATTGGATAAGTCTCAATACCAATTCACCTAAAACAAGGCTGCGAGGTTGAACCTTACGATAGTAGTATCTGCACAGGGCTTATTGAAAGCATCTAGGACCCTAAAATTGTTTTGGTAATTAATGACTACATGTGAATGTTGGATTAACATGTTTATTGAGTATCTACAAGGTTAAGATCCATTGGTGGTTATTGATGACGCAAAGATGCACGTTAAATAGTTAAATAAAGATCTACTTGGCTCAAGACAGGTATAAGTAGACTAGGATCCTTTATATTTTACCGATCTTAGGAGAAATGTTTGGAAGACCGGATTTTAGGATAAACGCCGTACTATTAAGAGGGATCGTGACTAGTAGCTTGATAATATGGTCTTTTGCGATATGGATCAATTTAGGATCATGCATGCTTTTGAATTCCTATTCTCAAAAGGTCGTAATGCATGTTAGTTGGTGATCATACCGCAAGGGTTGTTCAACGGCTATGTTAGAGTCATTTAATGCCACCGTTCTAACCGTTCTGAGTGCTCGGTCTTGGAGTGCGGTTGTATCACTTTGTAGATGGCGATCATACCGCATTTCATCATTTTTAGGTATGACTCTCCAACGGTCGTTTTTGTTGGTGGGTGTTATAAATACCCTCCAACTGCTCAAGGGCTAGTTGCTAGACCACATTTAACATCCTTAGAGCCTTGAGCATTCATTCAACTCCTCAAATACACTTGTGCACCCTTTGAGAGGTTGTTGAGCTCATTCAAGTGCATTCATCATTCTAGTTGATCCTCTTACACTTGAGTGTTGTCAAGCGAAGGTCATTGATTTGTTACTCTTGGAGTTTTGCCGAACTCCTAGACGGCTTGGCGGAGATTGCACCGTGATCTCTTTAAGAAGATTGTGAAGAGGCCCGGTGCCAAGATTGTGAGTGGTTCGGTGTGCACCATCTCCGGAGCGGAGGAAGAACAACCAATAGTGATCGAGGAAAGGCTTAATTGGTGGAGCCAGCTTGATTTGTTCAAGCTCCCTCAACGTGGACTAGTGAAGACCAGCAAGTCTTCGATACCACGGGAAAAACCCTCATTGTCTCACTTATGGTTATTTCTTGTCTTTACTTATTCCGCACTTATAATTC